>OX381626.1:1210000-1948523 GCA_947459985.1 Diloba caeruleocephala
TTTTCTTATCTCACTATTCCTTATCCTGTCACTCAGTTTAACTCCTATCATACTTCTTAACGCTCTCATCTCAACTGCATTTATTCTGCTTTCATGTTTCTTCTGCCATACCCAACTTTCACTTCCGTACATGTATTTTACTTATTTATTATTTTATTTATAATTTATGTACACACAGCGATAATGTATTAGGATACAGTAGGTATATACAGACACTTGAGTACAAAAGTACCGCTTATTTCAAAAGAAATTTTATGTTCCTTTAGGCCCGCGGAAGGTTTTAATAATAGAAAATAAATAATAAAAATTGTGTGGACAATAGTAAAAACGCGGGTGAAACCGCGTGCGACAGCTAGTTTGAAATAAAAATATTTGACTTGACAAGTCCGTCGTAAAATACAAGCTACATAGAAAGGTTTTTATAGTGTTACAGACTAAATGGACGACAGAAATGATTGGGATTTAGCTGCTCTAATGTTCAGAGGCTGATATTGACATTATTGGGTTTGATGTATCAAATACCATAACCTTTTTATCTTGACATTTGATTTTGCTATGCATTTCTTGCAATTACATTAAAACCTCATGCCGTGAGGTGCCGGCTCAAAAAACCACCACCCCATTTCCTCCCCTGGGCGTCGTAAAAGTCGACTAAGGGATTAGCCGGAGCATGGGCAGCAGCGTCCTTCGAGTACATTAACAACTCAACTGCGATCGCCAACCTGTCTGCCAAGCGTGGCGATTATGGCAAAACCCCCCGATGAGCACACAACACAGCCATATCGGTCGTTTGGTAATCTTTGGGGAAGGCCTGTGTCCAGCAGTGGACTTCATTCGGCCGAAATTATGAAAATGATGAGATTGAAAAGTTGTTTTCTTTTTATATTAACTTTATTTATTTATATTTGATACTGTAAGAGTGAGGACATGATCTGGGTTATTTGTTTATGTTGGTTAATTGACGTGATAGGTGATAGCGGTCCCGCCATTTAGGTATAATAAGCTAAGATAGATAAGATAACATAAAAATATTTATTATTTAAATATTTATTTATTACTCATGTAAAACCATTTATAGGCACTTATGAATAGTCAAGACTTTAGTTGTTCCAAGGTGTAGATTTCCTATGGAGAAGAACGGGCAAGAAACTCCATGGTTTTTTTTTTAAAATCATATTGGTACAATGTTCTCGGAATGATAGCAATCTAATTGTAACGCATTTGATTATCATTGTGCATAAATATGTGTGTATTTATCCCACACATTGGCATGCATTATCCTCACATAGTTTTTACGGTTATATGAAGACTGCAATACTTTCAAATATTATTTCAAGAGTATATCCATGGAGTTTCTTGCCGGTTCTTCTCCATAGGACCAACGACTTGGAACCGTGCAACTATTAAAATTCCGACTAATCGTAAGTGCCAGCAAATGGTTTACATGAATAAAAACAATTTGACTTTGACTTTGATTTTGAAATGATGGTAATGCGAGGACAATGCAGGAGAAGAAGAAAGCTCACTCAAGTGTCCTGCTGATACGCTCAGATAGATGCCAGTGTGTTCTTTCATAACTTTAAAATTAATATATACTATCTCTAAATGCAGCTACAAAACTGAATATCGGGCCGCGAAAAAGCGCGTGAAGCTGCTGACCCACCAGAGCACGCTGCTGATGGGCGAGCTGGCGGTGGACGAGCGGCTGATGCTGCTGCTGAGCGAGGTGGACAGCCTCAAGGACGCGCTGGAGGAACAGGCGGTCAGACATCGCGACCAGCTCGACGATCTGCAGGTCGGTATCTCATCAGCCCGTGAAACTGCACTTCCAACGTTCTTTAGGAAGAATTAACAAGATTGCCTCGCTTGGAAAATGGATTGGTCCTACGACCGAAATTAATATTCGACGGTTTTTGACGGCACGTTTGGTGTCACTCCGGGTCGCAAGTTCGATTCCAGCAGGGAACAAATATTTGTATGATCTGCAGGTATTTGTTCCAGGTCTGGGTGTATTATATGTGGAGTTTATGTCTGTAAACGCACCCACGACACAGGAGAAATACAAGTAAGGGACAACGTTTTAAAAAAAATCATCTAATCCAAAATCTTTGGATTTGATTTTAATGATATGTCTGTGTTTTGTTTGGATTTATATTAGATTGAATGTTAATGTCGGCCGTAAGTGTATTGTAATTATATAGTTCAAAGGTTTTATCTAGAGGAACTGCGGTGCATAATTGTCCGCGACATCAAAGAAGTCACAGATGTATTGCTGACCTAACATGGGGGAGCGAGTGTAGAATGTGCCTAGTCGACAGCTAGATTCTAGCTGCTTTCTGATTGAAAATGCTGTGGCATAATGCTTTAACCCCGTGCTACTCGTACAACATCAATAATAATATTAGATTAGATTCAAATTTACAAATTACATTTTGAAAATTAAATCTGGAAAGAGTAAGATTCTTTCCCGGGAATTATACTGCAGGTCGGTTTCGGCCAAAACTACCCTACACCGATATGAAAAGATTTTTCATCATAAGAATAATAGTAACCTAGTATTTATGCGCATGACCATATTAATTTCATCAAATTTCTCCGGTCCTGGCTGGTACCCGCGACGTCGTAGGGTACTAATTCAACGTCGAGGCCGTCCTGCCGCTCTTTGGAGCCTGGCTCAAAAGGAGCGAGCGCGTCACCTACCGCCTGACGCAGGTGCTCACCGGGCACGGTTGTTTCGGCGCGTACCTGCACAGGATAGGACGCGAGGCCACGGCACAATGCCACCATTGTGATAGCGACCAGGACACCGCACAGCACACGCTCGAGGCGTGCCCTGCGTGGGCCGCTGAGCGGCGGATCCTGGTCGATCGGATCGGGCAAGATCTCTCTCTGCCAGCAGTAGTGTCGGCTATGTTGGCAGAGCACGAAAATTGGAATGCAGTGGTCTCCTTCTGTGAGAGCGTCATGCTCCAGAAGGAGACCGCAGAGCGGGATCGGGAGAGGGCCGATCCCGCTCGAAGAAGAAGGAGACGGCGCCGGGGTAACAACCGCCCTGGCGCCTAATTCCGATACGCCTGAAAACCCCTGCCGTTGCTATAAGGTGGGGGACCTCTGGGTTCGCGGGTGCGTAGATTGGGGAATCTGCGTGCCCACACCAAGCGACCCAAGAGAAGACGGTAGCACGCATGTGGTCACGCGCTGCCGTGGGACGCACTGGGGGATCCTTTACAATCCCCCTGGGGGGGTGACCGCTTTACAGTCACCCTCTCCGAGATGTGCCAATAGGCGTGGCACCAGTGGGTGGCTCTAGTGTGATCATACGAGGACCTGGAGCCTCCCTTAGGTGCCGAAGATGACCGCTCCAGTGGTTTTAGCCGGTAGGAGTCCGGCATACCCCTTCGTCCTTCCCCGGGGCGAAGGAAGTTCATGATGAATTTCCACTGGGCACCAATAAAAAAAAAAAAAAAAAAAAAAAAAAAAAAAAAAGGGTACTAATTCAAACTATTGGAGTGAACTTTATAACTATAAAACATACCTCGCCGAATTTCATTCCAATCTGTTCAGACGTTTGAGTGCGATGGAGCTTCGAACATTCAAACAAACATACTTTACACATTTATAAAAGAAGTAAACAATATTAAAAATACAAATAAAAATAAAAAAATGGAGAAAGGTCGGGCATAACGCTTTTTCCTTACGTGACGATTTATGCCAGTTCACTTTTCTGCACAGTTCCAAACATACAAGTTTCTCTAGAAATTGTTTATATAAGCGACTATTCCTTACAGCTAAAACTAGCAGAGAAACACGAAGACACGGACATCCTAGTCTGGGAGGAGAAGATAAAACTAGCAGAAGAGGACGCGCAGAAGGCTCTAGAAAGAGCGGAAAGAGCCGAGAAGAGGCTAGCAGAGTTGGAGAAGAACAAGCCTCCGCAACGTCGGTCCAAACTCATATCCCGGATCAGTTACTTCGAGAACGGAGCCAAGAGCGAGGATAAGATTGGAGTTTCAGCGGTTCAGGATGATGTTGTGGGTGAGTGATGATTGTATTTTTGGTTTAAAGTTAAATTGATTTTAGTAAGTAGGGTTCAAAAAATGGTTATCACCTGGGCCCGTCGTTGCTATATGGCAGGGAATAATGGTCAATCGGAAGCCCAGAGCAAGCGCAGACTAAACTCGCATATTGGCCTTTCTGTGTGGTAGCCGTTCATCCAAGTCTATCTTGCGGTCGACCTGTTTTGTATTATCTACAACTTCAAGTTGCAATAATTGTATTTGATAGATGACTAACTACTACTCTACTTCTCCAGCTCCTGCTCCAGTACCAGACCCCGCACCAACAGAGCCGGCGGATTCTCCACCTGCCTGCCCCCCTTCACCCCCGTGTCCCCCCACCCCTCCGCCAGCTGCACCGGCGCCGCCTCCTCCTCCCCCTCCTACGCTGCCGCCTCCTCCGCCTCCCCCACCTCCTCCCCCACCACCGGCAGCGTTCGAGCTGCCTGGACATGTGGACGACATGGCTAACATGTTGGCTAACAAGAGTGGCACGCTCAGGAGGAGCAAGCAGAATGGAGCCGATTGTGGTGAGTCATTTGATTTATAATTTTAGTAGCTGTGGCCCGCGGTTTCACCCGAACAACACGGAAACACGTATTTCCTTATTTTCAACCAAAAAGCCTAACTTCAAAAATAACGGATACTCCATACAACCTTTCAACCATATTTGACCCTCTTGAGGGTTAAAAATTATAAAAACACTGAAACACGTATTTATTTAGTTTGAACCAAAAAGCCAAATACCAAATTTTACAGATCTAACTTATAAAATGACGCGAGTTTCAGACAACCTTTCAACCCATATTTTACCACCTTAAGGGTGGAATCTCTAAAAATAGAAAGGCCTACGTTAAATGCATCTACTGCCAAAATTTCAAAGGTGGCCCCTCGGTTTAGGCTCTGCGTTGATGAATCATTCAGTCAGTCATTACAAGTAATCTAACATATAAATATCGCGTGTCAGTGTTTGTGGTCACACTCCTCCAAAACGGCTCGACAAATTTTTATAATTTCATTTGTGTATTTGGTAGGTAGAGAATAGGTCGTAAAGTATTTTTCACCATCCTACCCCCACCCCCCATTTTTATATCGCGATTTTAATATTTTTGTATGAACAATACCCATGGTGTAGATTTCCAAATTCCACGCGTGCGAAACCGCGGGCAAAAACTAATCTTATCTAAATATATAAAAATGAATGTTTGTGTGTTTGTCCTTTATAGAATCGTGAACTATGCATTTGATCATGTCATGATCTTCAGCAAAGTGTTGTGCATGAGCCCACAAAGGTTTCTGAGTTGGTACGACTAATCTTTGACAGATGGCGTCACTATCATTCCAATGAATTTCATTTCTATATATATAAAACTAAACGGCGGGTAAAACCGCGGGTCCCAGCTAGTTATATATATATGTATATAGATTAAAAGTTCACTTTGATGCATAATTCCAAAAAAGTATTACCCGTAGCCAGTGTAACAGGGACAGCGAGGCACGGGCTGTAGAAATTAAAACTTTAGAGGTTACCCTTTTATTCCTTACCTACCTGAATGTTTAAGTTACCAAATAACATAATTAATTCATTATCCTTCTACATATCAATCATCTCAGAGCACCCGGCTTTATCCAACACAAACTTAAGACTGCATGGAGTAGGTACAAGGGGATTTTCTGGGATTTATAAACTGCAAACAATCCTTCATCCTCTGACCAACCCCCTTTCTTCCAGGCGGTGCCATAGACGCAATAGTCGATCAAATCAAAGGCGGCAAGTTCCAGCTGAAGTCCACCGACCAAAAATTCACCGACAAGAAAGCTAAGGACGAGCAGCCGGAAGCCGTGAAGGAGATGCTGGCCATCCTCGGCACGCTGCGCAAGCGCCGCTGCTCCAACCGGTCCGGGTTTGTGGCCGACAGCGAGATCGCTCCTCGTTGATAGTTTGTGGGAAATTAGAGGTAATTTACTTGATCAAGGCTTATGTTTAGTTCTGCGTTATTTAAGATTATTGGACATTAAATTTGTATATTATAGTAATGTCTTAGGTTTTCGCGATTATTACACATTATAATAAAACAATTTTAAACGGATTAAATCGCGTGTATTATTGATTTTTATTTTTCCTGACGTTTCGAACACTTTGCAGGGTTCGTGGTCGCAGGATAGGTGACAAGCATCGTTACAGATTTAAAAAGTTATTTTATCTACCGTACAGAACTAATCAAAAGGTACCACCTGTTTGGAATCCGGTTATTAAATTAATAAAATCCCAAACCAGCCACCATACTAAAAAACATCAAGATACTGTAAGTGATTATTGCGTGCATCGAAACAATTTTTGATTAGTTTTGTACGGTAGATAAAAATAACTTTTTAAATCTGTAACGACGCCTGTCGCCTTAGTCATCCTGCGACCACGAACCCTGCAAAGTGTTCGAAACCTCAGGAAAAACTAAAATCAATAATACACGCGATTTAATTTAAAATTGTATTATTACAATTTGTATATTATATTACGTATTGACTGTTGACCTCGATCTCGCCTGATGGAAAGCAATGGATAAGATCTACGATGGAACGAGCGCCCTAAGAAGAAGCCAACTCACTCTTAAAAGGCTAATTGTGGGTTCAATTCCCGCACGGAACAAATATTTGTATGATCTGCAGATAGTTGTTCCGGGTCTGGGTGTATTGTGTGTGGAATGTCTGTAAACGCACCCACGACACAGGAGAAATCCAAGTGTGGGGCAACGTTTATTTAAAAGAAAAAGAAATAACAAAAAAATACAAGCTGGCGAGAGTTCCACATTGAAAATCATTCACTTTCTAAGGTTTTTAGTATTTACTCGCATACTATTTAAATAGGGCACATTTAATATCGCCCGTTTTAATTATTGACGTGACATCTTTGTAATTGTAGGTATAATGATACGACTTGTACTTACATATTAAGAAGAATTATAATATATAGTATTACGAGGCAATCAGCCATATTGTGATCAATTTGTTTGAAGAGTCAATTCTTGGTAGAGCGGATATAACTTCACAAGGTTCAAAGGCCATCTTTAGTGTGTACAGAGATCAGCAAACATCTTTAGAACTGACCTTGACTGCGCATAGTCGGATTCCTCGAAAATATCGATACAAAGATATATCGATCACAGAATAACGATGTATATATTATAAAAGTAGGGGAGATAACTACTCGATACTTGCCAGATTCCTGTTAACGTCGCCTGTTGTATGATCATTTTACTCTAGTATCGGTGAATATATGTACTTTTGGTATCGATATTTTTTTATGTTAGTCATCTAACTTACCGATTTCTACCACACGTAAGCGAATTAATGTAGAATTTGTATTTCCTGCCATGAATGGTTCATGCAACAGCTTACTTTGCGATTGTTTACACTAAACTGTGTAAATAAAATAAATAGGAAATTAATTAAAAGCATTTAAAAGTAGCAACAAGCGCATTTGCCTCTCTTTTTATTTTATTTTCTACAGTATATGCAATATGTGTGTGTGTAAGACAAACGAGCCTTAGTGTGAACTGAACTTAGTGCAACCTATATATACACATATCTCTATGTTATGTTCCAATAGATAGAAATTAATTTATCCTAGCTAGAATATACTTTTTATACTTTACTGTTATTGAAGCGTCGTGTTCACTAGGTAACGAATGTCTTGTATAAAAACACCTCTTCATGATGAGGCATGTTTTGCGACCTTTTATATCGACATAGTGAGCGGAAAAATGTAGCTTATCCGCTCAGTTACAATGATCAATTTCGAATCCCAAGTCCAAAAAATATTATGCAAATTTGATTTACTGTGTATCATTTTGTTGATCTTATCAAAAGTAAAGGTATAATATGCCTTCGTTTAGGGCTGGTTCTTGCAAGACATAAATGTTTTGAGTTACAGATTTACCCTCTTATTCATACAAAGGTAAAATGTTGTCTACAAAATGTTTCGTCCTTATCTTTCAAAACCAAACGTCGCAATGAAAGAAAGGACAATTACATACAGACAGAATTTCCATGCTAGGTATGACCAACATTTAACCATTTATGAATAAGAGGCGTAAGCTATAGGCTGCCTTACATACCTGGCAACATCGCAACCAATTTTGCGATACAAGTGTTGCCTAGTGAATACAGAGCTTATAGCGATAGAGAACCTTTATATACACAAAGTTATATGGATCTAGTTCAAATGTTTTAGAATGAAATACATATCCTTTATGGAATTGATTAATTAATGTAATTTAGAAATACAAATAGAAAAATAATTATAAGTAGGTATAAGGTATGTATAGTGTCTATTTATAAATAAAACCTTATTATATATGAAAGTACAGAAAAAGTGCCTTATATTTATATGTGTACTGCCATTCTCACCAGTGTTGCCATTAATATAAATATTAAATTTTGGTTACTAAAAATATACGTTTGTGTATTTTAAATTTAAGACTTAATTGAATATTCGTTTAAGCATTTTTATTTTTTACTTCGGGCAAGGTTGTGTAAGAGAATAATGGATAATTCCATTTTATATCGTGTACCGTCAGCAAAAAAACTGTACACACTTAGCGAAATTAAAAGGTGAATATTAGAATAAATAATAATTCATCTCATCTCTTCCCACTGCTGAACATGGGCTTCCCAATGATCACTATGACGAGCGGTAATTTAGAATATTGCCATTATAACCACGCTTGGCAGGCGGATTGGAGATCGCAGTACATAGTAGTAGGGAAGGACGCTGTTGTCCATTATCTTGTTATCAACCCTTAATCGCCTTTTACGGCACTAGAACGTGGAGTGGAGTGGTCTATTATTTGCGAGAAACCACATTTATTTATATATACATAGTTTCATTCCGTGTGGTATCCGGATTAAGAATATAGCACCACTCCATCTCCTTCTGTGGATTTCGTGAAAGGCGGCTACGGGACTCTAAACCAGGGGGATGGGTAGCAGCGTCTCTTTGGAAGAGCAGCCGTACTGCGCTCACCAACCCGCGTGCATTCCCCCCAAAATGATGACACAACTGTGGAAGTCTATGGGGAGGTCTTTGTTCAGCATTAACATGTGTATAGATGTAGATGTAATAGTTAAAAAAAACAATAAACATCTAATAATGTCTTAGGTTTTCGCGAGTATTACACATTATAATAAAACACTTTTAAACGGATTCTATCGCGTATATTTTAGATTTTTGTTTTTCCTGACGTTTCGAACACTTTGCAGGGTTCGTGGTCGCAGGATGACTAAGGTGACAAGCGTCGTTACAGATTTTAAAAAGTTATTTTATTTTCACTAGATTAAAAGAACACATAGCTGACGTCAAGCATAGACGCTCCACAAAGTCTGCAGTGTGCGAACATGCCTTAGATAAACCCAACCATTTTCTTCGTTTCGATCAACCTCAAGTTCTCGCGAAAGAGAACCGATATGTACCAAGAATGTTTCGTGAGGCTATTGAAATTAAAAAACATCCTAATTTTAATAGAGAAGATGGCTGGCAGGTACCACCAGTTTGGAATCCTGTTATTAAAATAATAAAGTCCCAAACCAAATACCACACTAAAAAACATCAAGACACTGTGAGTGATTACTGCGTGCATCGAAATAATTTTTGATTATAATTGTACGGTAGATAAAATAAAATAACTTTTTAAAATCTGTAACGACGCCTGTCACCTTAGTCATCCTGCGACCACGAACCCTGCAAAGTGTTCGAAACGTCAGGAAAAATAAAAATCTAAAATATACGCGATAGAATCCGTTTAAAAGTGTTTTATTATAATAAACATCTAAAATTCAGCTTTTTATTTCGCTGGCCGTTTACATCGTTTCTACACTAACTGTAACTAGGTAAGATATTCGACAATTGTATTAAGACAATTAATTATTATATAAAAAAAAAACTACTTTTGTGATTACTACAGCATTTATTTTTTCATGTGCAACTTAACTTGTGCTAGAACCTGGACGGAGAAAACTAGAAAATATATTTTCATGTTTCAGTGACTGAACTTGTGTCTGATTTTATTCAAGTGGTTTTATATTATGACTTGATATTTGTATTTTATATCATATATTTCATTCTACATATTACATTTTAAGTTGACCGTGCGTCAAAATGATATGACAATAACTAATTAATTGTATTGTATAATGAATGACATATTATTATTGGTGACTTATTAGTTGTAAGTTAATAGCGTCATGATCTGAATACTCTAAGGTTTACGTTGATATTGCTGATTGTATAGTTTATATTTTTGTATAGTTACTGTAAACAGCTTCTGTAGTCTTGTCCACATGTAAATACTTATTTTAACGATTTTGTAGCTTTTTTTTAACCGAGATTTTATACGCGGTATCTCAAACTGGCTGCATTAATATTGATTGCCTAAAGCTCCGTCCTAGCTAGGAAACTATTAGGTAATACTGGGTGGCGAATTAATCACCTGCAACTTTTGAGGACGTAAATCAGTGCACGATTCTGTACCCAAATCAATAAAAAAACAGAACCTTAATTTCTCACTATAATATCAGTTTATTCTAACACTGTCAATCCTACCATATGATCGGGTAGTACCAAACATTGCCGCAGTGAGCCTCGCGCTCGGACATTGTACGAAACGGTTGCTTATGGAAGCGAATAGTGTAGATAAATATTAATTACATTATCGCGTGTGTTTCATTGGAATGAGATATGAATTGTGTTAGTTTTCTACCGCTTTAGAATGTTACATACACTTCCGTCCCACGCACATAATCAGCCCATTACTGTCCCACTGCTGGGCACGGGCCTTTTCTCACGATGAGAAAGGTTAGGCCTTAGTGCACCACGTTGGCCTAGTGCGGCCTGGCGGACTACACACACACTATTGAGAACATTTTGGAGCCCTCTCAGGTGTGCAGGTTTCCCCGCGATGTTTCCCCTCACCATTAACGCAAGTGATAATTAAATAGTTGGAAAATCCAAAAGTGCACGCCTCATAATCTTTAATAGATTAAATAATAATTAAACTACATCGAATTATACCGTGAAAAGTAATAGGCTTCTATTCCTCAAAATACTGAAGCCTATAAAAAACAAACCAACTCGATAAGTGAAGTATTTCGCTCGTTATCGTGACCACAAGATACGGGATCCGCACATACAGACACACGGACGTCCAAAACAGAACTTTTTTAAACAATTTTTTAATTAGTTTAAATAATAAAAAGAGATTTAAAAATATCATGAGTGTTAAAAATAGTGTTTTTTCTCAACATTTGTCTATTTATATTCACTTATAAAAGCAATAAAGAATAAAAAAAGTGACATTTTAAGTTGGAGAATCACTCGGTGTGCGTAAACTGACAGCAATACCCACCTCAACGCTTCGCTTATGAGGCGTGCAATTCTGATCCGTACATGGATCCGAATGGTCAGGTGTGGGCCAGGGTCGAACTCAGACCCATTGAAGTACCCTGTACCTATTGAAGGCGAGCGTTTAGCGTCTAGACTATCACGGCTAGTTGGTAGGCTATATTATTATAATTGGACGTCCCACGTACATAGCGTAAATTCTGCAGGACACGAGCGATGCCAACCGCTATGCAGCTAGGAAGCAGAGAACAAATTTACCTTACCGCCAATTGCGTTATCAATTGTAGCCGGCATTTTCAAGTGTATTTATATGTGAACAAGTATATAATTGATTGTTTACAAAAGTTACCCGCGGTGCCATTGTTCCGTTGTCGAAATTGAAGCATTTTGTAAAGTATTATTTACTTTGGTTTTAAGTATACTAAGTTTATATTATACAATACAAATATATAAAGATTCTTTTTCGTTTTTATTTAAACCACCTCTGCTACTAACCTTCCTAAATACTAATAGTATTAAATACCACATTTAGCAATGGTTATTCATCATCATCATATCGGACATTTATAGGTCCACTGTTGAACTAAGGCCTATATAGATTTCCACAATTGTGAAGTTATTTTAGGGGGTATTTGCAAATACTCACCACGCTTGGCAGGTGAGTTGGTGAGCGCAGTATGGCTACTGTGCCACAGAAGGGACGCTGCTGCCCATCCCTCTGGTTTAGTCCATTAGTCGCCTTTTACGACATCCACGGGAGGAGATGGAGTGGTGCTATATCCTTGATCCGAAATATAAAAAAAACATCAAGCTTACCTGCCCTGGGTCGTTCGCTGCCCGTTGTTCGGCATTTGTATTTGCTCCGATTATAACGAATAGATATATTGTTTTTTAACACGCTATTAATCAATATGCTGAGTGGAAAATAAATTAAAATAACAGGATTCTCTTGTTAAAAAGTTAGGAAATGAATTCGCCGGCTCGTCCGAGGATGCCTGCCTCACCGACGTCGCGGAGGCCTATCGCCGAGTCACCTTCCCGTTCAAGTTAGCACTTCTCCCTCCCGTCTCTTGCTGGCGCCGGCCCGTGCCGAGCCTGTAGTTTTAAAGGTCCCCTTATACATTATAAGTAACACCGATCCAGCTGTCCCCAAAACAATAGCTTGTTATCTCCAGCAACGCCCGAAGCCGAGGTCCGTGCCCCGCAGGCGGCGCCATTAGCGCATTTGCTTAGATGTTATTATTAGTTTTGAGCCTGGCTGGAGGCGTCTTTTGGCTTCCCCAGAAACGACCGGTTTAAGCAACTACATTTCCCAGAAATATATGCGAAACACAAATGACACACAATGCAATACGTAATTTAATGTGACATTATACATTAAAAGTTATTTGTTGACCCGCGGTAAAGCGTTGACATCAATTAATTACTTTGTTTCATATTATTCATAAGTTATTATACAACTGTGTTTCCGTTTGTCGGTTATTTAAAAAGTAAATAAAAAAATATTAGCAGTGTATACTTACTAACAATATAAATATTTGCACACCATATGTAATGATAGAATGTTAATGGGCCAATATAATTTTAAATTTAAGATCATACTTAATGTACACCTACATTCTGGCAAATAAATGAATTTGAATTTGAAAGCCCAACAAAAAAAGAAGGAGCAATAGCTCCCCTTCATAAAAAAGCAAATTCCTCCATTTCTCAAATGTTTTTAACTGACGGCAATAGTTTGTGTTGAGAAAATAAAACTGCTATACGATATAAACATTTATAGCTTTTCATACAATATGCAGGGGTGTGACTATAACAAATATAACACTAATGCTGTGTAGGGCTGCCGCGTTGTGTATCAAACGTGATCGTAACGACCCATCCTCTGTATAGTTTCTGTAACAGATAAATACCGAGTACAGAGATTGCTGACGTCAAATGGCTACCCACGGACTTATCCGTTAGGCCTCATTCATGGCTCTAAGTAAGTACGAGGACCTGGAGCCTCCCTTAGGTGCCGAAGATGACCGCCCCAGTGGTTTTAGCCGGTAGGAGTCGGCATACCCCTTCGCCCTTCCCCGGGGCGAAGGAAGTTCATGAAGAATTTCCACTGGGCACGAATAAAAAAAAAGGCCTCGTTCATGGAGACGCAGAGCGTAGTTCGAGGGAATTTAGAAAAATCTAACATAAAGACGATGTATCTTAGTGTACGTTGCGAATTTCCGCGCGTATTTAAATACACGCAGATTTTTATGCGTATAATATGTAGGATATTACGGCGTGGAGTGCTTTAAATACGGCATTTCCTTCCAATATGGTCTCGAAAATATCGTGTTCTATTGTAAAGTGTATGCTTACGTGATTTTTTGATCAAGGCTGCATGGCGTCGCGTTGTCAAGTATAACGCGTGTTCTTCCGCGGAGTGCGCAAGAAACTTCACCTATTCCACTGCGGGCTCCAAGTGTTACGAGCCGTCTCTACATAAAAGGTCATAACACGCTCGAAGCTCCGCCCCACGCCAAGTGCAAATCTCCGCGTTTCCATAAACAAGACCCTGGGATCTGACCGCCCGGTAGGCGCTCCTACAGAAACAGCCACAGCAATAACTGGCATCCTAGCATTGGGACAATCCTGCCGCCCGGCCGCCCCAAGGTGTCGCAAGGCAAAACATCAAATGACCCACACTCTTATAGGTTGCGAATGATGCTACGTGCATCATCATCATCATTTCGGCCGAATGAAGTCCTCTGCTGGACACAGGCCTCCCCCAAAGATGTCCACAATGACCGATATGGATGTGTTGTGGGCTCATTGGGGGGTTTTGCCATAATCGCCACGCTTGGCAGACGGGTTGGCGATCGCAGTTGAGTTGTTAATGTACTCGAAGGACGCTGCTGCCCATCCTCCGGCTAATCCCTTAGTCGACTTTTACGACACCCATGGGAGGAGATGGGGTGGTGGCATTCTGAGCCGGCACCACACGGTTGTACGCTACGTTGTTGCTACGTGCAAGCGCACCTAACCACATTCCTCGCGGCCTTTACGAGACGACTACCGCGTTGCGACATCATACGTGGTCGGTTAGTCGGCCACCGATTCTAGCGGTCAGCTATTTGTCTCTATACCTTGCCGCCGCGCCGGCCACGGTAAACTGCTTAATAAATATAAGTCCACATCATCTATACATACATAGTATATGTGTGTATGTATGTTCGCCGGTGAAGCGATTATGATGAAAGTTTCAGGCAACCTTCATATCACCCCACCGATGATCCTTTTTTCATTGGGCCCAGTGTAAATTCTTCATGAACTTCCTCCGCCCCCGGGAAGGACGAAGGGGCATGCTGGACTCCTACCGGCTAAAACCACTGGGGTGGTCATCTTCGGCGCCTAAGGGGGGCTCCAGGTCCTCGTTTTGTCGCGGAGTGCCTCCCTCCGTGTTCCTTCCCGGTTAGCTCAACTGGGAGGCTCTCTCCACGGCAGCAAGTAACAGAGTTCAGTTAACGAGATCAATGAAACGTAGCATATATGTTATGTAGGTCTATTGATATTCACAATTTTAACACTTCATCTTCATGGCGAGTTTAAGCTTTTAAGCTGGTTAAAAATAAGCAATTGGAAGATTGCAGGAGATTATTCGTCAGAGCGACAGTTGTGTGTTGAACCACTAGCGTTCAGGATCCAATTTGTAATCACACTAGAGACCCCAGCGATGATCCCGTGAAGTTGGGTAGCGATGGGATCAACAGTGTTTTTATCTCGTCATTTGTTGTATTTTGTTAATTTGACAGCACGGTTGGTGCAGTGGCTGATACAGTCGGCTACTGCGCTCCGGGTCGTGGGTTCTATTCTCGCACGGAACAAATATTTGTATGATCTGCAGGTAGTTGTTCCGGGTCTGGGTGTTATTGTTTTGTGTGTGGAAGTTATGTCTGTAAACGCACCCACGACACAGGAGAAATCGTAGTGTGGTGCAAAGGTAAAAAAAAAGTTTCATACCTATAAGTCAACTGGCCATAGACAATCAGTGCTGGCGTGCGGTCGCTAGTATACTGTACACTTAATACTGACAGTCCACATCACTAAACGTGTCAGTATTACGTAAGTGTATAGTTTTATGAACAATTAAATATTTTTAATCTGAACAACGTTGCCGTTATACATGACTTTCGTGAAATTGTGGAAGATACTCTACAGAAGCCATAACCTTTTTTTTTATTGGTGCCCAGTGGAAATTCTTCATGAACTTCCTTCGCCCCGGGGAAGGGCGAAGGGGTATGCCGGACTCCTACCGACTAAAACCACTGGAGCGGTCATCTTCGGCACCTAAGGGAGGCTCCAGGTCCTCGTATGATCACACCAGAGCCGCCCACTGGTGCCATGCCTATAGGCACATCTCGGAGAGAGAGATCTCCTTCTGAACCAGGCTCCAAAGAGTGGCAGGACGGCCACAGAAGCCATAACCTAAGAGTTGAAGTATATGACTAAACCGCTTTTATCTCCTCTTATCTCCTACTACCTACCTGTTAACATTTTGCGTGCTGATTGCTTTACAAAATATGCGAGGGAAATCGTATCGGCCATACAATGTCCGCTACTGAACAAAGGCCTCCCACAGATTTCCACAACTGTGTCATCATATTGGGGGGAATTTGCCAGTACTCATTACGCTTGGCAGGTGGGTTGGTGAGCGCAGTATAGCTACCGTTGCACGGAAGGGACGCTGCTGCCCATCCCTCTGGGTTAGAGTCCCTTAGTCGCCTTTTACGACCTCCACAGGGTGAGCTGGAGATATAGCACCTTAAATAACACAATTTCAAAATTTATACTCCATATGGTCTAGTAACTAATGAATTTACTGAAAATATATAAAAGAGTTGTACATTTCTTATAATTAGGATTCATTTTTGTTGATGGTCCTTCGATTGCCCACTATCTCGTCTGAGGGAGAGCGGTGGCGGGACAGAGGATGTCGCTCGTTGCCATAGAGTAAATATTGCTATAGGTTTCTATCTTTCTTAATTTTTTTCTGTATTCTAGTCTTCACGGAGTCGCTATCTAGTCTTAAACCCACCTGTTTACTTCATGAAACTCTTGCATCTTGTTGTAATTATCAATCATTATCTTTATGACACGACCTATCTGGATGGGCTTTATTAATTTATTAGTTCGTACTTTGATATATAGATAACTAATGAGACTCAATTCTCTGTCGTAATATCAACCGTGTGCTGTCTGGATTAAGAACATAGCAGCACTCCATCTCCTGCCCTGGATGTCGTAAACGGCGACTAAAGACGTCTATACTAGAGGGATGGGCAGCAGCGTCCCTTCTGTGGATCAGTAGCCATACTGCGCCCACCAAGCGTGGTGCGTATTGGCAAATTCCCCCTAAAATGACGACCGAATGAATCGTGGAAATCTATAATGATTTCTTCAGCAGTGGACGTCCTATGGCTGATATGATGATTGATGAACAGTCCCACTGCAAGGCAAAAGCCTCTTCTCATACAAAGAAGGAACAGGCATTAATCACCACGCTGGCTCAGTGCGTGTTGGCGATTTCATATTATAAGATCTAGTGTTTCCCCCATGATGTGTTTCTTCACTGAAAGTCCGTGGTCTATTAGATTTTAACAAAGAAAGTACAAGAAAAATCACATTCCTACGTGCCAGGTTTCGAACCCACGATCTTATGCATAAGAAGCGGATCTGTAAACCTCCTGGCTACCGCATCGTTTTATAGGAACACGAAACGTATTACTACGCTATTCAGTAATTAATAAGCAAACATAGCGCCATCTAGTGCTTAGTGGTGGGACTACAGCGTGTAGAAACTTATATAGAGTATTCTGGATAATTCTATAGGACCCAATATTGGGATCGAAGGAGGAGGAACAAAGTTTCACTGGGTTAAGCAGCCACATTTCTCGGAAATGTCTGTGAGAAGCCCAACTAACAAAATAAAAATAGAAGAGGAACAGTTTGTGTGTACATTGCGATGAAGAATAAGTGAAATACCGTGACATAGTTTTGCAAGCATACTACCTACTGAATAATAGTGATATTAATTGTTCAATAAAATATAAGTGTACCTAACTCACTAGGAGGGATAAAAAAGTAGTGAGAACGACATACTCCTTGGTTAGAAAAATAAATAAATAATGGCAGGCATAGCTCAGATACATATTTGTAATATTAATAAAGAAAAAAATCTTCGATTCTCTTTTGTTTTTTTCTGAAAGTAGTCATTTGTTTGCTTCGTGTCGGAACGTGTTCTCGAAAATGGAGAAAAACGAAGTGCGAGCCGTTATTAAATACCCTGTTTAAAAAACTTAACGACGCAAGAGATTCATTGCGATTTGGAGGCAACAGGAGAGTCTGCTCCGCCGTATTCCACTGTCGCAAGGTGGGCTTCTCAATTACGAGTAGGGAGAACGAGCACGGAAGACGAACATCGTTGCGGCCGTCCATCGACGTCAGTCACCCAAGAAAATGTTGCGAAAGTCGAGAAAATTGTATTGAGCGATCGAAGAGTTACCATCCGATACTTAATTCAAGAAACGGGCATTTCATATGGAAGTATTCAACCCATATTGAAACAATCTTTGAATATGAGAAAAGTCTCCGCAAGATGGGAGCCGAGAATGTTAACCGACAGTCAAAAACAAAATCGACTTGACATTTCGAAGATATTGTTGGACAAGTTTCAAGAAGATTCTGAAATCTTTTTGTCTCGTTTCGTAACAATGGACGAAACATGGGTCCATCATTTTGATCCCGAGACAAAACAGCAATCTTCGCAATGGAAACGGCCATCATCACCGACCCCGAAGAAGTTTCGTGTCGTGGCATCGGCTGGCAAGGAGCCCATAGCTCAATATTTTGGGACTCAGAAGGGATATTGTTGATTGATTACCTGGAGCGTGGAACCACTATTACAGGCCAATATTATGCAACTTTAATTCCCAAGTTGAGGAATGCCATCAAAGAGAAAAGAAGAAGGAATCTTCGAAGGGGCGTGCTGCTTCAGCACGACAACGCACCCGCGCACAGGTCGGTAGTTGCGATGGCTGCCATTCAGCAAGCTGGCTTCGAATTGGTTGACCACCCCCCTTATTCACCAGATCTGGCGGTTAGCGATTTTTATCTGTTCCCCAAATTAAAAAAATACTTAATCGGAAACAGGTACGAAGACGATAACGAGGTGATGGATGCCGTGGAGAGCTTTTTGCAGGACCAAGACAAAACTTTTTTTTCTGAAAGGGATTGAAGCCTTGGAAAAGCGCTGGACTCGGTGTGTAGAGAGACTCGGAAACTATGTAGAAAAATAAATTATTAAGTTATCAATAGTCATTATATTCTATCTCATTCTCACTACTTTTTGATCCCTCCTAGTACAAAGGCGGATCCAGGATTTTGATCTGAAGGGGGATAAAGAAGATTACGAATCCCGTCGTGCGTGTATAGAAAATACACAAACTATCAAGCAAGAATAATATACTCGAAGAAAATACAGGCCAAGCAAAGAAACGAGACATCACATATATTCTATCACAGGTGCGACAAAGACATCGAGTACACGTGGTGTAATTTTAGATAGCTATCTTTTTTACTCTCATAGTTTTAGTATCTTCTTTCTTACAGCATAGGTGTGCAGTATAATACATACAGCGAGACTGAATTTTGCGCGCCATTTAATATGGACGTAACCTATCTATGGTATAATATCATTGATTAACATAAAATAAGGAAAATAGGAAAAATAAAAACAAATAAAATTACACATCTATTTTTAATTCCATTTTTACGAATTAAGTAACGTTTGTTCTCATGTTCATTATAAACTTGTACTGGACGGAGGAATTACACAATAACAAATAAATAACTCTAAAATTATGCCAACAGCATTCAAACATTCTTATATATTTAAAATAGAATTAAAATCACATATTTGCACGTAACGGACAAAACAGCAGATAAATCATAGAGAAATAAGAACAAAACATAATTATTTAGATTTTCTTATCAAAATTACTCTAATACTTAATGATTACAGACACAAATATATAAACAAAATAGAGCGCGTGCAACTCAGTACAGTGACAGAATTGAAACTTGCCCGCGCATGCGCACACGCAACGTTACACAGAAAACGTTGCATTCAAATTTGATCTTGAAACGTTAAGTCATCGCGCCTTTCTCTTCAAAAATACTGGTGTAACTTTAACAATTACTGTATGCGTAGAATATTAGGAAAGAAAAATGATTTTCAGTGCGAAGCACGGCAGTGTTCGCCCCAAATTCAAACCTACTTGTATATCTACTATCAAGGGACTGGAGGTCAACTTCTGAAGCGGTACCTGGTAACCAAAGCATTACAAGCAGTACCTACGCCTTAAAGGCTATTTTCACTACAGAAAACCTTCTCTTATAAAGGATAAATTAATTACAAATAATCACAGATTGTGTATCCTTCAACAGTAGAGGTAAGATGTTGTTATCCAACATAATACGCGAACGGCTTCAGTCGCACACTAGATATGTTGTGAATAGCGAATATCGAATACATGAAGTTAGGGCGCGCCTTCCACGGCGCGGCAGGCTGGCGGCGCGGACTAAAAATGTAAACTAGTGTTATATAACTCCATTTGTCTAACTACTTCGGTTATACATACATTTATATCTGTGGATATGCTATTTGTTCTACGTTGTGTAAGTACATAGATGTGCATTAGGGCGTCAAAAAAAAATTTTTTTTTCTCTGAACCCGGTTCAACCATCCTTCAACGTTTAGATGCCAAAATAGGCCTCTGAAAATATGAGCCCTTAATATTAATATTAAGGTTGTCCGCATCGCACTTTTCGATTGAAATAACACAGGTTTTTTGTTTAAATTGAATGTTTTGTAGAGAATTGAACGCTCTACAAAAAAGTTCTGATATCATTTTCGAAGAATCAACTTATTCAAAAGTTATTCGAGTTCAAAGTTGAATTAATTATCAATTTAGCCGTTTTTCTGAATGATTCAGCAAAAATATTGTTTTTAGAAAAAATGTCCCCCAAATATTTTATGAAATACTGATTAGACTTTGAGGTATTTTTTTGAAACGCCCTAATGTGCATAGATGCTAGAAATGAAATATCTGGGGCCCCAGTGAAAAGGTAGGCAGGTAACGGTCAAAAATTCATATTTTTTTAAAAATCTTTATATTTATACGTGAAGAAAGAACTTTGTACGCCTTTTTATGCTAAAATCATGATTTTTTTACTTATTAGTGATACATAACAAATTTAGTGATAATTAAAAACTACTCTAACCATGAGAAATTCTAGGATATTCCGATACTCGGGTGCCCAACCGATTCCGAGTCAAGCGAATCGAAAGTGACATCTGTCAAATCACTTCACCCAACTCTTATAATAAAGCATTTTAATGTGACATATTTCATGTCGATCACAGTAACATAATCGGATACTATATATATAAAAAAATATCGGTTCGCTTTTACAGGATTCGTTATCGAGACTATTGAGGTATCGATTGAGTAATCGAATGAATCACAATAACCGAGATTGTTAGATTTGTACGAAATATAATATTTTTTAGGACAACGAAAAATGTTGCTATGTTTGAATTGACGAGTTACAGAACCTGAACTCCTTGTCCCATCTATCGCAGTTTTATAGAATAAAAAGGAACGTTTGTTTTAGATCTGATAAATAAATAATTAACCGCATTACAACTTTCAAACAAACCGCAAAAGTATTCGATGAATTTATGTTATCATACAAGAATCTTGCAATTTCTATGAAAGCAACAATACTCAAAGCGTATATTTTAATAGAAAGCGGTCAAATTAAGTACATACAAGTAATTACAGGACTACTTACACTAGCTACTTAGATCTACATTACAAAGCATACTACAGAATCCAATTAACTTAATATAGTCCCAATTTGGTCGACACTCAGTGTTGAATTTCACATAATTTTGGGATACTTGTCAGAGGAATATTTGATTTTGTAACACAAATGAAAGTTGGGTTTGGGGTTTTTCTTCCTCATAAGAAAGCTAAAGGTCACTCAACGAGCTATGTTCGGCATTTCTCTACGAGATCGAATCGGAAATGAGGAGATCCGTAGAAGAACTAAAGTTGTCGACATAGCTGAAAGGATCAGTAAACTGAAGTGGCAATGGGCGGAGCACAGAGGTTCTTTTTTTTTAAAACGTTGCCCCACACTATTATTTCTCCTGTGTCGTGGGTGCGTTTACAAACACAAATTCCACACACAATACACCCAGACCCGGAACAACTACCTGCAGATCGTACAAATATTTGTTCCGTGCGGGAATCGGACCCACGACCCGGAGCGCAGCAGCCGACTGCTCGCTCGTAGAACTGATGGCCGTTGGGACAAAAAGGTTGCAGCGTTAGACGAACTCCGGGAGATGAACAGACGACATGCTGAAGTCAGTGACAGGTATACTGCTAAGCAGTGGTGTTTAGACATTATTGTGCTCCGGTAGAAAGAGCACTGTAGCTAGTGAAAATACTGGCCATAAGAGACTAAATAACTTTACGTCTCGAGGTGACAAACGTTGTGGCACAGCGCAGGACGAGATCACCGTAGCAGTACAGCTGCTATGAGCAGGACTTATGGACTTGTTCATCTCGTCATGACGATAATTTCGCTGTGATCGTCAAGACATCTCGACATTCAATGTTATTGTAATGCAGGTCCAACGGTAGTCTTCCATAACAGATATGGATCTTGGCTACATATGTAATGAAACTGACTACTGGGCGAAGGGCTTCTACCCACCCGGAAGAGTTTTCACTGGCCATAGTAACTGCTTTCGATCAAAAGAACAATGAAACGCTACAAAATATGGAATTTTGCGAAGACCACATAAAAGACACATACTATCTACACAATTCTATAACTAGTTCCGATTATTAATATTCCTCTGACAAAGTCTGCTTGCGTTAAGTAATGTCCTTACGTGGAGAACTCCCGCAGTTTGTCCACGACCATCCTCCGGTTCTTGGCGATCCAGTCGATGTTGACCTTGGCTTTCTCGATGGCTTGCTCCACGCTCAGCTTGGAGTCGGCCAGGTACTTGGCGTTCTCCTCGCGCCATGATAGGAACTGTTGATTTAAAGTTTAAATGTTAATAAAACTTTATAAAATGGGACTACCTGATTAGCGCAATAGTTCGTCACGAAACAACTATACGTTTGTCCGACAGATAGTCCGAATCTGGATTTTTACGTCCAAGATGCATGTAGTAAGTAGTGAATCTCACCAAGATACATGTTTTTTTTTATTTATTTTTTATTGATGCGTTGGAAATACCTCATGTACTTCCTTCGCCCCGGGAAAGGGCTCAGGGGCATGCCGGTCTCCTACCGGCTAAAACCACCGGAGTGATCATCGTCGGCACCGAAGGGAGGCTCCAGGAACTTGAATAATCTCCATCTAGAGCCCATTGATGCCACGCCTTTAAGCACATCTCGGAGGGGATGACTGTAAAGCGGTCATCCCCTCTAGTGGAGGGAAGGCGACTGTAAAGAGGCCACCCCCCCAGGCATCTCTCGAGGGGATTGTAAAAGATTCCCCCGAAGCCTCACTATGCGCTGTACTGCGCACACAGCGGTACGTGACCACATACACACCGCTGTCTTCCCGGGGGTCGCTCGGTATGAGCGCGCAGATTTCCCAATAAGCGCACTCGCGACCCCCAAGGCCCCCTGCCATATAAAAATGAGACAACCTAGAAAGGCAACGTATAAAAAAATATCTTTTACTGGCACTAGATCTAAGTCTTCTCCAGACCAAAACCTAGTTAACCGTTTACAAGAGAGCACACTTTAGCGTTTGCCGTGTCAGATACCGCAAATGCATTAGAAACCGAAAACCAATGATCTTGGCATAGTTTGTTTCTTAAAAATAACGATTCCCTACACTATGAAGACTCCTGTACATGTGTATACATGTATAAACAGTCAGACCCGGAATATACCATTAAGTGTAGCGTAGTACACCAGACTCACATTATCAAGTTCCACCTGCGTGGTGAACTGCTCCAGCAGAGTCTTGATGATGTGGCCGACGCGACGACCTTGACCCTTGAAGCTGGAAAGGAGAAAAAGTATGTTTAGTGCAACTATTACATAACGACGATAATAAAGTGTATATTTTAGATAGTTGCTTACATGAGGCAACTCGAATGTTAAAGAGATACATAACCAATACATGGATCAGTGCGTCGTAGTGATGGGCCCCTCACTCATGAGGTGCCTCGTTTGAGTCCCTCGTCGCGACGAATTGAAAGAGTCACTCGTATTTCAACTTTGAACCAACTCATCATATTATCATATCGGCCATTTATACGTCCACTGCTGAACAAAGGCCTCCCCCATAGATTTTCACAACTGTGTCATCATTCTGGGGGGTATTTGCCAGTACGCACCAAGCATATCAGATCAGTTGGTGAGCGCAGTATGGCTACTGTGCCACAGAAGGGACGCTGCTGCCCATCCCTCTGGTTTAGTCCATTAGTCGCCTCTTACGACATCCACGGGAGGAGATGGAGTGGTGCTATATTCTTAATCCGGACACCACACGGAACCAACGCATTTAGCTCATTCATCTCAATTTTCTAGAAATTGCAAAGTGAGTTGTAAACTTGTGAGTGTCAAAATTATAAGCGGGTGAAAAATATTTGTGAGAGTGAAATGAAAATGTAAATACAACGTTCGTTGCGCACGAGGAGCAAACAACCAAAACACATTCTTTCTCATTCCCTCGCCTCGAGAGTGACAGCCATCGTTATTCATGACTCGCATTGCGCATTAGCTCGCACCTCACCTCAAACGAGGTACACCTCGTGAGGACCTCACGAGGAAAAATGAGGCCCTCACTTATCCTCGTTTAAAATAGACCAGTTACCCATCTATAGTGCGTCGCACACGGAGTCTCTTACGGCCGAAATTAAGAATCAATCTTATCCAAAATCTTTGGGTTTCGGATTGAGAATTTATTTTTGTGTTATGTGTGATCTTAACACAAAAATAGATCAAGTCCAAAGTCCTAAATTTAAAGATTTCGGTTCGAGATCGACTATGCCTTTAGAGAGTCAAGTCTCGGGTGATGCCAACTTGGTTAACTTCAATGCTATCAACACTCGGCGTGTCTTTTGTCATTCAGCGTCTCATGACATCCGTGGAACACTGAGGTACCAGATGAAATCCAGCGTCAAGTACATGTAGGTACTTGAAATTAAGCTGATCTGGATACGTATTTGGTCCTGTTATGAGACTCATACCGACTTATCGACGTGTGATGCCGGCTAGGAATACCACCACCCCATCTCATTCCGTGGGTGTCGTTAAAAGCGACTGTGGGATTAGCCGGAGGATGGGCAGCAGCGTCCTTCGAGTACATTAACAACTCAACTGCGATCGCCAACCCGTCTGCCATTATGGCATAAAGCGTGGCGATTATGGCCCCAGTGGGCACATAACACAAACCCATACCGGTCGTTGTGCCAAATATGTTGTGTTTATCCCACACATTGGCATGCATTATCCTCACACACTGTAATACTTTCATATATTTTAAAACTGGATCTCTAGGCTCGCATATATTTTGAACTATATAATATCTTTGGATTAGAAATTTTTGGATTTTCAAGTAGACTGAATAAAACATGCTGAGGGCTCTATTATAGCACCACTTCATCTCCTCCTAAAAGGTGACTAAGGGAATCTAAACCAGAGGGATGGGCAGCAGCGTCTCTTCTGTGGAACGGTAGCCATACTGCGCTCACCAACCCGCCTGCCAAGCGTGGTATTGGCAAATACCCCCCAAAATGATGACTCGGTTGTGGAATCTATGGGGAGGCCTTTGTTCAGCAGTGGACGTATAAATGGCCGATATGATGAAGGGCTCTATTGAGATAGAGTTTACACGAAGACAGTATTTTCCAGTCAATAAAACAAATACGAGTTCCGTGCTGCGCATACGCAGTCTCACAAAACAATAAAGGCGTAACAATTATTACTCTGTTTCAGACTTCCTGTCCGATAAACAGATTTAGTTCTTTTTATTTATTTTTTATTTACACTGTCCATAACTTCATATGTGTTAATTTTGGTAGGAGTCTTGAATGTATATAACATTTTAATTGTTTCAGTATATACTATTTAAATTTAATTAGTATAAGTGCAATTGTTATTAACCCCTAAATGTTTGCATGCCAAAATGGTAGAACGTACAAGGATGCCTATATAAATTTTGTTTTCATCTTATTTTAAACACCTTTTTTTTTTTTTTTATTGGTGCCCAGTGGAAATTCATCATGAACTTCCTTCGCCCCGGGGAAGGACGAAGGGGTATGCCGGACTCCTACCGGCTAAAACCACTGGAGCGGTCATCTTCGGCACCTAAGGGAGGCTCCAGGTCCTCGTATGATCCCACTAGACCCGCCCACTGGTGCCACGCCTATTGGCACATCTCGGAGAGGGTGACTGTATATTTTAAACACCTACATTTGCAAATAAATGAATATGAATATGAACTCATCATCATCATTTCGGCCGAATGAAGTCCACTGCTGGACACAGGCCTCCCCCAAAGATCACCAGAACGACCGATATGGGTGTGTTGTGGGCTCATTGGGGGGTTTTGCCATAATCGCCACGCTTGTCAGACGGGTTGGCGATCGCAGTTGATTTGTTAATGTAATCGAAGGAAGCTGCTGCCCATCCTCCTCCTCCTAATCCCATAGTTGACTTTTACGACACCCACGGGAGGAAATGGGGTGGTGGTATTCTGAACCGGCACCACACGGCTAAATATGAACTCACGCGTTATATATGTCGGCGATGCGCTGGTACACGAAGTCCTTGGCCACGTAGTAGCCCACGGGCGAGCGCACGATGTTGGCGATGACCGCCCCCGCGTCCTGCCGACGCACCTCCGAGCCCTCCGTGATGGTCCACTCCAGGTACCTGCGGGTGACGATGTGAGCACACCTCTAAATAACACGCCACGGGTTTTGTTCACAAGGGTCATCTAACGATTTCATCTTAGGGGACGCCCTATAAGCTATGCAGTTAAAAACAAAACAAAGCAGCTAAGGATGTTGCCTGGTGAGATTCGGGACTCGGCTTAGGGAGTTACTGGAGAGGATAAAACAAGGAGTTCGATCAAGAATGATTATGACTTAGAATTTTTTTTTTTTTTTTTTTTTTTTTAAACTTTGCCCCACACTAGGATTTCTCCTGTGTCGTGGGTGCGTTTACAGACATAAATTCCACACACAATACACCCAGACCCGGAACAACGACCTGCAGATCGTACAAATATTTGTTCCGTGCGGGAATCGAACCGGCGACCCGGAGCGCAGCAGCCGACTGTGTCAGCCACTGCACCAACCGTGCCGTCAATTTACAAATTAAACATACAAAGCTGTTTTTTTATTAGTGAACGTTCATTTCAAAACGTTGAGTCTTTAATTTCTTCATTCACTCCACTGCTGGTCTTAAGCTCCATGTCCTACACCAGAGGGCCAATTCTCGTAATTAAAAAATGTTCAAAATATAGTTCCGATCTAGTCTCAATGTCAAAAATGTCACAAATGGTATTCTCCTAAACTAACAAACGACGTCAAACGTGAACTTACACTGTGATGAGATCGAAAATGGATCGAAAGTTGATCGAAGTCAAAACGGTATTCTGCTAACATTTCGAACTGTCACATGTACTGAATTGTCATTAAATAAACGTCAAAATTGAGATTGAAATGAGACTAGATCGATATTAAACTGAAATCCGACTGAACTTTAAGAGTAGCAGAATACCATTTTTTCGGTCAATTCATAATTTAATCTCAGCTCGGTCAAGTTACAGCCATAGTCCAAATGTTTACTCACTGTGATAGTATCCATATTTCCTTGGTGCACGTGAGGGCCTGTAGCAGAGCATCTCTTGCAGCTGCCACGTTGGCTCTCTGCTCCCTGGCCAGAGCGAACCTCCAATGCAACACGCTGCCTCGCGACACTCCCACGCAGTACACTGTGCGGCGAAGGTCCAGGGGGATGCTGTAAGGAAAATTATAGGAGTGATGTTTTACGCCCTTTTGGGTTCCGCATGACCGAAAGAAATAACAGCGGATAGCAGCAGACAATTTGCTCCGAATTTATTGGACCGATTAACTTGAAATTTGGTACACATATAATTTTCTGCGACCCAAACACGGACGTGTAACGTAAATAATTCAATTTTGAATATGGGGGTCACTTTTAGGGGCTAATTAGAAGATTAAAGATAAAGTTTTGTTTGTATGTTATACGGTATAGTTCGCAAAACGAAATGAAGTGGCCCTTCCATTTTTGTTTTCGAAAATATATTTTAAATTATTTAAAAAATAAAAAACTGGAACTGTCACGTAAACATCGAGCCGGTGTTATTTATAAATTAAATAATATAAAAACTGTTATTACTAGAGCTTTTTGTTGACAAAATATGTTTAAATCCAGTTCAAGCTTTAGTAACATTGTTATCCAAGGAATTGCAATTACACACTAGTAACAAAAATGTGTTAATAAATAAAAAGGAGTACGGTTGCTAGGAGACCAGATATTAAGTACACAAAAATATTTAAAGAACTTTAAATAAATATTTTATGCAACAAGGCTCCAATCAGAGCCGAAAAGATTATTATTATAGACCGAGAGTGGTGCGTCGATATCGCCAGATTTAAATGGGAAAATGTAAAAGAGTGCGGGGTCCCGTCTAGTACCTAGCTACTTAGTACAAAATAGCTCCAGCTGATCCATGTGATTTGACGGCATTGAAACCCCCCTCGAAGCGTCATCGCCTTGGCAACGGACTGATTGGTCGTCAGCGCGGCTGCGCCAAATGTCAACGTTTACTGACTATTATTTTGATATTTTGTGTTTTCTTTCTTCAATATTTTGTATATATAGTTAAGTGTCCAATGTTATACAGTAAGTACAGTATATTTGTAATAAATGATAAATAATGACGGCTACAGTGACACCGAAAATAGTGCCAGTCAACCTTTGCTGGATAACCTGGTGAGATGTCCCCATTGTTCTCAAGCACGTTTCTTTAAAGGTTCTCGGGGTTTGAAGGTGCATTTTGGTAAAGTTCACAAAACCCAAAATGTGCCTTCATGCTCCGCAACCCAAGTTACGCCTACATCCAACCAAGACACATTCTGGCAAAAGTTAGCTAAACTAAAAAATTCTACTCCTATTTTAAAGAGAGTTCCCCGGGGCGCGAGACCATCCGTTGCCCAATGCCTTACAAAATATGTCCGTCTTGCTACCCGGGAGAACTCCCAGGGTGCTTGGGAATAATTACTCACCTTCCCTTATCGCATTCTACATGTACAAAAAAGTTTGGCAACTAAAAAAACCTTAACGGCCCAAATTAAAGATAATTGTAATGTTTCGACCTCAAGTTTGGAATCAAAATTTACGATACAAAATCATGCGTCATCAAATAGTTTATTTCACCATGTAGAGTCGAAACTAAGTGAAGGTGATATTAGAGGAGCTGCCAGGATTCTCTTTAGTAGTGACGTGGCCGCACCTTACTCTTCAGATACATTTGCAAATCTAGAGAGTAAACACCCGGCCCCAGCGGATGACCTCTCCTTCCCTGACCCTCCTGATCCAAATATAAACAAACTTAAAATTTCAGCCCACCAATTGGTCGCAGCCATAGGCTCATTCAAGAGCGGTTCAGCCGGAGGCCTCGACGGTTTAACACCGCAGCACCTAAAAGATCTGACGTGTTCAAGCGCCGGGGAAGCTGGTGAGTCACTCTTGAAGGAGCTTACTGCTCTGACCAATCTGATGCTCTCCGGCAATGTGCACGAAGCCGTCATTGATATCTTGTACGGGGCCAATTTATGTGCCCTGCGCAAGAAGGATGGCGGAATTCGTCCCATTGCCGTAGGGTGTACCTACCGACGTATGACAGCCAAAATTTGCTGCAAAGTTTACAGTGAAACGCTTTGCAGCAAATTTCAGCCTCATCAACTTGGCTTCGGGTCCAAAGGAGGCTGTGAGGCTGCCGTGCACGCCCTGTCCACTTATTTAAACTATGGAAAAGGTGAAGTCATCCTTAAGGTTGACATAAAGAACGCCTTCAACTCCGTCAATAGGGACACCTTATTGGCAGAAATCAAAAAAGAATTACCTGAAATTTACAGTTTTCTTTGGCAGTGTTACCGATATCCCTCTAAATTACTTTATAAAGAACACCTTTTAGAATCTGGAGTTGGATGCCAACAAGGTGACCCTCTCGGGCCAGTAATTTTTTGTCTAGCTATTCACCCTATTATTCGGCAACTTAATTCCAAATTTAACGTGTGGTATTTGGATGATGGGACGCTAGGAGGTGACATAGACACCGTTCTCAAAGATCTTGTATTCCTAAAACAGAAATTCCACTCCATCGGTCTGGACCTAAACCTCTCTAAATGCGAAATTTATTTACCTGACAACACAGACAGACAATCAGCCTTACCAAAATTGTATGCAATAGCTCCCAATATCAAAATTATTGAAAAAGAAACTCTTCACCACCTAGGGTCCCCGATCCTAGAGGAATCCTTTTCATCTTTCGTAGAGGAAAAAATACAAAATTTTAGTGATATTTCGGAAAGACTTTTCAAAATTAATTTACATTCGGCTTTTACTTTAATTAGGTACTGCTGTTTTGGCCCAAAATTCATATATAGCCTTCGCTCTTCGCATCTATGGAAACAACCACAACTTTTAGATAAAATAGATAAAATTATTCGGGATACATTAACTTCAGTCTTAAATGTGGCTCTGGACGACCGAGCTTGGATGCAAGCCTCATTACCCATTCGTATGGGCGGCCTCGGCGTCCGCAAAATTTCTAGTATAAGTTTACCGGCATTCCTGTCCTCGGTCCACAGTACTGAGAAATTAACCAGGAAAATCTTACAATCCATACTGGTTGATTTTGAGGTACCGTGCTTGACTGATGCTGAGAACACTTGGAAAATTACTTGCCCGAATACGGTTTTGCCCGTCAATCTTTCTTCCCAGAGACAATGGGACGAGCCGCTCTGCAGTTTGGTACGTAATGAATTAATCAGTACGTCCACTGATGCTGTAGAGCGTGCTCGTCTACTTGCTGTGGGTGAATGGGAGTCAGGGCTCTGGCTTCAGGCACTCCCGTCGCCCAACATAGGCACTATGTTGGACGACAACAGTTTTCGGCTCGCTGCAAGCCTACGTTTAGGTGTTCCTTGTGTTGCCCCCCATCGATGTCACTGCGGTGAAGCTGTCGACCGCCTCGGACACCATGGCCTATCTTGCAGTAAAAGTGCAGGTCGCATAGCACGGCATGCCAATATTAATGATATTATACGTCGTGCTCTTGCCACTGCCGGCGTGCCAGCTGTTTTAGAACCCAATGGCTTGGCACGTAACGATGGCAAAAGACCAGACGGTATGTCATTGCTGCCATGGAAGATGGGTAGGCCTTTGGTGTGGGACGCAACTTGTGTCGACACCCTTGCGCCATCCCATCTTCCAAGCACGGCAGGCTGTGCTGGCGCTGCTGCATCTGCAGCAGAGGCCCTCAAACGGCGCAAATCATCATCATTTCGGCCGAATGAAGTCCACTGCTGGACACAGGCCTCCCCCAAAGATCACCACAACCACCGATATGGATGTGTTGTGGGCTCATTGGGGGGTTTTGCCATAATCGCCACGCTTGGCAGGCGGGTTGGCGATCGCAGTTGAGTTGTTAATGTACTCGAAGGGCGCTGCTGCCCATCCTCCGGCTAATCCCTTAGTCGACTTTTACGACACCCATGGGAGGAGATGGGGTGGTGGCATTCTAATAACCTAATAGGTAATTATTGTTTTGAGCCGTTTGGGGTCGAAACGCTTGGGTCATGGGGTCCGAGTGCACGTCTGCTTTTCAAAGATATAGCTAGACGGTTGGTCGATGCTTCACGTGATCAGAGGGCTGGTATTTTCTTTGGCCAAAGAATAAGCATTGCCATTCAACGTGGCAATGCTGCCAGTCTTCTGGGAACATTACCAGCTGACAGCGATGAGGAGGAGTACTTCGACGCCTAAATGCATGTGCAACTTTATTATATATTATCTTTTGTTTTTATTTTTTATTATTATTTAGTTTATTGGTCAGTAGTCTGTATGTTTTTAGTTTTAGTGTGTATATAAATGTATAATATATGGAATGAGACTGACTATAATAAAAAACTTACATAGTACGTAAAAAAAATATATATAATATATGTACTGGGGCCACTCTTGTTTATTACATATATTAATGACTTGCCAAACGCATCGACCCAGCCTATGACGTTATTTGCTGATGACAGCACAGTTACAATTGCATGTAAGGACATTAATCACTATAATTTTGACATAAATAATACGTTGACATCTATAATTTCATGGCTTCAGAATAATAATTTAAAAATTAATCTTAAAAAAACAAGTATAATGCACTTTGGACAAAGATTACAAAACCCCTTAAATACTTATTTGGTTAATGACAATTACGCAATAAATGAAGTTACTACTGCACGTTTCCTTGGCTTAATTATAGATAGTAAATTAAATTGGAAAGAACACATTAACGTACTATGTAAAAGGATCAGCAGTCTGTCATATGCTTTGTGTAAACTTACTCAAACAATTAACATTGATGCACTTCTTTCAGCATACTATGGTCTTATTGAATCTGTCCTCAGATATGGCGTAATTTTTTGGGGCAATTCAACCAATAAAGATATGGCATTTAAAATGCAAAAGCGATGCATACGCGCTATGTTTGGTATCCAGAGTACTGTAAGTTGTAAGCCACTATTATTATACGTATATTCTTTCCTACTCCTCCTTTTTCTTTTCTGATTAATTTCGGTGCGGGTTCCAAGACAGTTATTCATTTCTCTGGGACACACCGAGCTTCATTGACCGGTGTTCTTTTCGGTGGTCGCCATTGTAGATCCTGGCTTACAGGAGTTGCAGTGGTTGGGAATGTGTGGCGGGCTTGTCCCATATAAAAAAAAGCCACTATTTACTAAGTACAAAATTCTCACACTTCCGTCACTTTATATATTAGAAATATCTCTTTTTGTTAGAAGCAACCCTCATTTGTTTCCTCGCCTGTCGGATAAAGTAAGACGTAATCGCCGCGACAACAGTAGACTTTGTGTACACCCAGCTAAAACAGCTCTGCTGCATAAAAGTGTAGTTTGCAAGGCTCCATCAATTTATAACAAAATTCCAAATTTCGTTAAACAATTGAATAAAGACCTATTTAAGCAAACATTGAAAACTATTTTGACTAAAAAAAGTTATTATAATGTTGACGATTTCCTGAACGATAAAACTCTATAACTATACATTTTTGTTCTATTAATTATGTTGTTAGGACATATTATATAAAATTGTTTCCTCAATGATAAAACTCTATGAATGTAATTTTTTGTCTATTAATTGATTATGTTGTTACAAAATATTGACATTAAATTTGTTTCTACTTTAATCTATTTGTACACCAGAAATGGTCAAACATGTTGATCTAAACTATTACTTTATTTTACACCTATAATAAGCATCTCAACCATGTATATTATGTACACATGTTTTAGCAAATAAATTTATCTTTATCTTTAATAGAATAGAATAAAAATTTTAAAGTTATTTAAGTAAATTGATGAACATTTACCCTTGTTATCTACGAATCTGATGAGACAATAATTATTAAAAAAAAAAATGTTTGCTTATAGATAACAGAAAAAAATAGACCACTCTTCTCTACCCATGGGTGTCGTGGATGCTGACCAAGAGTTGATATCAAGAGGATGGGCGGCAGGATGATGATGATGATGATCCCGCCTCTCGTGTGCTAATATGAACATGCTGCGATCACCAATCCGCCTGTCAAGCTTGCTTATGGTCATAGCTAAAGGACATCCACTGTTGAACAAAGGCCTCCCCCATAGAATCCCACAACGTCCGGTCACATGCCACACGCATCCAGCGACTCCCAGCGACCTTCACCAGCTCGTCGGTCCACCTCGTTAGAAATCGTCCCACGCTGCGTTCTCCGGTTATTCAACTAATCTACGCATAATTTTTATTTGAAGTCAATAATAGTGAACTCACGGGTTGTTCTCGTCCGGGTTCTCCGAGTCCATCCATTGCTGGAACAGTTGCATGGCGTTTTCTTCGCAGCCAGGAACCTTCATGCGACATGCCCAGGCGCTTGTTGTGACCTAGGGGACATAAATAGTGTGTGTATTCAAAAGAGTGCTAATGTAGGACCCTAAAATAATATAGGAAAGCAATGAAAGCGAAACGGTTCATTTGACACAACCGAGACAAACTGTTAACTGGTGGTAGATCTATTGCAAGAGTCCGGCTGACCACCGCAGTTGTAGTCGGGAACAGACACTATATCGAAGAAGAAGAGGTGGCAGAGCGCCCCGTCTGCAGAAGCATTTCCGGTGCCTATGCCAGCTGTGGCTGCGCGGGATGCTGGTGCTACCGCGCCCAGCCCTCACTGGTCAGTGGGGGGATGGCGAGCGATGGCGGCGAGTCTAAGGGCTCCTAAATATCGTTCACCTCCAGATGTTGACGGCGTCGGTAGTATTCCGTGCGCGAAAACGGACGACGGTGACGGTCCAGAGCGGACTTTCTAACATCGCTGGGGAGGAAGTGGACCCGGAGCTGTTGGGACCACACGGAGGAGATGCATGCGCTCTCAAAGACCGATCTTAGTGCCTGCATCAATGAACAGCTGGAGGCAATAGAAAACGTTGCGGAAAAAATCCGCAACCTCAAGGGGACATTTTCCCGCAGCCTCCGAATGCCGCGCCGACGGTGCAGCCTGTAGTAGACGAAGTGGCCCAGCGCACCGCTACTGGGACTAATATTGAGAGGCTGGAGAGAGAGAACGCGGACCTGCGTTCTCAACTCTTAAGCCTCTTATTCCAGGTGGGAAAACTGACGGAGAAGAGCAATCTTCTCCTGCGATCCAGATGCAGGGGGAAAAGAGGGGAGGTTGCACCGCGGCGCGGCGACGGTTGATGAGCCGGCCACCGAGGCTGTGGAATTCCTGCAACTCCGCCAACCAGCTGTTGCGCCTGAGGATTTGGAGGGGTGGTCCACTGCGAAGAGGAAGAAGCGGCAATCTAAGCCTGCTAAGACGCAGAATGAGGCAGCCTATGCGCAGAACGTGCAGTCAAGAACAGGCGAGGAGGAAGAGGAAAGAGAGGCAGGGGCAAAGGGTCAACCTCGCCAAGGTTCCCGCATCGGCCGCGATTATAGACCCGGTCTTGGAGCGTTGTACACAGGGACTGTTCACCGGCTGCGTTTGTGTGGGTTGGACGTCGGCCAGGGTCTAAAGCTGTTCTAAAGCTTATTATGGAGGTGCAAACATAAAGACTGAAACGTAGATCTCATTGGCCAGTAATGCCCATAATGGCCATGTACTATTTCAGTCATGAGGTGAAATATCATCCCTCGTTTGAATGTGAAGTGTAAAAGTGTCTGCTAGAAACTTTTATAAACGATTCTGTTGTATTCTGATCGATAGATGGGGTTAGTTTGAAGCGCGGGGTGACTTTGGTCGAAACTTTATTCTCATATTAAAATCGCGAAATGCGTAAAACGAAAAGCAATTTAGGTAGTTTTTATTTTGGAATAGCGAAACTTTACCCGTCAAATCCATTTCTGTAGATCCTAAGTAACCCCAACTGCGGTCGTACTGCAGGTCATAGTGAGCCCAACAAACCCATCAGAACTATCACTAATCACCAACCTGCATTTTGACACTGTTCAAGTCCTTTCCGTTCATAATCCTCCTGGTAGCAAGTCCTCCAGACTTCTCATACGTGTCTCCTATGAGCTTCCTGACGAACTTCTGGAAGGCACCATAGTCTGGAGTACGCTTGAGAACATTCTCGATCTTGGCTAAAGCTTTCAGACCCGTGGAGAGAGGGAGGTAGTCCTTTTCGTGCTGAAGGTAGCTTGCTAGACTGGAAATTAAAGAAGATGAGATTTAGTTCTTTGCCATTAGATTAATCAGTAGTTCATAATTGCGGCCGAATGAAGTCCACTGCTGGACACAGGACTCCCCCAAAAATCACCACAACCACCGATATGGATATGTTGTGGGCTCATTGGGGGGTTTTGCCATAATCGCCACGCTTGGCAGACGGGTTGGCGATCGCATTTGAGTTGTTAATGTACTCGAAGGACGCTGCTGACCATCCTCCAGCTAATCCCTTAGTCGACTTTTACGACACCCACGGGAGGAGATAGGGTGGTGGTATTCTGAGCCGGCACCACACGTTATAGCCGGCACCACACGGCATCTAGGATTGGTGATGCAATAAGTATTTTATTAGCACACGGGAGAATGCTGCTGCCCATTCTCTTGATATCAATAGCCCTTTAGTCGCCATGGGTGAGACAATTAGATCTCCAAAGGTCTGGCTACCTTACCATTATATTCTCATTTTAAAGAAAATCAACTGCTGAACAAATGCCTCCCCACATGGCTTTCCACAACTGCGTCGTCATTTTGGGGGCATTTTCCAGTACTTAACGTGGCAAGCGGATGGGTGAGCGCAGAACGGCTACTGTTCCACAGAAGGTAAGCTGCTGCCCATCCTTCTGGTTTAGAATCCCTTAGTCACCTTTTACGACATTCACGGGAGGAGCGGAGTAGTGCTAACCCTCTGCTATGAAACTTTAATAATAGAAATGGGGAGGGATGAACTCAGAATTGGAAAGGCACGACAGATTTTGAGGTTTCCAGGTGATTTTGAGTAGCCTCTGAAGAAGACCCATGTTGAGTATTAGTGTTTTACATTTATGTAGAATTGAAGACCTTCCTCTGTTACGTTACCTGAGCGCCGTCGAATAGTCCAAGTGATTGGTCCAAGCGAGTGCGAAGGCATCAGACAGGAGTTGGACCCTGCCCATGACGGGCACCAGAGAGTGGTCGCCATTTTTCAGCGCGTTCGTCAACAGTTGCCAGTTGCGCTGATCGTAGTTCACACGGTACGGAGCTAGGCGAAACAAGGATTGGAAACACTATGTTAAAAGGTGGTCAGATAAACCAAGCAACGTTATTATCGACTTCGTTTTAACAGACATACAAATAACTTCACCAAGAGATTACCCAGCCAAACCGAGAGGCGACCACGCGTTGTGCAATGGAACTTTTTCGCCACAGTGGAAAGCTACGTCGCCCAACGCCCCTGGGAAGAGGAGCCAGGGGTATGCCATCGGCTCTTATCAGTCAAAACTACCTGGCACATCATTTGGACCGCTGGTCTCCGAGATCTCGAGAACGAACGCTTCGGAGCTATAGATGGACATATCTCTTCCAATCATCTAATGAGGATCGAAATTTCAGTAGCCCAGTAGAGTTTGATTAGCTATTGGAAACCAGGCAATGAATGGCCGAGCTGGCCATGTTTTGGGCTGGAGAATTATAGATGGGAGAGTTATAACTCTCGACACGAAAAGAAGAAGTAGCTCAATGAGTCGACTATTCGTGGATTAACTTTCAATAGCCAATGTGATGAAGTCTCCAGACCTAATCGTCTCCCGCTGAGGCTTCAATCGTTCATCATTCATTATTATCATATCAATCAGCCACAGGACGTCCACTGCCGAACAAAGGCCTCCCCTTTAGATTTCCACAACGTCCTGTCACATCCAACGACTCCCAGCGACCTTCACCAGGTCGTCTGTCCACCTCGTTGGAGGTCGTCCCACGCTGCGTTTTCCGGTGCGCGGTCTCCATTCGAGAACCTTTTTACCCCCCGGGCCATCAGTTCTACGAGCAATGTGTCCTGCCCATTGCCACTTCAGTTTACTAATCCTTTCAGCTATGTCGACAACTTTAGTTCTTCTACGGATCTCCTCATTTCTGATTCGATCTCGTAGAGAAATACCAAGCATAGCTCTCTCCATAGCTCGCTGAGTGGCCTTGAGCTTTCTTATGAGGCCCATTGTGAGTGACCACGTCTCTGTTCCATATAACACACACTTCAATCGTTAGTAGCAGCAAAACCACTCACCAATCATATCATAGTTGAAAAGCACCCATTGCTCGGGCCCGGAGCCGTGCTCGAACCGGTGCTGCTGGGCCACCCCCTCGCTGGCGGCCAGCCACTGCAGTGGGGGGGCGGGGCTGCTCCCTTCCGGCTCGCACAGCACGCTCAGCGGCACCCACCACGACACCCGCGAAGAGCTCTTAGCTGACAGCGAGAAGTACCGTCTCTGGAAAAGTTCATGGGAAGCTTTAGGGACGCACATAAGCCCGTGAACGTCCATAGTTGGACGTGGGCGTCCCAATGATTATTACAATGAGCGGTCATAGGGAATGCTGCTACCCATCCTGTTGATATCAACCCTTAATCGCCTTTTAGATGAATTCTAACCTAAACTAAACCTTTGATCCTCGTGCAAAGACAAATTTTAACCATAACACTAGAGGCACTCATAGCCAGTAGCACTCACTTTTCGGTAAAAGATCGGCGAGGTTAAGCAACGCTCGGCGCGGTGAGTGTATGGATAAGTGACCGCATACTGATATCTGAACAGAGCTCCTCAGTGCTTCGGAGGACACGTAGAATCTGCAGCCCCGGTTGTTATCATTAGACGGCCGTCGTTAAGCCAAGTCAAGCCTTTGGGCAGCTTGAACAACTCTGGCACAAGGTTTGGCACTAACAAAGAATGCGGTTCTTCTTTGGTTCTTACGCTGCTACAAATTTATTGAAAATATTTACCTTTATATCGGTATGTATCAAGAGGGGCTCGGCAAGTTACAGCCGAGTGGATTGAAAGACCTGCGAGGTTAAGCAACGCTTGCTGCGATCAGTTCTTAGATGTTTACCGTTCCTAACACATCGAGACCCTTCTGTGCTTCAGAAAGCACGTTAAGCCGTTCGTCCCGGTTGTCATAAGAGCTAGAAGCCCAATATTCCATCGAAACTGGTCTAACCTAAGGATTTAGATATTGCCCAGTATCTGGGTTGTAAAGGTCTGTTGACAATCGTTCCATGTAAAATATCAATACTCAGCCGCATCTGGATAGAGTAGAAGACGACCCCAACATAGTTGGAACAACTCTCAGAGATGATTTGAACTTATCAACTTTTTCATGCTTATGCAGTGTTGTGCTGGCTAATAATACCACCACCCCATCTCATGCCCTGGGTGTTGTAAATGGCGACTATGAACATAGCCGGAGGATGGGCAGCAGTGTCGTTCAAGTACACTTATAACTCAAGTGCGATCGCCAAACCGTCTGCCAAGCAAACGACAGGTGACTATGGCAAAACCCTCCCAAAGAACACAACAGTAACCATATCGGTCGTTGTGGCAATATTTGGGGAAGGCTTTTGTCCAGCAGTGGACAGTTTTCGGCTGAAATGATGACGATTGATGGACGTTTTCTAATATCCATGTTTTCACTCACCTGACTGATAGTCAGTGACTTGTCCACATAATCTCTCGTCACGGTCAGTATGGGGTACCCGGTCTGCGTGGTCCAGGTGTCCATGACCTCTTTAACGGTGATGTTCCTGGTGAGGCCGCCGTACTCCTGGCTGACAGCTGTCAACTCGCGCCAGAGGTCGTCCTGCTCGGCGTTCTGGTAAGAATACTTCCGGAGGTAGCTGTGGATAGAGAAGCGGTGTTAGAGATAAATGCCAAAAGGTCCATAACGATAGCTTCAAATAACAAATCTATCGAATGATCGATCATGAATAAAACATACGTGGCGACACCTACATCGCCATCATAACTGCAACTTACAGCGACATCTACTTGATAATTAATTGCAACTGTCCGATGACGTCAAGGAATCCTGAATCACGCATGTAAAGTATTCGCACAACACTGCATATATACAGTCGTCCAACATCTACCGTTGGGCTTCGACCCGCCAGGCATACCACCCGCCTGGTTGGAGGATCCCCCCTTTTCTATGCAGGAATATCACATCTTGTTCTCCATACTGGTGACCCCGACGTAATCAGCATGTTTCTCCATAGATATATTCAATCATTTATTCGTGCACTGCGATCTGACTGTGTTCGAACTCTCCAACGCCTTTAGGGAGAGGGAAGCGTTTGTCTTCTCTTCTGGCTGAAACTACGACCAGCATCTCGAAAACGAGCGCTGCGGAGCCTCCCGTTAATGCCACGGCTATAAACACAGCTCGGGGAGGCTGACTGTAAACAGGTCAACCTCTCTAGTGGCGAGGAGGCAACTGTAAATAGCCCCACCGGGCACATATCGGGGATTGTGTCGGATCCTCCCTCATCTCGGCGGCACGTGCGTGCACGTCTTCCCAAGTAATCAGGTCCTAACAGACACTTGACGGCACGGTTGGTGCAGTGGCTGATACAGTCGGCTGCTGCGCTCCGGGGCGTGGGTTCGATTCCCGCACGGAACAAATATTTGTACGATATGCAGGTAGTTGTTCCGGGTCTGGGTGTATTGTTTGTGGAATTCATGTCTGTAAACGCACCTACGACACAGGAGAAATACTAGTGTGGGGCAACTTTAAAAAAGAAAGGAAAGAAAACAGCAACTTTTGCGTCATAATGGAACAACGGACAAGTTTCGGAAATACGGAATGATTGAATTGAATTGTAGTATAATATTGATGTTTGTTTCTTTTTTTTAAATCTGCCCTACACTAGGATTTCTCCTGTGTCGTGGGTGCGTTTACAGACATGAATTCCACATACAATACACCCAGACCCGGAACAACTACCTGCAGATCATACAAATATTTTTCCGTGCGGGAATCGAACCAGCGACCCGGAGCACAGCAGTCGACTATATCAACCACTGCACCAACCGTGCCGTCGAACTTACTTTGTCTTTACTATTACAAAAATTTATAATCAGTTTAATTTGGGCAGATGCTTTACAACGTTTACAGAGCGGACTACTTAGCTAAAGTAATGCCAACGAGAAGCGATACTAAAGTTCATTCGCGTAGAACGCGAATATGGAACGGACAAACTATCAGTTATCTCTTTCAATCTCATTTATTTGACATAAAGCCGCGTGCTCACGGTTATAATGTTCGAAGGTCACGTCAGCCACCAACATTCGTGCAGCCATTTTATAAAGTTGTAGTTATTCTGTGTTGGAAAGCGCTCAAGGTAGGTACTTACTGTATTTGTGTTGTTTGATTTGAATTATTTGCCTTTGTTTTTTATTGGAGTACTGTTATTTAATAATCCATACGCTTATACACAAACATATTAACACTATTTGTCAGATTTTAAAAATCATAATAACAATGTAACTTTATTAACCAGACGTTTTAAAATTGTTACGTACAAAAATAAGTAACTTATGTAATTTTCATTAATGTAATATTCAAAATAATTACGGAACCCTGCGTTCGCCAATAACCTTACAATAGTTTTGTTTACAGTTGGTATCGCTTCTCGTTGGCCTTCCTTTAATCTTCATTTCCACATAATTCTGGAAGTCTAATATATATTTTACTAGAAGTTTCAACTATTCCCTATAAGCACTTACTTATTAATAGCTTTTCTGAAGATGTCATTTCCGAGGAACATGGTCATCATCCGGATGAGTGTGGAGCCCTTCCTGTACGAGATCTCGTCGAAGATCTCCGAGATACGCTTCGGGTCGTCGATGGGGACAGACACCTGAAGTGAAAGTAGACTTAGTTCTATGGTTCCACGAGGTGTGAACATTCAAGGACGAAAAGAAGACCATCAGCTAGTTTTCCAGGACACAAACCTCTCTCAAAGAAGACAACAAAGCCAATCACCACATTGCTGCTATCAGGGACCTGGATATCGCATTGTACTCACCGGGTGCGAAGACTCCAGCGCGTCCAGACTAAGTACGGACAGCATATTGTCAGCCGCGTAGCTCTTGTCAGCACTCCAGCTGGGCTCCACCTGGTTGACGGCAACGGACGCAGCGAAGGTTGCGAAGCCCTCGTTGAGCCACAGGTCTGACCACCACTTCATAGTGACCAGGTTGCCGAACCACTGATGGGCTAGCTCGTGGGCAATCACCTGGAAACGGTAAAACAATATTCATATTCTATTCATCATAGACTGAAAAACTATTTAGGTGCTCGAAGTTAGAGGTATCTTTTTCTTTCAATGTCCTCTTTCAACTTGTATTTTCAGTTACGTATAACTTTCTTACTTTTTACCTCTTACGTCTGACTGCTTCTTCTTTCTGCCCTTGCCCCGAGGTACTTCAGGTCGGCGGAATATGTTTATAATGCGAAGGATTTTACAAGTGGCCTGCCTGACTCCAACTCTCCTTGGCTAATCTAATAATCTATTGTCGGTTATATGCCAGGCTGAGCTGTCGCCGAACGCACCTCGACCCTTGTGGATCTTCCGTGCTAGCCCTCTATTCCGTTGCTGCCACATCGAAGAGTTCCTGCAGGTACCCTGCGATTGTGCCAGTATGGAACTGCGCATAATCATCTGGTACAAGATAGGCTGTTCCCAGGTAATTCGCCCTTCGCCTAGCAAGAGCAGTCACACAATATGCGTAACATCGATTCTTTTTCACCCCTCCAAAATCTGCATCTAGCCATTGTGCTGTTTCATTCTGTGGCGGTGCACATTGGTACCGAAGTGCTCGGTGAGTGCACCTGAAAGGTGTCTCATTTGGGATCAGTTTACGTTTAGTAATTTCACTCCACAGTCTCTTCTTGTGCTGGAGAAGGTCTTGGAGTGGTTTAGGCCTACTGCCCTCCATTCTTTTGCTTGCTTATTTTGGTATGCTAGTGCTGGTGGTTTAGCCGCCACCTGCGGGTAGCTCAAAGTATTTAATGGAAATCACCGGGTTCCAAACTCCCTTAGGCCTTCTACGATACCCACGAGATGAGACGAGGCAGCCCTATTGTTGGCCGGAGCTACAATACGTCTGACTTCAGTAATTCGAAGTTGGGCTTTGACTAACACCTAAACACCTGAAGACTTGTTACTTTGAGCATTGTCTAAAAACCCAATCACACTTTGCCTGACCTAAAATTGTTATCCGTGACCACACTTGACTATGGGCATATTTCTATCACACCCAAAAACTCAGACACAAACACACAAACACACGCACACACACAAACACACGCACACACACAAATACACGCACACACACACACACACACACACACACACCACCGCTTAACATGGTCTCCCAAAGATCAATGAGCTAACTACAATGAGCGGTCATAGAGGATATTGCCTTTTACGTGTCTTTTACGACACCCATGGTTGGAGAGGGACGGTCTTTTCTTCCTCGAAACTTCTGGAACTTGAAAATTTGGATATTTCAAAACATACACCTCACCTCAGCGACCCTCTCCTTGTTCAAGAACGACGATTGCTTTTCATCATACAACAGTTCAGTTTCCCTGTAAGTGATGAGGCCCCAGTTTTCCATGGCTCCTGCCGCGAAGTCCGGGATGGCTATCATGTCTTGCTTCGGCAGCGGGTAGGATACGTTGAACCATTGCTCGAAGTATGTGAGAGCTTTCGGACCGATGACAGATGCGTAGGAAGTCTGTGGAATACAAAAAAAATACAAAATGTATTACTTGCTGAACAACTAATTCTCATCCTTGAAGCATTCGCGGTGGTACAGCAATAGTCATCGTCAGACTGGTTAAGCCCGGGTGATGGGAGACACTAGAATTGCAGACAAGAAAAAAAATCTATTGACAAGGTTAGCACTGAAAAACAGCTCTGAGTTGCGGCTAGCGTTACAACACAGCATTATGGTGAGTGCTGACCTGTTTGCCACTTTTAAGACGTGCATCAGCAAACTGCTATTTTATTATGATTATTTTCTTTCGCATCTCATTTTTATTTCTATTTTACGATCAATCTTTCTGTTATGTGTATTTTTATAGCAAGTTTAGTGTAGTTTTTAGATTAATTAATATGAATGTACCGATGCGCGTTTTGTTGTGGTAATAAATCGCTTTTCTTCCTTTCTGTCTATTACACCTTCGTTCGAACTCGGAATTTCACTAAAAATCATGACAATCATACATAGCTCAACTTTCTATTATTTATTGTTTATTGCTTGTATATTTTATTATTGTTCACTGCTAAAAACAGGTTCATCGTTAAGGTAGTATTGCAAGAAGTTGTGTGAATGCGCAGGTACTATGTGGTATTACAGGTATGTTCGATAGGGTATTTAAATTCCAATAACGCAATTTTATAATTTCAATGACACAATTATGCTATATACGCTCAATTTTCACATGGCATGCTTTGGCTAAATAGACTGATCTGTTTTAATTTGAGACCATTTGTTACTCTATTTTATGTGAAATAAATATGTTTGTATTTGTATGTAAGAATTCAGGCAGATTTACCTGGTCCATAGCATCATTTCTGGCCCATATCCTGAACTTAGTTTTGGACAAGTCGGCCGGACTCTGCACGTAAGAGAACTTGGAGACCACGAAGGCCACGAGGTAAGTCGACATCGGTACCGACTTCTCGTAGATGTCCCAAACGAAGTCGGATTTCGGCTTCCTGAAAGAGAGTTTGAAGAATGTTAAGCTTGTTGGCTTTATATTTTCAGTTTTCTTTTATACTACTAAGGTGGTAGACACGCCCGACTGATGGTAAGCGGTTAACGTAACCTATCATCATCATTTCAGCCGAATAAAGTCCACTGCTGGATATAAGCCTCCCACAAAGATCGCCACAACAATACATATGGGTGTGTTGTGGGCTCATTGGGGGATTTTGCCATAATCGCCACGCTTAGCAGACTGGTTGGCTATCGCAGTTGAGTTGTTAATTTACTCGAAGGACGCTGCTACCCATCCTCCGGTAACGGTAAACGGTACGTAACCTATGAACGCTTGCGACACCAGAGACCTCACTCGCGCATTGCCGATTCTGTAAAAACCCTTTTTGAAGAGTCCCATTCTGTAGTCTCCCAGGAAGACCTACATGTAAGATAGCGCATTTTAATGATATTCATGAAATCCATCTCCTCCCGTGGGTATCTTAAAAGGTGACTAACGGACTTTCAACCAGAGGAATGGGCAGCAGCGTCCTTTCTGTGGAACAATAGCCATGCTGCGCTCACCAACCTGGCTGCTCAGACAAACAACCGGCCCCCTGTGTAACTAAATGTCGTGGGTATCGATGGAGAAGTCCTCTGGCAAGACGTTCTTCAGCTGATATGACGAAGAAACAATAGGAATCCAATAGAAAGTACTTACTTGAATGTTTTTTCAATTTGACTCCACGGCCAGTAGTCTTCGAGGGCACTGAAAAATTCAAACGTAAAGTTGAGATCTAAATGAAAACTAGGTTGGGGGACAAGTGTTACGGATACATAACCAACTTTTTTCTTATGAGTGCTGTTAAGTAGTTAGTCTTTGACTTACAGGGAAAAGTGTAGCTTCAGGTCACAAATAGAGACACCCCATCTCATCCCGTAGGTGTCATAGAAAGAGTCTAGTCGTAGCATTAAGCACTTTGGGTTACCCGCAGGTGGCAGGCAAACCACCAAAATTAGCGTATCCAAGGAGTATTGGTGTTAGGCAGTCGGCCGACTGTACAACCCCTTTGCCAAAACATTTGCAATATGACTAGAAACATTTTGCGACGAACCCAACTAACTTCGCACCAGAGCAGGAAGAAGAAGCTCATGAGATTTCAGGGTACGCTCATTCCATCATAAACCTCATCCATCGCTTTCTACGAAGCGAGAACGAACAGTCATAAATAAAAAGAGACCCCATTATACCTCAACTGATATCGATCCAGCAGTCCTTCTGTGATTTGTTGTTATCCCAGTAATGCCCTAAGCCGAGCCTCATGTGCCACAGGGGGCGCCCCTTTTTTTATTGATGTCCAGTGGAAATTCTACATGGAACTTCTTTCACCCCGGGGAAGGGCGAAGGGGTATGCCGGAATCCTACCGGCTAAAACCACCATCATCTTCGGCACTGAAGGGGGCTCCAGGTCCTCGTTAGATCACACTAGAGCCCCTCATTGAAGCCACGGCTTCAGGCACATCTCGGAGGGGATGACTGTAAAGCGGTCAGCGCCTCTAGCAGAGGGAAGGCGACTGTAAAAAGGTCGCCCCCCAGGCACTTCTCGGGGAGGATTGTAAATGATCCCCGGCCAAGTCTCGCTGTGCGCTATACTGCGCACACGGTTGCGCCACCGTCTTCCCGGAAGTGGACGCCCCTAGGCGCAGTTACTTAGTATGAAGTTTAAAGCCTGGCTGGAGGCTATTTATACTTCGCTCATTGTCCGGCTATGCAAACACCTCTTCGAGATGTATGCGAAAACCCATCATAAACTAAACAACTAAAATATCTAGCAGACATTGAACCTTTCTTACTTTTCATTAGAAGCATTCTCCAGCGGCATGTTGGATATAGACGTGAAGTCCTTGTGGTGTCCGACGATCATTGTGAAGGTAGCCTTGTACATCGGCTCATCGAAGCAGGGGAAACCCTTCCGAGCTGATATGGCCTCGAACTGGGTTGCTATCAGGTATCTGGCAAATAAAATAGTAAAGAAGTAAGCATGTTAAATAGCCTATAACTGTCCTCAAGAATTTGGGCTATCAAATGCAAAAATATCAAATCCGACTGCTAGTTCCAGAGATTAGCGCGTTCAAACAAACAAACTCTAGAATAGAATAGAATAGCATAAATTTATTTGCTCAAACATGTGTGTACATACATAAATGTCATGTGCATGCAAGATAACAAAAAAGTCAAAATGTGTTCTAACATGTTTACCACGTGGCATGGCGTGCAAATATTAAAGATTATTTAATTTCCTATATATATGGCTTTTCATCATTATTATCAATATAACAATATAAAATTAATACTTAATAATGTGGGATATAATCTTTCCAATTACAATATAATTTAAGAAACCATCTGTAAAATTTAATTAAAATAACAATGTCAATATAACGAGGTTGGAATAGAATGTCAAACAATATAAAGATAAAAATAATATCAAAAATGAATAATAAAATAAAATAGAGAAACGAAACATGTCAAATTAATGATTCTATTAGAAAGTCAGTTATACTATAGTAGGCTTGATCTGTTAAAAATAATTTTACTTTATGCTTAAATGCTTCATTACTAAGTTCCTTCCAGCTATTTGGTAACTTATTGTAAATTATCGGAGCCATGCAGAAAACACTTTTGCGCATAAGTGCAGTCCTAGACCGGTGTAGACAGAGTTTACTTACTTCAGCTTTATTATATAAAACATAGATTAAAGGACTGGTAATATACTCACTCTTTCTTATTCGTCTGCTTGTTGACGTACGTACTGATGTACGCTCCATCCAGTCCTGGCTTAAGGTTCCCGTAAAACGGTATAGTCAACGTATAATTCTGTCCCTCCTTCAGGTCTCCGTCAACGTTGATAGTCATCAGGTTGTACGTATCATTTAGCCTGACTCCCGCCAAATTGAAGTTCTCAGAGCCGCTGACTTTAACCTCGCTGTCTACGACTGAGAAGTCTTTGGCGTGGAGAATTATTTTCGATGTTGTCTTTTTAACGTGGAGCTGGAAACAAGAGAAGAGAGTTTTCAGAATAGCTATTGAAACCACATGATAAGACGACCGTGGTAAAACTAAATGAATATGAGAGAAAGAAAGAAATATATTTATTAAATAACACAATTAAAATAAATAAGAAAACCAACACACAAGTAATTTAATCATTCTACCTGATTATACACTTTCAAAGGTTTGCTGGAAGAAAACCCAACCTTGAGTTAAGCTCAACTTTTTACATCATATTTTATTTTATTTAACAATCTATGTTTTCTGTTTCAAGTTATACAATAAAGAATAAGAATAAAATTATACAATATTATGTAAATCATAATATTATGCTATGTAATTAAAAACAATGTTATAATCTATACAAATAAATAAAATTGAAGTGTCTGTTTGTAATGTCAAAATAACAGCTTTTTACTAAATGCATGTGAAATTATATACGGTACCTATAACAAAAAAACAATTTTTACATTTTTTGTCTGTCTGTCTGTTTGTTCCGGGTAATCTCCGAAACGGCTGGACCGATTTTGACGGGTGGACTTCACTGACAGATAGCTGACGATATAAGGAATAACTTAGGCTACTTTGATTTTAGAAAAATAATTAGGGTTCCGCGCGAAAACATTAAAACCCTTGAAATCCAACATATACATTCTATGTCATGTGTTTTTGTCGAAGTACTCTAAATTTGTTTTAAATTAAACGCGGGTGAAACCGCGGGTCCCAGCTAGTATATAATAAATTAAATTAAAACATCTGATGGTTCATTATTTACATTTGAAGCAAACCATACACTACTTGGATATGAATTGAAATAAAAATGGCCAGGATCGATTTGACACACAATGCCTAGGAATAGTCCAAGTAAAAATGTAAACATTTTTATTTTAAAGACTCAAACAACGCTTTAAGTTTTACGCTCAAGATCTTCTTCTTTGATGGAAAGGCATAGGCACTTGCTACGATATACTGCCAAATTTTCTTCCGATTGGCATAGAACGGTCGGATATTACTATAAGCACCAGGATGGCGATGTACTAAAGAGTCGCAACACTGCACCGGGTCCGGACGGCATTCCGGGCCGTGCGTGGGTGTATGCACTGCAGTCTCTTGGGGACCGCTTGAGGCGGCTGTTCACCAGTTGCCTCCGTAGTAGCGTGTTCCCGTCCGGCTGGAAGGAAGCCGGATTGGTTCTCTTGAGGAAGGAAGGAAGGGCTGCGGAGTCTCCCTCTGCATACCGTCCCATTTGCCTGCTTGACGAGGCTTCGAAGCTATTCGAAAGAATAATTACCCGAAGACTCGTTGAGCACCTGTCGCGAGTTGGCCCCGACCTGGCCGAAAGTCAGTATGGCTTCCGGCAGCGGCGGTCCACCATTGACGCGATTCTTTGCGTCCGCTCGCTGTCGGAACAGGCAGTGTCTCGGCGGGGTGGGGTGGCGTTGGCAGTCAGTCTAGACATCGTCAACGCCTTCAACTCCATCCCGTGGGGCGCTATTAGGGCGGCACTAGTCCATCATCGGTGTCCGCCTTACCTGCAGGGCATCATAGGGGCCTATCTGCGCGATAGGCACATTCGCTTCGTGGGTAGGGACGGTAGCGTAAAGCAGAGGGAGATTACGTGCGGGGTTCCGCAGGGGTCAGTTCTCGGCCCCCTTTTATGGAACCTTGCCTACGACGCGGTCCTGCGTGTCGTTCTCCCTGCTGGCGTCAGCTTAGTTTGTTACGCTGACGACACTCTGGTGTTGGCCAGCGGGGAGTCCTTCGAGGGAACCATCCGGCTTGCAGAGCAAGCGGTGGCAATTGTCGTGGCCAAAATCCACGCCCTGGGTCTGCGGATAGCGCCTCAAAAAACCGAGGCGCTATGGTTCCACAAACTGCCAAGAAGCAGAGAACCACCCAGTTCGTGGATACGCGTTGGTGACACGCGAATCGGGGTGGGCCGGTACATGAAATACCTGGGGCTCACCCTGGACAGTCGTTGGGGCTTCGAAGAGCACTTTCAGCGCCTCGTTCCCCGAGTCGAGAGGGTAGTGGGTGCACTACACCGGCTGCTGCCCAATCTCGGGGGACCATGTGAGGAAGTTCGCCGTCTCTACGGAGGGGTTGTGCGGTCCGTGGCCCTCTACGGGGCGCCTGTATGGTCAGCTCGACTGTCAGGTGCCCAGCGCTGCAGAACCAAAATTCACGGTCTGCAGCGCAGAGTGGCTATCCGGATCGCACGAGGATACCGAACGGTGTCCTACGAGGCGGCAACTCTCCTGGCGCGTTTTCCGCCTTTCGACATCCTGGCGGAGATGGATGCGTGGGTCTACGATCAGACACGCTCCCTCCGCCAGAGCGGCGAAAACGCGCCTCCAGGGGCGTTGGACAGGCTGCGGCGGCTAGCTCGCCGACGCGCACTTGTAAAGTGGCGTCACCGCCTGCGGATGCAATTTGCGACCAAGCGCGTCGTCGAGGCCGTCCTGCCGCTCTTCGGAGCCTGGCTCAGAAGGAGCGAGCGCGTCACCTATCGCCTGACGCAGGTGCTCACCGGGCACGGTTGTTTCGGTGCGTACCTGCACAGGATAGGACGCGAGGCCACGGCACAATGCCACCATTGTGATAGCGACCAGGACACCGCACAGCACACGCTCGAGGCGTGCCCTGCGTGGGCCGCCGAGCGGCGGATCCTGGTCGATCGGATCGGGCAAGATCTCTCTCTGCCAGCAGTAGTGTCGGCTATGTTGGCAGAGCACGAAAACTGGAATGCAGTGGTCTCCTTCTGTGAGAGCGTCATGCTCCAGAAGGAGACCGCAGAGCGGGATCGGGAGAGGGCCGATCCCGCTCGAAGAAGAAGGAGACGGCGCCGGGGTAACAACCGCCCTGGCGCCTAATTCCGATACGCCTGAAAACCCCTGCCGTTGCTATAAGGTGGGGGACCTCTGGGTTCGCGGGTGCGTAGATTGGGGAATCTGCGTGCCCACACCAAGCGACCCAAGAGAAGACGGTAGCACGCATGTGGTCACGCGCTGCCGTGGGACGCTTTGGGGGATCCTTTACAATCCCCCTGGGGGGGTGACCGCTTTACAGTCACCCTCTCCGAGATGTGCCAATAGGCGTGGCACTAGTGGGCGGCTCTAGTGTGATCATACGAGGACCTGGAGCCTCCCTTACGTGCCGAAGATGACCGCTCCAGTGGTTTTAGCCGGTAGGAGTCCGGCATACCCCTTCGCCCTTCCCCGGGGCGAAGGAAGTTCATGATGAATTTCCACTGGGCACCAATAAAAAAAAAAAAAAAAAAAAAAAGGATGGCGATGTAACATGATATCACCAGTATACAGATAAATTGGGCTACAAATCCATATGATACAATCCCTACGTCACTCTAAAACAAGACCTGATCATTATCAACAAAGAAGACCTCTTCATAGCCGTGCAAGAGGATCACGTGATATCTTTAAAAGTAGATCTCATTATACACGTAAGCCGACTAACTAGACCATACCATAGACGAACTAGATCAGACTTGTTGCCAAATGTAGTCATTAATGCTATATCCCCTGACAACAGTTGTGCAGCAGTGGACGTACACGGGCTGATGATGATGAATCATTTAGTAATGTCAAGCCCCATTTACACGCTACCAGTCTTTAGTCAGTACTGTCGTGGTAGCGGATGGTTTGCGGACTCGCTTCCTGAATACTAGGTTGCGGGTTCGAGCTCCAGTGTGATCTTACGAGGACCTGGAGCCCTCCTTCGGTGTCGAAGATGACCGCTCCAGTGGTTTTAGCCGATAGGAGACCGGCATACCCCTTCGTCCTTCCCCAGGGCGAAGGAAGTTCCATGTAGAATTTCCACTGGACATCAATAAAAAAATAAAATAAAAAGGTTGCGGTTTCGAAACCTGGTAAAAACCAATGTGACTTTTTCAATATCCTATGTATATTACATCTAAGGAAAATATCATGAGGAAACCAAATCTAATGGTCTGAAATAGGCCCCATGCAGTGACCACACATTGTGATCAACGATGATCCTTCTCTGTGTGTGTTGGGGTTTTGGTCTGCAGCAGGACAGAACAGGCTGGTGCCAAAGAGCGAATTTAAAATTATTAAATATAATGCCGATCTAATCTCAATGTCAAAATTGTTTTTTAAACTATCAAACAACGTCAAACGTGAACTTCTCTTACACTCTCAAACAACATCAAACGTGAACGTACTGTGGTGAGATCGAAAATGCATCGAAGCCAAAACGGTATTCTGCTAACATTTTGTACTGACACAGGTACTTTTTTTTTTAAACGTTGCCCCACACTATGATTTCTCCTGTGTCGTGGGTGCGTTTTACAGACATACTCGTATATTCCACACACAATACACCCAGACCCGGAACAACTACCTGCAAATCATACAAATATTTGATCCGTGCGGGAATCGCCGCTGTCCAACGTCAATTTGGTATTACCTATTTGCCGATAGCGACTAAACAGGCGAAGATCTCTGACGCGCCTCTGTTGGACAATCAATTAACTAAAAACGTTCATTCTTTTTGGTGGCTACTGGCGCTAGTAACTATGCATCTTCCACAATAGCGACTGGCGGGCGATGCCGTACGTAATACCAATTTTTTTGTCGCTTTGCCACCGGTGGATGCTTGGCTGCGCGATAGCTGCTATCTCGTCTGCTGTTGCTGCTTTTAGCTGATCAGCCCGCCGGTGTTATTTACTTCTAGATGCCTATGTCCAGTATTGAACCGCGATAGGCTGAATTGATCAGTGGAAAAAGTACTTGGTAGGTGGAACCATAAACTCAATCAATCATTTCGGCTGAATGAAGTCCACAGCTGGACACAGGCCTCCCCGAAACCCTCCACCACAATGACCAATATGTTGTTGTGGACTCAATGGGGGGTTTACCATAAACTCGCTTACGACTAAACACTGGAGACGTGTAAATCATTCTTAACACACAGCTCAAATGATATTTTAATGCTAGTAAAATCGTTTAGAATGGCGCTAGGCCAAGTCACAGTCGCACAGCCTTCCTTAAATAGACACCTTGACCGCAAGATTTCTCCATGACAAATAAAATACTACATTATTACTTGTTTTTGTCAACAGCTGTCACTCCTACAAAATAACAGGTATTTATTCATGTTTTCATAACTCTGAATACAATGTAAACTAATACCTTTGTGTGATTTGAAAGTTGTTGCGAGAATCTGACTGTACTTGTCAAGGCTGTCAAGGCATACTTAAAATGAAATCTGCGTAGGTTTTTCGGTTCCGTTGCAATCCTTATTAGAGGTTAGGGAGGGGTATACTCGTAGCGCATGGCTACCTTATACAATTAATTCATCATTTCGGCCGAATGAAGTCCACTACTGGACACAGGCCTCCCCCAAAGATCACCACCACGATCGATATGGGTGTGTTGTGTGCTCATCCTATGGGTAACGTAAAAGTCGACTAAGGGATTAGCCGGAGGATGGGCAGCAGCGTCCTTCGAGTATATTAACAACTCAACTGCGATCGCCAACCTGTCTACCAAGCGTGGCGATTATGGCAAGACCCCCCAATGGGTATACAATTAATTACCAAATAATATAAAAAATGCCAAATCTAAATTGACATACAAAAAACTCCTAAAATCATATATTTTTAATAACACAAGCGCACTTTAGTATGTGCCACTTCCAGGGCTGGGTTGAGTTATTGGGGTTTACCCTACATGTTGTATAAATTCTTTTATATTGTAATTTTTTGTTTAAAATGTTACTGTACGTCGACCTCATTTTAGTTTAAAATTTCTCATGTAAGTGAATTATAATTCCAATGGGAAATAAAGATATCTCAAACCTAGTTTAGACTCTCCCGGGTGTTAAGAGAATAATGTGTTTGATTGGTTTTAGCGTGTGGTTTCGGGCAAAGAGTAAAGCCTCCAGCAATAGGTGTCTAAAAGGCGACTAAGTGTGGATATCAAGAGTATGGGCAGCAGCATCCCCCGTGTGCTATAACAACATACTGCGATCACCAATCCGCCTGCCAAGGATGGTGATTATGCAGTGGCCGACTTAAACTTTTTGCAAGTATAGGCCGTTAATTTCATTGCGGCTTTAACCTCTAAGGTAGTCAGTTCCTAGTTTATATTAGCAATACAGTAATTTAGTTGAAATTGCTCAAAAATTGTTTTTGTGTTGGGTTCGGACCCTAATCAAAGCTCAATAATGTACGACTATAACACAGTGTAAGTAGTGACTTAGACCACGTAAACAAAAGCGGCAGCCAAGTTTGTCGCCCCTAAAATATGCCCTAGGCTGCTCATCATCATCATATCAGCCACAGGACGTCCACTGCTGAACAAAGGCCTCCCCTTTAGATTACCACAACGAGCGGTCACATGCCGCCCTCATCCAACGACTCGCAGCGACCTTCACCAGGTCGTCTGTCTACCTCGTTGGAGGTCGTCCCACGCTGTATTTCCCGGTGCGCGGTTCTTGAGTGGAGAACAACCTTTTTGGCCCAACGGCCATCAGTTCTACGAGCAATGTGCCCCGCCCATTGCCGCTTCAGTTTACTAATCCTTTCAGCTATGTCGACAACTTTAGTTCTTCTACGGATCTCCTCATTTCTGATTCGATCTCGTAGATAAAAGCATAGCTGTCTCCATAGCTCGCTGAGTGACCTTGAGACTTCTTATGAGGCCCACAGTGAGTGGCCACGTCTTTGTTCCATATATCATCACTGGTAAACCTGCTCAGCCGGCTAGTGAATCCGCCACTGTGAATGGAAATATCCCGGTGTATATCCTTGAGTCCCATATTCAGTAGTGAAAGTTTACGGGCTGATGGGAGCAGATGAGATTGGTTGAGCAAATAATACCTCCCGCCACGTATGTACAATATAATCGCCGGCTAGGCTGACCAGATTAACCGACAAGGCTGAATTCAGACATCGTTGTATTTCACACGAAGCTGACCATCTGATCACCATAATCAGGTTTATCGTCGTTCGTTACGACGCAAATAATCTGACATTTAGTACCCTCGAGGCGAAGAGGCTTACTATATGTGTTAGAACTGTCAAGGATTAATACCCATTTTCCTTAAAGAACTCAACTGCCGAAGGATCGGCCAAAGGCACACACGACACGTGTGTGAATACATTAATCCATACATGTTATTTAATATCGAAAAAAAACCGTATTAGTTAAAGAAGGCTGAACAAGTCCAAACGGGATGTAAAAATGATACATGTGAGTCACCAGGAAAAGATTTATTAGTGAATCTAAAATATAAGAAAAAAAGAATATATGGAAATATTGTTTTAAAAATGAAAGCATTTTAAGAAAAAACAAAGCCGACTTCAAATAAACATAATTGTTATATCAATAAGTCGGCTTTATTTCCGAACGTCTGAAGGAAAAAACGGTGGAACCCATAAAGGATCACTCGTGTGTCTGTCCGTCAGTCACAGCCAATTTGCTCCGAATCTACTGGACTGATTAAGTTGAAATTTGGTACACATATGGATTTCTGCAACCCAAACACCGACGTGTAATGTAATAAATGAATTTTGAATATGAGGGTCACTTTTGGGGGGTAATATAGAAAATTTAAGAATAAAGTTCTGCAAACTGTAGCGTGTGATATATTAAACGGAAGGGCTTGTTGTAATGGTCTCAAATATATTTGATTTATTTATTTCGGCCGAATGAAGTCCACTGCTGGACAGGCCTCCCTCAAATTAATATTACCACAACGACCGGTATGGGTGTGTTGTGGGCTCATTGGGGGGTTTTACCATAAACGCCACGCTTGGCAGACGGGTTGGCGATCGCAGTTGAGTTGTTAATGTACTTGAAGAAAGCTGCTGCCCATCCTCCGGCTAATCCCTTAGTCGACTTTTACGACGCCCGTGGGACGAGTTGGGGTGGTGGCATTCTGAGCCGGCACCACACGGTATTTGATTTAAAATGTTAAAATAAACAGTTTTTTAAGAAAATAGGCGAAAATTTACCATTTCCCCCATATCTCCGAAACTACGGTTCCTATAATTTTGAAAAAAAATATATATAACAGTTCTTTACTTGTAGATTACAGGAAAAACTATAAGAAGTCTATGGTCTTAAAATAACATGGTAAATCTTTCAATATTGTACGTACAAACTTATATTTGCGGTTGGAATGTATGGAAAAACATGTTTTTCAATTACGATGTTAAGTTTGTTCTTAGTATAAGTTATTGGTACAAGACCGAATCTAATAATAGACATTATATTCAGCAATTTCGGAACCCTCTCCACGCCACTTCAACTCGCACTTTCTTTTTTCTAACGTTTCGAACACTATGTGGCGTTCGTGGTTGCAGGATGACCGACTGTTAAATAGGCGAACTTTTACCAGGATGACCAGCCATGTCAGCCTTGGTCACACCAAGGAAAACGTTAGGAAAAACAAAATATACTCATGTAATCGGTTTCAAAGTTCTATTATAATTCCAATAAAATTTTGCGTGAAGTGCCTTCAAATGTTTTCGATAATATCTGTATTTTATCATCATCAGAATCAGCGACCTGGAGCCTCCCTTAGGTGCCGAAGATGACCGCCCCAGTGGTTTTAGCCGGTAGGAGTCCGGCATACCCTTCGTCCTACCCCGGGGCGAAGGAAGTTCATGACGAATTTCCAACGGCCACAAAAAAAAAAATAGTATGAATCAGCGGCAATAGCCAAGTATTTAAACATGTTTTTCAACTACGATGTTAAGTTTGTTTTTGGGATAAGTTATTAGTACAAGACCTTAAGACCCTAAGAGTTCTTCAGATAAATTGTTGGTACTACTCGTTCACCTTAACTAGGCCAGGCATCTGCCGCTCCTCGTACCTAAAGATAACATATTCAAGGTACGGAACTCTCTCCACGTGAGTTTAACTCGCACTTGTCCGGTTTTTTTAACATAAGAATGGTACCTCAATATTCTATATACTAAAACCTTCCCGTAAGTATATACTTACATAATAGGTAATCTCTATAGATTACGCTAGTGAAAGAATCGGAAAAATCGGGCGTATAGTTTCTGAACAGATAACCTTTTTCTTGTGAAGTTGGTTGAAAAATCTAATAATAAGTTTACAGAACGCAGGACAGCTTGTGGCGAGCCGAATGTGCATGGCGACACTGCGTACCCGAATGCTCTGGAAAGTCGGTCAGGGCTTCGTCTCCGGATTACTTTTATTGGTCGGTTGGAGTGGAACCCCATGAGTGCCCGCAGGACTTTCAACTCTGGCTTGCCTGGCTGCCTTAATGGGCCGATCAGAGGGGGGCCGCCAGAGCTACATGCTCGGGGATGGAAGTGTCTAATGGCGTAATAACGGGGACACCCGCTCCAAGTATTCAAGACGCGCGATGGTGAAATGATGATGATGGTGCCGCATCTCTCGATACCTCCAACCACATACACCGGTGTTGTTCCTGTCAGCTGTAGTGATGGCCATTTAGGGGGCCCATCTTGTGAGTGGCGAGTCATACTCGGCCACAGAAATTCACTATAAATGTTGAAAGGCAGACGCAGTTTTTTCAGTTTTTAGAAGTATTTAATCTATTTGCACCCATTGCCATAGACCTTATAATTGTAGTTTCCATCTCATACAATAGTTTTACACCTCCGGGACAATCCAAGACTGCATTTTTATAGTGCGGCCAGGGAGAGTGGGGACTCTCCCCGGTTAGTGTCCCATTACATTTAGATAAAAATTCTCTAAAGGGCCTCTGCGTGTTCGATCCTTGTCCCCGCGTAAGCCTATCAAAAGACCGGATTCCCCCTCACAGGAGATATAAACCCGTGATAAAGAGAGACATGTAGATAATAATAAATAGTAGAGAGTGTCTTAAATAGAGCCGTTCCAGTATTCGGCTGTTAAACTGATAAAAACCCGACCCGATAACACTTTTACTTTATCTCGGACTTGAACTCAAAGCCTTGACCGTACTGGCTTCTTTATCAACATACAATAATAGCAACGTACAACATAAATATATCTGATACTCGATGGGAGAGCCCCTGTGACGGTATCTCTTTTCTTTCTGTTTTTTCTTTTCGGCCGAATGAAGTCCACCGCTGGACACAGACAAATATCACCACAACGACTAATATGGGTGTGTTGTCTGCTCAATGGGGGGTTTTGCCATAATCGCCACGTTTGGCAGACGGGTTGGCGATCGCAGTTGAGTTGTTAATGTACTCGAAGGACGCTGCTGCCCATTCTCCGGCTAATCCCTTAGTCGACTTTTACGACACCCACGGGAGGAGATGGGGTGGTGGTATTCTGAGCCGGCATCATACGGTTAGCGGTATAATGCTTATGTATCATGAATTATGTGATGACGTCATTCGACTGACTGAACTAGAAAGAAGGGAAAATGTGAGTACCTAACTCGTGGGTCGCTTGACTCTCTCGTAAAGCGGTGTTATGCCAGTGAACTTTCTATCAACCAAAGGACGTCCACTGCTGATCAAAGACCTCCCTCATAGACTTCCACAATTGTGTCGTCATTTTGGAGGGCAATTTGCCAGTACTCTGGTGAGTTTAGCTTGGCAGGCGATTTGGTGAGCGCAGTATAGATACTGTTCCACTAAAGGGACGCTGCTACCCATCCATCTGGTTTAGAGTCACTTAGTCGCCGTTTACGATATCATCATGTCGTAGTACTCCGCGCTCCTGTACTCCGTAGACATTTTTGACACTGAATACCTTGCACTCAGTAACGTAAATAACGATGAAAAAAATAAACAATAACACACGCAACTCGCGTAACAACTAAATTGACTTAATGCAAGAAAACACCTGTCTGTAACAGATTGCAATGATTTTGCCTTCAAAAAATATTAAGAGGCTAAACAAAGCGGATTGAAAAGAACGCCGACAGAGGCAGGCGTGTATCTTTTGCAAAATTAATGAATTTGAAATGTGTACTTTAAATTGCGCAAATTACGACAGACATTTCAAGTTCATCAAATTGTAGATAGACAAAGGTAGCGGCCAGGGCTAGATTTATTATTTTCATTCAGAAATAATCTGGTCTGTGAACCCAAATATGACGTTAAATATAAGACACAGCTAACGATAGGGTTGTGTCAGCGAATTTTTTTATTAAAAGTTTGATCAGCTATGACTCTGTTAACTATTGACTTTTTGGGAAAAGTCGTAGAACAAAAGTTGCTCATTACCACCCATAGTATTTACACCCTTTCGGCTTAATACACCCTTTCCGACTAACCTTGTATTGTCTCCAATGCTTGATAAGGAAGTCTCTTTGTCCTTTTATACATAAAGAAAAGGAAAATCAATGACATCAGTAACACTGATAATATTCAAAAGTTGTCAACACACACACGGATATAAAACCATACAAGAACAAGTGGCGGCAAACCTTCAAATGAATTTGACATTCCTATCGTGTGCAAGCGCACCATTGAGAATACCAATCAGTCGACCTAATGTTGTGTTGCTGTGACGTGGCAAAATAAATGGTTTATTTAAATAACTAGCGTCTGCGTTCGAGAGCCTTATTTACCGAATAAGCTTAGTAGGCTAGAGCCTGAGGCCGCGAGGTGTTGAAGGGGTGACGAGGGTTGTCGGAAACCAGAAATCGTTTCGGATTAGGAGAAGACGTGTCAGTTAGCGCCTGATGAGCTGCAGCGGTGAAAACTTTATCAAATCGAAATTTTGAATCGTGTAAATTAGACTTTTGCAATTGAGTCCGGCTGGGTAGGTACTGTAATATTGGATGTACCTCTTTGGTGTGAATAGCTAAGCAATATAAAAAGTATATTTAATTTGAAATTGAGTATTGGTTTAAAAATAGTTTGACATGGCGTTTGATATTCACAACGAACGATGAATTAAATATTTTAACTCTTGAATAATATAAACGTTTGAACGAGTTTAAAAAAATATAATTAATACGACTCTTATTTTGAATATCTCTACCGTCTACACCCCTACATAATGACCCCGGTAACAGTACGTAGGTACTATAGTATATAGGTAGCATCGTGTCAGTTATGTTGGCAGAGCATGAAAATTGCAGTGCTGTGGTCTCCTTCTGTGAGAGCATTATGCACCAGAAGGAGACCGCAGAGCGAGATTGGGAGAGCGCTCATCCCGCTCGGAGAAAGACATGGCGCCACCCAGGGTAACAATCGCCCGGGTACTCATGTCCGAAATACCTGAACCCCATCGTTGTTATATGGCGAGAGCTTCAGGGGTCACGAGCGCGCAGAATGGGGAATTTTACGTGGTAACGTGTCCGCAGCGCAGCACGCGGTGAGGCTCTGGGGGATTCTTTACAATCCCCCGAGATGTGTCTGGGGGGCGGCCCTTTTACAGTCGCCTCCCTACTGCTAGAGGTGTTGACCACTGTACAGTCATCTCCTCCGAAATGTGCCTAAAGGCGTGGCATCAAAAGGCGGCTCTAGTATCTGTATCGAGGAGGACGTAGAGCGGGCCTTCGGTGCTGAAGATGACCGCTCCAGTGGTTTTAGTCGGTAGGATGCCCCTCCGTCCTTCCCTGGGGTGGAGGATGTAAAAAAGTGTGGTGCCACGCTGGACTAGTTCTGGGTAGCATTACAACTATTATGTTTAGACGCTCACCACTAGACGAATGTCTTGCTGGTCTCAACACTGGTTTGAATATAAAACAACTATGCTATTTTAGTGGCTTTTTGCAGTAAAAGTGTTTTCGATATTGAAGCTGAAAGACTTTTCATAGCTCCCGGTATAAACTATAACTAGGTTGGTAGCCTGGCCATCACAGCGAGACTTATAGGCGCCTTCCCTCCACTAGAGAGGGTGATCGCTTTACAGTCTCCCTCTCCGTGATGTGCCTGTAGCGGTGGCACCAGTGAGCAGCTCTAGTGTGATCATAAGAGGACCTGGAGCCTCCCTTAGGTGCCGAAGATGACCGCTCCAGTGGTTTTAGCCGGTAGGAGCCCGGCATACCCCATCGCCCTTCCCCGGGGCGAAGGAAGTTCATGAAGAATTTTAACTGGGCACGGACAAACAAAATGCGGTGACCCAAAACTCTAAATCTGGCACTGCGACTCGTGAAATATGTCAGACATGTTTGTCAAATATAGAGTGAAATTGACGAGGCAGACAAGGGAGGCGCGCCACCTCCATTGGAATTCACAAGTCAAAAAGAGAAAGGTCGAAGCGATTGGAATTTGAACAGAATTTAACACGAGGTATAATAACTAGACGGGTTGGCGATCGCAGTTGAGTTGTTAGTGTACTCGAAGGACGCTGCTGCCCAGCCTCCGGATAATCCCTTAGTCGACTTTTACGACACCCACGGGAGGAGATGGAGTGGTGGTATATTGTCCCAACTTTTTTTAAAACGTTGCCTTACCCTAGGGTTTTTTCTGTACCGTGGAAACAGTTTACAGCCCTACATTTCACATTCATAATGACCCAGACGCGAAACAGATGCTAATCGTATGAAATCCGTGCGAGGATTGAACCCGCGACACATAATGAAGGAAGCCAATCGTTTAACCATTGTGCAATCGATTTTTTATTGGTTGTAGTATTGTTCTCATCTATATATTAAAGACTACGGTGTGATCATTGATAGAGATGGGATCTTTACGACGACGCTGAACGGTATTATATTATTATTATGTAACAGTCCCACTGCTGGGCAAACGGCTTTTCTCATAAAGAGAACGAACGAGTATTATTCTCCACGCTTGCCCTCTGCGTATCTGACAATTATAGATCCAGACTCTCAGGCCTTAGATGAACTAAGAAAGTACTTATGACACTGAAACCGTCACATTGGTACCTGCATGACAAGTTTTGAACCCGCAGCACCGAGTCCTCCGGGCCACCACGACCATTACGTCCATTACCGCATTATCATCATCCTCATAACCGCCAAGAAAAGTCCAGATCTGAACAAAGGCCTCCCCATAGATTTCCACAATTGTGTCGTCATTCTGGGGGATTTTGCCAGTGCTCACGAAGCTTGGCAAGCAGGTTGGTGAGGTTACTGTTCCACAGAAGGGACGCTGCTGCCCATCCGTCTGGTTTAGAGTCCCTTCGTCACTTTTTACTGCATCCACGGGAGGAGATAGAGTGTTGCTATATTCTTAATCGCAACACCACAGCGAATACAATCACAGATAATTACTATATTCAATTGTATTGAACTATCAGTTGGTAGCGTAGTATACATAATATATTGTATATACATTATAATTAATATTGTAGTTTTAGGTTTGCCTTCACCTAAACTCGTAGTCTTGAGTCGTGGTAGTTAAATATCGTCTTCAGTGTCCAGCATTTTATTATGAGTTTTCTTTATGAATTTCCTTGCAATGTTTTCCTTCAATTGAAGGCAAATTACCTAGCTACCAACATATTATGTTTGAACAACTTTGCTACATGTTTAGGATCGTATTCTCGTAATCGGAACATCCCGTGTTAATGTGTCTGTCGTTAGCAGGCAGCGTTCAAACATGTACCCAATAAGTTAGGAAGGGAAGTCATCATCAACATCATCATTTCGGGCGAATGGAGTCCACTGCTGGACACAGGCCTCCCCCAAAGATCACCACAACGACCGATATGGGTGTGTTGTGGGCTCATTGGGGGGTCTTGCCATAATCGCCACGCTTGGCAGGCGGGTTGGCGATCGCAGTTGAGTTGTTAATGTACTCAAGGACGCTGCTGCCCATCCTCTTGATATCAACCTTCAGTCGCCTTTACGACATCCATGGGTAAAGAGGCATATTCTATTCTTTGCCAGGAACCACACTGGACGTTTGAGCCTAGAATGCAGAGGGCCAATTCTTGTAATTAATTTACACTATGACTGAAACTTGACCAAACTGAGATTAAATTATGAATCGACCGAAAATATCGTATTCTGCTACTCTTAAAGTTCAGTCGAATTTCGACATAATCTCGATCTAGTTCTCATTTCGATCTCAATTTTGACGTTTATTAATGACAATTTAGTACATGTGACAGTTCGAAATGTTAGCAGAATACCGTTTTGGCTTCGATCAACCTTCGAACCCTTTCGATCTCATCACAGTGTAAGTTCACGTTTGACGTTGTTTTTTAGTTTAGGAGAATACCATTTGTGACATTTATGACACTGAGACTATATTTCACGGAACAGACATCGGAACTATATTTTGAACAATTTTAAATTACGAGAATTGGCCCTCTGATTAGATTTTGTTTTCTCCAAAGGGATATAATGACAAAGGTGTCCCTTGATTGAGATCCAGTTTTTTTATACTATTCCTTCGGCGTCTACACATAGACGGTTTATTTATAGGCGTCTTATGCTCTGGTAGTGGTACACCACCGAATATTGCAACATTTTTGACCAAAACTATCTCCTGACCCAAGACCGAAAAGAAGAGTCAATCACATGAAAGAGAAGGACACCATATAACAATTACTGATCCGTTTGGTAAGCTGGTGGATATGGCCACGTTCTACCAATGATTGGGATCAACGAGTACCGGAATGGTAGTATATCCAAACAACTTGCAAGCCTTTACTCCCAGGGGCAGTGGCGGGTACCTGCTGGGGATGAGGCCCAATGCGTCACCCGTGAACACCTCACCCCAAGCCATAGGTAAGTAGAAGAAACACCATGAATATCTTTATTTTCTCCTTTAAAACAATAATGCTCCACATTAGGATTTCTCCTGTGTCGTGGGTTCAGTTTACAGACATACATCTCACATGCACAAACACACAGATCCTAAAGAATTATCTGTAGATCATACAAATAATTGGTCCGTGGAGATCGAATCCGCCACGTAAAGCAGAAAGCTAATCACTTATCCACTGCGCTAACCGTGCTGCCAAGTTTCAGACCAGAAGTTTGAGTTGGCCAGAGTTTAGTATCCTCACAGAATTTATGGGGCCACGCCCTTTTCCTCACACCAAAAAGGCGCAGTATGGCAAGCGGGTAACAGCTTCCTTTGTGTTACCTTGTGAGTATACAACTTAAAACTTGGACCAGCCTAATGCTGCTCACAATAGAATTGCCAATTATTATTCATATAGGTACGTAACTGCCATGGTAATATGAGTGCTTCAACCTTCCACTATGCGATTGTCCCCGACACCCACTCAATATACACATACAAACCTACCTCTACAAATAATAAGAATGGAATAGACATACCAAAATAATAATTATGTATGTGAGATACGCAACTGACGAAATATCTTTTCGACAGAAAGACGGCATGGTTGGTGCAGTAGCTGGTACAGTCGACTGCTGCGCTCCGGGTCGTGGGTCCGATTCCCGCACGGAACAAATATTTGTAGGATCTGCAGGTAGTTGCTCCGGGTCTGGGTGTATTGTATGTGGAATTCATCTGTAAACGCACCCACGACACAGGAGAAATCCTAGTGTGGGGCAACGTTAAAAAAATGATCTTTGGAGATCGAACCCACGTAAAGCAGAAAGCTAATCGCTTATCCACTGCGCCAAACGTGCCACCAAGTAAAAAAAAAAAATCTTTTGTAAGATGATGACCTCCTGCCGTGTGGTGCCGGCTCAGAATGCCACCACCCCATTTCCTCCCATGGGTGTCGTAGGAGGACCTGGAGCCCCCTCCGGTGCCGAAGATGACCGCTCCAGTGGTTTTAGCCGGTAGGTAGTACCACTTCGCCCTTCCCCAGGGCGAAGGAAGTTCCATGTAGAATTTCCACTGGACATAAAAATAAAGGATTGCTCCTGTATCATAGATACAGTTTATAGACATACACCTCACATGTACAAACACCCAGACTCGAAACCGCTATCTGTAGATCATACAAATATTTGTTCCGTACGGGAATTGAATTCGCGACGCATAGCGCAGAAAGCTAATCGCATAGCCACTTCGCCAACCGTGCGATATTCGTATCACCATGATATAATTGTGTTCGGCGTTTATCAGTTAAGTAGTATAGCTATACAGGTAATTCTATAGCTCAAAATCTTCGTAGCCTGTAAGTGAATCAACTTACAGACTAAAAATTAGTATCTTAAATGATATATTTCATACTCTAACGTTATCTGTATGTCGGTGTGATGTTCGGGAATATAGCACCACTCCATCTCCTCCCGTGAATGTTGTAAAAAGCGAAGAAGGTACTCTAAACCAGAGGGATGGCCAGCAGCGCACCTTTCATTCATTCATGGAGTTTCTTGGCTGTTCTTCTCCATAGGAAATCTACACCTTGGAACGAGGCAACTAAAGTGTTGACTATTCATAAGTGCCTATAAATGGTTTTACACGAATAAAAATATTTTAACTTATCTTATCTTTCTTTGGAACATGCCATACTGCGTTCACTAACTCGCCTACCAAGCGTGAGTACTGGCTAATTTCACCCAATATGAAGACACAACTAGTTATGGACTTCTATGGGGAATGCCTTTGTTCAGCAGTGGACGTTCTTTGGTTGATGTGATGATGATTCGTATTGCTATAAAGATGGTAAAGTGGTCTGTAGGAAATCACTGCTTTTTCATATTATGACAACTACAACTGACAATTAACCAAGCTAGTATGGCTCTTGTAGCCCGCTAGGCAGAAGAAGAAAAATTATCACATTTATGTAGTAAGTTGACGAGGCAATGCAGCACGTTTTGTGCAGCTGTGACGCTCTGGGAAGACGTAGGGCAAAACATCTAGGATCAGCTTATCCATTGCCTGATGATTTTGCAAGGTTCCAGGCAGGTATAATTGCGAAGTACCTACAGGGACTTCTTGATTAGCCAGCGGAGGAGTAGTGCAGGGCTTTGGGAAGCACAATGGACCCAATAGGGTCGAAGTGCGTTCGGCTGATGCTGAGCCTGTGGGAGCCAACAATAGAATAGAATAGAAGTTGACAAGTTCCCGTCATCAGCGAGCTATGAAGCGGACCGTGCTCGAGGATTATTTAAACGATAAGATCCGACATGAAAGTGTCCGGTGAAGAACTCGAGTCACCGATACAGCCTGCAGAGTCCATGTCTCAATGTCATGGTCATGTGTATCAAAGGACCGCTGGCTGGTAGAGCAGACATTTCCTTGGATTAAAGATTTGATCTTAACGAATATTTCAATGATTCAAATTCTGTAAATGTACCTCCGGGTCACGGATAGGGCTACCCATCACATCTCGTGGGTGACGTAGAAGGTGACTAAGGTAGTTTGAAACTCGGGTAAGCCATCAACACTAGCATACCCAAGGAGTGCTGGTATCAGGCAGGCGGCCAACTGTAAAACCTTTTTGCCAAAACCTTTGCAATATGACTAGAAACACATTGCTCACCCCAAGTAACTGGTTCCACCAAGGAGAAGAGTCAAACCAAATAGTCGAAAGGCTTTTTTATGGGGTTATCGTCCTCTGTCGTCAATTAACAACAGAAACACGGACCAAACTATTTTTATGCTAATTTCTTACATACCGTTTATAACGGAACATTCTACTATTGTCTATGGATAACTCTAGGCTCAATAGTCTTGTTTATGATATTTAGTGGATATTTTTATAGTCTAACGGTTATACTGTTTCAATCTAGATTTTATCGCTAAAACATGTTTGGTTAATGAATATTTACGTGAGCTTATTATATTGGAATAGAAGCAATGTCTGTTGTTTATTATTGCCGGAGAACGGTAAATGAAACCTGTCTGCCGTATGGCCTTAAACGGGTTTTTGAAAAATAAATCGCAATCTCAAAATATGAACATCGTCCTGTCAATGACCGCGGCATTGATCCCAGTAATTCGTTACAAAAATCACCACGTTTAGTATAAGGATAGTGAAGAAGTATGTTGCTTTTAGTATAGTAGCCGCTCTAGTGTGATCTTACGAGGATCTGGAGCTGCTTAGGTGCCAAAGATGACCACTCCAGTGCTTTTAGCCGGTATGAGTGCGGCATGCCCCTGCGCCCTTCCCCGGGGCCGAGGAAGTTCATGAAGAATTTCCACTAGAGACCAGTAAAAAAAAAGGTCTCTTATTGCAAGAGGCCGGCTAGTTAGGTATCACCCCAGTACCAGAAATTCGCCGCTAAGCAGTAGTGTTTAAACATTAGACATTACTGTGCTCCAGTTAGAAGGGCACTGTAGCTAATGAAATTACTGGGCGTAAGAGACTTAATAACTTCTCGTCTCGAGGTGACAAGCGCAGTGTGATGTCTCGCAGTCCTGGGACGGCCTCCAACGAGATGGACGGATGGCCTGATGAATGTCGCTGGGAGTCGTTGGATGTGGTTGGCATATATTGGCCGGCCGCTGTGGAAATGGGGGAGGCCTTTGTTCAGCAGTGGACATCCTTCGGCTGATATGATTATGAACCACGCAGTCACAAATCTTTACTGTTAGCCAATATATATATATTTAAATTTTGTCGATACGAAACATCTTGCACAAGTGTCAGGAATATAATTATGTCAATAAATTGACATGCAAATTCTGCAATATTGGTCTCATGCCCGCCCGCATGGTGCATTTACCTACATTGGTCGTTCGTTCGTTGGATCGTGTTCTTCTCTCCCTCAAGTGGACATTGGGCAGCAAACCCTTCTATACGCGAGGTTTACAATGTTTTCAGTACTTGATATTCCTGGTCAATCCTTGATTTGGTGTATTCTCATCTCCTTTTTTTTTTCAATTCAATTCAATTCTTTATTTGCATAATATGGGTTTCACAGAAGATGTTACATAGAAAAATTAGTTTCACCATATTCAGCCTTTGAGCATGCAAAATTTCACATTATTAATCAAACACATTCAAATCAGTTGGTTCACAATCACTTAATCGAAATATAGCACATGTCAAGAAATAATTATATAAAATGTCAAATAATTATATAAAATGTCAAACAGTAATAATTCTAATAAAAAATTGAACATTATTTTATTACAATTATATATCTAATCAAGATCCTCCATATACTCTGTGACTGAATAGTATGATTTTTCCATAAGTAGAGCGTGCAACCTCTTTTTAAACAAACTGAAGCTACTTTCATTTCTTAAATAAATTGGCATTTTGTTGTATATTTTTGGAGCCATGCAAAATATACTTTTATGTAAGAGTGTTGTCTTAGAAGTCTCCTTGATTCGAACAACCCTTATTTTACTAGCAGTTTTTCACATTATGACTAATAGAGTAGGAAGGTAGTAGGATACAGCTCAGATAGGCATAATTCCGCTTCTAAGGGTCTACAAAGTTCGCGTTGCTTATCTACACTTCGAACAATATCTTTGTTGGTGAAAATCAATGCCCAGCCTATGTGAGAAATTGGTTTGAATTATCTTCTTTGAACATCCATATGCTCCAGCAAAAGAGGCCAAATGTAGCTTGGTGGGATGATAGTGCACAAGAATATTTTAAAACTGTGTTAATACTGCATTTTTGTATTAGAATGTGTTCAAGGCTAACTCGATACGGGTTTTATCTCTGCTCGGTAGGCCCTTTTTCTCTCAGCTATGCGCTAAAGAATTTATATTTTTGTACCAGTTTATCAAGATATTGATTCAATTTTCAATCACCACCGCCCATAAAAATCCGCAACATCAGAGGAGTCGCTGATATGTTGTTGCCAACCTTTAGGGCACACATATGCTTTTTATAGAAGACCCACATTTCATATGTCTGCCATATTTAGAGGGTTAGGCTTCTGGTATTCGTCGCTAACCGTTCGAAACGCAATAACACTGTTGCTACCAACAATTTTGCTACTTTACGTCGGTATTCTGAGACGGCGTGGTAGCGAGCCAGCCAATTTACGAGATCTAGTCAACTAATTAATACAGCTAGACAATATACTTTAACAAAAAGCGCCTACACTATACGACTTACTAAAGCCTGTTTGCAGTTTCCTACAGTTGAGGCCCTGAAGGCTACTATCATCGTCCTAAACTTACTTAGTCGCATGTAATCTTGATATCACAGTCAGTCCCACCCAGAACTTCCGCTAAATACAGACTGAATAAATGTTTTATTGTGTTGGCGATAGAATGCACCCCTGGGGTATTCATCTTCTTATTTCGATATTATCATCGATTTAATCACTTTGTACGAGCACATTAGTCAACTGATTCCAACACTGATGTCTAATAGTGTAAATGACTCTACTGTTAAGTCTAATACTATTTAGGAGTGTTATCAAGTTTCGATGTAGAACTACATCGAATGCTTTGCCATGTTCGAATAAGCAATAATAGACGTCTTGTAGCATTTCAAAATACTTCTGAACCAGGCTAAGTCAGTTTTTTCGAGGAGGGCCTAGCGGTATTCATTAGGTAACTCAAGCTCGTCTATGGCCTGGCTCGACCGGGGAAGTACTACTCTGTCACGGGGTCTCGGTGTGAATTAGCAACATTGTTGTTACAACAGTGTTGCTGTATTTCGTGCGGTGAGGGACGAATACCGGAAGCACAACCTACAAAAATATAGCAGACATGTGACATGGGGGCCTTCGAGGAAAAAGTGTGTCTGCTCTTCAGATTGGATATTTATGAGCGGTGGCGATCGCTTAGGCAACCCGCCTGCTCGTTTTTTCCTTCTATACCCTAAAAAAGGACTTGTATCGAAAACAAGGTTTTTCCTATAGAATATTCGACTGAGCGAATCGATATTGAGTATTCACTTTTAGTTCGTCGCACTTATATTATATGGTGGTTGCTCAGTAGGATGTTGAGCTTGAGGACTTGGCACATTAGCCTAATCGTTTGACATTAGATAAAAATCAAATGACCAATTTTTTTAGAGTGTGATATGCTCGGTGCATTACTAAACGTTACTTGACCTAACCGGGTATGAGACTCTGTTACGGTAGTTAGTAATATTCCAAACCACATAATAAGTATAACAGGAAAATTACAATTTATAACATTGCATTTATATTGAATTTTAAGTATGTACGCAAGGTGCCTAGAGTCGCTTGAATTTTAATAAGTGTTCTTAATAAGCAACGTCCTTTCTACGTATTTGACCAAAAAGTCCGAAACATTTCTTGCTATATTATTGTATAGTTTCATTATTGAGTCACATAATTGCTAATAAGAATAATAAGAAATTTATATGCGTTTAGTAATTGGTAAAATTTTGGCGCAAAAAGTGTTGCAATTTGAACGTACATCATCATGTTAGGAAAATAAGTAGGTAATTTAAATAAATATACCAGCATTGAAATTACACGCAGCGAGTATTACCAAATACTTGGCTATTGCCGCTGATTCATATACAATAGGTACTCTTGGTCATGCCTTGATAAAATACAGATATTTCCGAAAGCATTTGAAGGGGCTTCACGCAAAATTTTATTGGAATTATAATAGAACTTTGAAACAGATTACATTGCCTATACCTGTAAGTATTTTTTGTTTTGTTTTTCCTAACATTTTCCTTGGTGTGACTAAGGCTGACATGACTGGTCATCCTGGTAAAAGTTCGCGTATTTAACAGTCGGTCATCCTGCAACCACGAACACCACATAGTGTTGTAAACGTTAGGAAAACGTAATGTAATAGGTACGGTAAAAGTGATTTATTAAAATGAATAATAACCGTGAGTACCTATGAAAATACTACTTTATTAGAACTGTAAGACCAGCAACAAAATGTAAAACTCTCCTGCTGGGACACTGTCAATAAAATATGCTTCAACTCACAATCTCGATCAAAAGTCCAACACCTTAATTGTTTGGCTATGAGTTATTACCAATTAAAATAAATAATAAGGTTATAATAAGGAAGTAGTTACTCACCAATATATCGACAACGCCATAAAAGCTGAAGTTGGTGCTCGGGTCGATATCGAAGGCGTATTTGACGTTGTAGTGGTATGGCACCATGTCGTTGGGCAGGAGGTACTCGGCAGGGGTCGCCAAGTGCAGCAGACATGCTACCGCCAAAGTGTGAAGCCAACGCATTCTGCCTACTGCGAGAAAACGAGAAAAACATTTAGATAGACCGAAAGATTAGTTGAGATATAACAGATTCATACATATTTTTTCATTATTCAACATAACGGTTTGCTTAATAGATGGCCAAAGGTTAGTGATGCGGCTTAACATAAATCGAAAATTGGTTTTTCGATAATCAATTCTTTTTCAGAACTAATTAAATATGCTTCCGAGTCGATTTAATGATATAAGCTATGTATTATGCCACTGTCCCCGTTTTACTTATTTATTTATTTATTTATTTCACATAGACATGCACAACATTACAGATTATACTAATTTGATGTACAGTTATAATTATTACAGAACATAAAAAACAAGTAAAAATAAACATTTTGGCTATGTTAAGCAATATATATAAAAATATGGCACTTAAATCAACAAATTTATCTGTTATCCATCATCTCGCAACATCTCAAACATTCCCGACACACATCTATCCATCTCGCTACAAACAAATCACACTCCGGTGCTGATGTTAGGAGAGCATTTAGCATTGTAAGCGAACGGACGAGCGGAGAGTTGGCATGGGAAACTGTGCGGGCCTGCGTTACAGCCAGTAACTGATGTCTACGCGGCCTGAGCTGGTGCTTAGGCGTATTCCTCCCAGATCCCGGCCCGTATCACTAACTTTTCGGATTTTGAAGGAAATCATCGTGAGGAAACCTGCACACTTGAGAGGGCTGCAAAATGTTCTCAATGGTGTGTCCGCACTAGGCCAGCGTGGTGGGCTAAGGCCCAACCTTTCTCATCGTGAGAAAAGGCCCGTGCCCAGCAGTGGGACAGTAATGGGCTGGTTATGATGACGATCTACGAAATATCTTCTTCCATTACGTGTATATTTGCTGTGTCAACGTTAGGATGACTGTTTTTGGACATACGTGACATTAATTAAACGGAGTGGAGCATTGTCCATAACAAATCATTGGTTTTTTTCTTCTTATCATCATATTAGCATCATCATCATGTCCACTGCTATACAAAGGCCTCCCTCAAAGACTTCCACAATTGTGTCGTCAGTTTGGATAGATTTTGTCAGTACACACAACGCTTGGCAGGCGGGATATGGAATGATGAATCTATATGGAATATAATATATTATGATTTAATGTGGAAAGCTTTTTTTCGTCTTGAATCCCTAACCTTCACTGGGTCACCGCGAAACACAAAGGCATTTACTGTACATAAGTGCCTATATCATGAATTTCGTTTACCATCAAAACAACCCTTATAGCTTTACCCTTGACCGCAATATCACCCGCAGCGTAAACATACTTAATGGGCTAAAGTACTCGCCTGTGTACATCGTAATGTATGCATAGATTTATGTAAAACTATGCATTTCGATACGAGGTCGGATTAATTTACGCATAAATATGTAGAGTAGTAGTAGATCTTATGCTTCGGTTATGGCGGTCGTCCGTTTTGTTATTATTAAATAATTGTGCAAATTCAAACTAATTCGAATATTCTTATTTCAAATAACCCGATTCCTGGCACATATGAAACGTCAGAATTTAAGTTGCACGGTTCTAATTAGTTGATACTAGTGACTAGATGCAGTTATCGGCTGACCGGCTCTAGTGTGATCATACGAGGACCTGGAGCCTCCCTTAGGTGTCGAAGATGACCGCTCCAGTGATTTTAGCCGGTAGGAGTCCAGCATACCCCTTCGCCCTTCCCCGGGGCGAAGGAAGTTCATGAAGAATTTCCACTGGGCACCAATAAAAAAATTAAAAAAAGTTATCGGCTGACCAGTCCCAACAGATGGCATCCGTTCACGAGCATGACGCATGCATCAGCATCGCTTAGCTCAACCATACTGTAGGGAACCGAACGACCCGATACACAACGCCACCGTCAGCAAGACATTTTAGTGAGTAGGACAGACCAATACAGCCAGGCAAAAGACACAGTAAAAGTACCAAATATATTACATTATTGGTTACATGATGCTACAATTTTGTATACATTTTATAATGTCAAAAAGATTAAGAAAATACCCAACAACTGTAAATCGCAGTCGTTATATTACTAAATAATGTATATCAAAAATATAGATTTCAATTTTACATATGTCAGTTTAAATGACAACATGTCAAGAAAAAGTATTAATACGATTAGTAAACTTTAATAAACCACAATAATACATTACAATTATGTCAACATATAACATTAAAAATGTTTGTTTGATCAAATCTATACAAATAAATAAAATTGAAGTGTCTGTTTCTTATATCAAAATAACAGCTTTTTACTAAATTCATATGAAAGTATATACCGTACATGTAACAAAAAATCTATTTTTAAATTTTTGTCTGTCTGTCTGCCTGTTTGTTCCTGTAATCTCCGAAACGGCTGGACCAATTTTGACTTTCACTGGCAGATAGCTGATGTTATAAGGAATAACGTACTTTTATTTTGGAAAAATAATTAGGGTTCCGCGCAAAAATAAACCCTTGAAATCCAATATATCTATTCTATGTCAAGTATAGAGTAATTTCTTTTAAATTAAACGCGGGTGAAATCGCGGGTCCCAGCTAGTCTATATATATAAAAATGAATGTTTGTGTGTATGTCCTTTATAGAATCGTAAACTATGCATTTGATCATGTCACGATCTTCAGCAAAGTGTTGTGCATGAGCCCACAAAGGTTTCTGAGTCGACTAATCTTTGACAGATGGCGCCACTATCATTACAATGAATTTCATTTCTATATATATAAAATTAAACGGCGGGTGAAACCGCGGGTCCCAGCTAGTATTCAATAATTTGAACAACATCTTTATTTAATGTTTTGTATCTCCCACAGAAATCCATACAAGACAGAAGTTGTATACGCTGCGAGCATGTCACCGAACATGATTGTCATACCACAGAGACCTGCGAGGACACTGCCAGTAGATCGACTGCAGTAGCAGCTCAAAAACTGCGTTCGCTAGCATTAAATAGAGGAAACCGCAAAAAGCTGAAATTGAACGAATAATATCAAATATCATTTCGGCCGAATAAAGTCAACTGGTGGACACAGGCCTCCCCCAAAGATCGCCATAAAGAGTGGTCTAGGTGTGTTGTGTGCTCAGTGGGGAGTTTTGTCATAATCGCCACGCAGGCGGATTGGCGATCGCAGTTGAGTTGTTAATGTAATCGAAGGACGTTACTGCCCATCTATGGGGTGATGGTATTCGTAGCCGGCACCACTCGGCATAATATCACAAAGTGCTATTTTAAAAAATAATTCCGTAAAGAAATAACGTAATTAAGACGTTAAGAGAATTGGAACATTTCTTTTTAATTACTATTGATGCTTATCTCATGATACCTCAAACCGCACGACGCAATATACTATACTTATCATCATATCAGCAATAGGACGTCCACGGCTGAATAAAAAGCCTTCCCCATAGATTTTTACAATTGTGTCGATATTTTGAGGGCAACTTGCCATTATTCACCACGCCTGGCAGATGGGTTGGTGAGCGCAGAATGGCTGCTGTTCCACAGAAGGGACGCTGCTGCCCATCCCTCTGGTTTACAGTCCATTAGTCGCATTTTACGACATCCACAGGAGGAGCTGGAGTGCTATATTCATAATCCGGACACCGCACGGAACGCGTCATATAATAATAACTATATATTTTGAATTACTATATTATATATCTTCTACTACTAACTAACTTCGAGAAAAAACTACAGTGCTCAGCACGGATCTTGAGCGCTCAGTGAAAGAGGTTTGTGCAGTTGCATACCGCCAAACAGACTGAAGGTCAGCGCTCAAGATCTTTCTACTATAATAATATATGCTCTGCTTTGAAAACATAACTTTAATTAAATATGTCGTATATTTCGTCACACTGAATGTTTTTAGAATTGGCCAGTAAGAAAAGCTGCCGATGATAAATTTGTAAAAATTTCGAATAAAGAACTCTTTGGGAAGCTGTAGATGAAATGAATTCATGCCACTTATTGCTACAAATTCGCGGTAATTTGTAACTGGTTTATTAAGTTTAAACGTGGTGAAAGCAATCTCACTGATGGTTTGCGTGAAGAAAGTCCTTCTACGGTGACCACTGAAGATAACCTGAGTGCTGTGCAGCTAATGATAGAAGCTGATAAGAGTCACATATCAACAGAACCGGGCAAGTTTAGGCTTTGGTATGAATCAAGTGCTAAAAGTCTTACACGATCATTCAGGCGTCAGAAAGCTTTGCACCAGGTGGATATCTCATAATTTGACGGAAGATCAAAAACCGGCATTTGATTGATGCCGCGAAATGGTTTGAAAATGATTACGGAGGTGACTCGAATGCCGTCTTAGACATCGTCACAAGCTAGAAATATTGTTATGAGCCCGAAACCATAAGACAATCTGCCCAGTGGATGTTTCCATTCGAAAAGTTGCCAGCAAAAGTAAAGAAGGGCAGAAGTCAAGGGAAGAAGATGATTTTCTCACTCACGGACGGGTCATTTCACAACAATTGCGCTAGAGGACAAAAGGACTAATACTGCAGATTGGTATGTTAGTCATTGTTTACCGATTGTCTTGGAATGTTCGACAGCAGCGCCCAAAAAGCATGATCCTCCTCCATCACGACAATGCTCCGCCAGACAGACAATAGAATATTTGTCTATATCTTAATGAATAATCACAGCTCAACAAAAAACAGATTTCTTTTTGTTGCCCTGGATATCTTTGCGGATTTCTATGTTTTCAAGTCCAAAGTTTTCGAATATCCTGATGAAAGTACTGAATTGGCTCTGGTTTTTATCATTCTGGCGAATTTTATATTTTTAATAATGTAATTTAAAGTCGGCTCTTTGGAACACGAATTCTTAAGAAGTGTTTGTTATCTTGTTACAATTCTGTTTCTGCGCATTGGTTTGGTGCATCGACATATCATGTGACCGATGTCCCCGCCTCTGTACCCCGCACTCCCGTGAAACTGCCCGAAAAATAAGTTAATTGACAAGGTTGGAGGACGCAAGGCGCACTTTCGAGTAAGTTGCTAATGTGAGGTTAATGCTTTGTTTTATTTGTTGAGTTTTGATTCTAATAGAAAAAAAATTATCCTAGAAATATGAGTTCATCGCGAAGAAAATGCAAATATAGCGCTGATGTATTCTCTTATATATTTTGTGGTATTTATATGACAACAAAACAGATACGAAATATCACAGACTTTGTGAAGGAAGTTTATACTGATTATTTCAGATTACGTATTGAAAAATTTGGTAAGCCATCAGTTCCTCATAAGGTTTGTGATCAATGTGGTAAGAGCAAAGCAAGTTCACTGGGAACAAGATGTGTGGCCCCTGAGAGAATCCTTAATTGTTGGTAAAGCCGATGTAATAAATGAACCATTGTTAAATAGAGAAAAGATCATACATTCCGCCACTACATATCAAGTTTGGTATGATAAAACAAAGCATTTGACAAGGAAGGAGAATGCTTTAAATACATTTGTAAAACGTTTCCTAAGCTTAAATATATATAAATTTAATAAATTTGAAAGCTGGAGTATTTCATGGCCCTCAAATTCGAACATTAATGAAATATTCAAACTTTATAGGAGTTGGGACTAATACTGACAAATCTTCTCCAAGCTTCACTGCTTCGAGAAGTTTTGTGTTGGTGGTAGAAAATTTTCTAGGAAACTATAAAGTACCAAATTATATAGAAACTGTGCAAAAGATGTTGGAAACCTTCAAAATTTTAGGAGCTGATATGAACATAAAGTTACACTTTCTCAACAGTCATCTGGTTAGATTTCCTGAAAATCTGGGAAGGAACAGAAGTGAGAAACAGTGAGAGCGCTATCACCAGGGACTAAAAGAAATGGAAGAAACGTATCGTGGTAGATGGGACCGTCACATGATGGCAGATTACTGCTGGTATTTGAAAGTAGATTGCGCCCAAAAAGTATAAAAGAAGAGCCAATAATAGGAGTTTTTCTGCAGTTTAACATGTTTTATGTACATTAACTAATTATATATTAAAACAAAACATGTAGTTATAATTTTCAATAAAAAGTTTATATACTTGTTAGTTCTTTCCTTTCCTTGATTTATTAAGAAAATAAAGATTTAAAAAAAAACAGAGCCAATCTTCCGAAACCGTCCATGGTTTCGTGAATTGACGGTATAGAGGTATTCGAAACTACTCTTACATCAAGGGCAACAAAATCATTGTTGACCAATGTAAATAGTGAGTCATCTTCCTTACAGTCCCGACCTGGCACCTTGCGACTTTTATTAGTCCCCGAAATAAAAGATAACTCAGAGGAATTCGCTTTCTGAATCCCGAAGATGGCTGCGTTCGAATAAAACGTGGAAGAGATTCTCAAACTAGATGGAGCTCACTGCTTCAGTCCATCTCTCATGTGACGGTGCTTAGAAAGGAACGGAGATTACTTCGAAAAACAATAAAATATTAACAGGTGCCTACATCATTCCATTTTTACCGATTTCAAAAAGGAGGAGTTTCTCAATTCGAAGCGTAGTTTTTTTTTATATATATACTTCATTTACTCAAAGATTTGTTGACAGATTTGAGCGATTATTTTTTTAATAGCTGCAGAATGCTTTCAAATTATTCCATATAAATTTCATTACATTTGATTGAGTAGTTTTTAAAACAGGTTTAATTTGACTGCGCTTACCTAGATGATGTCTTAATAGTTTCGATTCTTAAAATTATTTTTAGTGTTAGATACGGATACCAAGTTGGGAAAGGTTCTTAAATTTATTTACACTAAAAGGTAACAAATAAATCTTTTTACCAAAAAAAAATACCGACTTCAAAATTCAATACGATATTAAAACCACTAAAAAGATAAATTACTTTATTTATGAAGTCGGGCGGGACCAGGTATGCCCCAACCATGGTTCATGCAGACCAATGAGTTACATTTATGGGCCCCGCCCGACATTTCTTTTTAGTGGTTTTAATATCGTATTGAATTTTGAAGTCGGTATTTTTTTAGTTAAAAAGTTTTTTTGATTTTTAAATCACTTTTTGTGTGACACTTGTAGAACATTTAAACCCTTGTAGAAACGAATATGTACGTATCTATTTACCATACAAAATAAAATACAAGAAAAATGTAACGCATGGCATACTAATGTCACATTCATTAGCATTATGTTTATTCTCCTTGTAAATCATGTTACATACCTTATAAATGTTCCAGCATGTTTTAATGGCTTTATTGAGGTTAGCTCCTTGGCTTAGGTAGGTAAGAAGTGAGTACAACGAGCAAATTGCAAATTATATATTGATTAACACACTAACGCTGAAGCGATGATTTCCAAACTGTTGAGTATCTTGAACGCGGGAAGTAATATGAGGATTGATATACACTCGGGTTATAGCTCTGAACCCAGTATTTTGAGGTGCTGGATGGATCAGTTCGATCGTACAACCAACATTACGAAATGAAATATGGTTAAGCCAATAGTTCGTTTTATTTTTGTTTTTTGTTTCAATTTATTTATAAAGCAATACAAAATTCGCCAACCCGTATGCCAGATCGCCAACCCGTCTGCCAAGCGTGGCGATTATGGCAAAGCCCCCAATGAGCACACAACACACCCATATCGGTCGTTGTGGTGATCTTTGGGGGAGGTCTGTGTCCAGCAGTGGACTTCATTCGGCCGAAATGATGAATGATGAATACAAAATTACTAGTGCAGAAACTGAGATAGTAGAAGATACACAAAAACGAGTCAGAATTTGATTAATTGCGATATTTACTAACATAAATATCGCAATTACTCAATGAATAAAAAGTGACTTGAAAAATAGCTTGAAACTAAATTAAAACGTAAATACCATTAATGACACTACGAATTTCACGACTTGCGCCCCGTCACTGAATTGAATTCGTTTCGAATTCAAATGTTTGAACTTTACACCGCGCAGGGTGAAAGTGTAAGAGAACGGCGACCATTAAAACTAGCGCGACCAAACATTGCGACTGACGCGCGACGCGAACTAGAGAAAGGTGCACTCTGAGGTTACAAATGTACTTTCGTAAACAATACAGCTTATGCAATGCGGCTTACAACGACATCACATGCTCAATCGGCGACCAGCGGAGACAGCTATGTTTTGTATCTCTCTCTACGAGATCGTTTCAGAAATGAGGATATCCGTAGACGAACTAAAGTTGCCGTCATATCTGAAAGGTAGCTGAAGTTGTAATGTACAACGCACATAGCTCGTAGAAATGGCTGATGGGTAGAAAGATTCTCGATTCTCGAGACCAAGCACTGGAAATGCAGAGTCGGGTGGCCTAAAACGAGATGGAGGGACGACCTGAAGGTGGCTGAGAGTCGTTGGATGCGTAGAAAGTTAAGGGGGAGACGTTTGTTCAGCAGTGGACGTCCTTCGGCTGATGTGCAACGCAATCAATGTATGACGTGCACCGACGAAAAAGTACAGGAAAAGGATGCTCCTATTAGTCATGGACTAAGCACCGCATTCGTATTGAGTTGAATGTTTTTAAGTAGGACGTTTCGCAGCCGTATTGTCGATGTAAGGAAAATCGCAGAGTTAATGTGGATGCGACGAATGCGCCGTAAAACTGGCTGGTGTATTCACACAAGACCTGTTTTTTGGCGATAGAGCGCAGTTCACAAACTTCAATCCGTGTGTGAAAACGTTCATAGGAATGCTGCCACCTAAACTGGAGCCTGGTTTTTAGACGACGACAAATCCTGTTTGCAGTGACAAAACCAAATAAGAAAACGCGACTGAAACGAGACTGACATAAAGAGTCCGCCCGGCTTCGCCTTTCCTTGTGGTGGTGGTCTTCCGACGCACAGAAAAGAGGCTTTATGTGTATGTGATTAGCACAGGACCGAGGAAACTGGCACAAAAAAAGAGAGGCCTATACTCAGTAGTGGGTAGCCTTGCTTTGGGGGCTTAGTATAAGGTATAATTGGCAGCAATATGCCAATGGCAAAGTATCGTTTTGAATAAATACTTATTGAAGCTTACGATATGCAGTCTGTACCTCGCACATAAATATCATTGGCACCACCGCCGTGCGATGTATAATAACATGCACCGATCTTGAGTGCTGACCTTGGCCCCCTTCACCTGCGCTGCAGTGATGTTTTGGGTCTGTTTGGCGGTATGCAACTGCGCAAAGTGCTCCTCACTCTGAGCGCTCAAGATACGTCCCGCACTGGAGCAAGATGCCTAAAGAGCCGTTCGAACCATGTCATTTTGACGCAAAAGCTATTGGAATTAGGTAGTTAAGTTGCTCTTTGTTTATGTGAAAAGAACGGTGCAAATATCTCTTACACACATACAATTATACACAAAAATTAACTGTCAATCGTTTCTCTTTCACCATTTTTTCCTGTCACTCGTAGACACAACACACTCCTCGGGGGTCGCGGGTGCGCAGATTCTGAGTCTGCGTGCTCACACCGAGCGATCCCCGGGTAGACGGTGGCGCGCACGTGTTCACGTGCCGCCGTGTCCGCAGCACAGCGCACAGCGAGGCTTGGGGGGATCCTTTACAATCCTCCCCAAGAAGTGCCTGGGGGGCGACCTTTTTACAGTCGCCTTCCCTCCGCTAGAGGGGGTGGCCGCTTTACAGTCATCCCCTCCGAGATTTGCCTAAAGGCGTGGCACCAATGGGCGGCTCTAGTGTGATCTTACGAGGACCTGGAGCCCCCCTTCGGTGCCGAAGATGACCGCTCCAGTGGTTTAGACGATAGGAGTCCGGCATACCCCTTCGCCTTCCCCGGGGTGAAGGAAGTTCCATTTAGAATTTCCACTGGACATCAATAAAAAAATAAAAAAAGACACATCACACTGAATTTGCATCCAGGAATTAGTTTTAACAACTGCACATATCTGTAGGTACATAATATGCTTCGTGATCTCAAGTAATTGGACAATAGTACTATTGTTTGTCAAAGTAATAAACAATATGTAAGTCATGAGCGAGCTGTCAGCTAAGGGACTTCCCTGAAAAACTACTTCAGTGTGTTACTCGATTTGAGTAAAAAGTTCTACAAAGTATAAAAGGTGAAGTCCTTGGGTACGGTTTCATTTGTCCAATATTGGGCAGAGTTTGGGGTTTTTGGTCAAAGTATAGTTACTTTAACGGCCGAAATTAATAATCGATCTGATCCAAAATTTTTGGATTTCGGATTACGGATCATTCATCATCATCATTTCGGCCGAATGAAGTCCACTGCTGGACACAGGCCTCTCCCAAAGATGCCACAATGACCGATATGGGTGTGATGTAGGCTCATTGGGGGTTTTGCCATAACCACCACGCTTGGCAGACGGGTTGGCGATCGCAGTTGAGTTGTTAATGTTCTCAAAGGACGCTGCTGCTCATACTCCGGCTAATCCCATAGTCGACTTTTACGACACCCACGGGAGGAGATGGGGTGGTGATATTCTGAGCCGGCACCGGATATGGTCTGTTTTTTGTGTTAATTGTGATCGTAACACAACAACGGATGAATCTCAAAATCTTAAATCTGAAGATTTTGGATTAGATTGATTATTAATTTTGGCCGTTAGTTGATCGTTAGTTAAATCTGATATTTAGGCGGTTATTCAGAGATCGAGCATCTGAACCATCGATGCCAAGTTATAAAATTTGTCGGATCACCTCGTCTCGCTCTTGAGATATTTAATGTCATATTCCTTGTTGGTAATAAACGTATTTATATGCATTTTAAAGTAGATATTTATCGCTACGGAGTCCTCGGTTGCCTTGCTGAGTGACTATGAGTAAAGTTGCATTTTGAATCGTTGTTGTGTCTGTGTATTATATTTCTATACTTACTGAATATTTTGTAGTCGTACAGATAATACACCTACGAAAAATTTAAATACTTTGCTCTTGTAAACTGATCCTCGAATAATGAGATATAGAAAGATATAAAAATAAACATACCTAAAACACTAAAAACGACCGTAAACTTACCAAAACCATGTCAAATCCTCATGATTTCCTGTTATAGTTTATTTCATGTGATACCAGGATTTTTTTAGAATTAGCATGTATATAAATTATTCACCATTTCGAATTAATATTCACATAAAAAATACCTTTGCAATAAATTGTAAAATCGATCGAAAGTTCAAATGTAACTGTGACAGCTGCAACGGTAAGATTTTTTATTTTTCAAGCAAAGGAAACCGAGTCCATACAGCCTAAAATCATAAATAGTTTTTATTTACAAGTGGATTATATACATGTAAGCCAAGATAATTTTGCTTAATATAATCGTTACTGAGGATAGGATTCTAAAGATAAAAGTTTATTTATTGTGGTCAACATACAAAATAAATTGATCACTTATGCTACACAGCTTCATACGTTTAACAGTCGTAATTTAACATTGCCACTTGACGGCACTTGTGTTGGCCCAGCAGGGACTCCTTCAAGAGAACCATCCGACTTGTCGAGCAAGTGGTGCCAAGATTCGTGGTCAAAAGCCACGCTCTGGGTCTAACGGGATAGCAACTCACAAAACCATATACATTACCGCGACGCAGCGAACCACTCCGTTCGTGGATACGTGTTGGTGGTGGCAAATCTTGGTGGACCGGTACATGAACTACCTGGGGCTCGTTCTGTGAGAGCTTCTATTATGCTCCGGAAGGAGACCGCAGAGGAGAATCGGTAGAAGAAGGAGAGGCCGCTGCGCCGGGGTACCCACCGCCCCGGCGCCAATGTCCAACACGCCTGAGCACCCTGCTGCCACTATATGACGCGTGGCCTCGACATTCGCGTGCGCGAAGATTGGGGGATCTACGCACTCATACCGAGCGACCCCAGGAAGACATGGCCACACACACACAAAAAAAGAAGAAAATATCCGTTGTCTCCACGCTTAGCAAGCCCTTAATCTATCCATGACAATCTAATTTGATTATATTTCTTTCATTGAGTTATTCAAATTGAAAGTCAAAGATTTGACCATTCGTGGTCATCCTGCGACCACGAATGCTGCAAAGTATTCGAAACGTCAGGAACAACAAAAATCTATAATATACGCGATCTAATCCGTTTAAAATTGTTTTATTATACTGTTAGACACATGATTTACATTTATTTCCATCCATCATTGGTCTTATTTGTTCAGAAAACTATTTTCAATCATTATTCAGTCATTTATTTATTTAGCTAATGCTTTTAGCTTTTATTGGCTCTAATTACTATACTAAAAGGTCGCTAACCTAACCTTAACGGCTTTTATAGTGTTTATAACTCTGGAACTATCACTAATATAATTGTGGTTCTTAGATAGGAAGGCAGAGAATTTAAAACTATATCATTTTGCTTTAAAATGTCAGAATCGACCTTCTGAGAGCTAACGCCTTTTTAGTTAAAGGATGGCAGACGGCGACGGAGATTTACAATGATGTAGGTGAACACGTAAGCATTATTGATGTCTTAATCACCATATGAGGCCTCCCCCATAGATTTCCACAAAGTACGATCGCATGCCACACGCATCCAACGGCTCCGGCGTCCACCTAGTTTAGGTCGTCCCATGCTGCGTTTTCCGGTGCGCGGTCTCCACTTGAGAACCTTTTTGGCCCAACGGGCATCCGTTCTACGAGCACAATGTCACAGTTACAATAAATAATAACACACATTGCAATAGACCTTCTCATTGTAACTACCATCTCATACAATAGTTCTAGACCACCGGGGACAATACGTGACTACTGATATAGTTCAGCCACGGAGAGTCCGAGGATAGTGTCCCATTACATTTAAGATTAAAATTCTCGAAAAGGCCTCTACGTATTGGAATCATGTCCTTGCAGAAGCCTATCAATATGGTTCTTGTAGAGGATAAACTGCTAAAGATAGAGAGGTAATAATAAAATCTACCAAGATCTAGCAAAACTTTAGATTGTGGAGACTCATTTTTTTATACTCGAGCGTAATTGTTTACTGCTGACCTTATGGCCCATGAACTGCTTACTGCTTCTTTTAATGGAAAAAGTCTGAAATGAAATTGCTGATCATAAATAAGATGTCATATGACCGTCAGCCCTTTCCTTGCAGTCGGACATGTTTAATGTCGAAATCGTAGGTCAAGTCCGGTGTACTTAACATTGCGACAATGAGTGCATTTATAAATAATTCTGAGGTCAGTATCACGAGGTTGAGGCAGTGTCGAGGTCAGCAGAAAGGGACGTTTTGTTTTCGATTACTTCGAAGCTTTTAGAGCTCAAAAACAGTACAAGATCTGTAAAGAATGTTGATCCGCTAAAGATTAGACAGAGGCGTATACAAGGTATACCTCTGCATCTATGGGTGTCGTAAAAGGCGACTTGAGACACAACACAACAGATGCTAATGTCAATATCCCATATGACCGTTCATTGATAGACGACACGGTTGGTGCAGTGGCTGATACAGTCGACTACTGCGGTCCGGATCGCGGGTTCGATTCCCGAACGGAACAAATATTTGTATGATCTGCAGGTAGTTGTTCTGTGTCTGGGTGTATTGTGTGTGAAATTTGTTTCTGTAAACGCACCCAGACACAGGAGGAATCTTAGTGTGGGGCGACGTTTAAAAAAATAAATACTTTTAAAAATGGAGGCGTTAATTAAGAGGATGTTGAGCAAACGGGCGGTTACGGACTGATGAGATAATAAAGATGAGATTACACAAGATCTTACCAGTGATGGTCCGAGGTTTCATTCAAGAAATAAACCTATCCCCATCGACCAGCACTGAGAATTGCCCGATAAGAAAACCATTCTTGCACTCTACACCAGGTCTTTACGACTGGCAGCCTTTACCAGCCAGGCAACTGGATTAACAGGTGGAGATGGAAAATATTATCTGCGCAGTTGCATGTGGCACGCCTACGTCACTAATGTAACAATGACATAAGTTCACAATGATTAATATTGGCGGAGAAAAACAAATATTGGTCATCAGCAGCAGCCATTGAACTCCGAAACCGTGACTTAATATACAATGAATACTATTTGCATAGATTATGTAGATATGGTAATGCTAATCTTCGCCTTTTTGTTGGTTGGTTTGAGGTTAGAGAGGTTTAGTTAGTCGCCTTTTACGACGTCCACAGGAGAAGTGCAGTGGTGATATATTCTTAATCAAGACACCACACGGAATACATTATATACTTACTAGTGATTTTGTATCCCTATCAGAAATCCTGTGTGTGATGTGACATGTCAGACATGCCAAATTCATGCCAACTTGTGACATATAGTAACCTCAAAAATTAAAATCAGGTATCAACTTCCGAACAGACTAATCAGAGATACAGAATAGGATCAGAGTTTGCTGACAGCGAGCCTGAACATGCTAATTTGTCAACACAAAACAAACACACAAACACGGAGGCAGTTCTAACTAACCCACCTGTACCTACTCATTCAAAAGTGCGTAAAAATTAAGTGCTACGTTAACAGTTATTCTAGAGAAATAAGTAAAATTAAGCTCATATTTAACATGTGCAACTGCAAGCAATAACTTATACAAGTGGCGAAATTAGATAGATAATATTTTGAAGTTTCGATTAAAATTACATATTTTTAAGAACTAAGTACTAGGTGTGATAAAACACTTTTAACCGGATTCTATCGCGTATATTTTAGATTTTTCTTTTTCCTGACGTTTCGAATACTTGCAGCATTCGTGGTCGCAGGATGACTAACAAGTGACAACTAACAGGTGACAATAGATAATATATTCAATATATAATATATAATCCGTTTAAAATTAATTTATTATAATGTGTAATAATCGCGAAAACCTAAGACATTACTATACTAGGTATGATTTTGCCTATACAACGTAGTAACGTATATTGTGCAATATTGCAGGATTTCAAAGTTTCCTCTTTCTAAAATTCATTATATCGATATTGGAATCCCTTCTTCAACCTTATGATCCTATCCCTAGTTCAGCCGATTAGCCTTAGGTATACTTAACCGAAAATACCTGTGACAAAACTGTTATTGCCAAAATCTCGAACGTTTCTCTCTCTGCGGGAGTTACATGTTCCTAGTTATAACCTATTTTTCATATCCTAATAACCGAGAATCGCAAAGCTTTATTCCTATAGTGGTAGCCAACACAATTATCGAGCAAAATCGATATGATTACGAACTCGTTTAGCTATGCCGCTATAATTTCCGACGGACTGTCGCGGCAATCAATAAGCTTTCACGTGATTATCTAGATATTGATAAAAGCTATAATTGCCGCTACTTTTATACCTATCTATAATATTGATTACAGGTTAGGCGTATCAATTTGCTTGTTGATAATTGCCCAATATTTTAAGTGTATCCCCGAATTATCTATTACTACTAACTTATCTGTCTTGTGGCTGCTTTACCTGACAGTAAGATCTCTGTAGCGTGCTATCATTTTTAATTCTTTGTTGTTTTTTAGTTAAGTTAGCTCCAACATTGTTCACCAGTCAATTAATTTACTGTGACTGTAAGAGGTTAAGCACAATGTTCCCGCTACCCTAACGTCAACCGAACGGCACCCCGCCATAGTCGTACGCGAGGTTTTATTCACCATATCAATACCTATTATGTCTTTGCCCGGTTAAGCAGATATATCCCCCTTGGGACTACTGCGAGAAGCCCTACATAAAAAAAAAAATTAAATTAATATTATTAATTAATATTACTATTATAAATTTAATTTAATTAATTTTAAAAATAAATATTATGTATTTGACAGTCAAAACACTAGTTGCTTTTGAGGCTATTTTTATTAATAATATTTTTGTTTTATTTTAATGAAGGGTAGAGTTAATGGCTTGAAAGCGAAGTCCATCGGAAAAATTTGAAGAATCAGAATCAACAATGCCGCCATAATCCATCTCCTGGGCTAGCCAACTTTAACTGATCCTTCTGCCTCATAATCCGTCCGTCCGTATTGGTCTTGACCAATAATTCGCACTCCTCTTGACATTTAAGTTATTTAACACGATTTATTGATATCTGTGTAGTTGCAAATTTTCCACATATTGATGCGTGGTTTTTATTAATTAAAAACCCTTTTGATATTCTTGATCCTGTAGTAACTACGGAAGGTAGAGATACGCTTTAAATAAATTCCAGTTATGAATGGACGAATTGTTTCGAGTGTACCCGAGGACTTTCCCCCTTCGCGACTACGATACCATAAAACAATTTGTACAATTAATATATTGGATATACCGGACGACGCCTTCCGACGGCTGACGACTGTAGTAGTGTACCAGTAAGTCGTACTATGGATGTAATTCGCACAATAGCTCTGGCTAACTAACTCTGGTGACGCCACTAGCTCGCAAACGTGGTTACCGTGTACGGGCTTAACATGGGCCTCTTTGCAATCGCTACGATACGTTACTGTCAGCAGTGTTATGAAATCAAATAAATCTAGAACTATGAGCAATGCCAATAATTTTAGAATTGGCCAGTAAGAAAAGTTGCCGATGAAAAACTTATTTAAATTTCGAATAAAGAACTCTGTTGAAGCTGTAGATGTGCCTACATTGAATTTATATCTCATTTGTTTTTACATATTGGCGGCAATTTCAAAAGTGCGTGTCGTGCGTCGAAATGAGTTTGTCTAAAGAAAATTGTCGTTCCATGATTTTTTACGACTTTCATTGCGGTCTCAATCAACAACTATGTTATGATAGACTTCGACTGGCCTTTCATGATGAAGCCCTATCTCGTGCCATTGCTTATAACTGATTAAATGAGTTTAAACGTGGTCGAAGCAATCACACTGATGCTTTATGAACGCCGAAGATGCCGTGGCTGCATTCGAAAAAAAACGTGAACGAGATCCCTAAAGAAAAGTGGGCTCACTGCTTCAGTCAATGGTGCCCACAGAAATAGGAAATAAGGAGGAGCTGTACGGGGGTGTAACCACGCCATCGCGACATGCACAATCTGGGCCATCCGGAAAAAATGGCCGTTTTATAACATCAGTTGAGATTCGATCGCGTAAGTGAAACTTTGTTAAACTGTCGTGTGTCGCCGAACAATCGGGGATAACATGCCATAACCGAAGCGAAAATAATAACTTCATCAAGGAAGGAATCATATACAATATACGTGAAGAAATTTTCTTGTATTTGTCTATAAAAAGAATAAATTAAAAATTATTGTTTTCTTTATTATGTTACATTTGGATTGATGGAGCAGCACGACATTATTATTTTTGTACAAAACACAATGCTTCTTATCTACCACTTTTACTAGCAATCGTTGAATAACAAACGCTGTGAATAGTACAGCTAATGGTACTCCCAATAAACTTACGCGTTGCGTGGTACGGCTGTCGTTTGCGGTCTGTACGCTCGGTATGATTGGCTACCTACAAAGTCGTGGGTGTGTTTTAGTATGAGAAGCCAATTATAATATTGTGTATATTCAGTTCATTGGATGAGAACTTGTAACTGTGTGCTTTTATGAAGAATGGTAGTGAGAAAAGTGGATTTCTAGGCTCGCATACATTTTGAGCTACATGGCATATCTGTTTTCTTCCAATATATTTGATGGTGCCCGTGGCGTATACGCTTTGCTGATCGTATGTTCAATTTAGTACATATTTTTTTATAACGCGAATAATCTGTAAGTTTATTTCAGTTTTACATGAATTACAATTGAATGTGATAAATTAATGAATAATATTGATATTAAAATGTTAAAGGTAGATAACCGACGACGTAGGTACGAAGTTTTGCTAGCCGTGTCCTATGCCATTTGTCTCCTAGTGAATACTTGGATAAACACAGATCATCTATAACCTCGCAACCCAACTAAGTTCATGAGATTGACAGACATTCGGGTAGTCTGGCTGTCCGTAACAAAAGTTCTAGTGTTCGTATTAAAACTGGGACCAGCGATGTGGCCTCCGAGGTACAAAGGAGGTTCTATGTGTATAGAGGCACCCATCGCAACAAGCGTGGATAGCAGATCGATTGACCCATGTGACAGTTAATTAGCCACGTGATAATTTAAATTAAACGGCGAGTGAAACTACGGGAAGCAGCTAGTATAAAATATGTCTGGACTACAGAAACCTTTGTGAGTTTCGGTGCAGTTATTAGGAAATGCTGTCATATGTTCGTCTAGATTTATTGAAACCTCCTTTGCTAAATACAGATAATTTAGTTACAATACTAGAGATAAAAACAACTGTCAGAACTCTTCGACTCAACTCTTCTACAGATACTCTGCAGAAGCCATAATCTAAGAGAAGAAGAAGAAGAACTCTTCTACATGTGCCAAACTGCCAAGCCTCTAAATGATACCTTGATTGAAGTCTGTTTAAAAACAACAAAACTATGTCGTCAATTTGTCATATAAAACCGTTATCCGTCTTTGAATTCGATACACTAACAAAATAAGAAACACGAGACGAAGCAATTCATACAATTTCTTGTTTTTACGTTAAGGTGATCACGGGAAGCTTTGAAATTCTTTTGTCTTTTAAATTTGTTTTGTAAAATTTTAACATCTCGTACATTTGTATGTTTTTGTTCTTCTTTTAGAATATTTCTCAATGATGAAAAGACAATTATTGGTATTGTATAGCTTTTAACGGTGCTCTTTGATTTGTTCCGTTCACTGACATTTAAATCTTACATGCACAAACACCTGAACAGTTTTGTTTTTATTTTTTTAAACGTTGCCCCGCGTTCGTATTTCTCCTGTGTCGTGGGTGCTTTTACAGACATGAATTCCACATACAATACACCCAGACCCGGAACAACTACCTGCAGATCATACAAATATTTGTTCCGTGCGGGAATCGAACCCACGACCCGGAGCGCAGCAGCTGACTGTATCAGCCACTGCACCAATCGTGCCGTCAAAAAGTTATCTGTAGTACCATAACACAGAAAGATATTCGCTTAGCGACTGCACCAACTGTGCCGTGGCACGTGTAGAGCCTCCTAAGGTTTGTCTCTCTGTAACCAGAGTTGATACCGCTCTTTCAGGAAGCCGTAACTACGACGCTAACGACACTGAAAGGTTTTTGCAGACAGGTATAACGAGTAGGCTCACACACACCCGGGGGTCGCGGGCGCGCAGATTGGGGAGTCTGCGTGCTCACACCGAGCGACCCCCGGGAAGACGGCGGCGCGCACGTGGTCACGTGCCGCCGTGTGCGCAGCACAGCGCACAGCGAGGCTTAGCGGGATCCTTTACAATCCTCCCCGAAAAGTGCCTGGGGGGGCGACCTTTCTACAGTCGCCTTCCCTCCGCTAGAGGGGGCGACCTTTTTACAGTCGCTTTCCCTCCGCTAGAGGGGGTGACCGCTTTACAGTCACCCCCTCCGTGATGTGCCTAAAGGCGTGGCACCAATGGGCGGCTCTAGTGTGATCTTACGAGGACCTGGAGCCCCCCTTCGGTGCCGAAGATGACCGCTCCAGTGGTTTTAGCCGGTAGGAGTCGGCATACCCCTTCGCCCTTCCCCGGGGTGAAGGAAGTTCCATGTGGAATTTCCACTGGACATCAATAAAAAAAAAAAGAAAATGCTCACACTCACACACAAGTTCACCTAAGACGGTGATATAAGGACTATTTAATAAACAGTGATCTGATTAGCCAGTGCAAGCAATCGTCATCATCATCGTCATTTCTGCCGTAAAAACGTCCACTGGTGGACAAAAGCCTCTCCAAAAGTTGCCGCAACGACCGGCATGGGTTTGTGTTGTGTGACGCTTGGCAGACGGGTGGGCGATCGCAGTTGAGTTATAAATGTATTTGAAGGACGCTGCTGCCCATGCTCCAGCCTTCTCAGCGTGGTGAGTACTGCCAAATTTCCACCAAAATGATGATGTAAATGTAGAAATCTATGGGGGAGGCCTCGTTCAACAATGTACTTCCTTTGTCTACTAGTGTATTATAATATCTGTGCTTTGGCTGATATAAACCACACAGAAATGTGTGGAATTTATGTCTGTAAACGCACCCACGACACAGGAGAAATCCTAGTGTGGGGCAACGTTTTTTTAAAAAAAGAAAGAAAGAAAGAATAGAAAGAACTCATTAGTCTGCCCTTGACTTTCAAAGTTTGAAACCCATTATAAAAGTGTTCATCATACGTACATTAGAAACACCTAACTGGAGGTGTCTTTGATTTTATTAGTTTTATCCAATGACTTTTACATAAAAACATCTTAGGTTTTATCAATATTTACAAAATGTGTATGTGTGTATTATCAATATTTACACAATAATATTATTAGGTACAAGCTGGGACCCGCGGTTTCACCCGCCGTTTCATTTAAAACAAATTAAATTATTTACTAATAATTTAGAGTACTTCGGCACACAGAGTACACCTAACATAGAGTATATATATTGGATTTCATGGGTTTTAATTTTTTTGCGCGGAACTCTAATTATTTTTCTCAAATAAAAGTAGCCTAAGTTATTCCTTATAACATCAGCTATCTGCCAGTGAAAGTCCCGTAGAAATCGGTCCAGCCGTTTCGGAGATTAGCGGGAACAATCAGACAGACAGACAAAAACATGTTTTTTTGTTGTAGGTACCGTACTTTCACGTTCACGTTACATACTTTCATATGCATTTAGTAAAAAGCTGTTATTTTGACATTACAAACAGACACTTCAATTTTATTTATTTGTATCCTACGATCCTATGTATATTTGTATACTATATGTATATTTTGACATTTCAAACAGACACTTCAATTTCATGTCGTTCATATGATTCGGAATCTAAGACTGAGGTGCGGGAGTATGCCGCGTTTGTGTTTGTGCGAGTACGTTCTTTAATCTTGTGGCTACCTTTCAAAGCCGAGTTACTCTCGCTGTTTAACTGTTCCACTCGTCATCTATCTTCTAGGTATGGGCCACTAGTGACTAATACTCCTCAACTCCTCTTGCTTCAGCCACTGCTACATTTGCACCATGTGTTACAAACCAGAATTTGATTATACTAAAACAAAAACGTCGGTATAAAAAAAAAAGCTAATTCTATTAAACTTACGTATACATATAATGAATAGTTCCCGTTTTATTCGGTAAAAGGTGAATCGGAAGATTGACTTACCTCTTTTTTGTGCTTAACTGTGAATTAGGATTTTTTTCTTTCGTTTTCTCCGCTTCTTATTATTTATCTACCACTTCCGGTTGTGATTGTGGTGGGTCCACCTTTTTAAATTTAAAAATTATCGTTTAACCACACTGACACTAATGTTGTAATTTTTTCTTCTTCATTTATCTATTTATTTAACTATTATGTTTTTAAGACGGAGACGCTTACAGTGAGCGCCGCGTCGCGCCGCCGTTTGTCGCGTATTGCCATTACCACCATAAACGCCATGAGCACTGACAGACCATAAGATTATTTTTTATTTAGTGATGGGCGGTCGTCGGTAGTTGGAGGATGGGCAGCAGCGTCCTTCGAGTACATTAACAAATCAACTGCGATCGCCAACCCGTCTGCCAAGCGTGGCGATTATGGCAAAACCCCCCAATGAGCCCACAACACACCCATATCGGTCGTTGTGGTGATCTTTGGGGGAGGCCTGTGTCCAGCAGTGGACTTCATTCGGCCGAAATGATGGGCGGTCTCGGTTACCTACTCATTAGATTATTTAAATGCCAATTACGAAATTATTGTTAAATATATTCGATTTTATTATTTATTTTTTGCGCTTTGTGTAGTTCTTATTTGTATATATATTTGTTGATTTATTAGAAGGTATAATATGCAATATTTATGTTATATACTGTTTTTACACCCGTGAATCACCGAATCACCGAAGGGTCCAGTTGAAAACCAGCGCCAGGCTCTTGTCTGGCAAATGCTGAACTGGTTACCTGTTTGGCGCAACTGTGGGGCACACAAGAAACTCTAGCCTAATATTGTATTTTTTTTTTCTGTCTTGTTTATAACCCTATCCAAATTTTATCGTGTTTTTTTTTTAGTTTTATATTAAGTTTTATTACCGTTTGTGATGTCTCACTTTGCTGTCAAATAAAAAAAATCTTTCTTTCTTTCTTTCTTTCTTTCATTAATTTTTATAGATTACGTTTTCGGATATACTGTAAAAAGTTTTCGACTGTTCTAACACAATAGCAACATGTTGATTGCTATCCAAACTCTTTGCTGCGTTCCTATAAACGGCGTCCATTTTTTTTCAAAGGCTTAAACAAATGAAAACAACTGTTTACCTACCAATTGCTTATCGCGGTTCAAAATAGTTTCTTATGCGCTAATTGTGTTGCTCATAAACTTTTGTTATGGACGTCAAACGCTACAAATGTAGGTATATTCAGCTTTGTTAGATCACCAGTGAGCTAACGATTACACAAGAGGTTGACGCACTTTGTTACATGAATACTGTCTAATATATAGTCATTGATTGCAGCTAAACAGCCTGGGGCGATGAGCAAGACGGGTTCGACTCCCGCGCGGAACAATTAATATTTGTATGATCTACCGGTAGTTGTTCTGGGTCGAGGTGTTATGCATGTTAGATGTGATATAATATTTGCAAACTATACTCTCGTTAGCCGTGTGGTGCCGGCGAAGAATGCCACCACCCCATTTCATCCCGTGGGTGTCGTAAAAGTCGACTAAGGGATTAACCGGAGGATGGGCAGCAGCGTCCTTCGAGCACACAACAACTCAACTGCGATCGCTAACCCGTCTGCCAAGCGTGGCGATTATGTCAAGACGGGGGGTCTTAAGCACACTACACACTCATATCGGTTGTTGTGGTGATCTTTGTGGGAGGCCTGTCCAGCAGTGAACTTATTCGGCCGAAATGATGATACTCTCGTTACAGGAGAATCTTATCGTCATCGATTTATAATCATCATCATCATCATTTTAGCCTAATATCCACTGCTGGACATAAGTCTTTTCAAAAGATCTCCACAACGACAGATCTGGGTTTGGGTTGTGTGTGCATTGTGGGGTTTTGCCACAATCGCCACGCTTGTCAGGCGGGTTGGTGATTGCAGTTTAATTGTAATAGTGAACTCGAAGGAGGCAGCCACCCATGTTTATACCATTGTCGCCTTTTACGACACTCACGTAAGATGAGGTATGAAACAAACAAATATAGCATGCTTTGGTCTAATTATTCTCGCTTTGCGGACAAGATTGGTTGGCTACGAGGTAACTGGAAAGATCAAGACAACATGAGAACACGCTAAAACAACAGAATGGATGCAAAATCTTTTTCGAGAAAAGCACTTCTCCGAGGACCCCCAGGCCCAGCTTATATAGCTATGTGGACCACGCCATTTGTCACGCGAACAGCGGAGATAATTGATATACACGAGTACCGAAGTTTTATTCTTAATGTCACCCACATCAGTACTTACTGTTACATAAAGGCTACATAATAACAATACGTTATTATTAATAATTACTATTCAATAGGCAATAATAACATCTAACAACACACTAGATCATTCTGTATTAGCAACCCTTTCATGAATAGGTTGATAGATACCTACTTAATTTAAGACGTGAATAATATTATATTTCTACTATAACATTTTTAACCGCGAAATATACTATAATATCATAAATACTTTTTGTTCGCAGGCAACGCACAAAGACATATCTATCACCAAATACTAATAGTACTGTCCATAACTATTTATATTAGTAAAAGTTAATACGTAAGTATGTATCAACAATTTACTTCTAATCTAGAATCAACAGTAAGATCTAATATGCGGCAACTAAGTTACAAAATAACAGTAATATAGATATAAGTTATCTATGGTTGAGTTCCGGTGCATTCACATTTAGAATTTCTACCCTCGAAGTTATTACGCGAACTTTTAATGATTAAGTTGTTTATAATCAGATCTGTATTTATAAATTTAATTGACAGATTATTTATATTTATATAGACGAAGAATAGTTTATTTAAGAACATCGTATTTATTATTGAGTAAAGTTTTAATAATAGCGAGATTATATTCACCGAAGTTAAATGTTTGTATATTCAGATTCACAAATTCCCCTAAGTAAGCTTAGAAATAGTTTCAAAATAAAATGACGAACATTACACACATTATACAATTGATTTGAACTAATGATTCCACATTATAAACACAACAATATAAATTCACTTTGAATAAAATGAAGAAGTGCTCAACAACACATCAATAAATAAATACAATTTATTTTTCAGTTAATACATACGCTAAATATTTGCGATAGTCAATCGATTCTTATTAATAAATTAGGTACTTACAAATTGTGATTTGTCCCGCAGTCCGACTGCGACTGACTGACCGGACTCACTTATACAGTGGGGATACTATTGTGGCGCGTTTATACGCCACGACACGATTCCGATCAGGTTAATTTGTGAAAGGAAATTGTGAGCACATCCATATTTTCATAACAAGTTTTTGCGTGTAAAGCTGCAGTGCCAAAAGCCTACGGGAGAGTTAAAAATAAAAAAACCGCTCAAGTGCGAGTTGAACTCGCGTGGAAAGGGTTCCGAACGATCAATATGTTATCCACCATGTTTTTTTTTAATTGGCCTGTTTTTATTTGTCGTAACTAAAATATATTATTTATTGTTGAATTCGGTCTTGTACGAATAACTTATCCTAAGAACAAACTTAACATCGTAGTTGTAATACATGTTGTCCCATATAATATTACAACTTTTTATTTATTTTAAGGCCGTTGCCGGCTCAGAATGCCACCATGCCCCATCTCCCCCCATGGGTGTCGTAAAAGTCGACTAAGGGATTAGTCGGAGGATGGGCAGCAGCGTCCTTCGAGTACATTAATAACTCAACTGCGATCGCCAACCCGCCTGCCAAGCGTGGCGATTATGGCAAACCCCCCAATGAGCTCAAAACACATCCATATCGGTGGTTGTGATGATCTTTGGGGGAGGCCTGTGTCCAACAGTGGACTTCATTAGGCCGAAATGAAGGCCATGGACTTCTTATAGATTTTCGTGTAATAATAATTGCTATTAGTGATGCAACTGAAGTGATAACGGGAGCAGAAACGGAAACAGATGTCAAAAGTAAATGTTAGCAGAAACGGATGCGTAAACTGAAGCTTGAAAAATCTATGAAAAACGTTATATTTTTTACTAATGTATGTTTTTATTCAATTAATATTCAATTATTCAGAAGATATCCAGAACAAATAGTAGCGGTAAGTTATATTTTATGAAAAGGATTTTGGCCGCTCATTCACCTAACTCTCCACTAAATAATTGCTCACTGGCAACGCTGCTGGGAGGAGCTGATAAATATTGGCGCAGATACAGAACAATCCAATCACACTTTGCCCGACCCGGGACCTCACGCTCAGCAGTCGCTGTTATATTATTCTTCAGTTAGTATTAACTTCAAGATTAAATTATTGTAATATCTCTTGTCGATTACCAAGTGCGCATGATCCATAAAATTAAATTGAAATAATATAGAACTGTTGTATTTTTGATACAAAAATCCTGTTAAGGAGTCGATTAGTCAAATTATTTATGCTAGGCCTACTTAACATAACTGTATAATTATTAATCAATTCATATCTAAATAAGCAGGTATTCAGTTCATTGACCGACCTTTTCTTTTTTCGTTTCTGATGAAAGTTTAATAGCTTTATCTAACTTCTCAAACTCTGCAAACTCCTAAAGGTGACTCTTTAAAGCGGTAGTAGTGCGGCGTTTTTGCGAGTACACTTCGTCACATAGCTGGACATCTGGCTTTGGAATCGTCAATCTCAACGAAATAATTCGATCAACTGATGCGGTCCGGGTCGTGGGTTCGATTCCCGCACGAAACAAATATTTGTATGATCTGCAGGTAGTTGTTCCGGGTCTGGGTGTATTGTGTGTGGAATTTGTGTCTGTAAACGCACCCACGACACAGGAGAAATTCTAGTGCGGGGCAAAGTTAAAAAAAAACCTAATAGGACTTGTTTTTGGTTTAATAATTGTACATAGCTTAAAACATCACACTATACATACTACAAACATATTGACTATAGGCTAAGTTGGGATAAACAAGTCTGTCAGGTTAGCCGAAATGTCACAGCCATACTGCGATCTCTCTACAGATTTAAACATTTCCTCCCATCTAGCACTAAAACCCTTCTGGTCCAGTCCCTTGTGCTTCCTGTGATTGATTATGCAGATGTTTGTTACTCGGATTTATCTCAAACTCTCTTCTCAACAAATTGGATCGCCTTCTAAACAACTGCATTCGCTTCATTTTTGGGCTCCGGAAATACGACCACATCTCTATTTACCGTTCTCAGCTCAAATGGCTGCCTATCCGTCAGAGAAGATCCCTCAGATCTCTTTGTCTCCTCTTCTCTATTATTAATGATCCTTGTACTCCTGAGTATCTAAAAAAAGATTTCCTAGTTTTGGGTAGCTCTCATAGCCGTAACTTGCGTGCGGCTGATAATTTGATTCTTCAGATACCTTCTCACCGTACAGGTTCTCTCTCTCTCGGTCTCAACAATGAGTCTCAACAATCAAACTATGGAATGTGCTCCCCCTTGATTTCAAAAAGCTTCTAGTAAATATGCATTCAAGCGAAAAGTTCAGGAATACTATTTGAAATCGCTGCACTCCTGCAATTGACAATTTCGTGCATCGTTATTATGATTAATAAGATATAATACGTACTGTATGTAGTATCTTTCATTTGATGTATTTAGCTTTTGTATATATTTTACCGTATTTATAGTATGTACATTTGTATGTATGTATTGTTATTATTGAAATGTTAGTTTTTTGTACCTCTTTCAATGTATTTCTTTTTTAACCCAAAGGTTGACTGGTAGAGAATGCCACATGGCATTAAGTCCGCCTTGTGTACCACCATTGTACATGAAAGTGTAAATAAATAAACAAAAAAAGAAAGCAACAACAGAAAATCTTACGCGCTTAATGAACCAAAGAAAAAGTGCAGACGGCACGGTTGGTGCAGTGGCTGACACAGTCGGCTGCTGCGCTCCGGGTCGCCGGTTCGATTCCCGCACGGAACAACTGCACCAACCGTGCCGTCATTCTATATTCAAGGATTTATGTCTGTTGCATCACTATATGTATTTGCTCTGAATCCCATACTTTACGCATTTATTTATGTAATCTGTCAATTGTTTTACAGTTTCAAGTAAAATGCGTATAGCCATGCTGCACTCACGAACCCGCCTGCCAAGCGTGGCAAGTTCCCCCCAAAATGACGACACAATTACGGAAATGTATGGGATCTGAATCATCATCAGAGTATAAAGAAGTAACCGTTGAAAGAATAGTTTTTTTTAATTATATTTTTATTAGTAACTGCGTTTCTATTTATTTTTAGATGATAATAAAAGTTATTTACACTGAAAGTCACTTGTTTCAGTCAACTACACAAACTAGAAATTTTGTTTTTTTACGCACCTTTTAAGGCCGCGGGACGAGTGTACAGTGGTTGAATTTTTTAAAAGAATATTATGGAGCCGATACTTGGACGTCCACTGTTGGACATAGCCCTGGACCAAAGATTGCCACAACGAACGCTCTCGGTACGTGTTGTGTAATCACTGAGTTTTGGCGGCATAATCGCTACGCTTAGCTGGCGGGTTGGCGATCGCAGTTGAGTTGTGAATGTACTCGAAGGACGCTGCTGCCCATCCTCCAACTAATTCTATTCGCTCCTTGCCTACCTCCTACGCTCCTTGACGTTTAATAATATACAATATACCCGACTCCTTAATGGCGTGCCTGCATACTACACACTTCTGTATAATATCACTGTGAACTCTGTCGAACTAATCTTGAGATTGGTAAACTCAGGTGCTCTCAGGTGGGTGAAAAAATTGCCATTGACGTTGTTCACATTGCTAAACCTGGGAAACGAACCCGGCACCCGCCTCGGCCACGACCACGAAAATAATGTATCGTATCGTATAGTATAAGTGCTGGAGAGTAGTTTCATTGGCAAGTGACGGGCAATAGACGAGTGACACCTGTTAGTCAACTGCCGTGACGAACTAACTGGGCGAGACTGTTTTGTTTAGGCTTTTAGTGGGTTAGAACTGACGACAGGCCTCCTGGTAGACACCAACGCTACAATGTTTCATCATCATCATCATCATCATTTCGGCCAAATGAAGTCCACTGCTGGACAAAGGCCTCCCCCAAAGATCTCCACCACCACCGATATGGATGTGTTGTGGGCTCATTGGGGGGTTTTGCCATAATCGCCACGCTTGGCAGGCGGGTTGGCGATCGCAGTTGAGTTGTTAATGTACTCGAAGGACGCTGCTGCCCATCCTCCGGCTAATCCCTTAGTCGACTTTTACGACACCCATGGGAGGAGATGGGGTGGTGGCATTCTGAGCCGGCACCACACGGCATACAATGTTTGGTGATCACAGAATGTGAATTTGAATTTAAAAAATCGTTGCCCCACTCTAGGATTTCTCCTGTGTCGTGAGTGCGTTTACAAACATACATTTCACATACAACAAGTTTGACGACACGGTTGGTGAAGTAGTTGATACAGTCGACTGCTGCGCTCCGGGTCGCGGGTTCGATTCCCGCACGGAACAAATATTGGTATGATCTGCAGGTAATTGTTCCGGGTCTGGGTGTATTGTGTGTGAAATGTATGTCTGTAAACGCACCTACGACACAGGATAAATCCTAGTGTGGGGCAATGTTTAAAAAAAGAACACCCAGACCCGGAACAACTACCTGCAGATCGTACAAATATTTGTTCCGTGCGGGAATCGAACCCGCGACCCGGGGCGCAGCAGTCGACTGTATCAACCACTGCGCCAACCGTGTCGTCTCATCATCTCATGTTGTTCTTGGGTACAAGAGGACGCTGGTCTTGGTCTGCTTTTCGTCATCGTCGTCGTTACTACACCGATATAATAGCGGAAGTTTGACTGCACGACTACGTGTTAGAAGTTCGATCCCTGAACGGAATAAATATCTGTATGATCTACATATTACAGATGTAATCCGCGTAAATGTGTTTTATTATAATGACTAGCTGGGACCTGCGGTTTCACCCGCGTTTAATTTAAAAGAAATTTAGAGTACTTCGACACAGACACTTGACATAGAATAAATATATTGGATTTCAAGGGTTTTATTTTGTTTACGCGGAACCCAAATTATTTTCTAAAATAAAAGTAGCCTAAGTTATTCCTTATAACATCAGCTATCTGCCAATGAAGGTCCCGTAAAAATCGGTTCAGCCGTTTCGGAGATTACCCGGAACAAACAGACAGACAGACAGACAGACAGACGGTCAGACAGACAAAAATCTTTAAAATAGTATTTTGTTATATGTAACGTACATACTTTCATATGCATTTAGTAAAAAGCTGTTATTTTGACATTACAAACAGACACTTCAATTATATTTATTTGTATAGATGACTACTTAGAGTCAGAGAAGACGGAGAAGGACGAGACGGCGCCGAGGTAACAACCGCCCCGGCGCCCAGGTCCAACCCGCCTAAGCCCTCTGCCATCAGTATATGGTGGGGGGCCCCGGGGGTCACGGGTACGCAGATTGGGGAGTCTGCGTGCTCATACCGAGTGACCCCCGGGAAGATGGTGGCGCGCACGTGATCACGAGTCGCCGTGTGCGCAACACAGCGCACAGCGAGACTTGGGGGGATCCTTTACAATCCTCCCCGAGAAGTGCCTGGGGGGCGCCCTTTTTACAGCCGTTTGCCCTCTGCAAGAGGGGGTGACCGCTTTGATCCCCTCCGAGATGTGCCTAAAGGCGTGGCACCAATGGGCGGCTCTAGTGTGATCTTACGAGGACCTGGAGCCCCCCTTCGGTGCCGAAGATGACCGCTCCAGTGGTTTTAGCCGGTAGGAGTCCGGCATACCCCTTCGCCCTTCCCCGGGGTGGAGGAAGTTCCATGTAGAATTTCCACTGGATTTCAATAAAAAAAATAAGGTCTGTGTGTTTGTGCATGTGAGCTTTATGTCTGTAAACTGTACCCACAACACAGGGGACATCCTATGTGGGCAACGTTTTAGTGGCAAGGGAATGACTCAGGGTAAAAGCACACCTCGGCCAGTGATACTAAAGAAATACTGTCCTGAATTGAGCCAAGTTATCTGTCAGAGTTATTTTGCTTTGTTGTGCTTTATTGTTCAGGAACCATTAGTGATAGATATGTAAGTAAACAATCACTCAATAGGTACTTGAGTACCTATGATGCGTTCCTTAAAATTGGACTCTAAATAGAATTGATAATTAAGGACCTTTTCATTTCATTATCTTAATTAATTCCCCAAAAATATTTATGGATAATGTCAGTCCGATAAAATTACTTCATCTATGTATCATAATTATTCGTTCCGATTTTGGGAGCCACGCGTGACCTTGACCAGATCTCATCAGATCTGACTTCATTATTTGAGCTTGACGGTGAAGTAGCCCTTTGCGGTTTCAACCGTCATCTAGATGGTATGTCTTGTTTCGAGTGAAGAGTATCTATTAACTGTAACGAGGTAGGTAGCCTGGCCATCACAGCGAAACTTATAGGTGCTTTCCTTCCCCTTGTCGTCTTTATATGCCTCTTTACAGTCGCCTTCCGCCCGCTAGAGGGGATGTTCGCCTTACAGTCATCCCCTCCGAGATGTGCCTAAAGACGTGGCACCAATGGGTGGCTCTAGATGGATATCTTTCGAGTTCCTGGAGCCTCCCTTCGGTGCCGACGATGATCACTCCGGTGGTTTTAGCCGGTAGGAGGCATGCCCCTTCGCCCTTCTCCGGGGTGAAGGAAGTTCATGATGAATTTCCACCTATAAAAAAAGTCGCTTGGCCATGTAGTCCCCGGAAAAGTGGAGGCATAAAGGCCATCCCTAACCGTAGCTATCGTAAATAGCAAAAGAAAGACAAATCTTGTAATCCGTTTTTTAAACAGTGCTCCTTGGTTTCTGCTTTGTCGTGGTTACAGTTTATAGACCTAAATCGTGGTTATACAAACATCGAGACCCAGAACAAGTATCTGTAGGTCATACAAATGTACTAGTATGTACCGTGCGGGATCGAACCCGCGACACGTAACATCAAACATGCGGTCTAATTCCTTTCTTTTCTTGCCGCTCTAATTCACCAGCACGTCCATAGTGCTAAAAGACAATAGATTTTGCAAACGTCGGGGAGAAGAAATAGTGAAATAAACAAAATGAAACACCAGAACACACAAAAATATCTCGCTCTTATATGTCCTGACTTGGTAATTCCTAAGGAGGCCAACCGGCAGTGTCCTTCTGTGTACTAGTAACTACGTACTGCAATCACCAATCTACCTGCCAGGCGTGGTGATTATGGTAATGTACCGTGTGACCAATTACTTTAGTCAGAGACTGATATTAAGCATTGTAGGGCTGCAGTGAAAATAATAATATACTTAATTATTTTAGTAGCATTTATAATTTCTGTTTATGATGTTTTCAGTTATAAAGCACCTACCTATAACCGATAACCACTCAAAAAGATATTATGTCATCCAAAACAGGTTGAATCCGGAACAGATCATGCCGTTGGTAACAATAACTATTTGAATCATCAGAATCGGGGCAGACGCAATACTATGATGTCACGCGAGGCAAAAACTATATTATTGTATATTGAGTACCACGTACCTCGTTACTAGGAACTTGTTCCCCGAGTGAACAAATTTAAACTGGACAACGAAATAAAAAATGTTCATCATAATTCAGTCAAAGGATGTCCACTGCTGAACAAAGGCCTTAGATTTCCATGTTGTTATTTTGGGGAGAATTTGCCAATACAGTACAGAAAATTGGAGTGGTCTCCTACTGAGCGTCATGCTCCTGAAGGAGAACGCAGAGCGGGATCCACCCTGTCCCGTCCGTAGGTGGACGAGACGGTGCCGTGGCAACAACTGCCCTGGAGCCTAGGTTCAAAACGTCGTCGGAAGAGGGCCGACCTCGCTCGGAGGAGCAGGAGGACGCGGAGACGGGATAACAATCGCCGCGGTGTCCATGTCCAACACGCCTGAGCCCCTCTGGTCTTGCGAAAAGTGTACCTATGTCGGCGCTAAAGGGTAGGCGACATATCAGCCAAAGATGTGCCGGATTGTTAAGAATGTATATCCGTAGACACGTATCATTAGTGTCTAGATCCGCGAATACGGACCTCAACTTTCGTACTTTGCGGCGCGTGTGACACTGGTTTTTTTTTAAAATTTTGCCCGTCACTAGGATTTCTCCTGTGTCGTGGGTGCGTTTACAGACATAAATTCCACATACAATACACCCACACCCGGAACAACTACCTGCAGATCGTACAAATATTTGTTCCGTGCGGGAATCGAACCCACGACCCGGAGCGCAGCAGTCGACTGTATCAGCCACTGCACCAACCGTGCCGTCTTGAATCTTGGATCGACATTTGACGTTTTCCGTTAGAAACGCGACGTGTTTTAACCATTGAGGTATACTCGTATACTATTAGGTGATTGGTTTTAACTTGCATTGCGCGTGATTTTGTTTACTTTATGGTTTAGTGTGACACAGGATAGCATAGTTTATGTTTTTGGAGAAGTTATAACTGATGACATGGTTCAATAACTGTAAATATAAAAAAATGCAATGTAATCGCGCCAAATATGTGATTTAATAATAAGAAAATCTATTATCTTTAAAATTTGATATACTTCATGAAATTTATTAATGTAAAAAATGCCGTGTGGTGCCGGCTTAGAATACCACCACCCCATCTCCTCCCGTGGGTGTCGTAAAAGTCGACTAAGGGATTAGCCGGAGGATGGGCAGCAGCGTCCTTCGAGTACATTAACAGCTCAACTGCGATCGCCAACCCGTCTGCCAAGCGTGGCGATTATGGCAATACCCCCCAATGAGCCCACAACACGCCCATATCGGTCGTTGTGGTGATCTTTGGGCAGGCTTGTGTCCAGCAGTGGATTTCATTTGGCCGAAATGATGAAAAAAAAAATGATGATGATGATGAAAAGATCCGTTCAAGATCCGACAAAAAGTAAAGGATACAGATTTTAATCCTCCCTCGACTGTCCGCGGACACGAATATCAGCGATTCCCCTGTTCCCCTGGCGTTACGGATGTTTATGAGCGGGGTTGACCGCGTAGGCTACATCATGTACGTTCACCTAACTTTGTCATAAATCGCCTGTGTGCGTGTATCGACTTGCCATAGGATATATTGCAACTTTTCTTTCTTTTTTTTCTTTTTTTTTAAAAAACGTGGCCCCACACTAGGATTTCTCCTGTGTCGTGGGTGCGTTTACAGACATAAACTCCACATACAATACACCCAGACCCGGAACAACTACCTGCAGGCCATACAAATATTTGTTCCGTGTGGGAATCGAACCCACGACCCGGTGCGCAGCAGCCGACTGTATGATTGCTTATCGATCATTATGCTTCCGCCGATGACTACAATACGTGGCCGTGAGCATGGCAATTATCTATGTCTATATTGGTTAATATTTTAGCGTGCCTTCAACAGCAGTAATTGTTTGTAGATATATTTTATTTTCGTGTTGTTCACACAAGCCTGAACGTGCAACGTCTTTTTATTTTCACACGTTATCATGTCAGCATAGATTGTCACAATTGTCGTAATTTTGGGGGGGAATTTGCAAGCCGGCCCGTGAGTTGACTCGCTGTGGCCCGCTACAATAAATGCGTTTTAAGAATATACAATCACATGTTATTTGAAGATTGATTACAAATATTGATATTTGTATACAAAGTTATGATACGCGGCCCTCGCTGGTTTTTATGTAAATTTTGTAGCCCTCTTATTACAAAAGGTTGCAGTTCCATGGTGTATACATAATTATGGTTATCTTTCTCTATGTTGATGCCAGCTGACGGCACGGTTGGTGCAGTGGCTGATACAGTCGGCTGCTGCGCACCGGGTCGTGGGTTCGATTCCCGCACGGAACAAATATTTGTACGATCTGCAGGTAGTCGTTCCGGGTCTGGGTGTATTGTGTGTGGGATTTGTGTCTGTAAATGCACCCACGACACAGGAGGAATCCTAGCGTCCTAGTGTGGGGCAACGTTTTTAAAAAAAAAAAGAAAAGAAAGAAAGCTATGAATAGAATCCAACATCCCATCTCTTCCCGTACCATTTATCAATCTATTCTCTATTCTATGCCGTGTGTCTCGTAAAAAGTGACTATGGGATTAACCAGAGGCAGCAGCGTCCTTCGAGTTTTACAACTGAACTGCGATTGCAAACCTCACGGTATCAAAAAAGCTTTTAAATCTTTTAAAATAAACGTAATTCGGTATTATCATCACCATCATCCTTATATCAGCCAAAGGACGTCCACTGCTGAACAAAGGCCTCCCCCATAGATTTCCACACCCATTTCGGAATTATACACGGTGTAAAAAATAATTCTTTTTTATTATACCTAGGGCTAAGCCAATGTCTTTATTCATATAGGTACACATTAAATAGTGATGGATTCGCAACGGTTCGTCAATCACCTCATTCGTACTGTCCGTCAATAACAATTTACTGAGCCATCATAAATTCTAAGTACCTATACTTTTTGGCATCTCGATTAGCTTCTGCAAATACGCGTCGCTGTTTGAGAAAGGTCTTTGACTGCAATACAGTGTGGATAATATGAAATTTCAACTGTCCGGCCCGCAGCCAAGTCTTTTATTTTACTGGTGGAAATACGTCATATTCTTCCTCCTCCCCGGGGAAGGTCGGAGGGGGCCGGACTTCTACCGGCTAAAACCACCGCGGTGGTCATCTTCAGAACCGAAGGGAGCGCCAAGAACTCGAAAAATCTGCATCTAGAGACGCCGATTGGTACCACCGCGTTTAGGCACATCACAGAGGGTACTGTAAAGCAGGCACACCCTCTAGCGGAGGGAAGGCTGCGCGATCTGCTGCAGCCACCAGTACACCGCCGTACCTCGGAAGCGCCTGGCTCGTGTCATGGATGCATCACAAATCGACGTCTTCGCGGACGCGTCTGGTACTGTATCGGGCAAGAACCCTTGATTGACCTCTGACCACGCCGCTACGTTTGCAGCTGCGACGAGCATCTCTCGGCCGAGCTGTGTGAGGGCCCAACGCCTTGCCACTGTAACAGTCCCTACAACTACAGGCAATCATCTTCGTCGATCTCCCTTCGTTTGGATGCCACCTTCCTTATTGCAGGATGTCCAGTAAATAGCACGACATACTGCAGGGGGTGAGAGCTTGGGTCAATACCTACCAAAAAAACACAATATATGTTCAGCAAAATCTTACGGATTTACAGTAGTACAAAATTTTCCGAAATATTGAAAAACACTTCCTTGACACAGATTTTTAAGCATCCCGTAATGAAACAATCGTTTTCTAGTTTTTTTTTTACCTCATTTATTCCGTACCTCAAAGCTTCGATAACTATTTCAGTTTATATACACGACACCTAAAGTAATATACTGTCGTTTCTAGGTCAGCTGTAGTTAAACTGCAGCACCCGTGCAGCAGTCAGTGACCGTGACATGATGAAATATTTACTCCGATCTTTGTTTTTCATACTGTTATCTAATTACATGTTTCTGTATGTTGACGAAGAAATTGTTTCTTTTCTATTCTATAAAGAAGTTAATAAGTTCGGTAAGATTCGGTTGAACATCTTGTTCTCGAAAGTTACTTTAATAGTTATGGTTAGCTAATAACATATAAAGTGAATGCCTCGTCTCTGAAATTATAACGACTTTTTTTTTATTTGGATAACTGTCTGGGACGAAATGTTATTAAGTAAAATAAATTCAGTGACTCACTAATAAGAAAATCAAGTCTTCCAGACTAATCACAGTAAGTTACGCCCTTATATACATAAGCAGAGTTCAGTGTGGTTCTCGGCAAAGAACAGGCCATCCCTCTTCAGCCATGGGTATCGTAAAGGCGACTAAGGCGTGAATTCGCCGCGCGCTCGACTGTTGCGTATTGCCACTAAAACGCCTTGAACACAAGTGTCAAGTCAACTGCTTGCACTTGCCATTAAGCTGATCTGGACACCTATTTGGTCCAGTTTTGAGACAAATACTTAGGAATATCTTTAACTATTATAATAATTTTTTCTATTTCTTGTTATCTGTTGTATTTTTTTGTACATTTTGTGTCTCAATGTGCTGTATCCAAATAAAAGTTTCATTCATTCATTCATTCAACACTGCGACACCATAAAATTACTTTTATTTAGCGATAGGCGGCCTCGTTTATTTTCTCATCAGATTATTAAATGCCAATCATAGATTATTAATGTATAAATTTGATTTTACATTTATTTCTGCTCTTTGTATAGTTTGATCTATTAGTTGGTATAAAAAAAATGTAAAATAAGTATACAATATTTATTTTATTTACTGTTTTTACGCCCCTGCGTCACCAAAGGGTCCAGTTGAAAACCAGTGCCAGGCTCTTGTCTGGCAAAAACGGAACTGGATACGGTCAACCCCTCTAGCGTATGGTCTACGGAAAAAAGGCCACCCCCAAGGCACTCCACATTGTTTACAATCCCGACGAAGCCGCGCTGTGCTGCGTACACGCGATCGTGGCATTTTGATCGCATTGTTTACGATACATCGCGTGCTCAAATATTCTAAAACCTGTAACCTATTATTTCCGAGATAATAATGGCTTTCCTATTTTTATTATAAGCCCAAGTGTAAGTTCCTTCCAAAGTTTTCGGTGGGTTGTCACTTGGGTACCTACATACATTCTTAATTCATTAATTCTTCATTAAAAATAATAATGTCGTTCTGCTCCAACAATCCAAATGTAACATAATAAAGAAAACAATAATTTTTTATTTACTCTTTTTATAGACAAATACAAGAAAATTCCTTCACTTGCATATTGTATACGATTTCCTTCCTTGATAAAGTTATTATTTTCGCTTCGGTTTTTGCATGCTATCCCCGAACAACACGACAATTTAACAGTTTCACTTACGCGATCTAATCTCAACCGATGTTATAAAACGGCCATTTTTTCCGGATGGCCCAAATTGGCCCTGTCGTGGTGGCGAAGCTGGATGTTCGGCACTTCTGGAGGAAGTGCGTATCACATTGAACTAACTTAAGGGATTCAAAATAAAAACAAAAAATACGATTGCAATGATTTATTTAACAAAATTCACCAATTCTATATTATATTAATTATATTTTATATAATACAATAAAACTAAACTACAACTTATCTACGCCGAAATTATAGTTACGCAGCGTTGGATTTCAAAAACTGAACATAAATCAAGTAATATTTTACACAATAATTACCCAAATTCTCATTCCCCGTGTTAAATACTTGCTCACACTCACCATTTTAGGGGGTCAATAATACTTGCAAGCTAGGCTAAGACAAACATCGAACACTAGATGCAATTGAAACTGCATGGAGCACAAATCTGGTTCGTTTTCAAGACTTGTGTCTTTGAAGCTTAGCTCAACACAAGGGCCAGTCAAAATACTTATTTACAACTAGCTGGGACCCGCGGTTTCACCCGCGTTTAATTTAAAAGAAATTTAGAGTACTTCGACATAGACACTTGACATAGAATATATATTGGATTTCAAGGGTTTTATTTTTTTGCGCGGAACCCTAATTATTTTTGTAAAATAAAAGTAGCCTAAGTTATTCCTTATAACACCAGCTATCTGCCAGCGAACGTCCCGTCAAAATCGGTCCAGCCGTTTCGGAGATTACCCGGAACAAACAGACGGACAGACAAAAAATTTAAAAATTGTTTTTTTTGTTATATGTACCGTATATAATTTCATATGCATTCAGTAAAAAGCTGTTATTTTGACATTACAAACAGACACTTCAATTTTATTTATATGTATAGATTGCCTCTCAATGTAAGAGGCAAATCGACATCGAAAAACTCTTCTAACATACATGTTTTAGGAATTTTCATGCGTACTACATACTTCGAGAACTGGAGTCACCGACAAAGCTAGCAGAATCAGCAGGTTGACGTGGCTGTGGGCTGACTATCAGCCGAAGTTAATAATCGATCTAATCCAAAATCTTTGGATTTCGGATTAGATTTTGAAATTAATCCGTATGTTATTTATAATTTCGGCCTGTTTGTTGAAAGGACCGATAGCCGTTGGAACAGTCGAGTCTTTGAGTGGACCACGAATCGGTAAATGTAGTGTGGGACGCCCCCAGCCAAATACATCGACAACTTGAAGAAGGCTGCTGGGACAGATCGGATACGGAAGGAAGAGGACCGGACGTTGTGGCGCTGCTTGAGAGAGGCGTATATCCAGCAGTGGACTGCGATGGAGGGATAACTTCACCTACACTCGTATCTTAGTGCACGATGGTCGAAATTTCTGTATCGCATACGTTTATTTTGTATTGAAATGAACAAGATTCGATCTCGAAGTTACGTGAGCTTATTTCGACCAAAAACGCTTCTGTAGTATTTAAACTAGCCCTTATTTTTATTTTAACATATGGACATGATACCTATTACAAACTATTATCTAATATTACTCTATGTTTTTATAAAAATATGATAATATCGAATCCGAAAATACTTATGATAGACAACCGTTTGAATGCGCAAGCGACACGATTTGTCTGTCGTATGATAAACGGTTGATTTTTACCTTAAGAACTTAATTGTTGTCATAAATCGAGTATAAATAAACTCGCAATTTTACTCATTATTTATTTCTAAGGATTCCTAACAATATTAAATACAAATGCAATGCCACATTTGAAAGTTATTCGACACAATTTTGTACAAAGTAATTACAAAATGTATTAGAAATACTTCTAGTACTCTAAATGCTATATTCAACTCCTAAACGTTTACTTTTTGTTGCTAGATTTGTCTGTAGTCTGTATAAGTGCGGTATGTTTGTACAAAACGAAAAAGTTAACAATTATGTTTGTTACCTCGGGGTAGGGTTCAGGGTTTCTGGCAGTTCTTGGAACAAGTGAAAAAAAACAAAAACACTACAGTTAATACATAACCAGCCCATTACTGTCCCACTGCTGGGCACGGGCCTCACGATGAGAAAGGTTAAGCCTTAGTCCACCGCACTGGCCTAGTGCGGGTTGGCGGACTACACACACCATTGAGAACATTTTGGGCCCTCTCAGGTGTGCAAGTTTCCTCACGATGTTTTCCTTCACCGTTAACGTAAGTGATAATCAAATTCTCGTCCGCGCATGAATACGAAAAGTCAGAGGTGAGGGCCGGGAATGAAATCGGACCCTCCTGTATGGAAGGCAAGCATTCAACCAATAGGTTATCACTACAGCTAATACTACAGTCCATTTATCATAACTACGATTCCCCGATGTCAAAGTTCTTACTTCAATGCTGCAACGTTGTTTTTGCCTAGCCCAGGGCAGAGTTTAAAGTGAACAGAATGTACATTTCTATATTAAATACGTAAACATCGAAAATATATCTTTTTTAATATTAATTACAAAAAAGAAGGGCAGAGAAACTTATATAATTCGAATGGTACAGTGACAAAGATATGCACAATAAATCACGTGCGTATGGGCAGGTAAAATAGGGTAAACACACAAAAATGATGTTGCTACACAAAACGCTTTAACCAAGTTAATGAAAGCATTTTGATCACTTTGGCTGTATGAACTAAGGTTCCTTTGCCTTGCCTGTACATAATTGTGTACAAAAAAAAGTTAGCAAATGAGTACATAACATTCTGTCAATTTCTTTCAAACTGAATCTTTATTTATTTGTTATGTTTAAACACACGAATTGTTTACTTGTAAAGAATTTCATGTTTACAATTTATTTGCCATTAATTGCTTTAAGCTTTAGTTTTTCTTCATATCGTCGCCGTATGAATTTTAAGAATTTTCAAATAAATAAAAACTAATTAATTATGTCAAACGCAAGTTGAATTTCGTTAATTTACAAACACAATTATTGGTCGCATTTTTTACCACACGCAAAATTGTATTCGCGTGATCGGCACAAATTGCAATCACTTTGCAATCCGTTAATGTATATCTATGGCAGGAATTAATCGACGGACGAGCTTATCTACGTAATCGCGTTTAATCTAGGGATATTACGGTGGAGGAGTTAATCGGAAGCGGAATCCGAGTCCGAAGTCTCATAATTACTACAACGGAGTCAGAGTCAAAGATAATAAAATCAAATGGCAGTTTGTAGTACAAGATTTACTTCGAAGATTAGAAAAGGAGGGTAAAAATTTGGTACTTAATCAACAATAAATTACTTACTTTACAAAGTTATAGTCTGTATTGTCAGTTTTTTTTTTGCCAATTAAATGTTTAATATTTTTTTAACCGGCCCTCTGTTGTAATAATATTGTATAAAACACCGTGTGTAGAATCGCAACTTGTCCCAATTTGTATGACTTTTCGTCATTGGTCGGCGGACGTCAAAGGTTCGAGAAAACTCCGGTTTTTATGTAACTATCGGTACCGGAGTCGGATTCGGAAGTAGGATTTTCACCGGACGTTCCGACATATCGGGTTCGGAATTGACGCTCAGTAACATCACTAGTTTCATCACATTATTTAGATATTTTAATATATAGTTTATAAAAGTTGAGATTCCGAATTGAATATTGCGTGTGATAGATGTATTTTCGCCGGCATTTTTGTTGTTGTTTAGTCACGTCTAAAAGCTTGTTTATTCGTAACTAACCTTCTCACATTTCTACGCAGTCAGCATTTACAGGTTAATCTCAAAGTTTAGCATTCACACAACTTTTTATGTAAATATCAATACAAAACTGCATACAACGTCATTCAGTAATTTTAATGTATTGTATGGCAAACTTTCGGTGGTAATTATTTATATTGTCATGAATGATAAATCGAAATGATATGGGTTATAAATAAAAGGAATAATTTCGCATTAATTTCATAAAAGCAAAATTAACGTAAAACACTTTTATAAATAGATCCGTATGATCCTGTCTTTAATATTAAGGCTCACAAAATGCAAGCAAGTCTAGATTACACTCTTGATAACAAACGGAAACAAAAAACCAAATTTTAAGGATGACAATGAGTTAGTAATTTCCAACAATTATAAAATAAAAATCTTGTATATTTTTATGATTTAGGTTTATTGAAAAATGCACAAATATGCTTTTGGGAACATAATTCTTGTTCATTCTTTGGGTGTAAGTCTTAAAGTAAATGATCAATGTTAAAAAGATAAAATCCGTGAAAGCGATTATAAATCGCGTTTCCTAAGTATTAATCTAATACGTTTGGACATGTCAGGGACTTGAAAATACACACGAAATATATAATGTTGCTGACCGATTTCGCTTAAAACACACTCTGTAATGAAAAACCATAACAGAAGATTTTTTTGTAGACTATACATTATATATTTGCAAGAAAATATATTTCGAAACGACTGTGTTCAACACAGTCATATAGCTATTAAAAATAAAACGAATTCTGCAGATTACTTAGCTGTGTTTACATGCCAAAAATACAATCCGCGAAGTTGATTCTATTTCAAGTAATTTTCGAACATCAATAATATTTCATTTTCACCAATTTTTGTGCGCATCAAACTGTTTCAAGTCCTAGCCGTAGAGGTTGTAGTCCCCAACATGTCCAATATGAAGTCAATAGATAAAAACAATAAAATCATCATCCCGCAAGTTAGAACCGTGATACATAATAATCTTATGTACAAACACATTGCAGTTATATACTTGTCTTTTATATCTAATCATCATAATATAACTATTTACTATCATCATTTCGGCCGAATGAAGTCCACTGCTGGACACAGGCCTCCCCCAAAGATCACCACAACCACCGATATGGATGTGTTGTGGGCTCATTGGGGGGTTTTGCCATAATCGCCACGCTTGGCAGGCGGGTTGGCGATCGCAGTTGAGTTGTTAATGTACTCGAAGGGCGCTGCTGCCCATCCTCCGGCTAATCCCTTAGTCGACTTTTACGACACCCATGGGAGGAGATGGGGTGGTGGCATTCTGAGCCGGCACCACACGGCATTTATTTACTATATTACATTTTTATGTATTCTAGTTTGTTTCGAAAGGAGTGTATTTTGGACTTTGTAATCTTTCATGCTAGAGAAGTTTTAATTCATTAAATATTACGTAAAATTAATCTCAAGTGTATTTAATTAATTGTAATCAGATATAGAGCTAGTAATTCTTTTGGACGTTTTTCGTAAATGGTTGATAGGAAAACATTTTTAATAGATGCGGCAAATAAATGTAAACTTCATTAGAATTATCTTAATTTTCGACGCAACCAACCCAAAATCGTCTTTACAAAAGTGTGTGTTAGTTGAGTGATATGACCTATCTCTAATACAATGGCGTAATAAAATGATGATAATATACCTAACACATAGTGCTAGGAACATTATCGCTGTGGCAGTGTTAAACTCCAAAATGAACGTTACATACATTCCAGTACAAAACACACCCCATTTATAATACTAACACATCGGCCGACGGTAGGTGGCGCCACGAGCGATATGACCCGTCGCCGGATATTTTGAGTCCATTTATTGACATTTAAGAATAAGTTAAGAACACGCCAAACGTTCATACACATTCCTGCACTAAAAATGATACGCTTTTATCTCTATTTACGTTTCGTTCTACATATTCACTGTTGTTTATCGAAAAGCGTCAGTTCTTCTCTAACAGTGTAATCCACAACAGTACCAAAATGTCCTGACTGACAAACATATTTACATATATCATTCTGCAAGACATTTCTTTCATGGTAATCATTTATTTCATAATTGAGTAGCTACAAACATTTGACACATCTTAACTTCACGACAACGAAATGCATTCAACCTGACACTTGGACAAACTATACTAACACATTTGTGGAGTCTTGCTCCCCGGGGGTCCTCTTCCTGCCGGTATCCCCCCCTCGTGTGAGGACAACACTTACATGATAGCACATCTCTTGTTGTCCCTGTCCTCGCGGGGCGGCAGAGGGACGGCGATGGGCTCGGAGGCGAGCGGGGCGGAGGGCTTGAGGGACTCGGGGTCGAACGTGTCGGCGGAGGCTACGGGAGCTGACAGCGGCAGGTCGGTGTTGATGCCCACGATCTGGTAGCAGAATAAATCATGAATCAATTTATTAGTAATTACAACATATAACGCGTGGGACGACTTCCAACGGGATGGACAAACGACCTGGTGAAGGTCGCTGGGAGTCGTTAGATAACAGAGGCATGTAACCTAACGTTGTGGAAATATATGGGGACGTCCTTTGTTCAGCAGTGGACGTCCGTGGGCTGATATGCTAATGATGATATTACAAGTCTTCTCTATATCTGCAGTTATAGTAAAGTTAATTACAAATAAAATATTTTCAAGAAGAGACCATCTAAGCATTTTGCCTCTGATAGATGTTGTGTTTTTTGTTAACAAACACACCTGTTTTCTCCACAAATCTGATACATTATCAGATTTGTGGAGAAACCAGGTGAGTTTGTTCCCCGCAGAAAAAGACAGATCTTACAACTAAGCCATGGCTGAGGCGGGCCGTGTGCCTACGATCCAGATCGCTCAAGATCGCCGAATTGATGAGACAAATTCCGCTTGGAAGTTACAGTACACTCTTACTTTAATAAGGGTAATACTTTAAGGCTATGAATGGTATAGAATTCATTTCGAGTATCAACATACACCAGTGGGCTACTAAACGACTACATTGTTGCTAGACTGAACCATTTTCAAACACATACTAGCGATATTGTGTTTGCCTGTTCGAGTACGGCAGTATTTTTAGAAAATATATTAGTGATAGTTACCTACAGGTTTTACGTGGTGAATTGCACTTTAGTGCAAACGGAAACCTGAATGATTTATATTTATTTTGAATATGTATAAAATTAAGGTTGGTGTTGTTTTTTTTTTTTGCTAAAAAAGCGCATCCATTGCAACCTATATATTTACCTTCTAAAATATTTTCCATTAATAAAGTAAGACCTTATATAAGGGTTGTGTGTCGTGTAAAGCTATATCGCCATCGCTCCCCCGAAGATTAAGAGTCGATCGGAATCCAGGCGTACTTTGCCTAGCTCCTTTTCAGCTTACACGCGGTGCTCCCTGCTCTGCTCCTAAGCAAAAACTCTACTCCCGATAGCTGGCAGAATATTAATCTTGCTTCAATACAACAGATCTACCAACGTGATTCTACAGACAATACCTGCCTTAGGATGCTTATGTCTAGCAAAGGACTGTGATAAACTGAGTACAGAAACATTCACTTACTTCAGCATTCCTCCTGGCTACTGTTGGCAATGCAGTGGCAGCGGCAACTCGTCTGAAGGGCTCAGCGATTCTGTCCAGCACCCTCATCCTCTTGCTGGCTACATGGCAGACCTCGGCGACATCGACGCCAACATCGACGCCGACCTCGATATTGTCATCGTACTCTGGCTTTCGCTTGCGACCCACTACAGTACCGGTCGGACGGTTGTGCGATTCGTAGGCTGGGGAAGTAAGTAACCAATTAATGATAATATTAGCCTAAGCAAGCCTTAAGAATGATAAGGATAGAAATGTCGTGTTTGACGGCACGGTTGGTGCAGTGGCTGATACAGTCGGCTGCTGCGCTCCGGGTTGTGGGTTCGATCCCGCACGGAGCAAATTTTTGTATGATCTGCAGGTAGTTGCTCCGGGTCTGGGTGTATTGTATGTGGAATTCATGTCTGTAAACGCAACCACGACACAGGAGAAATGCTAGAGCGGGGCGACGTTTAAAAAAATAAAAATAAAACACTTCCGTAAATGAAATTACGCGAAATCGTGAGATGTTCATCTGTATCCTGCACTATAGTCGCCGGCACGGATCTTAAGCGTTCAATGAGTCGGAATCGTTTGCGCAGTTGTATAAAGCCAAAACAGACCCAAATACATTGAGATATAATGTACTACGTACTAGAGAAGACGGCTCAACTTGATTCTTTGTCAGACGGGTTAGAGCGCATACACTCTACTGTAGCAGGCCGCTTGACGCAATGTGACGTGTTTGAGTGCTAAGTTTTATTACTTAGATATGGCTTCATGTGCAGTGAGATATTGTTTTAACAAATCGAGAAACATGTAAAAGTCAAGGAGGGACTTTTCATCAATCAGCTCAAATTAAATTAAAATATTATCAATATACTAGCTGCGCCGTAGATCCGGATAAAAAGTAGCATATCGTTTAATCCAGGGTATAAGCTATCTACATGCAAACTTTCATTCAAATCGGTCCAGACGTTTGAGCGTGAAAGAGTAACAAACATCCATACAAACTTTCGCATTTATAATATTAGTGGGATGACGCGTGGCGACGCGTTACCATGGTGACGGCATGTTTCGTTTACATGTTTCTATGACAACACCCTCGCTCCCCCCGCGCCTGCCCCACGGTTATGAAGTTGCACGCTATCATTTGTTTGTTATAGCTACTCTAGTACGTCGTACATTATACCTCAATCAAAAAAGTCTCTTTTGCATAGATGCAGGAGGCCAATGTCAGCCAACGCTCAAGATCAGCGCCGGTTACTCTACATCATCATATCGCGATAAATAGTAATGCCAATCACTAACAATGTGAATCCGTGTGGTGTCCGGATTAAGAATATAGCGCCACTCCATGCCTTTCCGTTGATGTCGCAAAGGCGACTAAGGGACTTTACACCATAGGGATGGGCAGTACGCGCCTTCTGTGGAGCAGCAGTCATTCTGCGCCCACCAACCAACCTGCCAAGCGTGGCGAGTTCAGCTTCTTCTTGGACATCCTTTGGCTGATATGATATGAGACATGTGGCGCTTTAACTAGTCGCTTAGCTTTCTATTTCACTAGTGGCGGGTTCGATTTCCGCACGGAACGACTATTTGTGTTGTGCATGTTAGATTTATGTTGTTCATAATAAGATGCGCCAGCAGAGGTCATTTAGGAATGTTATGTTAATAACTCAATATATATACCGTACCACTAGTGCTGGCCGCAGACCGTGAGCTCCTATTCGCCATCACATGTTTCAAATTCATCTCGTTCAGCGGCTTATATGAAGACCGGCCACGTATACTGCGCAGGCCGCGGAGATAAGAACTGTCGTCTAGTGGAGCATCCTCCATGAATGATGAAGACTCTGTGATGTCCATCTCCATCGTAGTGTTGTTGCCTAATAGAAAAATATTTGGTATCATTCATTTGTTATATATTTATTTATAAATAATATAGTGCTTTATGGCTTTTATAATATTAATTATCCAGCCATTATTCGTAGTGATAGTCTAGAGGTTCAACGCTTGCCTTCCATACAGGAGGGTCTGAGTTCGATCCCGGCCCGCACCTCTGACTTTTCGGATTTATGTGCGGATCAGAATTTGATTATCACTTGCGTGAACGGTGAAGGAAAACCATCGTGAGGAAACCTGCACACTTGAGAGGGTCCAAAATGTCCTCAATGGTTTATAGTCCGCTAACCTGCACTAGGCCACGCCGTGCCCAGCAGTGGGACAGTAATGAGCTTATTATGATGAATTGAATTATATCATAATTAATTAATATAAACGAGAAAGAGAAACGGGCCTAAAATTGAGCCCTGCGGAACACCCATTGCGACCACAAACCCCGGAGATGTCTTTCCGTTACCTGCTATATTTCTTACACTCACCGGTATAGTTGGCTTGTACGGACGTGTTGGTCTGGTCTGCAAGCCTCATGCTGCGTCTGTAGGGCGAGACCTTGACCCTGGACTTGGAGAAGTTGGTGTCTGTCTTGCGCACCTCCTCGCCTGCAATGGTACGTCACACTACACATAACGTTACCGTATTCATGTTTCACCACATTATGGTATTGTTTTGTATTATTATATTACTGCGTCACTGTAGGTTATTACTGCCAGCGGTTATAAACCAGCGCTGTTGACGTTAGGTCCGTCCGAAGTCACAGGAATATGCTGAGCAATGGCCTGTTTTCGCGCATATACGACGCACAGCATGTATAATTTGATTTCATTTAAAAAAAACAAAGTATTTGTTTATTTTACGTAAGTTTTTGGTTGTATAATCGTATTATGTCTGGTAATCAATTGACTAAGACTATACCACAGGTTTTTTTGTTATTTCGCTTGGCCTGGACTCCCCAAGTCCTGTGGCCAGTTTTTTTTACGATATTTAATAAGAGTTTTTACTGTCTACCACAAAATAGTGTACTATTATAGGGTTGCCAGTTTATTTATACGCTGTTTAGTCGATTATCATGTTTTTTTTGGAACGAAGTTCCTTACGGCAGGCTTAGTGGGGATAGGGATTTTGCTGCGCGACCGAACTGAAAAAAATGTGATAGTAAAACCGTAAGAAAAAATCCGTGGAAAAAAGTGCGTGGAATAAAACCGTTAAATGAGACGTGCGCAGGCGCGACAGTCGCATACACAAGCGAGTAGTGTATAAGTGTCGATTCTACATTAGCCGAAGGAACTTCGTTCCTACCTGGTGTCCCACGACACCACATATTTTTTGTTTTGTGTTATAACTTATGTGGTTTTTTGAGGTGTTTTGCATTTGATTGGGTGGGTGGGGTGAATAAACATTTCTTTGTTTCTTTCTATTACTATGCATTATTGTCCATACTCTGAGGACACCTAGAATAGTGTGTGAGTACAAGAAAAATATCTATAGTGCAACAAATTAGAAGATGATGATGATGAACTTGATGAATTTCTAACAGATTATGATGATAGGTCACGCTTCCAGAATTTTATTTTGAATTCATTGTACAAAATAATATTCCCTTTACTTAATTCTGATGTTATATAATCGCAAAAAGGAATCTAGGTAAGAGTTCAAGTTTTAATCAAATCGTCGTTTATACAAGGTCTTGATTTAATAATCTACGATATTATGCATAGCGCCTTAATAGATGCTAAAGATCCATGTTTCGACTGCCACAAATAAAATCTAATAGTACAAATCCTATATCAGCTAGTGCTACAGCAAGCAATATGCTCCCACGCTGATATTATTTAGCATGTAGGTTTGAAGAAACTCACTCGCCAGTAAATTTTAATGCACTGTTTCCATGATTATGTAAAATCCTTATCAGTTTTCACCAGAAAAAATGAGCACTGACTGAAACTCACTGTAGTTGATTTTACTGTCTCTCTGACGGTATGAAGTGGTGCGCAAGAGCAGTGTTAGTGTTCCGATCAAGCAATCAAGCTCTATCAGATGCGTGGACTTGCCCATAATACTATCATGTAAGACTTTTTGTTCACATCTGTTCAAAGCATATAGTGATAACGCCTTTTAATATAACTGAAAGTACTACTCTCAAGTACTCAACAAAAACAATCTACTCACCCTCGGTTCCTAGCACTTCAACAGTGACTTCTATTTCAACTTCCTCGCTGTCTGTTTGTCCCTGCTCTTCTTTGTTAGCGGATTCCTCTTGCGGTTTACCTTCATTTTTCTCTTGCCCATCCCCAGAAATCTCTTTCTCTTGTGTCTTTTTTGGTGAATCCAGAGTCCTATCTTTTTTAACAGGTTCTGATTTCTTCCCTTCTTGCGGTTTGGGAGAGTCTGATGAGCGAAGCTTTCTGTCGGTGGCTGGGGCGTCTTCTTTTAGTTTCAATATTTTTTCTTTTGGCTGGAATCATTTGAAGAGGCATTGAAATATTTTGAATATATGTAAATGAGTTCAATTAATTGTGTATATTGAATGAAGTTAAGAATATGTATACTACATACATATATACCTAATTTTGTCAGTAATATTTTTTTTATCCTACTTGATGACTAGACGAGCAAGTCATTCGCGTGGTGGTCAAGCGACATGCCTGTCCATAACAATTGTCATGCTACCCAGGACGAGTCCTGCGAGGCACCACACTGCACTCGTCACCTCGAGACGTAAAGTTATTTAGTCTGTTATGCCCAGTAATATCACTAGCCTGTACCTACCTAGCCGGCCTATTGCGTTAAAAGACCTACCACCAGTAAATCTGGTTAACTATACGTATTTTTGTGTCGGTGTGGTAGTACAATCATGTACAACTACTATACTGAAAAGCATTTCATAGTTGTAGTTTAGTTACTACCTTTTTTTTTATTGCCCCCCCCCCCCCCCCCATTTTATCACCCCGGGGAAGGGCGAAGGGGTATGCCGGACTCCTTTTTTTATTTTATTTTTTTATTGGTGCCCAGTGGAAATTCTTCATGAACTTTTCCTTCGCCCCGGGGAAGGACGAAGGGGTATGCCGGACTCCTACCGGCTAAAACCACTGGAGCGGTCATCTTCGGCACTTAAGGGAGGCTCCAGGTCCTCGTATGATCACACTGGACCGGCTAAAACCACTGGAGCGGTCATCTTCGGCACCTAAGGGAGGCTCCAGGTCCTCGTATGATCACACTAGAGCCGAGTTTTGTTACTACCTATCATTAAAATGAGAGCTGTTTTTTTTTGTACTCCATTAAAGTAGGCTCAGAAATAACTTACAAAAACAAATAATTAAATTAATGTTAAGTTTACGCGAATAGCATCAATTGAATTATAAACGCGAGCTTATTCGATAGCTCGCGTTTATACCCACGTGCAACATCTATACGTGCCTTATAAATGCGTGCAATGTGCATTCGTAGCACATACAATTATTATATTATTGATGCACAAATATATTAATTATAAAATAAAACAATGTTTTATGGTCTACCCATATATATACTGGTGGGACATAAAAGCATGAACGATAAATATAGCATGTCACGAGCAGACTCCGAGAAGTCCACAGACGCTGCAAAGTATTGGCAACGTCGAGCAAATTAAGAGTAGTATTTTATATATTTATCATCATTTATTTGATTTATTTATTATCATGCATCTTTCTTTTTCTTTTTCTTTTTAGAAAAAACGTTGCCCCACACTAGGATTTCTCCTGTGTCGTGGGTGCGTTTACAGACATTAATTCCACATACAATACACCCAGACCCGGAACAACAACCTGCAGATCATACAAATAATTGTTCCGTGCGGGAATCGAACCCACGACCCGGAGCGCAGCAGTCGACTGTATCAGCCACTGTACCAACCGTGCCGTCGATCTATGTTTCACTATGAACATATGTGCGCTTGACTGTATATTGCACGTATGATATTTCAGGATTTATTATAAACAAATGTAAACATATATTGTAGAACATAAAATATATCTTTATTTTAAAATTCATATATTTGTGGATTAATAATATAATAATTGTGTGTGCTAGGGTTGCACGTTCATTTCGGCCGAAAGAAGTCCACTGCTGGACACAGGCCTCCCCCAAAGATCACCACAACCACCGATATGGATGTGTTGTCGGCTCATTGGGGGGTTTTGCCATAATCGCCACGCTTGGCAGGCGGGTTGGCGATCGCAGTTAAGTTGTTAATGTACTCGAAGGACGCTGCTGCCCATCCTCCGGCTAATTCCTTAGTCGACTTTTACGACACCCATGGGAGGAGATGGGGTGGTGGCATTCTGAGCCGGCACCACACGGCAATTGCACGGCGGTTGCACGTTGCACGTGTGTATACCGCTCGTATGGACGCTGCACGCAAGTATATAGAGTGAATGAAATTAACTCGATATATTTCCGTAAGCTATTTCTATATTAAATTAATGGTTCTAAATGGTGAGGTAATACACTTTTTAAACTTTCTGGAGGAGTTTCTCCATGCTGTTCCGATAATTATTTTACTTTTTATGGAGCTGCATACAGTTACATATTCTAATATATTAATGTAAGAACCTCACTCTGTTTACTAAATAGTTTGAAACGCTTATATATGCCTAACTTTATAAGTTTGTCTTGTTACCAAAAATGTAATTTTTTACGTTTACTTTATGCCATATCTAAAAATAATACTTCATTGTCAACCGCTCTGGAACATACCACACAACTTACATACTTGCATAATAACTATTTATAATAATACACATATATAATACAATTAGGTCAGCGGTGTTAGTATAGTAAGCTTAATGTAAATCATGTCGCCATTGTGCAGGGTGTTAGCTGTGCAAATATGTACCGTACACTGGTTTGTGTGAATGTGGAAATATGATATTTCAATTTTGCATCTATGTGAAACTTGTACTATTTGCAATAAAACATTCGGTAAACACTCTTTAAATCATGAATCTCTTACAGCATGTATTTAGACAAGTTTTTTTGTCAAAACGATGCCTTTTCTTAGACCGATGTCAAACCATGCTGTTATGTATCATTTTTTCACATTCACAAACTATTCTAACAACTACACAGAGTAGCACACAAATGGAGTGCCAATAGGTATATTTATCTCAGAATCAAGCTTGCTTCATGTGACATTAATATAGAAACATACCATCTGTGATTAAGGCTAATGCAGGAAAACATATTTTAAGTCGACATTGCCGACGACGACACTCCACTTAACAAGTCGTAAACTAACAGGAATACGTGGCAAGCCGTGACTCTACGATACGCTTCAGGTCACCATGGGAAACCACAGTTTAATTTCTAAGTCCAGTCAATACGATTTCATTACATATGTTATTAAACAAAGCTTGCTGCGTCGACCCTTTTCTGATTGGTGCCTGTCACACCGATGAATATATGTACATTAGCACTCCATGTGTTTCCTACTCTATGACATACATATATAGTGCCGCGACTTACATCGTCCGCATCCTTGTCCGTCTGTTTGTCGGACGCGGGGCGAGGCGTCTCGGGCGTACGCGTTGATTTCACCTTTACCATAACATCACTATTAGTTAGGTTAGGAGGATGGGTGGACACACACAATGATGGTGGGATGTCTTACTGTTGTCATACCAGTAACTGTATGAGTTTCTATGTAATTATGTTTTGAGCTTTACGTGTGTATTTCTACACTATCAATGAGCACAAAAAAGCAAAGCTCGAAATAATTATGTAGTGACTTATGTATGTGATTATACCCATAACCATGAGTGAGATAATTAAATGCTGGAATACGATTCTTTATATATATATACCACGACATTATGAATAACTCGGGACAATGAACGGAAGTTTTGAAGGATAACATTTATGTGAATGTACCCACAACCACTGTCAAGCAATTATTTTTTACAAGATATTACCAATATTAATTTCTACATAACTGATTCAGCAGTAAGACATCGAACACAAAATGACAATACAAAAACCATAAACCAAATCGACTAAATTCTATAGTCGTACACTACCAATGGTGATAGTCGGATATTTACCATTATGGTGATTATATGACTGAAAATCAATGGATACAATATGATCTGAAAAATTAACAAATCCGTCTTTAATGGCAGAAATCTATAGGGTGGGCCATAAGGGTGTTGGCCGTTTCAATATTCAATTAAAAAAGAACTACGAAACATAACAAAAATATATTTGTATTTTAAAAAAGTAGAAACATAGGAATTTTTAAGACCTAAAAATAATGTTGTCCAAATGATTTCCCTCGGCTGCTTGGCACTCTTGGAACTTTTCCCGGAAAACTCATTTTAAAAAGGGGGGATATTGAATGGCCACCACGTAGCCCCGATCTCTCTCCATGCGATTATTTTCTATGGGGCTACCTCAAACCGGTAGTCTACGAGAATAATCCGACCAATTAAGAGCAGCTGAAGAGAAATATTATTCAGGAAAGTAACAAAATACAACTTTTCAACGAGTTTTCCAAAATTTGCGACTTCGGTTCCAAGAGTGCCAAGCAGCCGAGGGAAGTCATTTGGACAACATCATTTTTAGGTCCTAAAAATTCCCGTTTCTACTTTTTAAAAACACAAATATATTTTTGGTATGTTTCGTAGTTCTTTTTTAATTGAATATTGGAACCGCCAACACCCTTATGGACCTGTATTTAGTAGATTAACGAACCTGCACCAACCAGTAATGTCACATCACACGTACATTTAGTCGATTTTGAATTCGAAAAACAATACGGTAGTCTAATGAGCATCGAATGAATCGAAATAAAATCAACTAAAACATCCAAACAAACAAAAATTAGTCGACATTAAAAAAAACAAAATCAATGCACAACTACAGGTACCGAATAAAGGTACCTGCGATCGACGGGTGAAGCTCCTACTGGGCGCGTTTTCCGGCGTCGGCGGTTCGAAATATTCGACGTCAGAGGTGTCATCGTACGTCAGCTCCGGGAACAACTCGTCGTGGTCGTGGTCGTCGATGACGAGCATGACGTCATCGTCCTCCGAGTCCGCACTCACCGTTCCGTTCAGTACGTCATCGGTGCCGTTGGTACCGAGCGGGGCGTCAGAAATGCCGTTGTGCACACGCTCTCGGCCGCTCTGTTTTTGTTTCGATGGTTCTGGCTTTTTGGCGTCAGGTTTTTCTGGCTGGAATTGTCAAATGGGAACTATGAATTATGTGTCAACTATACAGAACGGTTAAAGAAGGCGGAGAACCAGGCGTTAACTTGTTAAGGTCTGTTCTTATTCTCCTTTTTTTCGTGTCTTCGCCAGAGTCTTTCAACCCGCCCAAAGGCCTCCGACTTTTCCGACGGATACACTCGGTTCAAATACCACTATGCAGTCACCCATCTATAGGCTGACCGCACCGAGAGTAGCTAAACCCCACCGATCGTTTACCAATTGGCTATCAGCGCCTCATTCCTATTTAGCTCCAAGGCACGGACCACATAGTCAGTGCAGACTAAGCAGAGAGCTGCTCGAGCATTTTCCTACTAATAATAAAATATCGTCCTTATCCAATTCAAATAGAGTTGTAAATACTACGTAACATATAATTTGCTGTATCGGACAACAGCGTGCGCTCTACCATACTATTTACAACTCTATTTGAATTGGATAAGGACGATATTTAATTAGTATCAGTGGTAAAGTGCTCGAGCAGTTTTCCGCTTAATTTGGGCTGACCCTTCCACTTCCAACTTTCAACTCTCCACTCGCAGGTTAGCTAGGAGAACTTTGTGTTGTACTTCTGTGTGTAGATAAAGTGTACTATCAAACCAAATTAGCTGGCTAGTATAAAATTTTAAGCTCTACTTATCATACAAATAATTTAAATCAAAACTGCCCGATGCCCACAACTCGCTTGCGTGTCACTCAAATAAAAGCAAAACAGCTACTTAACTATGCGTGCTACTTGCGCTTGTATGTTCAAGTTGTTAAACAAAGCATGTCAGGTACATGGTATACAAAAGATAAGCATTCTAACGGCAAAACGCCTTGCAACTAGTGCTAGCTATTCATAAGTACGAGGGGAGGTCAAAATGTACGCGGAACGAAAGGGAAGGGGGCTGAAATTAAACATGAAATTATTTTTCCTTTTCAATGTTCTCCTTTAACCCTAATACATTTCTCAGATCTTTTACATAACTTATTTATATCTTCGAAAAAATGTTTTGTCAAGGCTCTCAAAAATGCTTGACTTCTTCGTTATTCGTATTTTTTTTTATCTGAAGCTCTTTTTTCATTTTTAGGAACATAATAATCAGGAGTCAAATTTGGACTATAGGGAGGATGATTCAAAGTTTCGAAGCCGCACTTGTGTAAGGCAGTCATTGCAACAAGACTCTTGTGAACGTGTGCATTGTCTTACAAAAAGAGCAGACCTCGAGACCACTTTCCCCTTCTTTTAACGCCTCTTTTAATCCATCGATCGATAATCGATCAACAAAATCCCATACGAATCTCAAAAACTGTAGCTAAAATCTTTTTTGCCGACTGTGACACCTTAGACTTCTTAGGTGGTGCTACGCCTTTTTTGTGCCACTGCATGGTCTCTTGCTTTGACTCAGGTTGAAAGTGATGAACCGAAGTTTCATCTCCATGGCATGAGCATTCTTGGCACCCATCTTAGACATGCCAAGATGATTATGGAGAATGTTCAAAATGATCTTAGATGATACTCCAGTTATTTCTGCGTAGTTAGTGTTAACTTCCCGATTGACTTTGACTTCGATTGATTGGTATTGAGTCAACAAGTTGGGACAGGTAAAAAAATCGCCCCGGCCCTCTCTAATCCCCTCAACTCCGCGAACTTTTTGACCCAACCTCATATCGACATAAAACTAAGAACATAATTGATGCGATGAGAATTCGGTAAATTTTCGCGTTACATTAAGTTATTTTTGGTAAGCATTACCAGGTATTGCCTGTATCATAATCAGCCCATTGGTATCCCACTACTGGGCACAGGCCTTTTCTCACGATAAGAAAGGTTAAGCCTAAGTTCACTACGCTGGCCTAGTGCGTACAAAACCATTGAGAATAGCCCTCTCTGTTGTGCTGGTTTACTCACGAAGTTTTCCTACACCATTATTGCCTATTTAAAAAATATATGCGAATGGAACGGTACGCATATCACTTACACTATTCACTAAAATAACATATGTACCAATGTACAGGTATAATATACATCAAGAACATTTTTTTTCCTCTTTGTCGCAAAACTTCATATTTACGCGAGATTTGAGAAATATTCATTCGAGCGAATTAATTGCGGCTCAAATAAAATATATTTTCTTTCATGCATCTCAAATTTCTATTCCTACTCAAAGCAACGTTTTTTAATAAACTTACCTTTCCACTTTTATCTTCTTTACTGCTAACTTTGCTCTTCTCCATCTGTGGCTCTGACTTCTTTTCAGTTTGTTTCTCAGTTTTTTTATCGCCACTTTTATCAGGCTTCTCTTTATGCTCTGTTTGTTTCTCTGTTTTGTCTGCGGCCTTCTCCACCTTTTTCTCTGACACTTTATCCGTTTTCTCTGGCGCTTTCTCAGTTTTCTCTAGTGCTTTCTCAGTTTTCTCTGGCGCTTTCTCGGTTTTCTCTGCGGCTTTCTCAGTTTTTTCCGCGGCCTTTTTTACCGTATTCTCAGCTGGTTTCTCTGTAGATTTCTCCGCAGCCTGTTTCTCCTTTTCCGCGTTTGCTGCTATCTTTTTTTTCATTTCTTTCACCGGACTGTTAGTTTGTCTCTGTAAAAATAGGTTTGGGTTATAATTATTGTAATTTTTTGTTGTTAAATCAGAATGTTCGAGGAATCACAAGTGGACTGTTTATACACCATAATTCTAAAGAATGCCCATACCTGGTGCGTACGATATTCCAATAGGGTCCTGACCGTGTTCGCGAACCGGTTGGATAACACAAGTGTGCCTTTGTTACTGGAATACATAATTCGAACAAAAGTCAATTGACATACAGACCACCTTCACCTGGATGAGACTGGATACAAAAGGCGAATCGGGTGATATGGTGTACCTTGGGGGTAGTTGTGAACTACTATGGGCTGAGTCGATTGCTTGAATAGCAATAATCCATAGTGCAATCTTACCGTGTAGTCTCTAGCACAGGACAGGCCAGGTGCTCTCTTGCTGCAGGTGTCATGGAATGCGAACCAAGTAAATTTTAAGAGGGGCTGTGTTTGTTTTTAACAGCTTACGGTGTTTATCAATCTGTTTGCGAAGTGTGCTGATTACGGCAAGATTCCCTCAATACTGTTCGTTTAAGATGGTCCATGGTTCACTAAAGCGGCATGCTTTGCTGACAGACAAAAGGAAGTTGGTGCCAATTCTCTTGAAAATCTCTCAGTCAACTTTAACGACATCCACGGGCTGAGGGGCCGATTCTTTGCCGGAAACCATACGCCTATAAAAATATTATTTATTACCTTATCTACATCTTCACTGACCGCTGCTTTGCGCGTCACCTTCTGACTCATGATTCACCTGTAACAAAATGAAGTTATTATTTAGTTAATCTAAAAAAATTAGAGGCATCAATAACGCTTCTTTTTTTTTTTATTGATGTCCAGTGTAAATTCTACATGGAACTTCCTTCACCCCGGGGAAGGGCGAAGGGGTATGCCGGACTCCTACCGGCTAAAACCACTGGAGCGGTCATCGAAGGGGGGCTGCTCCAGGTCCTCGTAAGATCACATTAGAGATCAATAACGCACCTAACGTTCAGTGAAGGGTCAGAGGTGTATACATCCACATTTGTCGCTGACGGCCGTCCCCCAAGGCACATCAACTTCACGACAATAATCATGGCAATGTCCCGGAGACAGTCATTGATAAATAATGTACAGTTTCGACTGCACTAGTGCACAACCAGTGTGTATTACCAGTGATGACATATGGAACAGAGACGTGGTCACTCACAATGGGGCTTATAAGAAAGCTAAAGGTCACTCAGCGAGCTATGGAAAGAGCTATGCTTTGGTATTTCTCTACGAGATCGAATCAGATATGAGGAGATCCGTAGAAGAACTAAAGTTGTCGACATAGCTGAAAGGATTAGTAAACTGAAGTGGCAATGGGCAGGGCACATTGCTTGTAGAACTGATGGCCACCGGGGCACAAAGGGTCTCGAATGGAGACCGCGCACCGGAAAACGCAGCGTGGGACGACCTCCAACGAGATCGACAGACGACCTGGTGAAGGTCGCTGAGAGTCGTTGGATGAGTGCGGCATGTGACCGCTCGTTGTGGAAATCTAAGGGGGAGGCCTTTGTTCAGCAGTGGACGTCCTGTGGCTGATATGATGACGACGACTGTCACCGCATCGTGGGCAGCGACCATATCAGCATAAAACTTCCTTATATCCACTAGATTAACAGTCGAAGTAGTGTATATAATATGTTATATCTCTCCACACATGGGTGTCGTAAAAAGCGACTAAGAGTTGGTATCAAGAGTACGCATCCTCCCGTGTGTATAACACATATAGGTGTTCCGATCGTCAGCAATCCGCTTACCAAGCGTGATGATTAAGGCAATATCCCCTAAGAGCGTAGAGCGTCATTGGGAGTCCTATGTTCAGTAGCGGAATATTTTTTGCTGTTGAGATGACACAGGATTCTGCTAACTAAAGTCTATTTGTAATCTCGTTAGCGCTTATTAGGACACTCGTTTAAACGGTTAATTCGTAGATTAAAATGTACAGTTTTTACTATATTATTTACAATTTTTTTGGAGACCATGAGCTATGACGAGATATATTAACGCCAAGAAAAGTATTGTAGTGCCACAAGATTTGCTAATTAATCAGCGCCATTATAGACATTATAGAGCCTCCCCCGTTAATCTCCACAATAATTGTGCAGTCATTTTAGGCGAATTTCCCAGTATTCACCACGCTTGGCAAGAGGGTTGGTGAGCGCAGAATAGCTGCTGTTCTACTGAAGGGACGCTGATGCCCCATCCCTCTGATTTAGAGTCCCTTAGTCGACGGAGATGGAGCAGTGCTAAATTCTTAACCCGGAGACCACACGGACACATTAATAATACAGCTAATTAATACGTGTAATCTATTAAATTAAAGGTCCGCAAACTCTTCCAAATTAGCGAATTTAGTTACATTACACGAAGAAACATTAGAAAAAAGTTTTTTTTTTTCATTTAATAAAAACGTTGCCCCACACTAGGATTTCTCCTGTGTCGTGGGTGCGTTTACAAACACAAATTCCACACACAATACACCCAGACCCGGAACAACTACCTGCAGATCGTACAAATATTTGTTCCGTGCGGGAATCAAACCCGCAACCCGGTGCGCAGCAGCCGACTGTATCAGCCACTGCACCAACCGTGCCGTCAAATAAGTAACCTTTCCAATATTTATTTGAACAGTATTTTGGTTCGCTAGCATGTAAGTCAAAAATAGTATTTAAACGGTAAACACATGAATTACCTGACAAATAGTGTCGCTTTGTGTTTCCTAGACTGTGTGCACATAGGTATTAGAATATCCTTTTAGTGTTTGAGACGTTGTTATGCAACATTCGGCACACTTTCTCATGTTGTTTGTTACAGTAAAGGTTTTGACACCGCTGGAGATTGTTGTGTCAAAAATGTCAAAACAGAGATATTGTTTTTATGAGAGAGCTATTATTTCTTCAGCAAAGGATTTCTCTTTACCTAAAGCGGTGAGAACGGAAGTACTAAACCATACTCCATTCATCTAGAATTGCATAAGGTGTTTTAAACGGCAAGGCACTGAAGACCTGATTCTATTACTCACGGCACTGAAGACCTGGTTCTATCAATACTCCAACGGCCGCACTGATGCAATTGAAAACATTTGGATTGGATCTTATCTACAGGAATTCCTGACGTGGAATTCACTATTTTTGTTTTGCTTTCATCATTTCAGCCGGAAAACGTCCACTGTTGGGACACGGACCTCCCCTAAAATCGTCACAATGACCGGTCCACACGTATGTTGTGTGGAGTTTTGGGTTAATCTCTACACTTGGCAGGCAAGTTGGCGATTGCAGCCGAGTTGTGATTAATGTACTCCAAGGACGCTGCTGCCTGTGCTCCGACTAATCCCATAGTCACGTTTTACGACACCCACGGAATGAGATGTGATGGTGCGGGCACCATTCGGCACGTTGTTTTGCTGTATAAAAAACTAATTAATCAGTTTTATAAACACAATTTTACAAAAATCCAATGCCCATAATGCCTTGAATAGACTTGAAATCCAACATGGAAGACTATTATAATACTGGTACAAAATTATCACTTGCCCCATCAAATTGGTATATAATGACCATGCACTTAAGGTACAGAGCAGTTAATATCAAAGTAGAAAGCTTTTTCTCAGATTAGGTCCCTTCTAACAACACAAAATAATAAACTCGATGACTCGATGGGTTGAACGAACTCTCACGCACACATAGACGGTCATAGTAGCTCGGTGTGTGGTCTAAATGAATTGTGTAGTTAATTAAGGATTTTAAGCAAGGAAAAATTTAATTCGGTTTTTCTAGGGAACATTAATAGTTTCGAGTCGTTCACTTTTTCTTTCTTCAAGTATTTGTACTTACTTGTTTCCCTTTCGGTCGCCATGGCAACCGAGTTTCGCAAGCAGTTTCAAAGGTGATCGCGACGGAGAGCGCCCGTTCACGAGCATGACGCACGCATCAGCATTGCTTATCTCGAAACTTATTGTACGGTAACTTGACGGACCCGATACACTAGAATACAAACTCCTCGGTCGAAACTGGCTGCGAAAGTCGGTTGCGATATCGGCAAAAGTACTCTTTGTTGGTAACCAGGTTGCTTATTAAGACAAAATATTCTTCCATCGCAACTAATTGCCAACAAAGAGTAAACATTCCTGTTTCGCAACTGGTTGCAAAACTCGATTGCCATGGTTTCTAGTTTTACACCTTATTAGAAAAATGGCGTTCTTATATTTATAAATTCGTTCCAAACAATTAAACTATTAATTTAGACATTTAGATTTAAAGAAACTCGGTTCTTATTTTATTTTACCACGACCAGTTTGTCGATTTTAAAAAACATTACTTATGTTATTCAGGCGTCAAATTTAAAAAACTGAAACCGTATGTATTTTATACTATTAAACGAATCTCACTCCCGTGTGGTGTTCGGATTAAAAATACAGCACCACTCCATCTCTTCCCCTGGATGTCGTTAAAGGTGAATAAGGGCTCCATACCAGAGGAATAGGCAGCAGCGTCCCTTTTGTGGAGCAATAGCCATACTGCGCTCACCAACCCACGATCGGGATAGAGGAGGGTGTAGACCTCTTACCGGCTGAAACTGTCGTGTTCCTTCAACCTAACTCGTGCCAGAGATTTATTTATTTGTATTAAACTACTCACTGCACTTACAGTATTCCTAAAGGGTGCAGCGAGCCACCACTTCTAAATAATATAAGATAATTATAATAACTTGATTATAATGCACAGAAAAAATGTGTACAAATATTTAAAAAGGGTTCATACTTGTCAAAAAACCATACTTGTCAAAAAAAAATTATGTGGTGTCGTGGGACACCAGGTAGGAACGAAGTTCCTTCGGCTAATGTAGAATCGACACTTATACACTACTCGCTTGTGTATGCGACTGTCGCGCCTGCGCACGTCTCATTTAACGGTTTTATTCCACGCACTTTTTTCCACGGATTTTTTCTTACGGTTTTACTATCACATTTTTTTCAGTTCGGTCGCGCAGCAAAATCCCTATCCCCTCCAAGCCTGCCGTAAGGAACTTCGTTCAAAAAATATGTCAGTGTCCGGATATTGAGCTACAAGGGCATTAAGTAGTGCTACTACCCGACTTGTAGGGGCGAACTGTGCAGTACGTCTGTGAACGAACAGAACGTGTGAACTGTGAGATGTACGAGTTGCTCGCACATTCACTACACCCCCGACAGGTCTCAGCCTGCCACTCATCACCACCCCAGAATCTCGGGGCCCCAACAGTACATTTACTATCTGAACACGAATTGCAGCCAGTATGGTAGTTTCTCAAACTCCGGACCGAGATTAACTATACCGCGATTATTCCTTGCCCGCTTCAGCCCAAGCATTGCACCGCACACGCTCTACAAGCTTACAAAGGCCATCAGCGCAAGGGCCGTTCATTTACGCCTTGTGTTAACAGCTTATTACATTACTTCTATATACACACATGCACATAAAACCGCGAGTACTATCCCGCGTGGTACGTTGCTAAACACTTCGACACGATATTACTATTTGATAAACTCAAACTCAATTTTTTTATTTCATATAGGCCCTAATAGGCTCTTACGAAAAGTCAAGTGCACGGTTCGGAAAAGTCGGTCCTATGGAGAAGAGCCGGCAAGAAACTCCATGGATACAATCCATCCATCCATCCAACCATGAATATCCTCTTTTCAAAAAAAGTTATACTACAATTTTGTTATTACATGGTAATAAGCTAGGTATGTGCGAACAAAGTAGACTAACTAAATGTAAAATACACACAATAACAAAACAGACAATTGCCTCTAACACAATAGAAAACTGATAACAATTAATGTATAGCACTAATAAAGTCGACGAAGTTCACACATTTACAAAATGTAGAAGAAACTAAATTATATAAAATGAAAGGCATTTTAAACGCCAGAGCTTTAAATGTCATATTGAATATGTCAGTAAAATTAATGTGTCAAAGTATATATTATATAGACAATATATATATCGATATAGATAAAATTGTATTACACTATATTCTATCAAGAAATATAATAATAATGTCTTAGGTTTTCGCGAGTATATATTCGAATAAACAGCACAATGGACTCAATAGGGTCGAAGTGCGTTCGGCTAATGCTGATCCCGTGGGAGCCAACAATAGAATAGAATAAACGTAACTAACGTAAATAAAATAAACGTTTTAACGTCAGGAAAAACAAAAATCTAAAATATACGCGATAGAATCCGTTTAAAAGTGTTTTATTATAAAGAAATATAATGCCAAACCCCTACTATAATTAGTATAGTAATAAATTATTTACAGTTCACAGACTTTTAGTCCCGCGCTTCCTCAGTCGACTTTAAAGACGTTATGTCGCTTTATTATTTCGAGACGAACGTAAACTAGTAACATTATATTTTTATGTACATAAAGCGCGTTAACATCGTCAAACTATATAGGAAGGCGTCGACTCGATTATTTTTCAAGGCTATTTTTGGACGGGCCGCCTGTTACGTTAGAACTACCGGCTTGGATATTATCATTTATCAAGTGGCAACTGTTGTCATTCCACTGAGTATCTCCGTCTTCTCTAAAGCTGACTATTTACGCAATGGTTACTGAACAGTTCCATCTGTTTCAGTTGCTTGTTTATTAGTATATTTCATTCATAAGATATGACAGTGTAGACGCCAGCTTGCCGTGTGGTGCCGGCTACGAATACGCCGTGTGGTGCCGGCTACGAATACGCCGTGTGGTGCCGGCTACGAATACGCCGTGTGGTGCCGGCTACGAATACGCCGTGTGGTGCCGGCTACGAATAGCACTAACCCATCTCATCCCGTGGATGTCGTAAAAGCCGACTAAGGGATTAGACGGAGGATGGGCAGCAGCGTCCTTCGAATACATTAACAACTCAACTGCGATCGCCAACCGGCCTGCCAAGCGTGGCGATTATGGCAAACCCCCCCAATGAGCACACTACACACCTATATCGGTTGTTGTGGTGATCTTTGAGGGAGGCCTGTGTCCAGCAGTGGACTTTATTCGGCCGAAATGATGATGATGATGATGACCACTACATCTCCTCCCGGGGAGGTCGTAAAAGGCGACTAAGGGACTCTAAACCAGAGGGATGGGCAGCAGCGTCCTTTCTGTGGAACAGTTGCCATTCTGCGCTCAACCAACCCGCCTGCCAAGCGTGGTAAGTACTGGCAAATTCCCCCCAAAATGATGACACAGTTGTGGAAATCTATGGGGGAGGCCTCGGTTCAGTAGTGGACGTTGTATGGCCGATATGATGAATTAAAGATAAAGCTCATTTCAAAATAAACTTATTATATTTCTAGATTTTCGTTCTGGTAAAATATTCAACCGGTAGAAACTACAAAAGCATTTTACTGTAGATTCGAAATAGTTTCGATACAAAAAACTGATTGTAGATTGATTAATGGTTTTAGAGCCAAATTATTTTTAGTCAATTATATACGGTCTTAAAAAATGCGAACTGCCGTAGTTCTATGGATACAAAAGAAGTTTTAATTAAATTTCGGAAATATGTTTCGTCCGTCTGTCACAGCCAATTTGCTCCGAATCTACTGTTCTGATTAAGTTGACATATGGTACACATATGGATTTATCCGCCCAAACACGGAGGTGTAACGTAAATAATCACGTCTGGGGGATTACAAAGAAACTTAAAAAAAAAATTGTTAAAGATTTTTAAACTATCGTGTAATACATTAAATGGAAGGGCTTATTGCGGGGGTTTCAAATATATTTATAATTTTAGTATCAATAGTTTGTTGTTTAAGAAAATAGGTAAAAACATAAACAGACAAACTTTCACATTATAATATTAGTTGCAATTTTATCGGTCAATAGTTCAGTTGGTTAACACTTGCGCAATACTAATACTGACTGTCGACTGATACGATATGCAAAATGCGACGACTGCGATCGATAATATCAAGTTACGTACACACTACATAACATAAAGCTATACATACCCAATATAAGCCGATCTCGCATTTTACATCCTTTCCGTACTATGAGAGGCCAGCTTATACGGAGCGGAAATGTATAGCTTGATATTAGTCGTGTGTACACGCGAGACAAGATGCACTAGACCAGTACCTATGCTAACAATACCAACCGTATGATTAAATAGGGCCCGATATCACCATAAATGATCGTGTGGATCCCAGTAAGGCTGAGGCCATACTAAGATTTAACGTTTATAGCAATAATTAAGGCCAAAAAAATTTCCACAAATTAATGCGTTAAACTGAGTACACCTGCATTTAACGTCATAATGTCGATAAATCGCAACATTCAACAAATTATTTCCAAGATGGCGGATAAAGCTGCTGGACTGCATTATTTGAGGAGTGTGTATACATTAAGTATTAATTGCCAGCCACATTACCTTTTACATTTTACTACAAATAGACGCTCCATACACGAACATTATTACACTACAAAACGGCGCGCCGCCCACCATTCGACTGCGTAATGAAAAATCAAACCAAATACTATTTTTATTTTCAATATCGATTTACGTTACGTATTTATTTATGAAATAAAACGTCTTTTTCGCTCACAGTTGAGTACATATATATTTTTTTTTTCTTCTTAATATGTTGCTGAATTACGCTTATGATTCACGACGAACCGCGACACTGCTCGGTGCGCGACTATGTGAACTCCGGGCAATTACCTTGCTTTCATGTGACCATCGTAGAGCGCGGGCAACGCATCTTAACAGTCATGGTTATTGTCGATGAACAGTAGATTCGGGCGGGAAACAAAGACATGCATGCCTATTTATTTATTTAAACTTTTATGTACATTGAGTATACATAAGGCGGACTTAATGCCATGAGGCATTCTCTACCAGTCAACCTTTGGGTTAAACAAAGCACTTCGAAAGAAGTATAAAAGCAAAGCTATATTTAATGTTAAAAAAGACTGAATTAAAAATAGGAATACATACATATACTTACTAATATAAAAATAGATACTATATTATATTACATAATTATAAATAGTTAAATAGAATACATAAAAATATCTGATATAAATATTAATTCTAATGACGAAGACAAAGCTGATTAGGATTGTAACAATTTCAGGAAGTATTGACGCACTTTACGTTTAAACGCGAATTTATTTGGAGCTTTCTTTATATCAAGAGGAAGCGCATTCCAGAGCTTTATTGTTGAAACAGCGAAGGATATCATATATATCAATATCATATCAATATCCTATCACATTCGGTGCACACTGACAAAAGCAGGTGTGGCCACTATACGCATTAAATCTCCTATTATTGTATAACTTAATTTAATATATAAGCATTCCTAGTTATATATTACAATTATGTTGCCATACCCTTACCGGGTTTTATGTTGTACCTAATTATAAATGTAACACCTATTTAACACGTGAATGCAATAAAGAACTTGAACTTAGATTTTTTAAGGGCAAGCATATATCACTCCAGTGAAATGTAGATAAACTAAATCTTTTTCCTGGCCTCTTCCCAACCGTGTCGGGGCTTCGCCTAACACATGCTACACATAATATAAAAGTGCAATGAACTAAACAAATACTAGAGGGAGACGATGCGTAATGCAGGTGTCAACTTCAGTTAGTATGGGCGTGTTGACAAGGTGTCAGAGCATAACGGGATAAGGGGGGTATTCGTGTTGAATATTATCGCCGTTCTTTAGAGAAAAGTATGAAGACTATTTATTATTCTTCCTTGTGTTGTCATGTGCTTAAAAATAAATGCACAGAGAGCAGTCAGTTCTTGGTAACTAACATATCAAATTCGAGAGCCAGGAAATATGCCAGAGGAAATATTTCCACATGATGTTTTTTTTTATGTAGCATCTATGTAGGTCTCCTGTGACCTGTCCGTCCTCTGCTGAATATCTGTCTCTAAATAGACCACTCCAATCAGTTGTGAGGGAATATTGCCATCATTATCACGTTTTTAGCCAACGTTTTTTGGTGATCACGGTGTGGTATCCTCTCTAACCACTTCTCTTACTCTGGGACTGACTGACAGAACATTATGCAAAATTGTAGCGCACTATTATGTATATTATTAGTGTAAAAACTCGTTTAAAGCACCTAAAAACAAAGGAACCCCCTAAATCCCCCTTTATTGGAAGTTTTCAGTCAACTCAATTCTTATGTAACAACTAGTTAGAAAGACAAAACATTTGCAATTCTACTACGCTCGTCGAGCCACGGGGCTACGGCGTACAACCTTGGAGAACAGAAACAACAAGGTTACAAGGACTGAACAAAAAACGGCGGTAAAGCCTTTTTTCAGCCACTAAACTGGCTTTTGGATATCTACGTGGGTGACGGTATCGGCAAAATATGTTTCGTATCACATATACATTTTTTGTGACTAGTTTATCAGACTTTAGGCATGGAACTTTTGCAGATACGGCGACAAGTGACCACGTGCGTGCCACCGTCATACTGGAATTCGTTCGGTATGCGTACGCAGAGTGCCCACTCTGTCCGCCCACGAAAGAGAATCAACCTTTTTTTTTTATTCGTGCTTAATGGAAATCCTTCATGAACTTCCTTCGCACCGGGGAAGGACGAAGGGGTGTGCCGGACTCCTACCGGCTAAAACCACTGGAACAGTCATCTTCGGCACCGAAGGGGGGCCCCAGGTCCTCGTATGATCACACTAGAGCCGTCCACTGGTGCCACGCCTATAGGCTCATCACGGAGAGGGTGAATGTAAAGCGGTCACCCCCGGGGGGATTGTATAAGATCCCCCAAAGCGTCCCACAGCAGCGCGTGACCACATGCGTGCTACCGTCTTCTCTTGGGTCGCTCGGTGTGGGCACGCAGATTAAGAGAATCAACCTTACCGGCTTATGGCTATCATAAAATTCAATCATGATCTATGACAGCGTTGTGTTCGTAGTGTCTCCTGGCCACTCTGTAGGATGCAATATTAAAATTAATGCGCAAGGCCACGGGAGCCCCACGCTAACTTTGTAATAAATCAATCCACATCGATGTAAATCTTCCGACGACATGCGTCTTAACGCTACTTCGACTCTGCCCTGCTTCATCCAAATCACCTCGTGGTATCGGCCCGATACATACCCCCTCATAACCGATCGTCGCCGCCCAAGGTACATGTAATAGGGCTAGGGCTAAGGCTCATCGACCCGAACGATGAAACCACTATCTGACGAAGTATAGAAAAAGAGTGGCGCAGTCTTGTTCAAAAAAGACCGGTACACCGTCCTCGCTATCGAAGCCGTTCGCGACGACCCATTCAATCTCCTAACCTATCCTTGCTTGAGCCGGCCCGTGCCAGCTGGTAGCTTTAAAATATATTTAAATAAAACCTATCCAGGTGTTTCTCACTTTGGTCCCCCAGCAACGCCCTAGCCGAAGTCAGTCCCGCGGGGAGCGCAATTAGCTGCAGTTGTTTAGTCTTGTAAGTGTTATGTCTGGCTGGAGAAAGAAAGAAAGAAGAAAGACGAGGGAAAGGTCGCCTGGAGTAGCATAACGCTTTTTCCTTACGTGACTATTTCTGTCAGTTCACTCTATTGCAAGCCGCGGAAAAGAACTTCATTCCAAAAATACTGGCATTGCCAGGCAATAAATACTGTAGTGTAGGCATGTCACATCACTAGCAACAAATAACCATTATTTCTTAGGTTTTCTAAACACGATACTGGAAAGCCTAGGTTACCGATGTAATACTAATTTAGAAAACAAAAATATTCTCCGTATTGTAATTTGTATGTATATTTAGCAAATATTTCAAGACCAGCTTCTATAATGTTATGTATACACTGAGTCATCGCCTAAAATATACTATAAGCCTATTTTAAACATGTTCATTCATAGATTGCCGTCGAGATTTCTTACATCATGTGCTCCGAAAATAAAACTGGACAGTATGGGTAAGGTTCGTTTCCGATTTTATTATTGTATGAAATTAAATTGCTAACAAATTATCGTGATTTTTGGTTATAAATTAGGCAAGTCAGTTAAAAATACATAAGCAGGTGCCCACCGAATCACAAATACATAAATGCAAAAATCGTCTTATGATTTTTCTAAACAAAATAATACAACTTTGTGTCAGAAAACTTTCACAATTTCGACCTAACCACACGGCAATCGGACAAAACCTAGACGGTTCAGTTACATAAAATTGAACCGCTTATATTTAACAAAAGAGGAGTCTGAAAAGTGTCCTATTTTTTTGTCATTTCAGTTATGTTGAGGTTTCTTTTTATTACTGTACCAAATTTCTGTCTGGTGCATTGATCTTTGGTGCTATTAAATTGCTTCATAAAAACAATTTCTTTACTTCTTACTCTGTAACGTGTATTTTCACTTACGTTTTTGGATTAATATTCATTTATTTTGGGCTATGGCAACATATTATATTATATTATCCCTCTCGCCTATATCCTCCTTCGTGTCAAAGTCAAACCTTTTTTTTAGAATGCAGGTCTGCCGACGAGCCATGTCTCGGTGTTTGGGCTTAACATTACAAGTAATGCGCTACACGGCAGGGTGTTGAGTTATATCGACCAGCAGGGCATATGGAAATAACGATTCCTACAGCTGGTATAGATTAAGATATATTATTAAAATCCTGGCGCTTGAATTTTATTTTTCGTGAGGGGGGCAGCGAAATGCTGTCCCTTTTTTCATATAATTCGTAAAAGTTTATAACAACGCTTGATTACTTAACAAATAACATAATCTATGTATTCTCTTTTAAAGGTACAAATATGGAATCTTAAAAAGCAATGGGTATAACATGACATTGCCTATGACAATGAATCCTTTAAAAATCTTTAGGCTATCATCATATATCATTTGACAGCACGGTAAGCGCAGTGGTCATCACGGGTTCAATTCCCGCAAGGAACAAATATTTGTATGGCCTACAATTAGTTGTTCGTCTGGGTGTCTGTGCATGTAGAATTAGAATTAGAATTTGTTTATTTATAAACATAGGTACAAGGGTTGGTATAATAATGATTAAAGTATTCGTCCATCTATGTTTTGCTATGATGCGTACAAATAAATATTATAGATGTTTTATAATTGTAGCATCATTCATTTACAATAGATATTATTAGAAACCATCACACAAAAAATGTAATTAATAAAAATAGGTAACAAACCAAATGTCAAGAATATAATATTATTGATTTTAATAAATCGGACGTAATAAGTGCTCCTACTGTAACATTATTGGTACTATAACACTATTCATCAACTGTGTAGTATGATTTATTAAGAAAGACGTGCAATGTTTTTTTGAAAAGGCCAAGTTTGTTTAGTCTAATAATATTTGTCGGTAATTTGTTATATATTTTAGGTGCCATGCCTAAGAAATTGATATTAAATACTGCTTTACGGTGTGGTTCTATACGTATTTTATATTCATGTCGCACATTAGTAAGTGTATCAAATAAATGAAAATTACTTTTCACAAAGATGGCTACGACATATATATAATAAAGAGAGGGTAGAGTCAACAGCTGAAGATTTTGAAAGTATGGCTTACAACTGTCGGTGCTTTGAAGACCACATATTGCCCGTACGCACTTCTTTTGGGCTTTGAACGCCAGAATAGAATAGTAGAATTCATGTTTGTAAACTGAACCCACGACATGCAGTGCATCATTCAATAACAGAGAAAAGATAAACATATTTGCCAACAACATCATATATATCTCAGAGTACGCCAGTCCGTAACATTATATAATTAACAACTGGCAGAACATTATGTGATTGTAAGTGGTTTTTGGGCAGCTGCCATAAGGGTCAATGGACCACGTAATGATACAATGTAGTAAACCTTGGAACCAATGTCCGACCAATGTTGAACCAACTTTGGTGCCGTTCACTTCTAAGCTTATTTTAGGATTAAATCTATACAAATAATTTCCGTGTGGTGCCGGCTCAGAATACCACCACCCAATCTCTTCCTGTGGGTGTCGTAAAAGTCGACTAAGGGATTAGCCGGAGGATGGGCAGCAGCGTCCTTCGAGTTCATTAACAACTCAACTGCGATCGCCAACCCGTCTGCCAAGCGTGGCGATTATGGCAAAACCCGCCAATAAACCCACAACACACCCATATCGGTCGTTGTGGTGATCTTTGGGGGAGGCCTGTGGCCAGCAGTGGACTTCATTCGGCCGAAATCATGATGATGATGAAATAAATAAAACTGAAGTGTCTGTTTGTAATGTCAAAATAGCAGTTTTTTACTAAATGCATATGAAAGTATATACGGTACCTACAACAAAATAGATCATTGTATTTTTTTTTGTCCGTCTGTCTGTTTGTTCCCGCTAATCTCCGAAATGGCTGGACCGATTTCTACGGGACTTTCACTAGTAGACAGCTGATGTTATAAGAAATAACTTAGGCTACTATTATTTTAGAAAAATAATTAGAGTTCCGTGCAAAAAAGAAACCATGAAATCCAATATATATCTATATATACGTACTCTATGTCAAGTGTCTATGCCGAAGTACTTTAAATGATATATAAATAATCCGCTTTATTTTAAATTAAACGGCGGGTGAAACCGCGGGTCCCAGCTAGTTTAAAAAAGGTATATACCATTAAGGAGGACGACAAACATTGGACCAAAAACTTCGGCCAATGCTGGACGAATTTCACAGATTAGGCAAACATAATGGATTTTTAATGACGTTAGCAATAATGCCTATTTTATTAAGCTGCCTCATGAGGTTTTATTGATGGAAGTATAGCTGACTGTGTATCTCCAACGAGTTGGACAGCCGTAATGGTACAAATGGTGGAGATGGGAGACATTGGATACGGGGAGCATGTAACCAGCCGTTGTGGAAGTCTATGGGGGAGGCGTCTGTTCAGCAGTGGACGTCCTTTGGCTGATATGATGATGGTGGTCTAGTCTACTATTGATAGGTCAGCGCTTATCAAGAACCGTTGCACTCTCATAGCCTTCAACGACTGTCGACGGCAACAACGCCACGGTTCGTGCAGTGGCTGATACAATCGGCTGCTGCGCTCGAGGTAGCGGCTTCGATTCCCGCACAGAGCAAATATTTGGATGATCTGCAGGTACCTTTTTTTTATAGACCTTGCCCCACCCTAGGATTTCTCCCAGGTCGTGGGTGCGGTTACAGACTTGAATTCCACATACAATACACCCAGACCCGGAACAACTACTTTTTTACTAAACTGGTTCCGGGTCTGGGTGTATTGTGTATGGAATTTGTGTCTGTAACCGCACCCACGACCTGGGAGAAATCCTAGGGTGGGGCAACGTTTTATAAAACAAAATATGAAGAACATAAGAACTAGGTGTTCACCATCATCATCATATCAGCCAATTAACGTCCACTCCTAAACAAAGGCCTCCCCCGTAGATTTGCACAATTGTGTCGTCGTTCTGCGGGGAAATTGTCAATACTCACCACGCTTGGCAGGCGGGTTGGTGAGCGCTGTATGGTTACTGTTCCACAAAAGGGACGCTGCGGCCCATCCCTCTGGTTTAGAATCCCTTCGTCGGCTTTTACGATATCCACGGGAGGAGATGGAGTGGTGCTATATTCTATACCTTCATTAATGCTACTGAGAACCGAAAATTAAGAGTATTTAAACGATACGCTATTTAGTTCTTTAACCTCACGTTCATTTCAATGTTATAGAGAAAAAGCAAACACTATTAGTAATAAATCCACAAGTCCATAGTAAACTAAAAGGTGTAAAGATGTCACGGTTACGATGAGCAAATACACCAAGTCAACATAAGTTCTTGCTTACCACGGCTGCTATTCTACGAGGTGAACAGAACTCCATGTTGGACAACATAAGCTAGCTACAGCGTGGTAACCAGAGGCCAGCCGTGTGGTTCCATTTCTATCAAATATAGTGCTGAGCAAAGGCTTCCATGGGGGATTCGAACAATTGTTTCGACATTTTGGGGGGGAAATTGCCAGTACTCACCACGCTTGGCAGGCGGGTTGGTGAGCGCAGAAACACAAAGAGGACGCTGCTACCCATCCCCTTGATTTAGAGTCATTTTACGATATCCACGGGAGATAGAGGTGCTATACTGTTAATCCGATACCACACTGAGTATTTGCTACCTTTTAATGCTAGGCACTTCTTCACGAATTAAATGATAGATTAATTAACATCTATCACATATATAAGTTACTAGGAGCATTTATAGGATGACATGAATACAATGCGAAAAACTGTCATTAATTGAACAACATTAATTAACTACATCTACGCACAGTGTCGCTATTTACAGTGATAAATAATATTAATTATTAATTATATATGTATTAATTGTTATCAGTTTCCTATTGTATAAAGCATATGTTAAGGCAATTGACTGTTTTCTTATTGTGTGTATTTTACAGTTAATTAGTCTACTTTGTTCGCACATACAATTTTTTTTTTTATTGTTGTCCAGTGGAAATTCTACATGGAACTTCCTTCGCCCCGGGGAAGGGCGAAGGGGTACGCAGGACTCCTACCGGCTAAAACTACTGCAGCGGTCATCTTCGGCACCGAAGGGGGTCTCCAGGTCCTCGTAAGATCACACTAGAGCCGCCCCTCGGTGCCACGCCTTTAGGCACATCTCGGAGGGGATGACTGTAAAGCGGACACCCCCTCTAGCTGTTCGCATATAACAAGCTTATTACAATATAGTAACAAAAATTGTAATATAACTTTTTTTGAAAAGAGTATATCCATGGAGTTTCTTGCCGGCTCTTCTCCATAGGCCCGACTATTCCGAACCGTGCACTTAACTGTTGACTTTTCGTAAGAGCCTATAAAGACCTATATAAAATTAAAAAATAGAGGTTAAGTTTGATTTTTCCTTATAACTTTAACTGGGCACTAAATAACGAGCAAAAGAAAAAACAAAGAATGGTTCAGCTACTTTTGTCTTTATCTAAGTCAAGTGGACAGGGAACACAGGCGAAACACATGTCTCACATCACATGTTTAAGATTATTAATATTCATATTTTTGGATAGATTGGAATATGTTCGGTCTGACGTGATGGGATGACAGCTACGCACCGCATGTACCACCACGTGTGTGTAGTCTGGCTGTAAGAACTGCTGGAGAGTTTGTAATTTTTTTTTTTTACTCGCTCGACTTTTTGGAACGAATTTCCCTTATCGCGTTTTGCGAAAGGGGGCTAGAGGGAAAAAATTAAGACCAAAAGTTGTAACGACACTTTTTGCTATAGTTGTAAGCCGTGCGGTGTGCGCGTGTTTCTCTGTCTGTCTCTCTCCCTCTCATAGAAAGCAAGCCAGTTATTTTCGTTTCGTCTTTCTATTTCGCATTGAACAGTGTGGTGTCGCGACGATTATTTTTGTTGAGTGAATACAGGTTTTTTGTACATAATAAATAATAAAAACTAATAACAATAATGAATCCTGACAGTGTTTGTGCACAAGTTCCGGATATTGCTGATGGAGTTAGGTAAGTAGAGATTTTATACAGACAATTATAAATGCTTTTGTATTTTTAGCAAGTACGTATTATAGCCTCTCTTTACTATTGTGCTAACCAAGTCATAGGCGTTATAATCTCCCCATTATTGTGTGTTTAGCAAGGGTACGCGTCATAACTGTAATAAATTTAAAAGAAAATTATATTTTAATATTACAATATCAATGCGTATGTATTTAGCAAGCCGTGCGTGTTCGAACCTATACGCTGTTGCGTTTACGAAGTCGAGAGAATATATATATATACACACACTCTGTTGTGTTTGCAAAGTCCCGCGCATCTATGACATGTACGAAAGAATAGACAGACAGAGTGCGTATATATATATATATATCTATAAAACTTGAGAGATGTCAAGGGACACCCGGATTGAACGATGTTCCTTTTCGCTATTGTAATAAAAAAAGCACCAGTCCCTTGACACCTCTTTAGTTTAGTCTTTTATTTCTTTAACTTTGCCCCACCCTAGTATTTCTCCTGTGTCGTGGGTGCGTTTACAGACACACATTCCACACACAATACACCCAGACCCGGAACAACTACCTGCAGATACAAATATTTGTTCCGTGCGGGAATCGAACCCACGACCCGGGGCGCAGTATTCGACTGTATCAGCCACTGCACCAACCGTGCCGTCAAGTTAATGAATGACATATTGAATCATCAGCAGTCCTCAGGACTCGAGAAGCCGAGAAAAGAAATGTGCTGGCTCGACCGGGGAAGTACTACACCTTGAAGTAGCAACATTTGCCAAGTTTCATACTGTGTGACGAATACAGGAAGCCCAACCCGAAGTGTATGGCAGATATACGACACGGAGGGCTTCACAGAAGAAGTATACCTTCCAATATCAGAAGGCCAATTCTCGTAATTAATTTACACTGTGACTGAAACTTGACCGAACTGAGATTAAATTATAAATTGACCGAAAAAATGGTATTCTGCTACTCTTAAAGTTCAGTCGGATTTCAGTTTAATTTCGGTGGAGTCTCATTTCAATCTCAATTTTGAGGTTTATTTAATGACAATTTAGTACATGTGACAGTTCGAAATGTTAGCAGAATATCGTTTTGACTTCGATCAACTTTCGATCTCAGCGAAGTAAAATTTCACGTTGTTTGTTAGTTTGAAGAAAATACCATTTGTGACATTTATGACACTATTGGGGAGCAAGGTGTGGTGTTCCTCCATAGAAAAGGGAGGATCCTCCAGCCAGGCGGATGGTATGCCTGGCGGACCGAAGCCCGACGGTTGATGTTGGACGACTGTATATATGCTGCGTTGCGCGAATGCTTTAATAGCGTGATTCAGGATTCTTTGACGTCATCGGAGAGTTGCAATTAATAGTCGAGTAGATGTCGTTGTAAGTTGTAGTTGTATTGCTGGCGATGTAGGTGTCGGCACAACACTGAGACTAGATCGGAACTATATTTTGAACATTTTTAAATTACGAGGATTAGCCCTCAGCTCTTAAGGTCGGCATCACGTCTGCGGCTCCATCGGATTTTTATGTGCTGCGGTAAGTGATCAGATAAAACCGCTGCCGTCGACATAAGTCGGGGGGCCTCTAGGGTCGCAGGTGCGCAGATTGGGGAAGCTGCGTGCCCACACCGAGCGACTCACGAGAAGACGGTGGCGCGCAGGTGGTCACGCGCCGCCGTGTGCGCAGCACAACGCACAGTGAGGCTTCGGGGGAATCCTTTACAATCTCCCCGGAGGGTGACCGCTTTACATTCACACTGTCCAAGATGTGCCTATAGGCGTAGCACCAGAGCCACCCGTTCTAGTAAGATCATACGAGGACCTGGAGCCAATCCTAGGTGCCGAAGATGACCGCCCTAGTGGTTTTAGCCAGAGTATACCCCTTCGCCCCTCCCCAGGGTGGAAATACATGATGAAATTCCATTGGGATAAAAAAACAAAAAACTGGTGGCCAGCTTGCAGGTTTACCATTCAAAATATGTACACCAATCGAGGAGACATATAAGCCTTCCTATTATGAATAAAGCTGTGTACAACAGGAAATAGGTTGGGAATTCACTCTTTATCTAAGTGACCATTCGTATATTATCGTATGGCTTCAATTTCTGCCCACACCGCAAAAACGCCGACCATGAACTATCAATCAAATATCACCATATTGAGCAGCGTGTAAATGCTATATAAAAATATGCACACGCAGGAAGGAGGTCTGTTGAAGCATGCGCGTGCGCACTGATGCGCGCATGATTTGCATCACAATGAACTACGTGTCGGGAGTGTATTCATCCTTAGGGTCCCATGATAGGAGTTATTTAATGTTATCAATGGTTTGGAATGTTTGTTTGAGTGGTTTGCAACTACTTACTTGGTAAGTAAATGAATTAATAAAATTGTATTAGCACTGCAAAGGTGCCGAGTACTTATTATATTTATATTTATGCTGCCCACCAGGGAAAGACTGGATGCGGAAACAGCACACCCCTCGGCTCTCCCCAGAACAGAAGAAGCCATTCAATCCTCTAGGATTCACCCACCTTAAAAAAACGAGTCGACATTACCTTAATAACTGGTACTACATAACATTTAATGGTTATAGTTTTAACAGAGAGTATCGATTTGGTTGTAAATGTAATAGATAAAATAAAAACATTTTAAAGCTATTTATATAAACTAGTAGCTGATACGCGCGGTTTCACCCGCGTTTAATTTGAAAGAAATTTAGAGTACTTAAACATGGTTTTTTTGTGCGCGGAACACTAATTATTTTTCTAAAAAAAAGTAGCCAAGTTATTCTTTATAACATCAGCTATCTGTCAGTGAGTCCCGTCGAAATCGGTCCAGCCGTTTCAGAGATTAACCGGAACAAAAAGACAGACAGACAGAGACAGACAAAAAAGTAAAAATTGTTTTTTTAATTATATGTACCGTATATACTTTCATATGCATTTACTAAAAAGCTGTTATTTTGACATTACAAACAGACACTTCATTTTATTTATTTGTATAGAATTAGATGTATACCTAGATGAACTTATCCTTGAGCTTGGATCGTGAGAGTAAATTTTTTGGCACATGTCTCCACGTTGCACTGTATGTTTCTTAGCCACTTTACCAACCATTATCCACTGTAAGACAGCGGATAAATGTATTCAGTACGAGCTATTGACAATACACACATACAGCATAGTTTCTCAGGTTTCTAAAGATTTGCAAGTTAATGCATATGGACAAATAGCTACCAACGACCGCAGGTAACCCTTTTTGAGAGCTTCGAGGAGTTAGTGCATGTATTTAAAATAATAACAAGTAACTGTTATTATCTCCAACGTTTCGGTTTGGTTGGAAAGGATAAAATGGAATACCTTGTGTGAATTTCAAAGACCGGGTTAAGTGGTTATAATTCAAAGTACCGTTATCGGAATCTTCGAGTCGAAAATGAACAGGTTTCTCCTAGGCAAGCGTGCACCATCGTCGACCGCATAATTGCCGAACATCAGGTGGTCATAGGAAAGCAAAATCAATATAAAAATTCAAGCTATAGATTCAAATGGCGGACCTGCTACCGGGAATGATCAAACGTTGTAAAGAAGTATAATATACATTTGAATAGTTTTCAATGTCAGAACCGACTCGTTTTTAGGCATCATTTGTTTTATATGAACAGGTTCTTCTTCTTCTTCTCTTAGATTATGTATATGAACAGGTTATTCTACGTGTTATGAAATTGAAAACCGGTTAGTCTGAATATAACAGTTAGAACAAAATGTAATAAAATGTTGGGCTAATTTGACGGCACGGTTGATGCAGTGGCTGATACAGTCGGCTGCTTAAGTATTGCCCATCAAGGTGAAGCCGGAAGATGAGCTAGATGGGTTTAATAAAGACTGTTTTGGAAGCTTAATGCCATTTTAGTATGAAATATTAGGAATCGCAGCTACTTGGCTAAGAGAAGGCTGTAGATACCATATGTTCCTTTGTTCTCAATCTATACTTAATTTAGTGCAGTGGTTGATGCAGACGACTGCTGCGCTCCGGGTCGTGGGTTCGATTCCCACACGGAACAAATATTTGTATGAACTGCAGGTAGTTGTTCCCGGGTCTGGGTGTATTGTATGTGGAATTAATGTCTGTAAACCGCACCCACGACACCGGAGTAATCATAATCTGGTGCATAGTTTAAAAAAAAGAATTACAACCGTATTTGACATCATCATATCAGCCCCAGGACGGCCACTGTTGAACAAAGGCTAACCTCATAGACTTGCACGATTGTGTGGTCATTTTGGGGGGAATCTTCCACCACTCATCTCGCCTTATTTATTTTATTTTTTATTGGTGCCCAGTGGAAATTCTTTATGAACTTCACTGGGGCGGTCATCTTCGGCACCTAAGGGAGGCTCCAGGTCCTCGTATGATCACACTAGAGCTGCCCGCTGGTGCCACGCCTATAGGCACATCTCGGAGAGGGTGACTGTAAAGTAGTCACCCTCCCGGGGGGATTGTAAAGGATCCCCTAAAGCGTCCCACGGCAGCGCGTGACCACGTGCGTGCTACCGTCTTCTCTTGGGTTGCTTGGTGTGAGCACGCAGATTCCCCAATCTACGCACCCGCGAACCCAGAGGTCCCCCGCCTTATAGCTACGGCAGGGGGTTTCAGGCGTATGGGAATTAGGCGCCAGGGCGGTTGTTACCCCGGCGCCGTCTCCTCCTTCTTCGAGTGGGATCGGCCCTCTCCCGATCCCGCTCTGGGGCCTCCTTCTGGAGCATGACGCTCTCACAGAAGGAGACCACTGCATTCCAATTTTCGTGCTCTGCCAACATAGCCGACACTACTGCTGGCAGAGAGAGATCTTGCCCGATCCGATCGACCAGGATCCGCCGCTCGGCGTCCCATGCAGGGCACGCCTCGAGCGTGTGTTGTGCGGTGTCCTGGTCGCTATCACAATGGTGGCTTTGTGCCGTGGCCTCACGTCCTATCCTGTGCTACTCATCTCGCCTGGCAGACGAGTAGGCGAGCGCAGAATAGCTAATGTTCCACTGAAAGGACGCTGCCGCCCATCTCTCTAATGTAGAGTTCCTTAGTCGACTTTTACTACATCCACGGGAGGATGAATGATATGAAGAAATTCGACAAACTAAACAGCGACTTCAACGTGGCCTCATTCATACCTAGATTGTATCGTACTACGCTCCCTTAACTTCGCCCGTAGACAATGTTAATGGTCCTCATACGTGTATCGTTATCTACACACTTTATCAGGCATGTACATAATGATTATGTACATTCAATAATTGGGGCATCCGATTAAATCGGCGTAGGGCAACGTACTTATAACTTGCCGATGCTAGATTGGGTTAAATATGCGATCAGTGTTTATTTCCGTGTTATTCCCGACGAAAAATAGACCACCGATCTCGAACAAATGATGTCAAAAAAGGCTACTGAGGGATAATATCAAGATGATCATCATCATATCAGCCAAAGGACATCCACTGCTGGACAAAGACCTCCCCATAAATTTCCACAAAGTCCGATCACATGCCACACGCATCCAACGACTCCCAGCGACCTTCACCAGGTCGTCTGTCCACCTCGTTGGAGGTCGTCCCACGCTGCGTTTTTCGGTGCGCGGACTCCACTCGAGAACCTTTTTGCCCCAACGGCCATCAGTTTTACGAGCAATGTGCCCCGCCCACTGCCACTTCAGTTTACTAATCCTTTCAGCTATGTCGGCAACTTTAGTTCTTCTACGGATATCCTCATTCCTGATTCGATCTCGTAGAGAAATACCAACCGTAGCTCTCTCCATAGCCCGCTGAGTAACCTTGAGCTTTCTTACGACGCTCACTGTGAGTGACCACATCTCCGTGCCATATATCATCGCTGGTAACACACACTAATCAAGAGGATGGGCAGCAGCGTCCCCAGTGTGCCTAATAACAACATACTGCGATTGCCAATCCGCCTGCCAAGCGTGGTGATTATGGCCATATGTGACCGCTCATTGAAGTGATCATTGGAAGGCCCGTGTTCAGCAGTCAACGGTGTCGGGTTAATGTATGTGCGACCCCTGTACGGTTGTCAACCCACATGTCATAATGCCGGTAATGTCTCATACAATAAGGGGCGTAATTATTGCTTTTTGAATTCCGGGAAACGCAGCGTGGGACAACCTGCAGCGAGGTGGACAGACGACTTGGTGAAGGTAGCTGCGTGTCGTTGGATGAGGGCGGCATGTAACCGCTCGTTGTGGAAATCTAAGGGGGAGGCCTTTGTTCAGCAGCAGGACGTCCTGTGGCTGATATGATGATGAAGTTTCGAGCTGTTACTAATTAAATAGACGGCACAGGCGACCTGGGGATCATATCAAAGAGTACACACTTGTCAGCCGCTCTACCGACCGTTACACCAATGTGACGGTATCCAAACTTAATATCATTATTTAGGGACCTATCCAAACAATGTTCTTATTGAGATAATCTTATGAATAAACAGCGACTACTTAGTCTTAACTGAGTCATACCTTCCTGTTTCCTGCTCCGTAGTATTAAAAAAATAACACACGCCGGGATAATCAGCGTAGAAAAAATCCTAAACCCGTATAGTTACAAAAACCACCATATACTAGGTAGATCACTTGTTGGACACGGTTGCCTGCGCAAACGCAAAGCCGTGCCGTCGCCTCACGGTTCAAACGTTTTCATGTTAAGGGACTGGTGACGCCATTAACATTTAAACCTTGTATTTTATTGGTCACCCGGTTTTCTTCCTTTCTTTTCGTGTGGTTTGTGGCCAACCTTGTGTCAGAGTAGTTCCAACCCACCTAAAGGCCTCCTACTTGACTTAACGACTGCCGTTTAATGACAACAACCGGGACCGACGAGTTTACGTGCCCTCCGACGCACGGACCCCGTTCGAAATACATCATGTGTTCCCCCGAACCAGGGAAGTGCGTAAAAGTGGCTAAAGCCATGCAGCGATCATCTTCGGCATCGAAGGGTATAAGGAGCTCCAGCTCTTCGATAAGATCACACTAGACCCTAACATTAGGTTCTAGTGTCATATACTAGGACCTGGAGCTCCCCTTCGGTGACGAAGATGATCGCTCCAGTGGTTTTAGGCGGTAGGAGTCCGGCATGCCCCTTCGTGCTTCCCCGGGGCGAAGGAAGTTCATGAACAATTTCCACTGGGCACCAATAAAAAGACCCTTACATTTAGATCTGCTTAAAATAATCGAACAATGAATAGTCTTCACAACGAAACTAAGACATTCGGGTAGCGGTAAAAAAAAGAGTTTTAGAGGTCTGATGGCAAGCCCTGTAAAATATTAGCCAACTGCACTTTAATGTATCATTCAATAAAAGCTAAGACGATAATGACGGTATTTAACTTGTTGAATATCTAATTGTAGGCGCAAGCGCATGTCACGGTACATTTGTTTTGACACGAAGGGACGCGCCGTCTTGGGCTGACATTTTGCCCTATTTAAATTAATTGAACGATTAAGGTGGGGTACTTTTGTGAATAAATTATTGCATTTCAAGACACCCAGGAGCTTGACCAATAATTAATTGACATGGCAACAGTACATTTGGGCAATGGGTCGTGTTATGCTTTATTTTGTGCAGCAGCGATTAGTTAACAGATGTACGTACAAGTTGGGCGAGCCATAAGTCAATGTTTTGAGTAATCTAATCGTCGTAAAGTCGTTTTCGGCATCCAACTGGAGGACATGGAGTGGTGATATATTCTTAATATACGTGATGCGAACACAATGAACAGAAAATTCTTCGCGAATTTGACAGTATGATTCTGTTTACGAATTTATAAACTAAATAGCCGCGTTAGCGGATACCTTTTCTAAGCTGCGCGTTGTCGGTCAGTCAGCGTTAGAGTATTAAGTAGAAAACAAGACGTAGGAAAAGTAATTATAACTATGTCTTACCCGCCATTGAAGAATTTTGTTCAAGTTTCAAGCGAACGTCCGACCGCGCATGCAGCGAACAAGCGTCGCAAGCGAGCCGCTGTTTAGCTGGGCAAGGCAGTTGTATGATAAAAGAACATAATGTTTGTATGTAATGATTATGTCTGAAAGGACACCACGCTGGAAAATTGCTGTTCTTATCTTATAATACTAGCTAGAAACTGCGGTATCACCCGCGTTTAATTTAAAAGAAATTTAGAGTACTTCGACATAGACATAGAATATATATATTGGATTTCAAGGGTTTTATTTTTTATGCGGAACGCAAATTATTTTTCTAAAATAAAAGTAGCCTAAGTTATTCCTTATAGTTATAACATCAGCTATGTGCCAGTGAAAGTCCCGTCAAAATCGGTCCAGCCGTTTCGGAGATTACCCGGAACAAACAGACAGATACAAAAAAAAATTGTTTTTTGGTTATATGTACCGTATATACTTTCATATTCATTTAGTAAAAAGCTGTTATTTTGATATTACAAACAGCCACTTCAATTTTATTTATTTGTATAGATAACATTGTTCAATTCTGATTATTAGATAATTAAACATCTTTTTACGAAACTTAACTGGTACCTACATATACTTTGCTTTGATTTTCAGTTCTGCTTATGAAGTAGCTTCATTATGATCATATCAGCAAATGGACGTCCACTGCTGAACAACGGCCTCCTCCTTAGATTTCCACAGCGGCCGGTTACATGCCGTTCGCATCTACCAACTCCCAGCTATCTTCACCAGGTCGCCTGTGTACCAAGTTGCGAGCCATTGAAGGCCGTCTCATGCTGCGTTTTACAGAGCATCGTCTCCACTGGAGAACCATTCTGGCCAAACGGCCATCAGTTCCAAGAACCATGTGCCCCGCCCATTGCTACTTTAGCTTACAAATGTTTTCAACTTTGCCGGCAACTTGAGTTCTGCAATGGATCTCCATATTTATCTAATAAACAAACGGTTGTCGACGCGATAAGAAAGTTGCTGACAGACACTACCCGGCCTCAAAGTATTCCGTCGTGGTTAACGGATCAAGTACGGAGCGTTTTTTGCCCACATGTCGGGCTACCGCCCAGACGGGATGCGATGTTGAAGTAGGTACCGGTTTGTTATGTATATTTAGATTTTTTGTGATTACCCGATTTTGTTTTGGTTAAGAAAGTCTATAGGCTGTAGTGTAAGGTTTACCACTATATCTTACATGAGAACAGTAAACCTATTTGCATCTCAGGTCTATAAGCATTATCGAATACGATCAGGTTAATTTATCGTCGTGCCGCGTGGTGCCGGCTCAGAATACCACCACCCTATCTCCTCCCGTGGTTGTCGTAAAAGTCGACTAAGGGATTATCCGGAGGATGGGCAGCAGCGTCCTTCGGGTACATTGACAACTCAACTGCGATCGCCAACCCGTCTGCCAAGCGTGCCGATTATGGCAAATCCCCGCAATGAGCCCACAACACAACCATGTCGGTCGTTGTGGTGATCTTTGGGGGAGGCCTGTGTCCAGCAGTGGACTTCATTCGGCCGAAATGATGATGATGATGAAATTTGACCAACCATAGGTCAGTAAGTTGGGCTAGTCCACAAAGTTGCTAACAACCTATGGATCAAGCTATGCTCTAAGTTTCTTCGAAATGGCAACTGGATTCACTGACATAGTGAGCAGTCAGCAAAATAAAGGACCTAAAGTTAAGACCTAAAAGAAAGTTCTCTGTAAGTCTTTTGATGGCCATAGAAAACAGTCCTTCAGTGCAGATTGCAGATCAGAAAATGCAGCATGGGATGCCATCAGCCAGATGGACCGACCACCACCTGAAGAATGTGTGATGGGTTAGGTATGGAAAGCGTAGCATCCAGTTGGGTATGTTGTGCAATATGCATGAGGCTTAATTGTAGTAAGTATTCAGGTACTTACTAGAAAATATGCAAAGGTACCAGTTGGGTATATTGGGCAATATGCATGAGGCCTAATCGTAGTAAGTGTTTAGGTACTTACTAGAAAATATGCAAAGGTATTCATACATGTATTCCATGGATATTTTATGGTAAATAATAAATTAACGGCTGTTATAAAGTCTTGTGTTGTATTTACTTTAACCTTGACTCTATAATTTATTTAAATTAATTCACAATTTAAAGCTGTTTCCATGGGACATACAGGCCATAGAGAACCAACTACATAATGTTTAAAATTCTTCATCATATATATATCAATGACCATTAAAATCATCCGCGTTTTTTATCCATAAGTAAATTGACACTTGTACTACTAAATTGTAAGTGCAGTATTATCAGTATGAACTGATAAAGAGGTTATGGACAGGTAGAGCCAAGATAAGTGGAGTTATCCGATTGCCTTAAGTCACACCAAAACCTTGATTGCACAAAATGAAATTAACCTTTATTATCACATTGAGTGTAGTAAAACGAGACACAAAAAATCTATTGTGGAGAGGATATCAAGAGTTACATTTTATTTTATTGTGTGGTTGATGTTTACTTGCAGTTCAACTTCTTATGCTGTGATTCTATTGTAATTATTTACAGAAATCAAGTAGTTTTTCTACTATTGATTTATACCAATTCCTTTTAGGTGTAAGATGTTGACCTGCATGGCTTCATCATCATCAGGATCATCTAAATTTCATTTGTAAACCACAAAAACAAGATTTAAATTGTAGGTACTAGTAAATATCCAGTTTACAAATTGCTATAAGGATAAATTGAATAATTTATATAAAGGTAAAAAGTGATACAACTGTTTATTTTGATACTTTTGTTTACCTTAACAATAGTGATAGTAGTGTATTAGATTATGAAAAGTTTATCTTATTAAAACTTCAGGGAATAAGAGGTATTTACTTTATCTTCATTTATATTCTGATTTTTAACATGATTTAAATGTGTTAAATACCTATTCAAGTTTATAATGTCAAGGAGAATTTGCTAATTCTACATTTAAAATACGTTTGGATTGAAAACAGTAGAGAAATATCACTGCTACTCAATAAACTATTTTAAGTTGGTCTATCTAATAATAAAAAATGCCGCATTCTATCGCGACTGCATGCGCTACGCTACGAAACTAGTTTTGTTAACATTAACAGAAGGAACCCAAGTGTTTAAGGTCAAAGACTGCGTGTTTTTTATGACGAAAAAACACATGCAATGGTTTCAAATCATGTCCTCACGAACAGGATCGAATTTCATTCAATTCTTGTACATTTTACACAGAAAACTTTGCACAAACAGTGTAATATGAGAAGAATGCTTCAACATCGTTTTAAAAGACTACGAACATAATTAGAAATACAGCAACGCAAAGTTTAGGGCAAGCGCAACTATAACCTAAATACACAATTATAACATTTATATCTGAGAAAATTTGGGTTTATTTTGAGTTTCAGGTAATTTCCGGCTTTTTTATACAACATCTATGTGTGTACAACTCAAGTTAGACATATAAAAAAATATTAATTGAAATAATGGCAGGCGACACAATGGCGCGTTTACGGTTTGTTATACAAATACTAAAATACATGGAAATTACTCACGTTTATTTTCGATAATCCACACTCACAAAAATAAACACTGAAAAAACCAATTAACACCGAATTTGTTGTTTAAATCAGTCAAACAAAACGGAGATATATGGAGAAAGCGTCACTGATAAACCACATCGTTTTCTGGAATTAAAGAGCAGTCTAAAGTGTCGATAGTCGATGGCGATACATAAGTAGATTTGATTATCACTACGTATCTTAGGATTCGAATAATATTTCGTACTTGACACAAATAATCATGCTTATTGTGATCGTTTTATGATAGGTATATTTTGAACATTTATTCTGTACTTCATACTTTTCAACTGAATCAAAGAAAATCTTTACTCCAAATCGATATAGATATCGATAGTTTATAAAATTGGTTGAAATCCCTATGCAGAGCAAACTGGGTTGCCGACTTGCCGCTGCTATGATAGAATTAAACAAATATAGGTACGTTGTTAGAGCATAAAATATTGTTTTATTTTATAGTTCATGTATTTGTGCATAAATAATATAATAATTGTACGTAGTAGATTTGTATGTTACACGTTTGTTTATAACACGTATGGATGCTGCACGTAGGTATATAGAATGAATGAAATAAACGCGGTCCAATAAATCGCAGTAAATGGCCTCCCCCAAAACTGTGGGATGCAGTTGAGCTCAAACCTAGTAGTAACAATGCCACTTATCGTCAAAGGCGAACTTATCGTCACATAGCCTCATTCATTCATTAGTATATATGGGACTTTGTCGCGATGTGCTTAGAGGTTGACCAAAGAATCTTGCTTCATCCAGAAGGTAGGAAGCGTCCTGGTACCAGGAGTCGATGACGGCGATCCGGGACCACCCTTGTCCCTCCAACCCCAATCACCATGAACTGGGCTGAGGAGTTAGGGATTTCAGAAGGGGAGTTGGGCGAGTCATTGGCCAGCTAAAGGCTTGCTATACTGCACCCCACCCAGATGGTATTCGGACCCGCGCGTGGGTGTGTGCACTGCAGCCTCTTGAGGACTGGTGGAGGCGACTGTTCACCTAGTGTGTCCATCACAGTGTGTTGGCATCTGGCTGGAAGGAAGCCGATTAGTTCTTCTGAGGAAAGAAGGAAGTCGTCTCCCTCTGCGTACCATCCTATTTGCCTGCTCGTTTTTTTTTTGCTTGGTTTTGTAGCTATTTCGAGAGCAAAATTGCCCGATGTCTCGTTAGTCACCTGTCGCGAATTGGCCTCGACCCTGGTCGACAGCCAATATGGCTTCCAGTAGCGGTGGTGCATTATTGACGCTACTCTTTGCATCCCCTCACTGTCCCAGTGGAATGGGGAGGCGTTGGCTGTCATCCTTGACATATTCAGCGCCTTCAACTCATTCCAACGGGGCGCAGGTTTAGAGCGCAGAGTGACAATATGGAACGTGCGAGGGCAGTACCCTCGACTGCGTTCTACGAGGCGGCAATTCTTCTGGCGCGCTTTCTACCTGTACAGATCCTGGCAGAGTTGGATGCGTTGGTCTACAATCGGGCACGCTCTATCTGCCAGAGTGGCGAAAGTGCGCCCTAAGGAGCGTACGATAGGCTGAGGCTGAGTCAAGCTTGACAACGTGTACTCAAAAAGTGACGTGCCGACTGCTGTACGTGACCGCCTGTGGTTGCAATACGTGACCGCCTGTGTTTCAGTACGTGGCCCTGTGCATCATCGAAGCCGTCCTATCGCTATTCGGAAGTCGTGCATTCCTAGCGATGGAGGAAGTACATGATGTAGTTCCGCAGAGGGAATAGATGTTTACAAATCCAATTTTTTATTTGTTGTTTTCTGTAGTTTAAGTTCTGGTAACGCTTCTTTGTGACTAATAAAGGCATATAAAAACAAACTTTTTAATTTCATCATCATCATATCGGCCATACAACGTCCACTACTAAACAAAGGTCTCCCCCATAGACTTCCACAACTGTGTCATAATACTGGGGGGAATTTGCCAGCACTCACCATGCTTAGCGGGTGAGTTGGTGAGCACAGAATGGCTACTGTTCCATAGAAAGGACGCTGCTACCCATCCCTCTGGTTTAAAGTCCCTTAGTCGCCTTTTACGACTTCCATGGGAGGAGACCCTGTCAGGAACACCAAAAAGCAAATTATCACAGAAGAAATAATAAAAAATGTCCATGAAAAAAATTACAGTAGTTAGTTTTTTCAGTTTCCCACTACTTTTCCGCACTGGAATGCGCGGGTATCTGAAATCCCTGATTTATTTGTTTATTTTTATATTTTTCTTACTGATTTGATTTTGCTGTTTTGGACTCGGCAACACTGGACAAATGTCAAAATAAAATAACCAAAATTGCCATGTGCGTTACGACGACACACGGTGTTTAATTTCGTTATACTGTCGTTTTATGTGAATATTGTGCCATGGACTACGTAGTAGGCAGTGTGGCAGCCTTAATTACCGGTAACGTTACACCGAACAGACCTAGGCTCTTAAAAAGAGCTCTTACGCCGACAAAACATCAGCCTTCGCCAAACGTTACCCCAAAGAGCGAATTTGTTGAAGATAGGTCCATATTTCTCTCACCAAGTATGCAGAAAAAGAAAGCTATGGTTAAAAAGTCACCTAAAAGAATATTTCAGAATCCAGACTTAGAGACCACAGAAAGTAGTGACGGTAATTTAAGTCTCAGCAGTCCCAAGGCAGATAAAGTTAAGAAACATTTAAAAGAGGACTTAGAAGTTGACAGCACGCTTAATAAAAGTAGGACAAAACTGAAATCCCCTAAAAACAAGATTGACATCAAGACAGAATCAACACAGGAAAGTACTAAAAGTGTAACTGAAACAAATGAAAATGAAAGTACACCTAAAAAGAAGAAAAATAAACTTAACTCACAATCAGAAATCGCAGAAAATGTTAATACTCATTCTACTGATAATGTCAGTATTGAAGATACAACTGCTACAAACAGATCAAAAAAAAAGAAGCAAAGACGCAAATCCATAGTAAACACTGATAGTAACAAAGAAAATGATAGCAGTGAAAAAGTTACTGATCCTGAAATTCCCAGCGTCAATTATGAAGGTCCTGATAAACAGAAAAATAAATCAAGTAATTTAGAAGTTACGCATAATAATAACGAAATCATAGAAACCGGTAGTAACAAAAAATCAAAAAAGAAAAATAAGAAACGAAAGAAGAAATCAAAAGCACCTGGAACTGTTGACATCTTAGAGAGTAAAATTGATGCATCAGAAGAAACTATTAAAGTAAGGTTACAACAAGAAAATCAAAGTAAACAAAAAAATAAAAATAAAATGGGCAAAAGAACTAAAAAGCAACTAAATAAACCAGAAATTATGGAAACAGATGAACATAGTTTAGTTGAAACTGAAGTAGTAAACACAAAAGCTAAAAGTGCAGTAAATCCTAATGCAATAACAGATAAAGAATCAGATTCAGAACATGAATCTGACAATGAAATAGAATCAGAGAATGAAGAAATTAATAAGAAAGTTCTGGAATCAGAGAAACACGAGGAGAGTTCTGACGAAGAAGATGAGAAAGTTGAAAAGAAAGAAGTGCATAATAATGAAGTTAGTGGAATTGAAAATAATTCCGAAGATGAGATAAAGCGGACACTCTTTATAGGCAATGTGCCTTTTAGTGCTAAATGTAAGAAAGAAATTAAGAAGATTTTCAATAAACATGGGCAGATAGAGACTATTAGGTGAGAAACTCTTACTAACTCAAAAACGTCCGTTGGATATTGACTACTCATACAATAACATGCAGCTTCAATGTGTAGATCAATTTAAACTATTAGGGTTGACAGTAGATACTAATATAAATTGGAAGGCCCATATTGAAGCTGTGTCCAGTAGACTTGCAGGCTTTACGTACACTCTAATTGAATTAAAAAGATCAACCGATTCAAAGACAGCCATGTCAGCATATTACGCGTACGCATACTCTTGGCTAATGTATGGAATTGCAGTGTGGGGAAATAGCGTTGAAGTAGAAAAACTCTTCATTTTACAAAAAAAGTGCATAAGAATTATCGCAAACATTGACCAAATGCAGAGCTGCAAACCGTACTTTATTAATTATGAAATGCTCACATTAACAAGTTTATATATTTTGGAGGTAGGCAAGTTTGTCAGAAAGCATGCGTCATTATTCCCACTAGCTAAAGACCAACGCCCGCAGCAACGCAGCCTAAGATTCCATAATAAACTAGCTCTGCCAAGTTCAAAACTAACTCTTTATCATTCAGGACCTTTTGTAATGTGCATAAAAATTTATAATAAATTGCCGAATGATATTAAAGATATCGAGTATGAAAATAAGTTTATAAACACACTTAAAAACTACCTTATACAGAAGTGCTATTATAGTCTGAAAGAATTCTTAACTAATTAACAAAAATATTTGATTACGCACATTATAATCAAAGTCAATAAAATATATATTTTACTATCTGCAAACATACTATGAAATCCCCACTAAAAAATTAAGCATAAACTTATATTAGATGACCACTTATTTAGATAATGTAAAATGAAGTAATGTATTATTAATTTTATAATTTAATTAATTTAAATGAAATTGAAATGTAATGTATAAGTAAAAATTCAATTGTAATAATGATTGCATAATTCGATTAATGTAAAAAAAAAAAATTAGATGTGATAATATTTTTATTGGTTATCTAATGTCATATATAGTTTTAGTTAAACAAATGTATTGCTGTGCCCTGTCAGGGTTCATGTTTGAAACTTTATACTACCTATGTAACATCTGGTATACAACGTGAATGTAATGAATAAATAAATAAATAAATAAATAAATTGCATTCATAGATCTCACATCTCTTGTAGAATAATTCTACATTGATATCCAAAGGTATAACTGTTGGTTAGGAGACGAGAAAGAAGGTTTATTATTTACTTAGTATTCAGGTTGAACTTTTATCATATCCTACAGACAAAATAAGGTATTTTAATAAAATAAAAAAATATTATTATCCAACATTAATTAATGGAATTTTAGTACTGGGTCTTGGGATTTAATCACCTATAACCTTTTGGGGGGTGAATCAGGCCATAATCCCCAACCCAAATCAGAAAAATAAACTACTTTATTTTTCACCAAAATATCCATTTATTTTCAAACACAGTCAATCCATAAAAGGTTGGGGTCAATGGCCTCCTGCCTATGATTATGATTGGGTGGTAGGCTAGGTACACATGGCATAACCAGGACAAGCTGATCTCGCATTGTATAGGCTTTTGGTATGATGAGAGATCAGTGTAAACTGGATTTGTATAGCTTGATGTGTAGCCATGTGTACCAAACATTGCCTCAGTGCAAAGTCAAAAACAAAAAAAAAGTCAAAGTTTTGTATGTCAAATAAATCCGTTCCAAATAGTTGATCTCTGGAGTAGAGCAGGGAAGAAGCTACATGGATACTCTTTTAAAATAAATGCCTGCCTCACACTCTGACATTATATGAGACCGGTGCATATATGTAAGCGGCAATTATTTTCTTTTCCTTAAATTAAAATCTTGCCCCATATTAGGATTTCTCCCGAGTCGTGGGTGTGTTTACAGACACAAATTTCACACACAATACACCCAGACCTGCAACGACTACCTGCAGATCATACAAAATTTGTTCCGTGCGGCAATAGGCGAACTAATAGGAAAAGAACCCACGACACAGAGCGCAGCAGTCGACTATATCAGCCACTGCCCCAACCGTGCCATCAAATGTGGAATAGTTGAATACTAATTACATAGTTATAAGAATTATTATAATTGCATGTTTTGTATACATATATTGCATGTATTGAAAACTTTTTTATTATAATGATGAAATCAGGGCTCTACGGCTTAGAGTGTTGATAGTAACTCAACCAATGCCCAGTTTTATCTATTTATTTAACTATTATGTTTTTAAGATGGAGACGCTTACAGTGAGCGCCGCGTCGCGCCGCCGTTTGTCGCGTATTGCCATTACCACCATAAACGCCATGAGCACTGACAGACCATAAGATTATTTTTTATTTAGTGATGGGCGGTCTCGTTTACCTACTCATTAGATTATTTAAATGCCAATTATGAAATTATTGTTAAATATATTCGATTTTATTATTTATTTTTTGCGCTTTGTGTAGTTCTTATTTGTATATATATTTGTTGATTTATTAGAAGGTATAATATGCAATATTTATGTTATATACTGTTTTTACACCCGTGAATCACCGAATCACCGAAGGGTCCAGTTGAAAACCAGCGCCAGGCTCTTGTCTGGCAAATGCTGAACTGGTTACCTGTTTGGCGCAACTGTGGGGCACACAACAAACTAGCCTAATATTGTTTTTTTTTTTCTGTATTGTTTATAACCCTATCCAAATTTTTATCGTGTTTCTTTTTTAGTTTTATATTAAGTTTTATTACTGTTTGTGATGTCTCACTTTGCTGTCAAATAAAAAAATTCTTTCTTTCTTTCTTTCTTTCTTCTTTCTATGCTATGTTGTATTATTCTGAAATAGTATAATTTTCATCTTCAGGATTCGCACAGTACCAATAAAGGATGGAAGGTACACCCCCAAGCTAGCTGTGATCAAGAATGAGCTGCATCCAGAGAGGACCACTGTCAATGTGTACATCAAGTACACTGATGCTGACTCTGTTGAAAAGGTTGGTTTTTCCATACTTTTCTGTAGTCTCTTCACATTACGTTTTAAAGTCAGTCATATTAGCGCTAATAGTCTTTTAAACTGTGATTATTACAAATTTCCAAAAATTTCCCATTACATAGACTGTATCATATTTAGTGAGTTAAAAAAAAAAAGATAAAAAAAAAAAAAAAAAAAAAAATATATTTAGTGAGTTATGGCTGACCATCAGTGTTGCAAAACAAAGAAGTAAATCTATGTAGTTACATTTTACAATATCACACACCAATAGCAAGCCATTTATGTCTCCAGGCCCTAGTCGAAAACAACACTCTCCTGAACGAGAACCATCTCCGCGTGTCACGCAGCAGCAGCACTGGTGCAGAACACGACCCTCGATGCTCCGTGTTCATAGGGAACCTGCCCTTTGCTATGGAAGATGAAGCGTTGAGGGCCAAGTTTGAAAACTGTGGAGAGATACATTCCGTCAGGATTATCAGGGATAAAAAAACGAATGCTGGAAAAGGTCAGTGAATTGTAAGTCAGATAGCTTCAAAAGATTCTGTTGACTCGCAAATGCGACAGGCGGATTTTCTTCTTATATTATAATATAATAGTTTTGTTGGTGGCCATAATTGTATAGTTATTTAAAATTCTAATGCCTCTGCATAACATAAAAGGTACAGAAGCCAAAACAAAATCTGTCTGTTTGTCTATCTGCATGTCACCTGATAACAGAACAACAGGCAGAATCTGATATACAGCTTTATCTTTCTATAGTCTGGTTCTATACAAAGTAAATATGTGATGATGTCGCAGTCAAAAGTTAATCATACTGTATGCTTAACCCGTTAACGCTTGAAACTCCCTGAAATGTACCTTTTTCTGTGACCTGAAATCTAAATCCATTCTTACCTCCACTTCCTTCTGGTTTTGCCAGTATGGCAGAAATATTCTGGAAAAATGGTTGATTTCATGTTCGTTGATCACTTTTCCAGTTTCATAACCAGCGTGATGCCCGTTTTAATGCGGTATCTGGTGGAAAAATAGTGTGAAATTTAAATTCGATATGTCAGATCATATATAGACTGAAAAACTGAATTGTTTTTTAAATTTTTTTTAATAAACGCGATTTTATGTCTGCCATGCAATGTCAATAATAATTGCCAATGTATACGAAACACTATGAAATACCTAATATTAGAAATATTAATTTATATAGACCTACCTTAAAAATATTGACACATAACCTTAGAGGCAATGTGTGTTTATCTTATCTTATCTTATCTCTTTAAATGAGCAATTCTTGTAATTAGAATCTCGGAATCGGCTCCAACGATTTTCATAAAATTTTGTATATAGGGGGTTTAGGAAAAAAAGGAATAGGAAGGAATCATTCAATCATTTTTAGAAAATGTCATTTTATAGGCGTTTGAGTAGTCTCAACTGAAAAATATGACTCTTCCTGACATCTATTGGCGAATAATAATACTATTTTTTGTGAGCAACTAATTGCTTTAACGACACAACAGCAGATGGCGTTGTTAAGTAACACGAAAATACCGAGCAAAGCTCGGTCATCCAGGTATATTAATAATCGAGCATAACACCATGTTCATTTTATACTATAATGTCAAGTATTATTTCACATTATAGTATAAAAGTTAATTATAATGGAAGTATTATAATTTTGTTTAGGTACCACTGACATTCAATATTAAATACTTTGTCCAAAAAAATTAATTTGGAGAAGTAGCATCTGTTACATACTCTAAGAACTATTTTATGAGGATAGCTATGTAGTCTAATTTTGAGACAATGGAGTGCTTAGTGGTACCACTACTGCCGCATAGATGGCGCTAAACTCAAAATATTGAAGTTCAAGTTTTCTTAATCTTATATCTTTAAATTTGAGTAGTCTCAACTGAAAAATATGACTCTTCCAGACATCTATTGGCGAATAATAATACTATATATATATACTTACGTAATTGATTGATAAACTGTAAAAAATTAAGTATTTGTTTCTAATATAAGATTAAACTAATTGCACTCATGATTTTTTTCTTTAAATAACCAGTTCATATTTTTTATTATTCTATCGGTAAGATCGAAAAATATTATTCATATTTCATTATTTTATTAGTAATTCGTACTTAAATATAATTTCCAGAAAACACAATTTAAAAATAAAAAAATACCGAGCAAAGCTCGGTCAAACATCTAGTATATGCTTATGCGAATAAGCATCATCTCTGGCTATTTCCTAATAAAATATTACATTGGAACTCATTTTTTTGCTGATTTGATGCTAAGTAGGTCACTGATCACACCATGGGGTCTTCATCAACAACCATTATAATTCTCAAATAAAAATTCAGAAACCATTTACAGGTTTCGGTTACGTAAACTTCGCATCCAAAGACGGCGTAGAACTAGCCTTAGCGTTAACAGAAGAGGACTTAACAGTTAAGAATAGAATACTACGCGTAAAACGATGCACCCAACTCACTAACAAAAAGAAACCAGCTGCAACTGGCAACAACCAGGTTAATCAGCAACGAGGTGGATTCAGGAATGGAAACAACCAGGGTTATCCACAAAGAGGCGAGTTTAGGAGTGGAAATAACCAGGGAAATCAGCAAAGAGGCGAGTTTAGAACTGGAAATAACCGGATCCACCAGCAGAGAGACGGGGTTCCAAGCCGTCATAACCAGGGTAACCGACAGAGAGGCGGGTTTGCAGCCGGTAACAATCAGACTAACCAGCTAAGAGGCGGTTTCAATAAGTTTAGTAATCAGAGGAATCAGCCTCAGAAGGATGAAGAAGGTCGCGAAGGAGCGCATAGAAGAATCATGCATAAGAGGAAGAATCAGGTAACAAGATCATCATCATCGTCTTATCGGCCATACAATGTCCACTACTGAACAAAGGCCTCCCCATAGATTTCCACAACTGTGTCATCATATTGGGGGGAATTTGCCAGTACTCACCAAGCTTGGCAGGCGGGTTGGCGAGTGCAGGCCATTCTGCTATATACTGTTTCACAGAAGGGCCGCTACGACATCCACGGGAGGAGGTGGAGTGGTGCTATATTCTTAATCCGGACACCACATGGACCATGGCAACAAGATAGTTTAATCTAATTCTAAAGAAATTCTAGTTCTGTTCTGCCTTTGAGTCAAAGTGAATGTCATATGAAGCCTGGATGTAAATTAATAAATACCGTAATTAATATGCTTGGTGTTTCTTGCATTAGTAATAATCATAAAACATCGGTGAAGACAAGTGTTTTGGAAAGTTTAACACCTGGCATAAATAATTATAATTCATGCAGCAGAAGCATTAAAATCCAAGGTTCCTAGTTACTTAGGGAGAATACCAGAATGCGAGCGGTTCCGCTCTGTAACTACTTTCCGTAAATTTACTATTAATGTGATTTTACTTTGAGAAAATTTTACAACAGGTTATCTTTTCTCAAATTAAATAACATTATTTGTCATAAAAATACATTAATCTGGATTTATTAAGTAATTTTGATTAAATACTTATTTGAATTAATAATACATTTATTTATTTTAGGATGGCCTCGATGGGCCTCCGAACAAAAGACAGAAGGATATCAATCAACCTATTAAAGAAAAGAAAAGCAGAAAGGAATTTGTCGGTATGACGGCTGAAAAGAAAAAGGTAACAACATTATATTATTCTTTAAGAAGGGGTTGAGAAATGACATCAGGAAGATATACAGTAGCACCCTCTGTTGGGTGAAACTACACGAAGCTATCAGAATCTTTTGTGATCTGTCTACCGTATTTGATTGTGTTAATATCAGGATTTCATTGCGTTAATATCAGGATTTCATTGCGTTAATCTCAGGATTTGATTGCGTAACTTTCGCTACTAATATACTAAATACTAGTCTAGCTACGAAAATAATTAGGTGGATCATTTGGGTTTGGTACTATCTTATATATGCCGTGTGGTGCCGGCTCAGAATGCCACCACCCCATTTCATCCCGTGGGTGTCGTAAAAGTCGACTAAGGGATTAACCGGAGGATGGGCAGCAGCGTCCTTCGAGTAGATACATTAACAACTCAACTGCGATCGCCAACCCGTCTGCCAAGCGTGGCGATTATGGCAAAACCCCCCAATGAGCACACAACACACCGATATCGGTCATTGTGGTGATCTTTGGGGGAGGCCTGTGTCCAGCAGTGGACTTCATTCGGCCGAAATGATGACTATCTTATAGAGACTACAATAAGTACTACTACTTTAAATACATAAAAATAAGTGTGCCGCAGGGCTCAATACTGGGCCCTTTATTGTTCATAGTCCATATGTATTATCTCCCGTAAATATAATCAATGTTAATTATGCAATCTTGTTATTTCAGAAACGCAAATTTGACAAGGGTCAAAAGAAGAAGAAGGTTCTAAGCGAGATTCTGACAAAGTAGCGTGATAATGATGATGCTTCCAACAGTATGTAACTTATTGTTTTAAATGTTCATTAAAATATGAAGAGTTTTAAATAATGTGGGTATTTGTTTGTACTACCTGTCCATAAATACTACATTTCAGATAGTAATGTCTTAGGTTTTCGCGATTATTACTCATAATAAAACACTTTTAAACGGATTATATCGCGTATATTATAGATTTTTGTTTTTCCTGACGTTTCGAATGCTTTGCAGCATTCGTGGTCGCAAGATGACTGAACGTCAGGAAAAACAAAAAACTATAATATACGCGATATAATCCGTTTAAAAGTGTTTTATTACATTTCAGATGTTGGTTTAGTTAATGTCAGTAGTTACATATTACATGTATGTAGGTAGTAACTTTTTTTGTTACTGTACAGCACAAGCCAGAGGTTCCACGGATGTACCTGAGCGATCGACCTATCAATTTGGCATCCAAGCAAAAATGTATGGGTTCAATATGTATTTTTGTATTTATCAATTTAAAGTGTCAAAGATTTCTTTAAAACCTGGATTGTAGTGTAATAGTCGAGTACGGGAAATAATTTAGAATGTTAACTAATTCATACCAAAAGAAGCTCTGGAGTAAAAATAATAAAGTACTTAGTGAATATCAATTTTAGTCTGTTCAAGAGCAGAGTTCTAGAGTTGCACCTCTCGAAAAACTGAATACTGAATATGACGAAGCTAGCGTATCTACTGCAACTGCAGCTCAACCTCCATTTTTAGCTCAAAAAAGACAATAAATAAGAAGGAACGCCATTTAAAACTAAGTACGAGGACCATGTGGATTATTAATTTATTTTGTTTTATTGACGTGATAGTTGTCTGGCAGTTTAGGTATGTCATGCTCACTCAAGTGTCCTGCTGATGGTGGCGTTATGTATCAGGTCGCTTAGTTGCCCTACAATATGGTTGAGCTGAGCGACGCTGATGCATGCGTCATGCTCGTGAACGTGTGCTGTCTGTTGGGATTGGTCAGCTTAATACTGCCATGACAATTTAATCATAAGTTTTTCTAAATATCAGTCTTGTTTAGTGTGGACTTTTTAAGAAGTTTACTTTTTCTGCTACATTGCCCTCTCATTATTTATTTTGAGAACAATGTAACCAAAAATACTGTAACAATTATTATGATTTAAAAAGAGTAACCATGGAGTTTGTAGTGGAGAGAAAAAGAGTAACCGTGTGGTGTCCGGATTAAGAATATAGCACCACTCCATCTCCTCCCGTGGATGTCGTAAAAGGCGACTAAGGGATTCTAAACCAGAGGGATGGGCAGCAGCGTCCCTTCTGTAGAACAGTAGCTATACTTGCTCACCAACTGGCGTGCCAAGTATGGCAATTACTGGCTAATTCTCTCCAAAATAAATCATTGCGTGTCGTAAAACGAGACGCAATTAAAAATCTATTGTGTCTACACTGCTGCCGGCAATTATGGAAATATATGGGGAGACCTCTTCTTGTTTTTTTTTTTTAAACGTTGCTCCACACTAGGATTTCTCCTGTGTCGTGGTGCGTTTACAGACATGAATTTCACACACAATACACCCAGACCCGGAACAACTACCTGCAGATCATACAAATATTTAGTAATGTCTTAGATTTTCGCGATTATTACACATTATAATAAAACACTTTTAAACGGATACCTAGAATGTTTCGTGAGGCTATTGAAATTAAAAAACATCCTAATTTTAATAGAGAAGATGGTTGGCAGGTACCACCTGTTTGGAATCCAGTTATTAAAATAATAAAGTCCCAAACAACATACCGCACTAAGAAACATCAAGACACTGTGAGTGATTACTGCGTGCATCGAAACTAATTTTTTGATTAAAATTGTACGGTAGATAAAATAAAATAACTTTTTAAAATCTGTAACGACGCCTGTCACCTTAGTCATCCTGCGACCACGAATGCTGCAAAGTATTCGAAACGTCAGGAAAATCAAAAATCAAAATATACGCGATAGAATCCGTTTAAAAGTGTTTTATTATAATACAAATATTTGTTCCGTGCGGGAATCGAACCCGCGACCCAGTGCACAGCAGCCGACTGTATCAGCCACTGCACCAACCGTGCCGTCAAGCAGTGTCAGCAGCAGCAGTTTCTTCAGCAGTGAACGTCCTTTGGCGAATATGATGAGGGGAGGCGATGGAGTGGTGCTTTATTCTTAATCCGCACACAATTTAGTTATGTAGGTTGGTTATAAATTGGGTTCAGCTGTCGACGAGAAGCACCTCGACCCTTGTGGATCTTTTCTGCTGACCTTGCCTTCAATTCCGTTGCTGCCACATCGAAGAGTGCCTGCAGGTACCCTGCGATTGTACCAGCATCTACGCAGCTACAGGATAAGCTGTTCCCAGGTGATTCGCCTTACGCCTATCAATATCCTATCGTGATACAGTATTCACTAGTACGGAGGTCAGTGTGAATCTGGCTCAAACAACCGTAAAATACCAATCACCTGAGTCCTATGTTGGTAAACACAAATCACGGGATTGTTGTGATATGTGAATTATAATTAAGAATGCCACCACCCCATCTCCTCCCATGGGTGTCGTAAAAGTCGACTAAGGGATTAGCCGGAGGATGGGCAGCAGCGTCCTTCGAGTACAATAACAACTCAACTGCGATCGCCAACCCGCCTGCCAAGCGTGGCGATTATGGCAAAACCCTCCAATGAGCCCACAACACACCCATATTGGTGGTTGTGGTGATCTTTGGGGGAGGCCTGTGTCCGGCAGTGGACTTCATTCGGCCGAAATGATGATAAGGATTGTTCTTGACTTTTGCTAATAAAATTTATTACTTTACTTTAATAGCGTCGCAGTCACACAATATAAGTACACAGTATTTTTCACCCCTACAGATCAGCATGTACCCACAGTGCTCAGTGTTATTCTATGGAGGTGCTCATTGTGTACCAAAGTGCTCTGTGAGTGCACCTAAAAAGTGTCTTAGTTGTAATCTGTTTAAGTTTAAATAAGGCTGACATTATTTATTTATAAAAAACGTTGCCCCACACTAGGATTTCTCCTGTGTCGTGGGTGCGTTTTACAGACATGAATTCCACATACAATACACCCAGACCTGGAACAACTACCTGCAGATCATACAAATATTTGTTCCGTGTGGGAATCGAACCCACGACCCGGAGCGCAGCAGCCGACTGTATCAGCCACTGCACTGCGCGGTTGTGCCGTCAAATTGTGTCTTCGTAGGCTGTTTAGGCCTGACACCCGTTCCTTGACCATTTGTGAGCTAACCTTGAAGAACTTATCTTGAAGAACCAGTTCAGGGCCGCTTGAGTGTCGCTAGTATGCAAATGGTTTTACCTTTGACATTCCTTCTTTGCATTCTTTGATGTTGGCAATTATCGCATAATGTTTCTGCTTGGAACACAGATCCATAATACCCCATACTTTGGTTGACGTTGCAGTTATTGCGAGTAAAACAATAATAATTAATAATAGAATTGTATTCACTCGGTCACTCCTCCCTATGTTGTATATGAACTCTTGTACCTCTTGTTGAAGATGTGGATACAATGTGATATGTTTAACTTACCTGTGATTGTAAGGGTGGCCTATATAGTTATTTAAATATTTGATCGGCCCGACAGGGTCCATAACGATCACATATTATTATAAATTTACAAATGATTGAGTGTATTTATATACTTATAAGGCGCTGTGCATTCAACGGCCGTAGTTTAAATTTTTGCGTCTTCCCAGACAAGTTGGTGGCACTATACGAGGTTACTGATGTCACACGCCGCCATTTTCTATCCCATTCTTTAATCGACTGAGTTATACAATCACTTAGTTCATTATTAGTGCATTTGCCACAATTCGACTTCGACGATCATGAAGTAGATGTTATACTCTTTGGTCTCAATTTATTAGCTGGTGTGCTTACAGAGTACATTATATATACGGAAAGGTGTGCTATTGCTCCTCCTCCGAACAAAGATAGGGACTTGTAGTAAATAATAATACAGCATTTTATTTGGTACAGTATTTATTGTATAGTTGTCATTACAAAAATGTCAATGTTAGCAAAAATAATCACAGTCTGACACTTTAAGTTACAATTAATTCTACATACAAACGATACATTTGCTACAACGACATCTATCGACCGATAAAAACAACTATTCGATGTTTCATTTGCTAAAGCGACATCTATTGACCGAAATTATAAAAAGGTAATATTTTATACAAACGCCACATATAAATTAAATCTAGATTTATCTACCAAGTCTACACTCCATAACAACCTAACTTATCTGTACATCACTAAAATCTATAAAATGATGTGACCATTGATTATTATAGATTTTTAATACCATAAAGTTTGTTTCCGTTGAAAAAACAAGATGGCGCTGCCGTTTCCTTAATAATTATAATTTTGGTAAATCTCTGTCATATTTCTAATATATTCACACCGTTTCATAACAGCGATATCGGCCAATTATAATCAAGTTAAGTTACAACCAGTTTGCAATTGATTGAGTGGATTCTATAAAAATGTTTTTTATGCAGTTCCTAAGACACCATTACTGTTTATGGCACCATCTTATTCTATGGTAACTCATTTATCAGGTATTTTTAACATTGAATGTCAAAATCTTACATATAATGTCCCTTACCAATGATAGCGAGGTATTCCTTTGTTTATTTCGAGAAATTTATATTTACGCTGATTCACTATTAGAGGAAACTAGAAAAACGGACACATCTATTATACTTCAGATACACACAAATATTTTTCAAATAATTACATATCTTGTAGAAATAGTTTTTATTGGTGAATAGGTTTGATATGAAAAAGTTGGGCACAGCATTGTCCCGTGTGCTGCCAACACACTGCGATCTCCAATCCGCTTGCCAAGAGTGGTGATTATGGCAATATGACTTCTCATACGGGCTGATGTGTGTTATAAATAATTATTTCTTGTTTCGGATGAAAAGGGAAACACCTCTGGACAAGCATCTCATCTCATACCCATGACTTCCCGAAATAAACACAAGAAAATACGTTTAACCCTAGAAAGCGTTGGACCAATCATTATTGCTAACATTCCCGCTAACCCTACGAAGTACACTTGACACTAACGTATAAATATAGGCTACTATTTACATTGCGACTAACAGTCAATTAGCTATAAGTACTAAGAAATTAAAAAATCAGTTTTGTTCATTTTTGAGCAATAGATATTTATTGAGGCCAGTAGAGCAAAAATGGCATAACACATTGTGTCAGTTTTACAATAAAAAAATATGAAGTTTTAAAAATGATTTTGTTTTGTATTTTTGTTTTTCTTTTTAAAAACGTCGCCCCACACTCGGATTTCTCCTGTGTCGTGGGTGCGTTTACAGACATACATTTCACAATATACCCAGACCCGGAACAACTACTTGAGATCATACAAATATTTGCTCCGTGCGGGAATCGAACCCGCGACCCCGAGCGCAGCAGTCGACTGTATCAACCACTGCACTAACCGTGTCGTCAATTAGCCACGGGTGTTGTTCGATTAACACTAGTTATTATATTATTAATTGAATTAATTAATATTTCCACACACGCATCGAACTGTAACTTGTACGTGTTTGTTTAAAGGAGTTAAGTTGTGCCACTTTAGCTCTTACTGCTTCAAATGTATGTATAAAAGTGAGCTGTTTCCTTTGCTAAATTAGTTCAGCTAGCTGCAGGTAGCATCGCACAGGAAACCTTTGGTTGGAAGTCCAGCTGTACACTTATTATTTGGTGGTAACAGACATGAGTGTGATAAAGGCATCATTAAGTTTTTTTTTTTATTATAGTATGTTTAGGTTTTTTATTCGGTTTATGTCATTTTTATAATTTTGACAGTGTACAGCGAACTACCGACTCATTGCCGTTTACTTTTAAAATTAAGAAATGTAAGTACTGACTTTAATATAGGCGTGGTCCACGAAACTTGTTTTGATCGTAAGCTATAACGTTCATTGCTTCGTTTTAGCTACTCGAATAAAAATATTTACTGATGAATGTCAATCAAATGACTTATGTAATACACAATTACGATGTTTAGAAACACATTTTGATGTGCCACTGTTATAATTACAATACCTAATTCGTTGATAGCTCACGATATGCAAAATACTTAATTTGAAATGCCATATTTGCGCATTAATAAAAACATATAGAGAACATCTAAAGGACGGACATATTGAGCAATCATAAGTCTCACGACCGACGCTATCGAACGGACCAATGCCTATTTGAGCAACTGAGATGGCAAACTAATTTCTTTTGAACTTCAAAATAGTTATTGTGACGACTAAAAATAGGGCGATCCATATCAACGTTGACACGAAGCCCATATAGACGTCTGGGTCGGTAATAGGCCAGCCTCTGGTGAGGATGGATCTCAGCGAGTTGGTGGCGAGGGTCAGCGGGAGGCAGAGTGATACGTATCGTAGGACCCAGGGCATGCCCTCGATGGGCCAGATGACCCCGCTGAGTAGAAGCGTGGGGTAGAACGAGCCCAGAGCAAGCTGGATCGCGTTTCGTTCCAGTTCGCAAGCCGCGGATATCACGAAGCCGAAGCACATGCCGCAGAGACCTGGAGACACAAAATATATATTATAAAATAAATTAAATACACAAAATTGGTTGAATATTCTACTAACGGCTTTTTATTATTAAGTAAATGTTGCATATGTATATATAGCATATCTATTCCGTGTGGTGTCCGGATTAAGAATATAGCACCACTCCATCTCCTCCCGTGGATGTCGTAAAAGGTGACTAAGGGAAACCAGAGTCCCTTCTGTGGAACAGCAGTCATTCTGCGCTCAGCAACCCGCCTGCTAAGCGTGGTGACATTGGCAAATTCCCCCCATAATAGCGACACAATTGTGGAAATCTATGGGGGAGATGCCGTGTGGTGCTGGTTACGAATAGCACCAACCCATCTCATCCCGTGGCTGTCGTAAAAGCTGACTAAGGGATTAGACGGAGGGTGGGAAGCAGCATCCTTCGAGTACATTAACAACTCAACTGCGATCGCCAACCCGCCCGCCAAGCGTGGCGATTATGGCAAAACCCGTCAATGAGCACACAACACACCGATATCGGTCGTTGTGGTGATCTTTGAGGGAGGCCTGTGTCCAGCAGTGGACTTTATTCGGTCGAAATGATGATTAATGTTTTAATAATTCTTTGGCAGGGACCACAATATTATTGTGTAGTTTTGTGACCTTCAAGTCAAGAACGACCGATTCACGGAAATGACTGTTTTAGACCACATGATGTTTGTTAAATGGTCTGTGACTATGTTTAATGACGACAAAAACGACAAATTTCCATATATTGTAATGATATTTCTTGAAACAGGCGACGATTACAAGAATATTTAATGACCACAAAAAAGCAATCACATTATTTGGTCACCGTCATTACTTGAATGATGTGCATTAGGTCTTTGAAGCAATACAAGGTTCATCTAACAGTAATTATATTGTGATAGAAACGAAGACAAATTATTTAAACAAGGGCTTAATGTCTCTTCACATGTTAAAAATGTTTTTTATTGTACACCATTAGAATAACAACTTTTAGAAATAGATTATAATAAAAGTAATTGTCGAATGGACGGTCTTATCGCTATTAGCGATTTCTTATAGACAACCTTTGGATGGCCAAGAAAAATATGGACAATACTGAGGGGGTAGTCCGTGGTATACTTACTATACTAACAAAATCAAATACCTTATCTAGGCAAACTAATACAATACAGATAGGTATATTAAATTCCTAAAATACTAAAATATACATACATAAAAGTAAAATAAAATATTCAACTACTCGTATATATTAAACTTTATATAATCTATACAAATAAACAAAATTGAAGTGTCTGTTTGTAATGTCAAAATAACAGCTTTTTACTAAATGCATATGAAAGTATATACGGTACATATAACAAAAAAAACAAATTTTATTTTTTTGTCTATCGTCTGTCTTTCTGTCTGTTTGTTCCCGCTAATCTCCGAAACGGCTGGACCGATTTCTACGGGCCTTTCACTGGCAGATAGTTGATGTCATAAGGAATAACTTAAGCTACTTTTATTTTAGAAAAACAACTAGGGTTCCGCGCAAAAAAGATAATCCCGTGAAATCCAATATATATATACATACTCTATGTCACGTGTCTATGCCAAAGTACTCTAAATAATAATCCAACTTCTTTTCAATTAAACGGCGGGTAAAACCCTGGGTCCCAGCTAGTATAATATAATATAAAATCTATATAAATATATCGTACGTAAATTTGATGAATAAAAAAGTAAATACAGCAAACATTTAAACAGACAAAAACATTGGTAGTCACTGTGCTCTTCTTATTGACACAGGCAGTGCATTTCATAACCGGACAGCATGGACTGTGAAGGATTTGCCATAAAATGTTGTAGAATGCATTGGCATCTCAGGTCTGCGTTAGTAAGGGACTTTTTTTTTTTTTTTTAAAAACGTTGCCCCACCCTATGATTTCTCCTGGGTCGTGGGTGCGTTTACAGACATGAATTCCACATACAATACTCCCAGACCCGGAACAACTATCTGCAGATCATACAAATATTTGTTCCGTGCGGGAATCGAACCCACGACCCGGAGCGCAGCAGTCGACTGTATCAGCCACTGCACCAACCGTGCCGTCCGTCCGTCCAACTTAAAACGTTCTTTAAGATAAGATGGGGTTGTAGGATTAAACTAAATATTCTAAAGCAGGTATAGAATATGAGAATTCCGGCGAAGGCTTATTGGAAGCCTAACTGTTCTAAGTTCAGTACATACATTAATATTAATTAAACGGTGAATACATGGTCTTTCCGTATTTTCTCCGTGTGGTGCCGGCTAAGAATACCACCACCCCATCACATCCCGTGGGTGCCGTAAAAGGCGACTAGTGGATGAGCAGAAGCGTCAAGTACCTACATTTACAACTCAACTGCGATCGTCAACCCGCCTGCCAAGCGTGGCGATTATAGCAAAACCTTCCAAATGATCACAACACTAACCCAAACCGGACGTTGTGGCCATGTTTGGAGGAGTCTATGTCCACCAGTTTCGGCTGAAATTCAGGCATGGCGAATGGAATTTGCCGTGTGGTGCCGGCTCAGAATGTCACCACCCTATTTCATCCCGTGGGTGTCGTAAAAGTCGACTAAGGGATTAGCCGGAGGATGGGCAGCGGCGTCCTTCGTGTACATTAACAACTCAACTGCGATCGCCAACCCGTCTGCCAAGCGTGGCGATTATGGCAAAACCCGCCAATGAGCACACAACACACCGATATCGGTCGTTGTGGTGATCTTTGGGGAGGCCTGTGTCCAGCAGTGGACTCCATTCGGCCGCAATGATGATGAATGGAATGGCGTCGAGCATCGATTCCTTATCTGTGGATAAAGGAGACACCACGACACTTACCCTGCAGCAGCGTCAGCATGATCACAAACACGATGTTTCCATTATTCTTGACGCCGAACACGGATATCATGAATATCAGCACGAGGGCGGTCTGGCCACACATGACCACGAACTGCGTGACCACGTGCGAGAACAGGATCTCGCCCGGAGACACGCCTGCCACCCAAGATCGGTCCAGGAGACCCTCCATACGTTCCACGATCAAAGCGGAGGATGTTAAGGCGACTGCTAAGAAGAATACGATGCTGGAAAAGAAGAATTAAATTAGATATTGTTATCGGTCAAGGTAATAATGATGGAGGCAGGATTTTAATCTAGGGGGGCCCTCGGGTCTGATGTCAAGATTTCAGCGACTATTGTTGCTACTAGGTCTAACGTCAATTGCATCCCAACATTGAGGAGGGGGGGGGGGGGGCATAGATCCGTCACCGCTATCGAGCCTTGTGTCTCGGCCAAGTATATTTGTTCCGATTAAAAACTAAACACTAATAAATGCTCAAAATTTTTTATTAGTTATAATTTAAGCTAGTAGTAGCCGGGTAGTAAAATATTAAACTCGCAAACAATCATTTCCGAGGAGGAGCAGGGGCTTTAAAAGGACGCCCCTCCGCGATGTACATCTCGGGGGACTGTAAAGGATTGTGCTGGACTCCTATCGGATAAAACTGTATCAAATGGGGCTCTGTGATCTTGAGAGTCAACGCCCCAGAGCCAGCCATCGGTGCCACACGTGACGCATTATCTCGAAAGGGGTGACTGTAAACAGATCCGCCTCTCTAACGGAGGGAAGGTGACTGCAAAATGGCTGCCCTCGGGGCACATCTCGGGGGGAGAGTAAAGATTTCTTCGAAAGCCTCGCTGTGCGCTGCGGGAGGTGATCTCGTGATCGTAGTCACCAGTTAGCACGCCCGCAACAATAATGAGTAGATGCAATAATTAAAACTTACGTCAATATAACTCCTGGCGCGACGAAGTCAGTGAAGGAGGGGTTCTTGTTGCCGTAGATGGGGTCCATGAAGTCTATCGGGATGTCGCCCAGCTTCGGGTTGTAGTGGCATGTCTCCAGCAAGTCCTGGAATCAATTTATATATATTTATTAGGTAAACGGTTATAATAAAATAATTTAAAGAATTTGTGCTTTTATTTGGGATCCTTTTGAGGACCCACTGTGATTCCGATTTAAGATGATTTACGTTGAGAACACAGAATTATGACGCTCGTTATGATTTAAGGCACACAAGAAAACAGGAGGATTTAGAAATTACTGTGTTTCTTCTACATTTAGCCAAAATTGGGAGTGGGAACTGCTAAAACCCTATAACAAATATTGGTAGAATGTTGTACTGGAATCCCGACTCCAAGAGTGTTATCCGAGTTAGTCCTCGCTTACCTAGAGGGCTTTACGCGATAAACCAATACAACATTTGTACAGAACTTTTGATATATTTTCTATATCTAGTAGTGGACTGCATAGGTTGAGCTGAATAGTTTTTTTTAAACCAGACCACATATTGATGGAGTTAGTAAAACAGAAGGCATTGTCTCACCTTAGCGAAGTCCCTGTAGGAGAACTGTATGTCTCTGTTGAGCATGAGACCTATCTGCTGGTTGGACATGTCGAGCCACACCTGCACCTCCGACGACGTGATAGTTTCGTTGTCAGCCGTGTCCGCTGCAAATTGAAATGAAAATTGCTATAGTAACTGTTCAGAAAGTTATAAAATAAAGCATAGCATTATTTTTGTCGTCTGAAAAAGGATCATTTGTATAAAATGTCGTTTCTTTGTATCGGTAACGTATATACGTACATTTAACGTATAGTTTAGCTCGCTTAAGCTACACACCAGATGTCCATAATATATATAATATCTTCGCAAATTTGTATGACTACAATAAATCATCTAGTCCAAATTTTGCGACAAGCGGTCAATTTTTTATCCCGCAAAGAGTTATATGCTTCAAATGAAATATTTATACATATTTTTATAGCTACAAAAACCCATCTTAGAGTCTGTCTAATAAATCATATCGCTTCAAAACAGCGGCAATTTCAATAAAACTGCGACGTGCATTAGCTAGTATTTTTTTTATAATTTGACGGCACGGTTGGGGCAGTGGCTGATGCAGTCGGCTGCTGCGCTCTGGTTCGCGGGTTCGATTCCCGCACGGAAAAAATATTTGTATGATCTGCAGGTAGTTGTTCCGGGTCTGGGTGTATTGTGTGTGGAAATCATGTGTGAAAACTCACCCACGACACAGGAGAAATCCTAGTGTCGGGCAACGTTTTAAAAAGAAAAAAAAAAAACTAGCTAATGCGTCACATTAGTACTTGTACAATTTCTTCAAATTTGCATCGCTACAAAAACTCACCCACGACACAGGAGAAATCCTAGTGTGGGGAAACGTTTAAGAAACAAAATCTAACTCGCTAATGGGTAATTTAACCTACATGAAATTTCTTTAAGTTTGTATCGCTACAAAAACTCACCCAAAGCCAATCTTGCGACCAGGGAGTCAGTATAATTCTCGTTGAAGTACAGTGCGCCCCACGCCTCCCCGTCCGCGACAGCTTGCAGCGCATCCGTCAGGTTCGCGTAGTACTCCTTGATCGTGTGGTTGTTCAGGTTGTCCAGGTACCGGCAGGATAGGTTCTTCATTGAGCACGACGAGTTGTACGGGCAGTAGCCGTCGAGGATGTGGACGTCGTCGTTGACTATGGCCTGGGGATTGAAGGAGCAGATGTTTGTGAAACGGTAAAAGCTATAATATAGTATTGTCTTAGGTTTTCGCGATTATTACACATTATAATAAAATAATTTTAAACGGCGTGTATTATTGATTTGTGTTTTTCCTGACGTTTCGAACACTTTGCAGGGTTCGTGGTCGCAGGATGACTTATAAGGTGACATGCGTCGTTACAGATTTAAAAAGTTATTTTATCTACCGTACAGAACTAATCAAAAAGTACCACCTGTTCGGAATCCGGGTATTAAATTAATAAAATCCCAAACAACACACCAAACTAAAAAACATCAAGACACTGTGAGTGATTACTGCGTGCATCGAAACAATTTTTGATTAGTTTGTTTGTTCTTATTGTTTCTTGTGTTGACTTATATTTCAAGGACTCTATTTTTGCTAAAGACTAATTAGTATTTTTGGCCTACATTATTATCCGAAGCCTCAATAACTCAACAACATCGAAACTATTAATTTTACTTACCAGCCTTAACCCGCTAGGATCCCTCCCGATCGCGAGACAGAACAGAATGACCTGCATCACAGGCAGCACGAAGATGAACAGCATCACGCCAATGTTACGCCACATCCGGAGGAAGTTCTTCTGGATTAGAGCCTTTATTTTGCCACGAGATGTCAGCTGGAAGAGGTAAAAGAGGATTAGAGGGATACTATTAGTCTTTCTAAGTTTTACAGGTATTTTGTTTGGGTAGAAATTAAATGTTCTGATTGCTTCTCGCCTTTTTTTGGTGTTTTTATTTGTGCCCATTTGAAATTCTTCATGAACTTACTACTACACACACTACTAACTTCTTTCACCCCGGGGAAGGGCGAAGGGGTATGCTGGACTCCTACCGGCTAAAACCACTGGAGCGGTCATCTTCGGCACCTAAGGGAGGCTCCAGGTCCTCGTATGATCACACTAGAGCCGCCCACTGGTGCCACGCCTATAGTCACATCTCGGACAGGGTGACTGTAAAGTGGTCACCCTCCCGGGGGGATTGTAAAGGATCCCCCAAAGCGTCCCACAGCAGCGCGTGACCACATGCGTGCTACCGTCTTCTCTTGGGTCGCTCGGTGTCAGCACGCAGATTCCCCAATCTACGCACCCGCGAACCCAGAGGTCTTCGCCTTATAGCTACGGCAGGGGGTTTCAGGCGTATGGGAATTAGGCGCCAGGGCGGTTGTTACCCCGGCGTTGTCTTCTACTTCTTCGAGTGGGATCGGCCCTCTCCCGATCCCGCTCTGCGGTCTCCTTCTGGAGCATGACGCACTCACAGAAGGAGACCACTAGATTGCTTCTCGCCTGCCCGTATTTACTTATTGGGATAAGTAGCATGACAGGGTTAAATGACGTTATCTTGGAGCTAATTGATGTGCGATTCTAATATTTTTTGTATAGGAGTGATAATATTGAATTTGAATATAGACTTACGTTGAAACAGTCCCCGCAGTCCTCGCAGTCAGGTGTCACATCTGTCACCTTGCCAGGAATCTGAAACACGTCAATGTTTTCTTTAGTTAAATCGCTGAAAAATTCCGAGCTAGTAAGCGTTATCACAAGATCATTTCGCTTGCTTAAAGTTTCAAAACTGTGAGCTGTCTCAATGCGATCTTTCGCAATGTCATGTTAATTTCATCTGAGACGTTTTGATGTTATCGTGTCTTCCTCTATAATCACACCATTCCGAATCCTAATATGCTTAGAAGGATAGTGCAGCCCATTTATAAGTTGATGTATTTTTTTTGTTCGTTTTTTTTTTAAACGTTGCTCCACTCTAGGATTTCTCCTGCGTCGTGGGTGCGTTTACAGACACAAATTTCACACATTACACCCAGACCAGAAACAACTACCTGCAGATCATACAAATATTTGTTCCGTGCGGGAATCGAACCCGCGACCCGGAGCGCAGAAGTCGACTGTATCAGCCACTGCACCAACCGTGTCGTCTAAGTTACCTTTTAATCGTATTTTATGATATTTATTTATTTGCCATCATGCACATCAACAATTAATTAAGTATAATCATGATCATTTAGATTAAACAATATTACATTGGAGTATATGAACCCTGCTAGGGCACTACAAACATTGGGCCGTTGTTGAGTCACATTTTGTAAAAACGGGTAATCAAACATACAATACAATGAAAAATTACTTGAATTGATTGCTATAGTTAAGATTTCATTATAAATAGATTTTTCTGATTTATTAATAATTAAAAATTCATTAAAAATAAATTACATTGATCAAGACATATATATGTATGTATAAAATATCTATATAAAATTTCAATATGTAAATCAGTCAATAGTAATAATAACAAATTCATTAGACTCAAATTTTACTCAATTTTTTTTTATTTTTTTTTCATATAGGCCCTAATAGCCTCTTACGAAAAGTCAAGTTAAGTGCACGGTTCGGAATAGTCGGGCCTATGGAGAAGAGCCGGCAAGAAACTCCATGGATATACTCTTTTCAAAAAAAGTAATAATAAATTATATTGATCAAGATATATATGTATATATGTATGTACTAAATCTCTATATAAAATGTCAATATGTAAATCAGTCAATAGTGTCAGGTTAGACTTCTATACTCGGGTTGTATTTCAATTTAAATGTTGGGGATTAAAATTTAAGGTCTAGAAAAGTTGTTTGATTTAAATTGCTCCACAGTATAGTAGGCTTTTTTAAAGAATGCGCTTGAGCCATACTATAATGTTGACAAATTGAAATATAACTCACATCGCCATTGGAACCCGCGCCGGGGTCCACGATGAGCACCTCCTTGCTCTGGTGGAACACCAAGCCGACCACCTGCGCGTCCTCGGCCGCGTACGGAGCCTCTTCGCGCTTGGACATCTTGTTGAGCCCTAGGGCTCCGCCCGACACATTCAACTCTACTGCTTGGTTCGCTTGACCTGAAAAAATAAAATCAATTTAAATTATCTCATCTCAACTGATGGCATATCTTTGAACCCTGCTCTCAATTAAATCTTAGTTATTTATGCCCATGCTGTCGGCTAATGTTACGGGACACACAAGCATTTAGGGATGCTTATCCTCCAACAGTTTGTTATTTCTTAACAAGACCGTATGGCCGTTTACGATTAAAAGCGCCTTATTGCGGTCATTCTTAGAACCATATCGGTAAAAAATATAAGTAGGTAGGTTAAAAAACTACAATAACACGGTTTGTTCCACTATCCACCTCTGGGCTGCACCATCAGACCCTCGTCACCAAGTGTAATAACGGCTCCATCATCAGATCAGTTCGATTATATTAGATTATTGTTTTGTCATCCGGATTACATACATTTGCAAAGTTTAAAATCGATACGACAATTAGAAGTAGGTTAATCGACTACCAAGATTTGTTTACATAGTTAGTTACAAGATTTCTCGTTTTTGAAAACGTTAACAACTAAGTTTTGATCCAAATATTCAGTAGTCATATTATACCGGGTTTTTTTTTATGTCCAGTGGAAATTCTACATGGAACTTCCTTCACCCCGGGGAAGGGCGAAGGGGTATGCCGGATTCCTACCGGCTAAAACCACTGGAGCGGTCATCTTCGGCACCGAAAGGGGGCTCCAGGTCCTCGTAAGATCACACTAGAGCCGCCCAGAGTCATATTATACCTACTATTATATTACAAAACTAAGTACCTAATGCACGTATTGTATGTACATTTTTGTATTTTTCTAGTTAGATACAGTTCAAATTATAGAAATCATGCCCAAATGTGTTCGATTAACTAAAAGGTAAAATATGCTATAACCCGAAAAAAATACCTAATATATGCAAATAATACATAATAATCCTTGCAGTTAACCATAACAATTCTGAATTGGGATGCGTAAGACATTTTCTATACCTTTATTTTGACTCTCAAATCAGTGCGGAATTGTACATGCTATTCTAATATAAAATTATAATATTACTCAAGCACTATGCATGCAAAATAATTTAAAAGGTATTTTGCATAAGTATTCTAAATACGACATGAATAATGTGCTTATATACTTATGCTGTAACAAATGGTTTCCTTACTCTATTAGTCAGTGACAACTCTATTCATTTTATTGTAGTCAGACGACTAATTAAGTATTCTATGGAGTCATTCTCTATTTGTCAAGAATGTTAAATAATACACAATTAATGTTTATTTGAACTGTCAGTGTAAATGTGTATTTTAATTTAAAACATTCAGTGTGTTAGCGGACTTTTCCGTGTCTGCCGGCCCTTTACCCGGCTGTGAACACGGTCCATAGGCGGTCGACCGGATCGTGCATAATTCCCGGTTCTTGTAATCTTGCAGAGAGCGTTCACTTTTCGACTAGGTATTCTCTGGTTTAGTCATGGCTTTTTTGGTTTTCGGTTTTACCAGATTTATTCTACATACCTATAATGAGCCTCTTGTCGTCTTTATATGGCGGAGGGCCTAGGCGATCACGAGTGCGCCTATTGGGAAACCTGCGTGTGCTTTCCAAGCGACCCCCGGGATGTCGGTGGTCTGCAGATGGTCACGTGACGCCGTGTGCGCAGCACAGCGCATAGCGAGATTTCGGGGGAGTCCTTTACAATCCCCAAACGTGCCTAGGGGTGTGGCCTCTTTACAGGCGCCGTCCCTCCACTAGAGGAGGTGACCACTTTACAGTCATCCCCTCCGAGATGTACCTAAAGGCGTGGCACGAATGGTTGGCTCTAGATGGAGATTATTCGAGTTCCTGGAGTCTCCCTACGGTGCCGAAGATGGCCACTCCGGTGGTTTTCCTCGGCGGAACATGACGTATTTCCTCCGGATCAATAAAAAAAAGGTGTTCTCTGGTTTAGTCAGGGCTTTTTTGGTTTTCACCAGATTTAACGAGATGCCTCTACATATAAATACTGATTTAAATAAAGTAATTGACATTTGACCGTAACTACTTTTGCTCAAATATCACTAAAATGGTAATTTTCAACAAAAAAATAGATTCTTTCTAAACTGAAAAGTATGTATAAATGAATCAGAACTCTTTTAAAGTCAGATCCCCGAAGCACAAGAGCTGGCTCACCTACCTGCATGTCCACCTCAGTCATTACAAAGTTTGAGTTTCCTAAGGAGGCACATATGACCGTACTAACAGCAATGGCTTGCGGTGAGCTGTGATTGTAGTAAGTATGTTGTTACGATAAGACTTTGTTCTTGTTGTATAAACTATTGTATGTTGTGCGTAAAAACTGAATGGTGCAAATAAACATTTTTTTTATTTTTTTATTTCTAATCATGAAACTATCTCGCAATCTTAAGTGTAAACAGAAGGTAGCCTTTGAACCTCGGGTCTTGAAGATGAGTAATTCTTGTGACGAAAATGATTCTCCGAACAATAGTTGTGTCCTATTTATTGGACCTTGCATTGTGAGTTTGTTTCATAAGGCCGCGCAACACGCAAACGTTCCATACAACTAGAGATGCGCTTTGTTTCTGCCGAATATCTACGGATATTTGATATCTTCATATTCGTTCGGCTGAAAGCTTGGATATACTAAATGCATTAGTCGTTAATCTATTCTTTTATCTCTCTCGTAAGCAGTCAGCTTATTATTTTACTTTAGTTATTGAAATAACAGAGAGCATAACTTGGCTACTATTTACCAATTAAAGGTATTGAGAACTAAAATAGCATTATAATTACAAATTCACAATGTGTTTTAGATCTGCTTTCCGTCAGCGGTATCTTACGTTCCGTGTTGTGTCCTATAGCACCACTCTATCTATATCTATTCTGCGCTCACCAACTTGCCTGCCAAGCGTTGTGATTACTAGCACATACCCCTCTAAATGACAAAACAATTGTGGAAATCTATGGATGCCTTTTTAAGCAATTAGTAAATTGCTTCGTTAGTAGTAAAAGTAGAGATCATCAGCTAAATAACATCTCACTGCTGAACAACTAATTAAATTTTACTAATAAAACAAGAAAAGTGTGCACCGAAAATATAGTTATCGGCGGACACGGATTGCGCCGAATATTCAGCCCGCCTCTAAGCATAATATTAACTTATAGATCAAAGAAGTCATTTTGCAATAACCGGCGCAATAATAATAGAATTTGCATAAATTATAATACAAAGTCGTTCTGTTTAAGCAACTTTTATAACATTATGATTTAGTATCATAAATTGTTAACCGACGACTCACTAGTTGAAGACTTAAGATGAAATCTTTATACCAATTAGCTTCATTTTATTTGAGGCTTAATTAAAAAAACATTTAGTTAATTACTAATGAACCCTTCATGATTATATACATCGCCATAGGGGTTTTTGATGTTTCTTGAGGATGCCATTTAATGCACTAATTACAAACGTGCAGACTTGAAACGAATGCAGGCCATTGCATTTGTCCCGGCTCTTAATGACTGATAGACGTTAGCTAGGTTCAAAGGTTACTGCGTGGGCCGCCGAGCGGCGGATCCTGGTCGATCGGATCGGGCAAGATCTCTCTCTGCCAGCAGTAGTGTCGGCTATGTTGGCAGAGCATGAAAACTGGAATGCAGTGGTCTCCTTCTGTGAGAGCGTCATGCTCCAGAAGGAGACCGCAGAGCGGGATCGGGAGAGGGCCGATCCCGCTCGAAGAAGGAGGAGACGGCGCCGGGGTAACAACCGCCCTGGCGCTAATTCCGATACGCCTGAAAACCCCTGCCGTTGCTATAAGGTGGGGACCTCTGGGTTCGCGGGTGCGTAGATTGGGGAATCTGCGTGCCCACACGAGCGACCCAAGAGAAGACGGTAGCACGCATGTGGTCACGCGCTGCCGTGGGACGCTTTGGGGGATCCTTTACAATCCCCCGGGGGGTGACCGCTTTACAGTCACCCTCTCCGAGATGTGCCTATAGGCGTGGCACCAGTGGGCGGCTCTAGTGTGATCATACGAGGACCTGGAGCCTCCCTTAGGTGCCGAAGATGACCGCTCCAGTGGTTTTAGCCGGTAGGAGTCCGGCATACCCCTTCGCCCTTCCCCGGGGTGAAGGAAGTTCATGAAGAATTTCCACTGGGCACCAATAAAAAAAAAAAAAAAAAAAAAAAAGGTTCAAAGGTTCAAAGTTTAAAGATTTAACTAAATATGTACTTAATCAGTTAAACTTAGACACTATTGACATTCGGTGACGGAACGACTGGTTCGACAAACCCTTTCGAAAAATTCCTTTATTTGTTTTTATTTCATCCCAGTGGAAATTCATCATGAACTTCCTTCGCCCCGGGGAAGGTTGAAGGGTTAGGGGACTCCTTCTGGCTAAAACCACTGGGGCGGTCATATTCAGCACCTAAAGGGGGCTCCAGGTCCCGTGTGATCAAACTAGAGCTACCCACTGGTGCTACGCCTATAGGCACATCTCGGAGAGGGTGACTGTAAAGCGTTCACCCTCCCCGGGGAGATAGTAAAGGTATCCCCTCGAAGCTTCCCTGTGCGCTATGCTATGCTGCGCACACGGCGGCGCGTTACCACATGGGCGCCATTCGTCATCTTGCCCGATCCGATCAACCAGGATCTGCCGCTCTGCAGCTCATGTACGGCACTCCTTGAGCGTGTGCTGTGCGGTATCCTGGTCGCTTCCACAATGGTGGCACTGTGCCGTAACCTCGCGTCCAATTCTGTGCAGGTACGCACGGAAACAACCGTGACCGGAGCCAGGCTCCGAAGAGCGGTAGAATGGTCTCAACGACGCGTTTGGTCGCGAACTGCAACCGAAGGCGATGTCGCCACATCTCGAGTGAGCGCCATCTAGCCAGCCGTCTTAGTCTTTCGAATGCCCCTTGAGCCACGCTTTTGCCTCTCTGGCGGAGGGAAGGTTATGTACCTATAGCCTAATAATAACTCCTCGAACATTGAACCCCACAAATTAGGCTGACAACATAGGCAGGTGCTTTAAACACTCATAAATATTTTACGAGCGAACCATTATTATAATTTACTACGTAATATAATCGATTCATTTTACCTAAATTGGTCAACGTCTATTTTAAAGAGACTCAAGCATTTCGCAACGCTTGACGTGTAAAGACCATTTACGAATAGAGTAAGAGTTAGGATTTAACATCAAATTAACCAATGCAGTGATGCTTTATGAGGATGAATGAGATGGACTGCTACATCCGTCCCTCGTTATAAAAAAAATAATGGTACCACTAGATTCTGAATTAAAATTAGAATTTGTTTATTTGTAAACTTAGGTACGAGCGTTGGTATAATAGTTACAAAAGTATTCGTCATTCAATGTGTTGCCATGTAGCGTACAAATGTTAAAGATGTGTTATAATTATAGTATTCAGTCATTCATTTACAATAGATAATATTAAAAACCGTCAGAATAAAAACGGAACTAATTTAAACGAAAAATGTGATGAGAAGAGCTCATTAATAATTTAATAATCGTATTCATTTCATCATTATTATGTAAAAAATTATGTTACCAATCAAACACGTGCAAAATTTACCATAACCGTGGAATCAACAGGTTTATAATATTTTTAGTTCTTAGTTACCTTGTCGTCATGATCGTCTACACATAATAGAACGACCATGTCTCTAGCTGGACAGTTTAAAATATGTATAACATTACCTATCATAATATCAAATGATAGTTGAGCTAATTGAGCTTGTAATCATTCATTATCTACACATTTTATGCCTAAACAACACCTAGCTAAACAACGAACCTACCTAAGAGATAGAGCCCTAATTCTATGCCGCGCAAGCGCAGTGTGGTGCCACGCAGGTCTGTCTATTTCTAAGTAGAATTTCAATCGTTATGTGTGACGCTAAATGGAAATGACATGCTCGTGTCGTCACCTAAAAAGAAATTGTTAGTCACAAACAGTGTCATCTTGTGATCTATATTACGATCCGAAGTTGCAGGGCAATATGTGTTCACGTTATAATCAGTTTTTGCCGAATTATTTCGGCAATAATCTCGATCCCTACACAATTGTTTTGTGTAAAAATGATTATTATGATCGTATAATTAAGTGGTAGAAATTATTTATACTTGGCAGTACTCTGAAACAACCGGACAAGACAAACTAATGGTAATAGTGAAATTTCAGGAATTATCAGCTGCAATCCTGTGTGGTGATCGGATTATAGCACCACTCCATCTCCTCCCACGGATGTTGTAAAAGGCAACTAAAGGACTAAACCAGAGGGATAGGCAGCAGCGTCCCTTCTGTGGAACAGCAGCCATTTTTCGCGCTCCAACCCGCCTGATAAGTGTGGCGAGTTTTGGAAAAATACGACACAATATCGTCGTGGAAATTTATGGGGGAGGCCTTTGTTCAGCCGTGGATGACCGCTGAAATGATGAATCCCAGGACGTGTGTTTTTGAATGCATTGTATTCCCCGGCGAAGAATAGACAAGACAGACACAAAAAGAAGAGACTCTCAACAAAGTACATATTAAGAGCTATGAGATGCTAACAACTGTACTTATATCACCGATCCGCCTTCCATGGATAGTGCCTAACCTTGTGTCAAGTTGTTCAAGCCACCAAAAGCCTCCGACTTGCCTTCACTAGTGCTGACAACAATCGGGACCGAGAATTTGACGCGTTTCCCAACCAATCCGCTTGCCAAGCGTGGTGATTATGGTAATATTCTCAGTGACCGCTCATTGTAGTGATCAAAGTCAAGTGTAAACCTATATGTGTTTATACTTTCTAGACCTCAGAACAGGAACCCCTGTGTCGTGGGGTACAGCTTTTTTTCAAGTTAAAATATCATAGTAAGTAGCTCACAGTATCAGTGAATTAGGTTTTCGAAAGCGCCTCTGCTTACGCGTCTTAGATCTGAAGCGTCAAGTTAATGTTATGATATAGCAGATGCATCTTTAGTTCCCAGTACGTCTACCATGAGTTGTTATAGAACACTTACTCGCTAGCGTCAACCTGGCTAACGTATTAACGTGCATCAAATATATTTCGATAATGCTTGCACCATGAGAACGGCTCATATGCTTTAAATGTGGTGGTATCACTATGCTAAAAATGTTATGGCAGTCAATATCACGAAATAATCCGACTAAATAGAAACTAGACTATTTATGGTATTTAATGGTTCTTGAATTTTTATTCCTTATAGTATGTATGTGACTGAGGTGTCAGCGAAAAATAAAAACCTTTATGTGGACAACATCTATATCGTTATTATCCATCACAGAAACCCTCTTTTAACTAGCTGCTCCCGTATTGCTCTGCCCATTAGGAAATGGCTAGAAGTTTCATTTTCCTGTAATAAGTACTTCCATTTGCTCATGGTAGATAAAGCTGTATAAATATTTACAACATATGTAGCGTGCGAAACTATCTAATGTTATTATGATTAGGTATTTCAATTGAAACTGTTTGGACCTACAGTTTCGATTCATGTGTAACACGTGGGAGCATAACTTAGCCACGAGATATTATACAGCAATTCGAAATTCGGAAGCGGAAATTGTTATTCGTATGTGGCGGGAAAACCCAGGGCAAAAGAAGAAACTCTGATCTGTTTTATTTTAGTATATATAAGGTTTTCACGAAGGGCTATGCCATCGATATTTATATAACTTATTCAAGCTACATGTATTTTTCTCGCCCTATTAACTGTTTGCCGTGTGGTGCCAGCTCAGAATACCACCACCCCATCTTCTCCCGTGGGTGTCGTAAAAGTCGACTGAGGGATTATCCGGAGGATGGGCAGCAGCGTCCTTCCAGTACATTAACAACTCAACTGCGATCACGAACCCGTCTGACAAGCGTGGCGATTATGGCAAAACTTCCCAATGAGCCCACAACACACCCATATCGGTCGTTGTGGTGATCTTTGGGGGAGGCCTGTGTCCAGCAGTGGATTTCATTCGGCCGAAATGAAGGATACTTTCATATGCATTTAGTAAAAAACTGTTATTTTGACATTACAAACAGACACTTCAATTTTATTTATTTGTATAGATAAGGTTTTCACGCAGGTAGGGCTATGCCATCGATATTTATAAAACTCATTCAAGCTCCATGCATTTTTCTCGCCCGATTAACTGTTTGCCCCCATTGAAATAATACTACATTGTAAGTAAGCAAGGCAAAAAATCAAGCAAATTTAAACTAACAGTCTATAAGAGTTCGTGATACGCATCCTGGTTGAAGTTCAGGGTTGCCATAGTTGATACCTGTTTTTATAAGGTAGATAGAAGTCTTACCTTGCTTCCTGGACAGCTTGAGGAAGACATCTTCGAGTGATATGCAGCTGTACATTTGAAGCAGAGCTTGTGGTGACTCCTCGGCTAACAGACGTCCACTTCGCATCAGACCGATCTAGAATAGAAGAACATAATTATAAAAAGAATATTCACTACTGTTACATATTTACTACGTTACACAGAGTTAATTGATTGGAGTATTTATAAGAATGGTGCTCAGCTAACAATAATTCTATATTTGAATGTCATATGTGGTAACTAAGCTAAAGTATCATGTAGTATTGGAAGGACCACAGCAACCAGCGCTCGTACTAGGCATGAGGTACCACTGCGCACGTGGCCCCGTGCCGCCGTGTACGCAGCACAGCGCACAGCGGCTTCGGGGGATCCTTTATTATTGTAGATGTTTTTTTGCCCCGCCAACTTGCCGTGTGGTGCCGGCTCAGAATACCACCACCCCATCTCCTCCCGTGGGTGTCGTAAAAGTCGACTAAGGGAATAGCTGGAGGATGGGCAGCAGCGTCCTACGAATACATTAACAACTCATCTGCGATCGCCAACCCATCTGCCAAGCGTGGCGATTATGGCAAAACCCCCCATTTAGCCCACAACACAGCCATATCGGTCGTTGTGGTGATCTTTGGGGGAGGCCTGTGTCCAGCAGTGGACTTCATTCGGCCGAAATGATGACTTACAGTGTAAGTTACAGTTTGTTACAGTGTGATATTCCCCGAGAAGTGCCTGGGGGGCGACCGTTTTACAGACGCCTCCCCTCCGCCAGAGGCGGTGACCACCTCACAGTTATCCCCTCCGAGATGTGCAATATTTTCACCGAACTCTTGTTGGCCTTTGCAATGTCTCGAACACACATTTCAAAGGCCTTCAGAAACTATTCGTTTTATAATACAAATCTACTGCGAATTCAAAATACATTATAAAAATACAAACAAAGTGTATCGCTATATACCAACCACACAAGGCTATATACCAAGCTATATATTTCCAGTATACATTGACCTTTCAATGTACAGAAAGTCTATAAAATGCTAGATCAGCGTCCACTGGAAATGTATGGCCGAGTACGTAATGTATGTACGCACATAGTATGAGATCGTACGATAGCTATATGTTAATCCACTGTCGTAAAGTTATGGTAAGGTAAAATAACGGTGACAGCACTTAAGATCGACCACCAGTATTTCACTCACTGTTCCGTGTGGTACCCAATAATTAATACTCTCTACTCTACCCACGGGTACTAAACGGCGACTAAGGGTTGATATCAACAGAGGCAGCAGCATCCTCCCATACGCTAATAACAGCAACTTGCGATCACGAATCTGGCAGCCATATCAACGGCCAAAGCCAAAGTCAAAGTTTTTTATTTCAAATAAACCAAATATTGGCACTTATGAAACGTCAGAATCTAAGCTGCACGGTTCCAAAACGTTGATCTCGTGGAGAAGAGCCGGCAATAAACTCCATGGCTACTCTTTTAAAATAATTGAGATTACAATGTTGATTGATACAAACTATTGTAAAACATACACCGAGAAAAATGTAGGACAATGTGACCGATATTAATATTCAATGTAAACCAAAATCTTTGGATTTGGGATCGAAGATTTGTCTGTTTTTGCGCTGTGATCCTAATACAAAAACAGATCAACTTCAAAATCATAAAGATTTTAGATTAGATCGATTATTAATTTAGTCCGTAAGACTCCGGTAGTGGTCATCGGGAGGGTCACGTTCAGCAGTTGTCGTCACAGAGTACATTATATATACTGGGTTGACGTTAATGTGCTGAAGTGTGTGTACGTGTTATTACCACTAAGAATCATCACTTTAGCGTCCTCCTCCAGCAAAGTGCGTTTCCGGCACAATAACACGAAACATACTGGACTTCATTATCATTATATTCCCACCAATGATATTATATACTAAAAGAAGTAGATATGTTACATGCGCGCCAAAAGTAAGAACCAAAACTCCCACAATTGTAGCACCTCGCAATCAGTTCGCTCAAGACAGGACAACGAGCACACACTGTCACAATCTGTATTGTTTTATCAATTAAGTGATAACAATGCCGTCGTGCGTATGGAAAATGTACAAACTATCAAGCAAAAATAAATAAAGAACAAGGGATCTCATTACACACGTGAGTAACAAACTATATAAAATATTTTAATAAAAATACTATTCAAATTATCTATAGAATAATATTCTCGAACAAAATACAGGCCACGCAAAGAAAAGAGATAACACATATATTCTATCACAGGTGCGACAAAGACATCGAGTACACGAGTTGTCATTTTAGATAGCTATCTCTTTTACTTTCGTAGTTTTTGTATCTTCTTTCTGAAGTTAATCCATGCATAATGCATAGGTGTGTAGTTTTATAGCTTTATACCTACATACAGCGAGACTGAGTTTTGCGCGCCATTTGCGGACGTAACATGTCTATGGTATAACTATCATTGAGTCCCACTATTTGTGACCATAATATAAATAATTCGTACTATAATTGTTTAATGGTAATATTTCTTCCAGTCCTTGTTATTAGCAAACCGACAATGACATAGTAGCCTTTGTCTCAGAGTTTTTGCGTGTGTCTTCATTACTGATTGCGGTCAGGTTTGGTACTTTGAACTCGCTGCATGGTTTCGACTACAAATAGACTCATTTACACACAAAGTTTTATTTTGAAAAAGGATTAACTTGCTTATAGAAATGTTTATATGCAATAATCATGGTTATAAGATGTTATATGATGTATTAGAGGTACATCATGTTTCGCCTATTATGGGCATGCTATAGTCAAGTTTTTATGGATTTATATCATGATGAAGTAAAATGTTATACATATTTATATACTCTTTATTGTACACCAAAAATAATCACAGAGATTTTGAATTTACAATAGGCGGCCTTATTGATATCCGCGATCGCTTCCAGGCAACCTTAGGATGGAAAATGGTAGATCGAAGTAATTATGAAGCAGTCTGAGGTCTGACTATATATACTAATATATATAAATATTATTAATACTATACTAAATTCATGAAAACTAAATAAATAATAACTATATACATATTATGTTTAATGCGCTGTTTAATAATTTAATTAATGATTGACAAGTTAAATACCCCATAGATGTATTTAGTCTCATGGATTTTCATATACTTAACAGGAATTCCCAATTTTAAATTTACAATATTAGATAATAATACAATATAAGTACAACTTAGAATATAATTAGTAAGTATTTGATTTCTTGTTCGGAAAAATATTAACATAGTAAAACTTTCAAATTAGTAAAATTTAATAAAAGTGTCCTATCAGTAATTTTATTTAATGTCGTTGAATACCTATCAATAGCAATGTAAGTATATACAATGTCAATTTTATAATAATGTCAAAAGAGGTATAATAATGTCAAAGAATCAGTTAGATAAATAATTAGGGATTTTCCGTACCTAATCTGTTGTCAATCTTTAAAAGTTAAAAACTCGTTAACTGTCTTATAATTATCAGAAAATGGTAGAGATTATTCTGAGTCAATTAGTTCTACTATACATGACATGACAGACATTTTCATCGTTTGTTGTTGATGTTAGAGCAATATTTTTACGGCAACAGTTTTTTTTGGTAAGAGGTAATTTTCTATTATATCTTAAACCTTAAGGTGTACGAAGGTACTTATTAATTCTTATCCTAAGCCAAGCTGGTGTCGGTAGGAGTCTGGATGTATAATAAACTATGCAGGAAAGTCGTGAGCACCAGTTGACATCTTCCTTGTTGAATGCGGAATCTACAATAATTTCGTCTTAAACACCTGGCTCAGAAAACGGGGCAGATATCCAATTGTTTTCTGAGATCGAAGTGTGTAGCCGGACCGAAAATATTGTACCACTGGAAGAATTAAATTGAAACACTAAGTAGAGTCAACTTGATGGTTAAACATAACTTGGATGGTTAAATACTTATTATATTAGCTGTCAGACACCCACTGCTGATCTCCATAAAATCGACGAACATGAGAAAATATTGTATAGTTTTGACAAACGAATTGGTGACAGTAAGTATTAATGTTAGAACTGGAAACGGGATAATAACTTATATACAAAGTATTAAGTCGTCATTGGGCCAAAAGTAGGATTCTACCTAGACACTACCTAGCTTTTTAAAAAACCTCAGTCATCTTCCGCGAGACGTGTGCTCTGTATTAAGATATGGGATCATTGTCTGGGGAAACTCTATGGTACCCAGAGAGCATTCATAGCCTAGAAAAATGTATTAGATCAATATTTATGGAGTGTCTTGCCCGTTCTATGGAGTTTCTTGCCCGTTCTTCTCCATAGGAAATCTACACCTTGGAACGAGGCAACTAGTCTTGACAAGTGCCTATAAATGGTTTTACATGAATAAAAATATTTTTATCTTTATTTAATCTTAAGTGGACTAATTCTTGCCGGCCAATGGTCACTGACAAAGGTTGCGTACATTTCCATATTCCATATTTTTGAAATGTGTAAATTTACTAGAAACAACATGTCGCTTTTTGAGAAGAATGAAAAGGCTCCATTAAAAAGGAAGATAGCATAAAAACTACTGGTAGTGCCTCGTAGTAGACTTAAACCTGACAGAAATTGCTACGCTATGACGGTTAAACTATATATAACAGATTACTGGAAAAAATGAAAAACTCAATGACCTAGATTTTAGTTAAATGTTATATAATTAGTGTTGCGACAGATTTTTTTATTCAATTGATGACTATATAAACTTTAAATCTTATTAATATTAATGAACCGAATTTGAAAATTAATTAACAGTATTTAATTATCGACATTCTATGTAGATTCAATATTTATTTTACAGAAGAGGGCCATTTCCTTTCTATAATATGAATCCTTGCGAATTACGTAAAGATATTTTTTTAAATGCTAATATACTAACAAAGGCCTCCTTTACATTTTTGAAAATATTAATTTTATCCGTAAAATCCTGCTAAGTTAATCTTTACTTGTAATGATGTAATGTAAATAGCGACATTCATTGTATAAACCTACTAGAAATAAACTTAAAATTATGGTACCTAAATTTAGATTGTTAGAAACCAATAAATCATTCTTAGAAAACTATATTCGATTTTACAAAAATAACCCAATCCAACAGATCTCATAGAAGGGAACTTTAAAGCACACGTTAAAATTAAAACACTTCTTCAAAAAAGCCTACTACATAGGATTAAAGACATGTTGACGATAGGGACATATGGCGTTAGGTTTTTTCTGCACATGTGGCTTCCCTGGGAACCAAATATATCTGAAGTGATTTTTGTTCTGTATAGCTGCTATATTTATTCTTAACAAATATATAGATAAGTGCCAGTAATTGGTTTATATGAAATAACAATATTTGCCTTTGAAACGAAACTAAATCTACTTATTAATTTTAATAAATGTTTGTTCTGTATGGTATCCGGATTAAGAATATAGCACCACTCCATCTCCTCACGTGGATGTCGTAAAAGGCGGCTAAGGGAATCTAAACCAGAGGGCAGCAGCGTCCCTTCTATGAAACGGTAGCCATACAGCGCTCACCAACCCGCCTGCCAAGCGTGGTGAGTATTGGCAAATACCCCCCAAAATGATGATACAGTTGTGGAAATCTATAGGGAGGCCTTTGTTCAGCAGTGGACGTATAAATGGCCGATATGCTGATGAATCGAATTAGGCATTTAATTATTAATTTTGAATTTTATTTTATATTTTATATTTTATAATAATTTATTTAATTCATAATGAAACGAGACTATACTTATTTTAACGTTATTACTGTTTGCATGTAATTAAAAAACGTTGAATGTAGTGAAAGCATCCATTATTTTTACCATGTAATATGTACCTATATTCTGTAAAATAAATCATTCATTAATTCAAACTCACGCAAAGATATACTGCAATATTATAGACAAAAATGGTTTTGCAAGTCGATCGTCTTCTGCAGATCTATCACAAGCATTCGATACCCATTACTGGTACCTACAAATACTGTTAAAGTATTCATTTTTGGTAGTATCCTTGTACAAAATTTTGCGCATTCGTTTGATATAAATGTTTGTTCACAGATGCGTAATGGCCTCAAATTGTCAAAATTATGCGCATGCTAATGACGATCCGGAGTCGGACGAGGAAGCTTGTTTGGACCTCGATTAGTCTTTTTTTTTCGCAAAAACACAATTCTTCAAGGAAATCGGTGCGATCCGGAAATATAGTAAACACTGTGATTATGAAAATATAGTCAAATATGTGCTTTTTGTATCATCTTTGCAACATCTTTTATTTTGTCTGGAGCAACAATTTAAGGTCTTACTTTATTAGTCCAAGATAATTTGCATGGCGCCTTAGTGGATGCTGAAGATGATGTAATGGGTGTAAGTGACATCGTAATGAAAACTGATACCATGGATTCAGTACTTGATTCTGAATGAAACCCTCAGCATCAGAATTTTACGTCAGTCTTCTGCCAGCGCTGCAGCAGAAATCGTTGCAGCAGATGCTGACATAGGGACCTTTTTTGGCCTCATGCAGCACTACTGTTTTTATATATATTTCATTCTGTTAATAATAAGTTTCATATTATTTTGTACGAGTCCAAAATTAAACATTGTTTCTTTCTTCTTTCTTTCTGTACATGAATTTTCCGATTACTTTCCCGTTTATTAAATTGATATTAGCATAACCAACCATTGACTGAAGCAGTGAGCCCACTCTTCTTTTGGGATCTCTTCCAGGTTTTTTTTAACGCAACCGTGGCATCTTCGGGTTTCATAAAGCGAATTCCTGTGAGTGTGAGTGATTTATCTTTTGTTTTGGGCAAAATATAAAAGTTGCAAGGTGTTAGGTCGGGACTGTAAAAAAGATGACTCACTAATCCTACACCTTCCATAGCCAAATATTCGATTGTTCGTCTGGCGGAGTGAGCTGGCCGTTGCCGTGATGGAGGAGGATCCTGCTTCTTCGGCGCTGCTGTCGATCATTTTCCAAGACAACCGGTAAACAATGACTAACATACCAATCTGCTGTAACAGTCCTTTTATCCTCTAGCGCAATAGTTGGAAAAGTGCCTCGTCCGTTCGAAGAACCATCTTTTTCCTTTGACTTCTGCCCTTCTTTAATTTTGTTGGCAAATCTTCGAATGGAAACACCCATTGGGCAGATGTCTTTTGGTTTCGAGCTCGTTACAATATATTCAGCTTACATCTGTGACGATGTCAAACACAGCATAGCCAAACCATTTCCGTTATACTTTTCAAGCATTTCGTGCCACCAATCCAAACGACAAATAGTCAAATTCTTTGAGACGCACGAAAAGCTTTTTTAAAATAAGAAATCACATATGAATTCAATGTCAGAGATGTTCAATGACAGCTTCCCAAAAAGGTTTTTATTCGAAATTTAAATAAATGTTTCATCGACAACTTTTCTTACTGGCCAACTCTAAAAACATTCAGTGTGACCATCGTCATGGTATTAGTCAGTATCAGAATACTAATCATTGCATACAATTTGTCTACACTATAGCCGAAATCTTCAGTGTGGTGTTCGGATTTAGAATCACCACTCCATCTCCTCTTACGACGTAAAAGGAGAATAAGGGACTCTTAAGCAGAGGAATGGACAACAGCGTCTCTTCTGTGTAACAGCAGCCATATTGCGGTCACCAATCCGCGGAGGCCTTTGTTCAGCAGTAGACAACCTTCGGCTGATATAAAGCAGATAGCAGAAAGTTACGAACGTGAGACATCCTAAGAAAACAAATACCTACGCTGACATTGCCAAGTGTATGAGACCTTCGACTAAGCTTATTAAAATTCCACTTTTAAGTTTTTCTGATTTTGCAATGCTTATTACTTTTTTTGTCATCTTTTGAGTGCGGAAATTTTTTGCACACTTTATTATTCTTATGAATTGTTTGAATAAAATTTTAAAATGAGAAAATAGTTGATAGATTACTTATTCTAAGAACTTGATTTATTGCCAATTAAGGTGGTGTGGTATTTTTTGGTATTTCCCATTTACAAAGTAAACGTAACAGGAGATTGGCAACCCCGTCCTTATTCACAATAATAATAATGACGGAGTATTTTGAAGCCACGCTTGGCATACTTAAAGTGCAAAATGTTTTTCCGTCACATCAAGTCGGAAGTGCGGAATTCTCGCAGACTTCTTCCCCCGCCTTCTCTCCTCTCCGCGTTAAAAGTCACACGCGAACGCGGGGACGTACAAAGGGGCCAATTCTCGTAATATAAAAATGTTAAAAGATAGTTCCGAACTAGTCTCAATGTCATAAATGTCACAAATGGTATTCTCCTAAACTAACAAACAACGTCAAACGTGAACTTACACTGTAATGAGATCGAAAATGGATCGAAAGTTGATCCAAGCCAAAACGGTATTCTGCTAACATTTCGAACTGTCACATGCACTTAATTGTCATTAAATAAACGTCAACACTGAGATTGAAATGAGACTACATCGAGATTATACTAAAATCCGACTGAACTTTAAGAGTAGCAGAATACAATTTTTTCGGTCAATTCATAATTTAATCTCAGTTCAGTCAAGTTTCAGTCATAGTACTCGTATAAATTAATTAAGAGAATTGGCCCCCAGGGCTCTGTCACTCTCATGGCTTAAACCCCCCACAATGTTCCCTCGAACTAAATAAAAAACGTTTTTACAATAAAATCCCAAGTGATCCATTTTTTTTAAAACGTTGATTACTCCTGTGTCGTGGGTGCGTTTACAGACATGAATTCCACATACAATACACCCAGACCCGGAACAACTACCTGCAGATCATACAAATATTTGTTCCATGCGGGAATCGAACCCACGACCCGGAGCGCAGCGATCGACTGTATCAGCCACTGCACCAACCGTGCCGTCAATATTCAGAAATTAAGTCTTAATAAATTCAGAAGCTGTGTAGAAAGGGTGTCTATAAAGTTACAGAGTATATGGACGACAAAAATGCTTGGGATTGAGCTGCTCCAATGTTCAGAGGTTGATGCTGACATTATTGGGTTTGATATATCAAATACCATTGCCATAATTTTTTATTTATTTTGACATTTTTTTATAATCGTTTATGTTAATTCATTTAACGACATTTGATTATCCTTAATGCTCAATTTGTTTAAGTAACATTAATTACTTGTTTTTTTTTTACACTTCACTTATATTTAAAACTGTAAGTGCGAGGACCATGTGAATTATTAATTTATATTGTTTAATTGACGTGACCAGTTGTCTGGCAGTTTAGTTAAAGTTAAAAGCCTACTATATCAACTATGACATAACAAATATGGCGTTAGATCTTTTCTGCACGTGTGGTTTCGCTAGAAACCAAATACATCTGAATTGTGAAGAACTATTTGTATTGTGTAGCTGCTATATTTATTTTTATCAATGTATACATAACTGTTTAAACACCATGAAAAAACAGATTTTTGTAAAGGCACATCACAAAACAAATAATAACCAAGAACCTAACCTAACCCTGAGTTAGTTTCATCATTTCTTCTCATGGTTGTCATGTAGCGAAATGCCCAAACAACGGAGCTTAAATAAGACCAGTAAGTGTCTGTTAGGACATAATTACTGCGCTCTAGTGTGATCATACGAGGTCCTGGAGCCCCCTTTAGGTGCCGACGATTGCCAGCAGTAGGGTCGGCTATGTTGGCAGAGCACGAAAATTGGAATGCAGTGGTCTCCTTCTGTGAGAGCGTCATGCTCCAGAAGGAGACCGCAGAGCGGGATCGGGAGAGGGCCGATCCCGCTCGAAGAAGAAGGAGACGGCCCCGGGGTAACAACCGCCCTGGCGCCTAATTCCGATACGCCTGAAAACCCCTGCCGTTGCTATAAGGTGGGGGACCTCTGGGTTCGCGGGTGCGTAGATTGGGGAATCTGCGTGCCCACACCAAGCGACTCAAGAGAAGACGGTAGCACGCATGTGGTCACGCGCTACCGTGGGACGCTTTGGGGGATCCTTTACAATCCCCCTGGGGGGTGACCGCTTTACAGTCACCCTCTCCGAGATGTGCCAATAGGCGTGGCACCAGTGGGTGGCTCTAGTGTGATCATACGAGGACCTGGAGCCTCCCTTAGGTGCCGAAGATGACCGCTCCAGTGGTTTTAGCCGGTAGGAGTCCGGCATACCCCTTCGTCCTTCCCCGGGGCGAAAGGTGTCGACGATGATCGCCTCAGTGGTTTTAGCCGGTAGGAGACCGGCATGCCCCTTCGCCCTTCACCAGGGCGGAGGAAGTTCATGAAGAATTTCCACTGGGCACAATAAAAAATAAAAAAGGACACATACCTGGTATATTATATTTGTGGTAGGAATATTTTTTGCTAGGCTATTGTGGGAAGCAACATGCTGACCCGTAGGTTTACAACGTGTACAACTAAAGGGCTTACTGCCAGACATGTTATACCTGCAGCCTATGGGTCAGATACACTTGCAGATCACTCGATGCCCTACGTGTTCAGTATAATAATGGTTTTAGGGTGCTATTGGGGCTGCCCCGTTTCTGTAGCGCGTCAGGCATGTTCATTGAGGCAAGGACAGATATTTTTAAGGCAATTATGGGCAACAAACCAATTATGGGTAGCCTCTTGATGCGTCGCGTGCAGGACAGCAACAGCAGCCTCATAAACACTACAATATATCATGCTGATTGTCCTGTAGTGCGCCACTGGATCACCATTCATATTGGGTCCCAACTAGCGTTTTTTTTTTTTTTTTTTTTTTTTTTAAACGTTGCCCCGCACTAGGATTTCTCCTGTGTCGTGGGTGCGTTTACAGACACAAATTCCACACACAATACACCCAGACCCGGAACAACTAATTGCAGATCGTACAAATATTTGTTCCGTGTGGGAATCGAACCCACGACCCTGTGCGCAGCAGCCGACTGTATCAGCCACTGCACCAACCGTGCCGTCAAGGTTTTATATAAGGTTTTTGCTGTTTACTAACAAGATATGGATTTTCATCTGAAATTAAAGTTAATTACAATTTAAAAAATCCAATATACTCACGCAATGCGCCTGCCTCGCCTCTTCAATGTAATGTGTGGTGATGATGACGGTCTTGTCACCCGAGCTGGTGATTCGCACCAGATGGGTCCAGATGGACTGGCGCAGCAGGGGATCTACTCCGACTGTTGGCTCGTCCAGGATGAGGAGCTCAGGGTCGTGCATGAGGGCGACTGCGAAGGACACACGCCGTTGCTGACCACCGCTGTGGAAGAAGAGTCGTGTTAATATGTTGGTTACTGATAAGCTACATGCAAATTAATAAATCATCATCATATCAGCCATTTATACGTCCACTGCTGAACAAAGGCCTCCCCCATAGATTACCACAATTGTGTCGTCTTTTTCCAATACTCACCACGCTTGGCAGGCAGGTTGGTGAGCGCAGTATGGCTACCGTTCCACAAAATCGACGCTGCTGCCCATCCCCCTGGCTTAGAGTCCATTAGTCGCCTTTTACGTCATCCACGGGGGGAAATGGAGTGCTGCTATATACTTGATCCGAACACCACACGGATGAAAAGGTATAAAAAGCCAATTTGACGGCGTGATATGCCCGGCTAAGAAGTAAAAATTCGTTGCTACAGGCCACTGGTTCAAGCCCCGTTCAGAGCTTAAACTTATTTATATGACTGCTGATAGTTGTCCCGGATCTGGGTCCATGGGTGTGAAATATATGCTGTAAACTATAGACACGACATGAAAGACATTACAGTCAATTCCAAATGTGGGGCAACATTTAAAATCAGAAATTCATGCTGCCTTATCGTAGGCCAGGACATTCATCAAATTTGGAAGTAATGAGATGATTTTACTCAAATTAATTAATAGACGATTTCAGAGTTCCGGCTCAAAAATCTGACGAAATATAGCTATTAAAGATTTAAAATATGAAAAATCTCAGTAGAGTGGCTCATACGCATATATAATTAATTATACAATGAACTCGTATTATCTTACGTAACATGTTACTTAATCGGTTTATTAGAGTATGAGCTACTTGGTGAATAATTAATTAGATTCTTCATCTCTACATTATTTCAATGGACCACTCCATTACGACACTAGTTAAGATAGTTTTTGACATCAATAATTAATTAATTATTTTGACGCCAATCGATTGTTCATCGAACTTGTCTTTGTGCATGTCTGTAAACTGTACCTACGATGACAACATAATCAGCTCATTACTGTCCCACTGCTGGGCACGGGCCTTTTCTCATGGTGAGAAAGGTTAGGCCTTAGCCACGCTGGCCTAGTGCGTGTTGGCGGACTACACACACCATTGAGAACATTTTGTAGGTCTCTCAGGTGTGCAGGTTTCCTCACGATGTTAACGCAAGTGATAATCAAATTCTAATCCGCAAATGAATCGGAAACGTCAGGCCGGGATCGAAATCAGACACTCCTGTATGGAAGGCAAGCGTCAACCACTATACTATCACACCCACAATAAATATATAAATCAAAATAATCATTCTGATCCAGGTCTCGCCTTTGGCTGTGTTGCTTACTATAATATAGCTCCATATTAGACGATGTACCATACGGGACGTGAATATGAGTCAAATATGACTGAAATTCGCTATAGTTTAAAAACTTATATAATATATGTTATCGTTAGGCTGGAGGCCCTTATAATTTCACCAGTATATTCGATTAAGTGAAAATAAATACCTGAATTGCGTGCTAAAAGAACATCGTAAAAATCTGACTAAGCATACATTCCAGGACTCTGCGTAAGTCAATGACGGCACGGTTGGTGTAGTGGCTGATACAGTCGACTGCTGCGCTCCGGGTCGTGGGTTCGATTCCCGCACGGAACTAATATTTGTACGATCTGCAGGTAGTTGTTCCGGGTCTGGGTGTATTGTATGTGGAATTCATGTCTGTAAACGCACCCACGACACAGGAGAAATCCTAGTGTGGGCCAAAGTTTGAAAAAAGAAAAGAAAAGAAGTAAACCATTTACGCCACTGACGAATAGTCAGAATTTAAATAGTTGCACGGTTCCAAGTCGTTGGTCCTATGAAGAAGAACCGGCAAGAAACTCCATGGATATACTCTTTTGAAATATGTGATAGTATTACAGTGTACTTAATATAATAGAATCGTAAAAAGCTATGAGAGGATAATGCATGCCAATGTGTGGGATAAATACCACTTATTGATGCACAATGATAAGTGATTTCCTTACAATAAGATTAGCTTAGCTGACCAGTCCCGACAGAGGGCGCCCGTTCACGGGCATAACGCATGCAACAGCATAGCTCAGCTCAACCATAATGCAGGGAATTATCTGTATATGTTTTACAATCATTTGTATCAATCAACATTGTAATCTCAATTATTTTAAAAGAGTATCCATGGAGTTTCTTGCCGGCTCTTCTCTACGAGATCAACTATTTGGAACCGTGCAACTTAAATTCTGACGTTTCATAAGTTTATAAGTTCATATCATATTTGGTTTATTTGAAAAAAAAAACTTTGACTTTGACTTTGGAAATTAACCACAGAACGAAGAAGACATTTTAGTGAGCTGTAATCATGACTAATGTACAGTCATACTTACAGACGAAAATATTTCTTGGACCTCCCTCTAAAACATTCGATCACGATAACAATAACCAAGTAAGCATGATGCCAGGATTTCGTAAAACTAAACCTCAAGTCATACGCAATTTCACCTTTCAAAAAATTTAACAAGCCATTGTCGAACAAACGTATATGGAAAGTCGATTGGTTACGTAAGATCATGACTTCGCTAATGAACGAACAGATTCATAAGGCGGTCAGAAGTGTTAGACGATGTTAGTCACTCTTTTTACCGACTTCGAAAAGGAGGAGGTTCCCAATTCGAAGCTTTTAAAAAAAATGTACACTGATTACTCCGAGGTTTGTGGACCGATTTGAGCAATTCGGGTCGCGGGTTCGATTTCTGCACGGAACCAATATTTGTGTGATCTTCAGGTAGTTGTTCCGGGTTTGGGTGGAATTTGTGTTTGTAAACGACCACCCACGACACAGGAGAAACACTAGTGCGGGGCAATGTTTTAAAAAAATGTGCTGCTAGATTAACAACCTGTCATCAACAGGTCAAGTGTCTTAATCCTTGAAGAGGCTTTTTATTTATTTTACTTTCCAATACTGATAAAAGGCTTCCATTAAGGAGACGCTAACAGTAGACCAAAGGTCAACGAACGGTAGACATGTACAAAAAGACAAACAGCCGTTAACATCCCGGAACTGTTCTATTAGCTTAACACTCGTGTTTCTCGAAGATCCGTAAGTACTACAACATTACGGCCCGGTTGGTGCAGTGGCTGATACAGTCGGCTGCTGCGCTCTGGGTCGTGAGTTCGATTCCCGCACGGACCAAATATTTGTATGACCTGCAGGTAGTTGTTCCGGGTCTGGGTGTATTGTACGTGGAATTCATGTCTGTAAACGCACCCACGACACAGGAGAAATCCTAGTATGGGGCAACGTTTTTCAAAAAGCAAAAATGTAATTACAGACGACAATTAAATTGCAGCGGCCTACACCACCTGTCTTTGCGTGGGTATCGTAAGACTAGGAGATTATGTTACGGGACGGGCGGCAACATTCTGTTTGCTAATAACAACATACTGCGGTAACAACAAACGGTGATCGTTTGCCATCATCATCATCATATCGGTCAAAGGACGTCCACTGCTGAACAATAGCCTTCCCATAGATTTCCACAACGAGCGGTCACATGCCGCCCGCATCCAACGACTCCCAGCGACCTTCACCTGGCAGCGTTTTCTGGTATCGTTCAGCAACAATGGTGATAATGGCACCATCCTCTATGGTCGTTTATTGTAGCTATCATTAGCAGTGCTAGCTGTTGATATGCTGTGGTGAAATACGTAAGAGATCGAGTGAACTAGAAAAATATATGATTATCCCGCTTTGCAGTCTCCTTCTGGAGCATGATGCTGTCGCAGAAAGAGACCACTGCACTCCAATTTTCATGCTCTGCCGACATAGCTGACACTACTGCCGGAAGAGAGAGATCTTGTCCGATCCGATCGACCAGGATCCGCCGTTCGGCAGCCCAAGCAGGGCACTCCTCGAGCGTATGCTGTGCGGTATCCTGGTCGCTTCTGCAATGGTGGCTCTGTGCCGTGACCTCGCGTCCTATTCTGTGCAGGTACGCACCGAAACAACCGTGTCCGGTGAATACCTTCATCAGACGTTAGGTGACGCGCTCACTCCTTCAGAGTCAGGCTCCGAAAAGCCGCAGCACGGCCTCGACGACGCGATTGGTCGCAAACTGCATCCTCAGGCGATGGTGCTTGATAGCCTAGTGGTTGAACGCTTGCCTTCCATACAGGAGGGTCTAAGTTCGTTCCCGACCCCCAATTCTGACTTTTCGGATTTATGTGCGTAACTACGTTAACGGTGAAGAAAAATATCGTGAGGGCACCTGCACACCTGAGAGGGCTCCAAAATGTTCCCAATGGTGTGTGCAGTCCGCCAACCCGCACATGGGCCGCGTGGTGACTAAGACCTAACCTTTCTCATCTTAAGGAAAGGCCCTTGCTGAATATGTTATGTTATTATCTATACAAATAAATAAAATTGAAGTGTCTGTTTATAATGTCAAAATAACGGCTTTTTACTAAATGCATATGAAAGTATATACGGTACATATAACGAAAAAAACGTTTTTTTGTCTGTCTGTTTGTTCCGGGTAATCTCCGAAACGGCTGGACTGATTTTGACGTGACTCACTGGCAGATAGCCGATGTTATGAGGAATAACTTAAGCTACTTTTATTTCAGAAACAAAATTAGGGTTTCGCGCTAAAAAAATAAAACCCTTGAAATCCAATATATGTCAAGTGTATATGTGAAAGTACTCTAAATTTATTTTAAATTAAACGCGGGTGAATCCAAGCGTCCCAGCTAGTGTAATAATAAAATTGCTCATTATTTATTGCAAGAAAATAATATGGAAATTAAAACTTGATTTTGTTGTTTTATAAACGTGATGCCTATAACATACTCTTTGTAGCCTTAAAATTAAGTTAAAGCACTATTTTGTAGGTACGCATGTGTTGCAGGCAGCTTCAGTCTCAACTTTAAAGACCGTAGCACAGGTTACTTAACACTTACTACGTAATCTACGAGGCTACGACCAAAGATCGAAAGTTAAGATGATGAAATTACGTTTGAATCGTATCCTAGGTGCTTGAACTCGATTCACACTTAACCTTTATAAGTACCGGAGCAAGTTGAAAAATTCGTATATCTTTCGTGTGATACTTAATTGTCACCTTGTTGGCAGTCTCCGATTCGAAAATGAAGGACTACGGCCTATTTACTTCTAACTATACGTAGACTCCGTGTGGTGTCCGGATTAAGAATATAGCACCACTCCATCTCCGCCCGTGGATGTCGTAAAAGGCGACTAAGGGAATCTAAACCAGAGGGATGGGCAGCAGCGTCCCTTCTGTGAAGCGGTACCCATACTGCGCTTACCAACCCACCTGCCGAGCGTGGTGAGTATTGGCAAATTCCCCTCAATATGATGACACAGTTGTGGAAATCTATGAGGAGGCCTTTGTTCAGCAGTGGACGTATAAATGGCCGATTTGATGATCTGCTCAACTCGTTAGTTCTACGACCTTATAACGGACACTTTTATATAAAATAATATAAACATACTTAAATTTTATCTCTCAGCGTTAATGAATTTAGACTATGAGCGTAAATAAATTTATTAAGACGGCACGGTTGGTGCAGTGGCTGATACAGTCGGTTGCTGCGCACTGGATCGCGGGTTCGATTACTCACCACGTTTGGCAGGCGGGTTGGTGAGTTCAGAATGGCTGCTGTTTCACAGAAGGGACGCTGCAGCTCATGCCTGCTTTTAAGTCCCTTAGTCGCCTTTTGTAGTGGTGCTATATTCTTAATCCGGACACCACACGAGCAGTCAGAACACGGAAGTTGTGCCATATAAACCTAATCTCATTCATATTCATATCGGCCATTTATACGTCCACTGCTGAACAAAGGCCTCCCCCACAGATTCCACAACTGCGTTATCATTTGGGGGGCACTTGCCAATACTCACCACACTTGGCTGGCGGGTTGGTGAGCGCAGTATGGCTACCGCTTCACAGAAAGGACGCTGCTGCCCTCTGGTTTTGAGTCCCTTAGTCGCCTTTTACGACATCCCCGGGAGGAGATGGAGTGGTGGTATGTTCTTAATCTGGCTGGACACCACAGGGACCTAAACCTAATTATCAAGAACAATTTGATAGCTCTTAGCAAAAATAAATATGTCAGTAAAAAACATTTAACCCAAAAAAAAAGGAACATCAATTTGTAAAATCGATTGTCCGTATAATTATGTCTGTGTTTCAATAGTCCTCATGAAACAGATCAAGCAATAAGTCTTCCGACACGCCAGTTTCAGTACAATTACCGTGACAAATGCCGGTTATACACGGATTTGCCACGCTGCCGGCTAGCTTAAACAAATATGGAACTGTGTGTTTGTTATGTAAAATACTTCTGTGTAGGTAAGTAATTATGTTTGACATTTATTAATAACCTGTCCCTGCTGTGCCCCGCGGTTTCACCCGCCGCAACTATCGATCTCACCACAATATAAATTCACATTTGATGTTGTTGGTTAGTTTAGGAAAATATAATTAGTGACATTTATGTCAACGAAAACGGATCGGAACTATATTTAGTTTTTTTTATTTTAATTAGTAGGTTTTAAACAATCAGTTTCATTCGGCAATAAATTTTGATGAAGCCGGATTTCCTACTGCCTGCCTATGAGAAGAAACGCCGAAACAAATGTTTCCGTTTTAATGTCCAGACATCATCATTACGGCCGAATGAAGTCCACTGCTGGACACAGGCCTCCCCCAAAGATCACCACAGCGGCCTATATGGGTGTGTTGTGGGCTCATTGGGTGGGTTTTGCCATAATCGCCACGCTTGGCTGGCAACGCTGGCAACGCTGGATCGCAGTTGAGTTGTTAATGTACTCGAAGGACGCTGCTGCCCATCCTCCGGCTAATCCCTTAGTCGACTTTTACTACATCCACGGTAAGAGATGGAGTGGTGGTATTCTAAGCCAGCACCACACGGCAAGTCCAGACATATTTAGATACAAATATATACATTTCAGAAAAATGTTAGGCAACGCCTACAACGGTCTTATGAAGAATGATTTATAGCCGTTTTGGAATGACCTGTCCTGTCAGGGGGTAAGCATCAATAAGTAATTTATTACGAATAACCCCTACAAGGAAAAGGTATGGATTGATGGATGTAATGAATTTTTACTTGCCCTCATTTATGCGATAGATCATACAACAACAAACATACGAAATGATCAATCAAAATAACGTATTAAAACTACCAATAATTCCGCATTTTCTAAGCATGAAATACTTGAGTTTTACGACGTGCACAGATAATTTTCTTGTCTACACAATCAGAGAATAATCGTAAAACTAACGCTAGCTAAATGAAATATCGTCGTAAATGTATGTACATATTTGCCTGCCTTTAACAATATGGACCTACGTATAGTCCTGGGTGGCACCACACTGTGCTCGTTCAAGACATAGATATTTTGGCTCATATGCTTAGTAATATATATGAATATTATGACGGCACGGTTGGTGCAGTGGCTGATACAGTCGGCTGCTGCGCTCTGGGTCGTGAGTTCGATTCCCGCACGGACCAAATATTTGTATGATCTGCAGGTAGTTGTTCCGGGTCTGGGTGTATTGTGTGTGAAATTCATGTCTGTAAACGCACCCACGACACAGGAGAAATACTAGTGTGGGGTAACGTTTAAAAACAAAGAAAAATAAAGAAATGAATATTGCTAGCTACAATGCCGTTCAGGTCGGAACAACACGACAGGAATATTCCATTATGTTTCACCATTAACTTTCTTTCGAACTTATGCAAGAAAATACCTAACACTTGTAAAAATTAATCACTATTTCTTTTTTATCTTTATTTTTATATGTCCCACACTTTTGGGTGTGGTGCAAAGTTATAGTTACACAAGGAGCGAATGGTTAATAAACTAACAACATTAACAACGTAATTATAATGTGTTAAGTTTGAGACAAGTCATCGTCGCATGATTAGCTGTCTATCAAATATGAGAACGGCTTTTAATTGATTATGCGGATGTTTGTTACTCTGATCTATCCCAAGAACTTCTTAACAAATTGGATCGTCTTCTCAACAACGGTATTCGTTACATCTTCGGATTGCGTAAGTACGGCCACATTTCTTCCTACCGATCTAAGCTTAAATGGCTACCTGTCCGTCAGAGGAGAGCCGTTAGATCACTCTGTTTGATTTTCACTATTATAAACGATCCTTGTGCTCCTAATTATCTTAAAATTTTCTTTCAACTTTTAGGTGGCTCTCACAGTCATGAACTTCGGGCTTCTGAAAATTTAATTCTTAACATTCCATCCCACCATACAGGGTTTATGTCCAAATCCTCCGCTGTTTTAACAATAAAACTCTGGAATGCGCTTTCTCTTGATGATGATGAAATAAATTCGCGTTTAAACGTAAACTGCGTCAATACTTCCTGAAATTGTTACAATCCTAATCAGTTTTGTCTTCGTCATTAGAGTTAATATTTATATCAGATATTTTTATGTATTCTATTTAACTATTTATAACTATGTAATATATTAAAGTATCTATTTTTATATTAGTATATGTATGTATTCCTATTTTTAATTCAGTATTTTTTAACATTAGATATAGCTTTGCTTTTATACTTCTTTCGAAGTGCTTTGTTTAACCCAAAGGTTGACTGGTAGAGAATGCCTCATGGCATTAAGTCCGCCTTATGTATACTCAATGTACATAAAAGTTTAAATAAATAAATAAATAAAAAACTATAAAAATAAATTATAGTTAATATAATATTATGACGGTACCTAAAAATTTGAGATGAGCCGAAAACTGATTCTACAAATACCCGTTCACTGAATATATCCGGTTTTACTTGTACGAAGTGAATATTTGATGTTGTATGTTGAAATATTCGGCTTAGTAATTTGCAGGTTTTACAAATTCTTTCTTTATATTGGAATCAAATGGACCACCAAATGACAACTAAATCTTAGCGAGCAAATTGACGCTATTACTATCATATCATCATCATCATCATCATCATATCAGCCTTTATACATCTGCTACTGAACAAAGGCCTCCCCCAAAGATTTCAACAATTGTGTCATCATTTTGGGGGGGATTTGCCAGTACTCACCACGATTGGCTGGCGGGTTGGTGAGCACAGAATGATGGTGTTTCACATAAGGGACGCTGCTGCCCATCCCTCCGGTTTAGAGTCCCTTAGTCGCCTTTTACGACATCCGAGGGAGGAGATGGAGTTGTGCTATATTCAAAAATAATGATTGCGCATCAAATTAATTTGGACCAAATATTGTCACAGTTGGTCAAGTGGTTTTAGCCGGTAGGAGTCCAGCATACCCGTCTTCGCCCTTCCCCGGGGCGGCGGAAGTACATGATGGATTTCCACCGGATAGAAAAAAGGTCAATGACGCGAACATAAATCCTTGGTTTATAATAAGCTTATTCAGGGCCTATATTTTTTTCTATTTTATTATCTTTTGGTGGTCATATACAATGTTGGACAGTCAAAAGTATTATTTCTGGTGGTCAGTTTAAATTATATACAGCACTGCATGTGCCTTATATAATTATCTCTTCATAAGAGCATATTCCTTAATGAAATAAAACCTTTGATTAATTTAACAGCAGTTAGCTTACATTTAAAAAAACCGCTGTTTATTTTGTGTAATTTAATAACAGGGCAACACTCATATAAAGAAACAAAAAAATAAGGTTCGAATATTTGGCACTCATGTCGAACTACATGGAAGAATAAGAATATTCTAAAATATGCCAAACGCCGAATACTTAACAATATTCCGCGCATCTCTAATAGAGACATACTTAAAATGTTACGTCAATACGTTAAACCGGATAAGATTTGTATTAAAGTAAGAATATATACACGAAGCTGTGTGGTGCCGGCTACGAATAGCACCAATCCAAGGAATTAGCCAGAGGATGGGTAGCAGCATCCTTCGAGTACATTAATAACTCAACTCCGATCGCCAACCCGCCTGCCAAGCGTGGCGATTATGGCAAAACCCCCCAATGAGCACATAACACACCCATATCAGTCGTTGTAGTGATATTTGGGGGAGGCCTGTGTACAGCAGTGGACTTTATTCGGCCGAAATGATGAATGAAATGATGATATACACGAATATAAAAATATAAAACTACCACTATGATCACTGATAAACAGACCTGCAATTACTTGGAACTATGAATATTTTGTGTTATTTGAATTCTATAATGCTGCAATGCCGGTTGGCGTGTTGTAATCGCCTATATTGAAAGGGCTTTCTCTCAATCGACTATTACCTATCACCTTTGCCAGAATGAAAGGTCAGCTTTGCAATTGGATAAAGGTATCTTCTAAACAGAGCTCCAGTCAGCCAATGATTTATTGTTGTTACTCTTCTCCCCCAAACCCAATTAATAGAATACAACGAGGCTTTTACTATTGGATAGAATTCTTCGCCAAGGTTTGAGGTTATATTTTACTTCGAGAAAATATTTCTAATTATCTATGTATCTAATTCCTAATTATTGTGACAAATAAGCCATGCGAGAATAAACCAGAGTGATTGAAATTTTAATCTAATTGTTATATGGACATTTCGGATCATATCGATATTTTAAATCAAAAGTAGGTCTGAAATGCCCTCCTTTGATGATGTTCCTCCTGTGATGTGAACATCAAAGTACTGAATAAATGTCCTATTCTGTTTTATTCTATAAAATACTAAAGTAATGACACCAATGTACACTACAGCATTTTCATTAATAGATTGGCAAACAATACGTGCTGGGCCAGTACTGACAGTTTGCTAATATTGACAGTAAACAAACTGTAGAATGACGTCACCACATTTCCTTATAAGTAATGTTAATAGTTTTAAAATTCGCACTCGAGTTTCCTGTCGCAGCCGAGCAAATACTGTTCTCGCGTTTAAACATACTCTTTGATATGTTAAACCAATTATCGCTGAGTTTAAAAGGAAATCCTGATATACTGGGTTAACTCGTTCACGTTATTACGGATTTAAAATGGCCGGCTCTGAAAAGTATTATGAGGTATGTGTGTCACGTGACCTGAATTACGTCATCAGCAGAGTAAATTTTAATATTATTCTTTCCTTATGAAAGTATCCTTGATATCCGGATGGCTAACAATCGGAACAACTTTAAAATTAAATTACGAAAATACCTTTTCAAAAAGACGTCTGCAGATTCATCTCAACTCTGATTTTGTTTATTTTTAATTTTTTCTCATCTGATCATCTCATCTATTTATTATATAATATGTATGTATGTGTTTATTTCGTATATATAAATATATTTTTATACTTGTAATGTTTATGTACATCTATGTATTTGTATAACACGTCTTCGCATCTATACCTTTCTTTCATATTTTGTTGGTGCATCTACCTTATTGTTCTCTGCATCACCCAAAGGTCGTCTGGCAGAAAATGCCTACGGCATTGAGACCGCCTTTGTACGCTAGTGTACATTAAGTATAAATAAATAAATACAGTATAAGTGGGCCGCCATCAGCCGACTCTATTGATCATACGAAAGTAATAAACGGAACACGCCTATTGGCGCTGTGTAAACATGCTAGACTCGCCTTAATGCTAGCTCCGGATACATTGTTAATTGATTGCTTCCTAAGTCACTTTATTTATAAGGCCAAAACCGGAAATTTTGTATACAATATAGCACACGGCAATCTATATTAAAGCTTCGGGTATGCTCGCAAAGAACTTGGCAATAGCTGATTATATTCATAATATTGTCGTACATTATGCAGATATAATATTATTAAAAAAATTGTCACCATCATCATTTCAGCCGAAAAATGTCCACTGTTGGACAGAAGCCTTCCCCAAAGATTGCCACAACGACTGATATCGGTTTGTGTTGTATGCTCATTGGGGGGTTTTGCCATAAACGCCACGCTTGGCAGACGGATTGGCGATCGCAGTTAGGTTATAATTTATAAATGAACTCGAAGGACGCTGCTGCCCATTCTCCGGCTTATCCCATAGTCGCATTTTATGACACCCACGAGATGAGATGGCGTGGTGGTATTCTTAGCGGGAATCAAACTGCGAAAAAACATTTGTGAGCAACAAACAAAATGTGTCGCCTTAACTTCAGATACATCCTCTATCTGTCAAGTTTAAACAAATTACCCGTCTCTTATCGTCTTAAATATACAATATATTTCCGACTTACCTGAGGTTCTTAACCATTCTGTTCTCGCTCGGCAGGTCGAGGAAATCAAGGAGGAACCGGAGACGCTCCACGATTTCTCTGGTTTCCATTCCGAAAATCCAGCCGAAGTACATCATTGTTTCTTTGATTGTGAACTCGCCGTAAAGGGCAATTTCTTGGGGCATGTAGCCTACCCGCTTACCGGGGACTCCTGACCCTGAGGGGAAGATTGGGTAGGCCAGGATTAAGAGATAGAAACTGTTTCATAAAACCTAGATACTTGCTAAATAATTTCAGTCGAATAAAGTTCACTGCTGGACACCAGCCTCCTCCAAAGATCACTACAACGACCGATATGGGTGTATTGTGTGCTCATGATGAGGGATTTTGCCATAATCGCCACGTTTGGCAGGTGGATTGGCAATCGCGGTTGAGTAGTTAATGTAGTCGAAGGACGCTGCTGCCCATCCTCCGGCTAATCTCATAGTCGCCTTTTACAACACCCACGGCATTAGATTGGGTCGTGCTATTCGTAGCCGGTACTACACGGCCACACGGCATCAGGGTATATCTATAGCTTATGCTCAAGAACTGGTCGAACTGAGAACGGACGCGGAACAGGATTTCGTCTAAGTCATTATTGGCATCTCTAATATCATTAAACTCTTCTGTACAGTCATCATATTTGGACTTGCTTCAATTTAAACATATTTAGTAGGCCTATGGCTAACCCCGACCGGTTTACCGCCCTCGCTGCCGACGTTGCGGATCGCCGCGACAATACCACTCCGTTCAAGTAGTAAATACTTCTCCCTCCCCCCCCCCCCCCCCCCCGTCCCTTGATCGGACCGGGCCGTGCCGAGTCTATAGATTTAAACGTCCCCTAATGCAAATTAAATAAAACTGATCCAGCTGTCCCCAAAACGAAAGCTTTTTTTCCCCAGCAACGTGCTTAGATTTTGATATTATTTTTAAGCCTGGCTGGAGGCCTGTTTTGGCTTCGCCAGAAATGTCCAGATGAGCAGCTATACTTCTCGGAAGGGAATACGATAAGCCCAACAACAAAAAAAACCTATGGCTAAGAGAATCGCGTTCCGCGCGGAGTTCAGCTCGACCGGTCCATATCGCACGCGCGCCTTTGTTGACGCGCAGCTGTCTTAGGACAACCCAATATTTAGTTAGTTGACTACGATGTTGTTACCTTTGGTGCCAGGCTTTCCCCCGAGGACCCATATCTCTCCGCTGTTCAGTTTCCGCCTGCCCACGATGCAGGACAGAAGGGTCGTTTTGCCACACCCTGATGCTCCGAGAAGGCCGTATCTGTGAAGAAGAAACTATTTAGTGGATATTTCCATGATTACGTGGACCAGGTTCAGTGGCGTGATTATGGAGAGGCCCATGATTGTCAGTGGACAGCAATAGGCTGAGTTGATTGTTTGAATTACACATATTTTTTAAACAACTATATATTTAAAAAAATACTTGAGTTAGGTCTCTTATGAGTCCAGCGAGGTAGATGCCAAATATTCGGCCGCCATACAGTAGTGTTTAAATAGTAATGTCTTAGGTTTTCGCGATTATTACACATTATAATAAAACAATTTCAAACGGATGACAGTCATCCTGCGACCATGAACCCTGCAAAGTGTTCGAAACGTCACGAAAAACAAAAATCAATAATACACTCGGTTTAATTCGTTTAAAATAGTTTTATTATAGTAGTGTTTAAACTTTAAACATTTCTGTGTTCATTGGTGAGAAGGCCGAAGCTAGTGAAATTACTGGACACAAAACACTAAATAACGAATATCTCGAGGTGCGTAGAGATGTTACAAAATATATGATTAGCTACCTATGTCCCGCCTCTCAGGCATACAATGTTCATTATGGTTTAATTAAAGAAATTGATAAATTCATTATTATTGATTTTATTTATAGATACAATATTAAATTTCATACATTAAAGAACAATATGTGGTCAGAATCTCAAATTAAAATTATATTATACAATCAGTGTGGCACATACAATTCAATTAATGTTATCGTATATGACAACATTAGTTATTTTTATTTAGTGTATCATTATCATTTAGTTAGAAAATCTGTCTCTCTGTATTAACATTTGACAACAAGCAATACATAAGTAAAGGTTCCTTTTAAATAAATCGGTTTTTTTTATTGGTGTCCAGTGGAAAATCTACGTGAACTTCCTGCGCCTCGGGGAAGGGTGAAGGGGTATGCCGTACTCCTACTGGCTAAAATCACGGGAGCTGTCATCTTCGGTACCGAAGGGGGATCTAGGTCCTCGTAAGATCACGCTAGAGCCACCCATTGGTGCCACGCCTTTAGGCACATTACGGAGGGGATGACTGTAAAGCTGTCACCCCCTCGAGGACTGTAAAGGATCCCCCCAAGCCTCGCTTTGCGCTTTGCTGTGCACACGGGGGCACGTAACCACGTGCGCACTGCCGTCTTCCCGGGGGTCGCTCGGTGTGAGCACGCAGACTCCCCAATCTGCGATTTGATAGCATTTCAGTTTTTGTGGACAGGTGTGTTGCTTACTACCTGGCGTACGACTTGCTTGTCTCGTCACAAACCTGATTATTATAGTTAAAATCACACCTCAACGACCACCATGATAGAGATTTTTTAATTTATTTCGTTTAACTTTAACTTTTACTAGTTTTACTATTGATGATACTTAATCAAATTTTATATTGTGCTTGAAACAATTAATTATTGTGTTGTTAATAAATCAGGGTGGAAGACGATGTCAATTGTGACAGTTTATACTATTACAGTCCATGAACGTAATCTCCTATAAGTTTTTATGTATATATTTTCATTGCTATTGTTTCACTTAAATCAAGATAAATTTGTAAAATGAAGGGTGATAAATAAACTATTCTATTCTCTTCGCTGTTCTCTGTTCTCTTGTAGAATAGTGTGGTTTCTACTCCATTGTCTACAAAAATTTCATCTCCCAAACACATTGTAACATATTATACACAGGCTTTTTAAGAAGATTAGACTATTTTCACCTACATTGTCTTTACATAACCTTAGCTTCAAGAAAAATGTACTAATTAAAACTGAAACATTATGATTTTAAAAGAGTAACCATGGAGTTTCTTGCTCGTTCTTCCTCATCAGAATTATACATCTTGGAACGCGGCAACTAAAGTTTTGAGTATTCGTAAGTGCCTTTAAAATGGTTTATAATTTAAATTTTAAATGAATAAAAAAATACTTATTTTATCTTATCTTATTCACCACAAATCTCCAAGTCCATCACATGGGTATTTCCTAAAACCGACTTAGAACGTAACGGTCGGACGCGGATGCCGCAACGCACACGAGGACGAAGCACTTGCGTAACCGACGGTATTTACATTCTATTTCGGTCGCACCAACTGCTATATGCAGTTTTCCTCACTCTTATACGGTTAACATATGGTAGGTTATTGCTTGGTCAGTTTACCGATGGATAGAGGTTTCTTCATTGAGTGCTTAAGGAAAAGATGGCATTGCAGAGGAAAGAGACAATTGTGCAGTCGTCAACTGTGACTTATTTCATAAGTTTCGAGGATGTCGCGGCATGGTGTTTGACTTTGGTTGACAAGGTGTGCGTATGAGAAATTTTATATGGTTCTAGAAGGATAGAAGGATGCTTAGATTACGGAAGGCCCGTGTTGCTTCAAGCTTGGCCGTGTTGCCAGCGTGGAAGACCTTCCACTTTTGACCGTGAGTATCGTAATGAAGGATTGTTCAAGAGAACTGGAAGCAGCTTCCTCTCGTTGATAATAATAATAGGCGATCACCAAGTCCTCTAGCAAGCTCATCATATTAGCTAAAGGACGTCCACTGCTGAAAAAGAGCCCCCTCCCTATAGATTCTCCTCCTCACACAACTCAACAGCGAATGGCACTGCCAATAAACTTACGCGTTGCGTGGTACGGCTGCTGTGTTGCAGTCTGTACGCTCGCCATGATTGGCTACCTAAATAGTCGTGGGTGTGTTTTAGTATGAGTAGCCAATTATAACGCTGTGTTTATTCATTTCATTGGATGAGAACTTGTTACTGTGTGCATTAGTGTTTTTTATGAAGAATGGTAGGGGAAAACTGGATTTCTAGGCTCGCATACATTTTGAACTACATGGCATATCTCCTTTCTTCCAATATCTTTGGTTGCGAGAGTCGTGACTGTGAAGTGATGACCCATCCTTTTGACACTGATCAATGCGTTATTAAACGAGCAATTTGGATGACTTAACATATTTTAATTTCAAAAAAACTACATTTTTCAACTCTTAATTAATAGCATTATTGATTTCCTATAAGGTCATGGCTGTTGGCGCGTATTTGTTAATAATTATTGAGTACGTTTCATTAAGACAACTCATAAAAAGGTGATAAGTATTACTTCAGTAGAAAAATATATTACATATGTAGAATTTTCTGTGTTATATTGCGTACTTTTTGTTATGTAGGTCGAGTTCAATCTATAATGGATATGTGTATATTCTGAGAGGTTACTGGGACTTTAGCACTGTTTTGAATCTTTGTGACGCAGGTCGTACATGTGCCACCGTGTGCGCGCACAGCACACAGCGAGCCTTCGAGAGATCCTTTACAACGAGAGGCCTCTTACCTATCGCTTTCCCCCCGCTAGAGGTCTTTCTGTGAGCTCTGATCGCTTTACATTCATTCCCTCCGAGATGTGCTTAAAGTCGTGGCACTAATGGGCTGCCTCCGGTGCGATTGTTCTCGACACATTGAGACCCTTGCCAAATATGATCCGATGATCCTCCGCCCTTCCCTGGGATGGAGAAAAACAATGATGGATTTCTACGGGGTGAAAAAAGGCCATACTCCTTCAGTCGCCTTTCACACACAAGAGTTAAGATAAGAAGAGTTTACTTCGCTGCTCCACGTAGTAAAAAAATTAAACAAACTTCATAATTTTTCACAATTTAAACATATACTGTAATGCCCTCTGGTGGCCAGATGCGAATAAACGTAATCTAACTATCCCGGAAACAATACTTAACTAACGCTAAAAACTGAAATACGTGTCAAGAGTTGTAGAAAAAACGTCTGAAAAACATGTCTGTGGTAAGTGGTTAACAGACGTTACAGACGTTTACAGACATTTCCGTCGTAGGTATATAATACGCCATCCACAAATTGGGTCGTATTTAACATGCGTAATATTTTATTACGCATATCGTTTCTATATTCGGGAAGCCATGATATCAGTACACCACTATCAGCGTGTTACAGTGGCAACACTGATCGGTTTTTTACCATACTGTTTGGTATTAGTACGGTGTTCGGTATGACACAGATAATATAATAATTAATGGTTTCTGGTATGGTATGGTATCTAAAGTCCATATATATCACTAAGTTATTTAATGATTGCAAAATCACATCGAAAGGAGAATTACATTTGGCGGGAATCGCTTTATACATCTGTAGGTACCAAAGTACACAAAACACGGATTTTTTAAACCACTATTATTGATGCAAATATATTGGTCTGTGCCCTATATCCACAACAGTTATAAACGTCTCAGATCTAATATCGCCCGGCATTCCTTCGGTGATTTACTGACGTCAAGTCTGACTGATAATTATAATATTTGCGCCGTATACGGAGTAGTCTTTATGCATATAAGAACTTGTACACAGCCAGGGTTGCCAGATCAAATTGTCAAAATTACCGATGAAATTGTCAAAATTACCGATCAAATTGTTACCTTGCAAACGCCCCCTAGCCACAACACAATGAAACACAATAGTTCATATATATATAAAAGTTATAATTAAATTTCTACAACTTCACGTTTCGACTACTTCTTGTTACTTTTAATGATTTGGAAGAAGTTATTGCAAACTTTATGTGATTAAATAATTCTACCTTCTGGCAGCAGCACGCCAATTTTATGTTGATATGATTTTGCAATCATTAAAATATTAAATAACTTAATCACCCCCGGCATTCATGAAATCGAGCCCGATTTATGCGATATGAAAATCGGAAACTAAACGTCCAGAATGCTCGCTACTCGATGTAGGCGGTCGGTCATTGGTCCCATATCATATTCCAATTTTAACCTTTCAAATAAAGAATATAGTGACAGCGATTATCCGAATCGTTTTTTCTTTTTAAAACTAGACCGTACTTGTTGAAACATCCTGTGCAACATTGCTTCAATCGGACCGACATAAATACACGCACATTATGCATTTATGGCCAGCGATTTTCAATTAAAAACATCAGTAAATGGAACACCTATTGAAAGTATGAGACGACTCGATTGACGTCATAAGGATTTATTGACGTCTTTCAATGAACAATTGAGATCTCTAAAACAAGCTTAGATAATTGTTTTAATGCCTGGGTGTGCCCGCACTACCAGCTGTGCCCGCGGCATCGCCCGCGTGTCGTGTTCCTAAGAAGCACAGCTTAGAGCACAACTTATTCCAGAAAACTAATTTTCTGGAATAAGTTGTGCTTGTTGTTTACTATGCGAACCTTGTTGCAGCTAGGATCTATAATTCCCTTGCGTACAAGCGTTTTCGGCATATCTACTATAGGAATACGGTATAACAGCTCACAACATACTCGTAAAATTTACACAATGTAATCGTGCGTGACTTTTGGCCAGAATCTCAGTTGTAAATCTCTATTTCTGTGTTTTTCGGTTTTGCTGTCTCCTACTTGCTACGGAGGGAGGTGATCTTCTCTGACTAATTTGGTAGTGAGTTCTATTAGTTCTCTGGGATACGGCGAGTTTCATTATTCGAACTTTCTCGAGGTCGCCATTGTAATTCAGGATCTCCCAACTTTCCCACTTCAACTCTTGTAAGGCCTGCCTTGTGTGTGCCATGTACTTACACGGGTATATGACGGGCTTGTCTACGCCTACTTCCTGATAATCCAAAACTTTTTTTCTTAATGTTTTTAATTAAGGTCTAAGTTCTTACAGACTTACACAGTTTGTTAAATGGAAGTAAAAAATAAGGAAGACAACGATTACATTTGGTTATAAAAATCACACATTAGCGCTAATTTGATATTACAGAAATGAAAAACACATCTGTTACGTAATTGACGACACGGTTGGTGCAGTGGCTGATACAGCCGGCTGCTTTGCTCCGGGTCGTGGGTTCGATTCCCGCACGTAACAAATATTTGTAGGTATCTGCAGGTAGTTGTTCCGGGTCTGGGTGTATTGTGTGTGGAATTTATGTCAGTGAACGCACCCACGACGCAGGATAAAGTTTAGCGTGGGACAACGTTTTTTAAACAAAAAGTTAAAAAAAAAGTTAAAAAAAAAATCTTCACTGAAGATGTCGTTTGACACATAATTATGTTGAGCTTAATTAGACCAATATAAATGTTGCAAATTCCTCAACACGACCGTTCATTATAGCCGTCTATTCAGAGTTCTCATTGCAGCAGTAGAAGCTGTACAGGCTGACCAGTATTGCTATTCTCTAAGTGACATCTATCTCAACTATGGAGTTTCTTGCCGGTTCTTCTCCATAGGACCAACTTCTTGGAACCGTGCAACTACATTCTGACTATTCATAAGCGGCCCGTAAATGGTTTATATGAATAAAAATCTTTTGAATTTGAATTTGAATTTGAACGCTGCGGCAGCGGCGAGTGACATTTTCATATTCACTTACTTTGCTCAAGCAGCAATTTGACCGCAAAAACTTTCAAACTATTCAACCTTGTCATCATATCGGCCATACAACGGCCACTACTGAACAAAGGCCTCCCCCAGAGATTTCCACAATTGTGCCATCATATTGGGGGGAATTTGCCAGTACTCACCACGCTTGCGGTGAGCGCAGAATGGCTACTGCTCCACAGAAGGGACGCTGCTGCATATCCCTCGGTTTAGAGTCTCTTAGTCGCCTGTTACGACATCCACGGGAGGAGATGGAGTGGTGCTTTATTCTTCATATAATCCGGACACCAAAACACGGCTGCACCTTGAGTAGTTCCACCAAAATTGACAGCACGGTTGGTGCAGTGGCTGATACAGTCGGCTGCTGCGCTCCGGGTCGCGGGTTCGATTCCCGCACGGAACAAATATTTGTATGGTCTGCAGGTAGTTGTTCCGGGTCTGGGTGTATTGTATGTGGAATTCATGTCTGTAAACGCACCCACGACACAGGAGAAATCCTAGTGTGGGGCAACGTATAAAAAGAAACCAAAAATGTGTGTGACTGCGTAAACAAAATAAGTGAATACAAAAATGTAACTCGCCGCTGCCACAGCGTCTAGTTGGAAGTTGCGTTGCCTAGAGAATCGCCACTGCTAATCCTTTTGGCGCCTAATATAGATGGGTCATACGACGTGCCCACGACATCAAAACTTCTTGCTCATACAAGTAGGTATTCTTAATTGAAGTGGCGTGTCTATTGATTACAATAATTACATTTGTCAAAGGTTAATAATCTTTTGTTCTCTGCCTCCAAGGTTTGGCGTCGTGCCAATGACTTCCTAATGCGCAGTGAGATGGTATCCGTTAGTTTATCTATACGTATTGTACGTGGAAGCAATAGTTGAGATATTGTCGTTTAGGGTATAGAATAATCTTTATCGTATATCAGACAAATTACAATAAAAATTACTATTGAAGATAAATACAAAAGGGGGGGTCTTATCGCAGTCGGTGATTACTACCGGACCACTTGAGGATAGACAAGAACAGAACGAACAAAGACAGGGATAGTTTGTGGAGTATCAATAATGTATTATAATACTAAGATACAAAAATAGACTCGATTAAGTCGAGTCTATTAAATAAATATGCAATTTAATAAATATAATACACAAATATGAACTGCTATAATTTATTAATTACATAAATTTATAAATCGAAATAAATTATTATTATTATATGAATATGCAGATATACATTGTCTACTCGTGAGCACAGTCAATGCAATTTGATCGAAACGTCGAGGCTAGTCATATTTATTCCGTGTAGGAATCGAACCCACGACCCGGAGCGCAGCAGTCGACTGTATCAGCCACTGCACCAACCGTGCCCACATAACAGTACACAGAATTCCGGAAAAAATTAAGATTTGAGAAGAAGGAAATTAAGGTTTGGTATTGAGTATTAAATAGTAACTATCAGGTAGTATTGCTTCAAACAGGTTTTAAAGATTGCCAAGGATCGAGCACGATTTACAGTTACTGGCAACGCATTCCACAGGCGAGCGGCCTGCGCTGTAAAGGAATTGCCAAAGTTAGTGGAATGCGTTCGTATTTCCACAGTCAGATTTTGCGATGTTTTAGAGAATCTTAAATGTGTATCATGGAGGTTATCTTTGTCAAATACTAGACCAGGTGCCCTCTGTATACATATACATTTGTCGCGGAGTGCCTCCCTCCGTGTTCCTTCCCGGTTAGCTCAACAAGGAGGCTCTCTCCACGGCAGCAAGTAACGGAGATCTGTTATTGTGATTCAATGAAACGTAACATATATATATTGTTATAATGGTATATTGATATTCACAACTTCAACACTTCATCTTCATGCTGATATAAATTTTAAAATATAGCTTATTATCACAATTTACGCTAGTTTAAAATAAGTAATTGGAATATTGCAGGAGACAGGTCAGAGCGACAGCTGTGTGTTGAACCACTAGCGTTCAGAATCGAATGTCTAATGATCATCATCAAAATATGAAGAGCGACTCTACGTCACATAAATTCGAATTTTGATTTGAATAAAGAATGATTCGTGAAGTGGACAGTGATGGAGATAAAAGGTATGAAGTCATGAAAGAGGTTGATTGAAATGAAGATGAAGGATGACTTCGTCACAAGGTTTTTGCGATTATTACACATTATAACAAACACTTCTAACCCAACACGGTTGATCGACAACCCGCTGTTTAACCATGTATTAAGGGAGTCACGGACAGAATTGGTCATATATTGAAGCATGCTTCTATTAAAACCCACTTCAAGCCGCATAAGAAGATCAGCCAACTTCTTAAACCGGTCAAATGTCACATACCTTTACAAGATGCAGGGGTCTATATACCATTATAACAATATATATGATACGTTTCATTGAATCCGTTACTTGCTGCCGTGGAGAGAGCCTCCCAGTTGAGCTAACCGGGAAAGAACACGGAGGGAGGCACTCTGCGACAACCTAAGACATTAATTACTATATATTAATTTATGTTTCAATACTATACTTACATGGTACCCTTAGCGACCGTCATGTTTAAGTTACTGAGGACATGGTTGGGCCGCTTCTTGGAGCCGTAGTGCTTAAACGCGTGCCGCACACACACCGCTTGTTGCCGTTTCTGCCATACCTGGTGATACAAAAGCCTTGTATTAGTAAAAATGTTGCTTATGAGAACGGCGGTTCATCATCATATCATATCGGCCATTTATGCGTCCACTGCTGAACAAAGGCCTTTTTTTATTGGTGTCCAGTGGAAATTCTACATGAACTTCCTTCACCCCGGGGAAGGGCGAAGCGGTATGCCGGACTCCTACCGGCTAAAACCACTGGAGCGGTCATCTTCGGCACCGAAGAGGGGCTCCAGGTCCTCGTAAGATCACACTAGAGCCCCCCCAGTGATGCGACGCCTTAAGCACATCTCGGAGGGGATGAATGTAAAGCGGTCACCCCCTCTAGCGGAGGGAAGGCGACTGTAAAAAGGTCGCCCCCCAGGCACCTCTCGGGGAGGATTGTAAAGGATCCCCCCAAGCCTCGCTGTGCGCTGTGCTGCGCACACGGCGGCACGTGGCCACGTGCGCGCCACCGTCTTCCCAGGGGGAACAAAGGCCTCCCTCATAGATTTACACAACTGAGTTTCATTTTGGGGGGTATTTGCCAATACCCACCACGCTTGGCAGGCGGGTAGGTGAGCGCAGTATAGTTACTGTTCCACAGAAGGGACGCACGGCGGTTGGGATTAGAAAATTAGTGATTTTTCTGTTTGTTTATTACTCTCTGTGTAAACTCCGCTTCATCTGCAGGTCCAAGCAGTTTCTTTTCAGTACTCTGTTATAATACACAGAGTTATTTTTTGTACTACATGTTGACGAGACGAGCAGTTCAGTGGACTGGTGGTAAGCGATACACATTTTCACTTTTTTTTTATTGGTGCCCAGTGGAAATTCTTCATGAGCTTCCTTCGCCCCGGGGTATGCCGGACTCCTACCGGCTAAAACCACTGGATCGGTCATCTTCGGCACCTAAGGGAGGCTCCAGGTCCTCGTATGATCACACTAGAGCCGCCTCGGAGAGGGTGACTGTAAACCGGGACCGCTCCCGGGGGGATTGTAAAGTATCCCCCAAAGCGTCCCACGGCAGCGCGTGACCACATGCGTGCAAAAAGTGATGAGTGCAACTGGTTATGAGCTTAATCTATACAAATAAATAAAATTGAAGTGTCTGTTTGTAATGTCAAAATAACAGCTTTTTACTAAATGCATATACCTATAACAAAAAACACAATTTTTAATTTTTTTGTCTGTCTGTCTGTTTGTTCCGGGTAATCTCCGAAACGGCTGGACCGATTTTGACGGCAGATAGCTGATGTTATAAGGAATAACTTAGGCTACTTTTATTTTAGAAAAATGATTAGGATTCCGCGCAAAAAAATAAAAACCTTAAAATCCAATATATATATTCTATGTCAAGTGTCTATGTCGAAGTACTCTAAATTTCTTTTAAATTAAACGCGGGTGAAACCGCGGGTCCCAGCTAGTTGTCAATAATCAAGGTCTTATTAGGCGTTACCCGACTTCTGATGATCCCTAATTATAGCTATCAAAGAATCACATGCTCTACGTCCCAACTCAAACTAATGTTGCCACACGTCAAGGCTTCGTTAATAAACAATACCACAATGATTGTCTTCCTTAATCGGGAGTTACCTTTATGGTGAGTAAGTGGTCATTGTACTACTGTGGAGGTATTAGTACTTTCGGAGTGATGCATGTTTCATTGTGACGACAAAATTCTGTAGTGCTTTATAGGAGTTTATAAGCTTCGGAAGATGTTTAGTACAGAGTACAGAATGCATTGCAAACATAACGTAGATGAATTTGTCACAAACAAGAGTATTGATACAGTCTAACGGCTGAATACAAGAACGCCACTTATATTTGAATCCTGCTTAATTATTTGAGACGCCCGCATTCCTACTGAAGTATTCGGCCAATAAGTAACCTTATGCGTAAATATTATGGAAAATACAGGCAGACGTTTTAACTAAAATTCTTTGTTAAGTTTTAATTATATTTAAAATGGACATCATCATCATCATTTCATCCCGAAACCGTCTTGTGCAAGATACAGACCAACCACCACCACTAGCAGTCTGGGTGTGTTGTGTGCTCATTGGGGGGTTTTGCCATAATCGCCACGCTTGGCAGGCGGGTTGGCGATCGCTGTTTAGTTGTTAATGTACTCTAACAACTGTTGCCCATCCTCCGGCTATATATATGACAGCCATGGGAGGAGATAGGCTGGTGCTATTCGTAGCCGGCACCACACAACCCTATATATAGGTACGTAATACACACTAATTATAATAATATTAACTAAATGATGTACCTTCCAAGCGGCAGGCAATGACATTTTATTTTATTGCAAATAACTTAATAAGGTCATCGTCAATAACTTGAAGGCGATTTAAAAATAGCTATTTTGTAATGAAGGCAAGAATCTGTTTGTGATAAAAACTTGAGAGAAACAAATAATTATGTTCTTAAAATATATTCTGCGTGGCGATTTCCCTCCATTTGGGGGAAGGAAATTTATCTTGGTAAGCTGCGTGATATGTCGACGATATTAGGAAAATACTAGTTGTATTGTGGACGCGATCAAAGTCAAGTCAAAGTCAAAGTTTTTATTTCATATAGGCCCTAATAGGCACTTAAGAAAATCCAAAAGTTAAGGTTCAGAAAAGTTGACCTTATGGAGAAGAAGCCGGCAAGAAACTCCATAGACACTCTTTTAAAAAAGTGATATTGCAATTTAACACGGCAGCTATGTGGAAACAAAGTGGACTATACGTGAAATACATAAACACACTATTGCTTCTGTAATACGCAATCAGAAATTGATAATTATTAACGCACAGGTACGAGTCAACGAAGTTCTCACATTTACAAAATGTAGAAGATGCTAAATTATATTAAAATAAAGGGCAATATGGCCATCAAGCTGTAAACAATGTCATATTGTATACATCAGTGATCAGTGGAGGACCGACGAAACTGGCATATCATTTCGGCCGAATGAAATCCACTGCTGGACACAGGCCTCCCCCAAAGATCACCACAACGACCGATATGGTGTGTTGTGTGCTCATCGGGGGGTCTTGCCATAATCGCCACGCTTGGCAGACGGGTTGGCGATCGCAGTTGAGTTGTTAATGTACTCGAAGGACGCTGCTGCCCATCCTCCGGTTAATCCCTTAGTCGACTTTTACGACACCCACGGGATGAAATGGGGTGGTGGCATTCTGAGCCGGCACCACACCCGCAAACTGGCATAAGCAGAGAGATTTATACTCAACAGTACCCACTGTTGAGTACATGCTCGATATGCTTTCAAACTTTAACATACTTCAGTAGACCATCATCATGATCACATCAGCCAAAAGACGTCCACGGCTGAACAAAGGGCTCTCCCGGCCGATTACATGCCGTGTGTTGTAATTATGGGAAGAAGTTGAAAGTACGTGCCACACTTGGCAGGCGGGTTGGTGTTGCAGAATGACTGCTGTTCCAGAAAAGGGACGCTGCAGCCCGTACCCCTGGTTAAGAATCTCTTAGTGGCAATTTCGAGATTCACGAAGATGGGAGTGGTGCCATATTCGTAATGCGGACACCACACCGCTCGGACCTTCAGCAGTTAGCATGGTAGAAGGCAATGTCCAATGATTTGACAGTTTCTTTCCATAGCAGGCCGTAACCGTATTCCGTATGGTGTCTGGATTATGAATATAGAACCACTCCACCTCCTCCCGTGGATGTAAAAGGCGACTAAGGGAATCTAAACCAGAGGGATGGGCAGCAGCGACTCTTCTGTGAAACGATAGCCATACTGCGCTCACCAACCCGCCTGCCAAGCGTGCTGAGTATTGGCAAATACCCCCAAAATGATGACACAGTTGTTGTATGGGGGAGGCCTTTGTTCAGCAGTGGACGTATAAATGGCCGATATGATGAGGCCGTAACCACCCGCTGTTGATCATGATATTATATTATTAGCACCCTGATGCCAGCTACAATAAACGCTTAAAGCAGAGCACATAGTTGCAATAATCACCACGCTTACCGCAATGCCTCATGACAAAAGTCTTTAACCGGTGCTGACATATAGCACAGAAACGAGGTCACTTACAATGTGCCTCATAAGAAAGCTGAAGGTCGCTCAGCGAGCTATGGAGAGAGCTATGCTTGGTATTTCTCTACGAGATTTAATAAAAAATGGGATCCGTAGAAGAACTAAAGTTGTCAACATAGCTGAAAGGATTAGTAAACTGAAGTGGTTTTAATTTAAAAGAAATTTAGAGTACTTCGACATAGATACTTCACATAGAATATATATATTGGATTTTTTTTTGCGCGGAACCCTTATTGTTTTTCTAAAATAAAATAAGCATAAGTTATTCCTTATAACATCAGCAATCGGCCAGTGAAAGTCCCGTCAAAATCGGTCCAGCCGTTTCGGAGATTACCCGGAACAAACAGAGAGACAGACAAAAATATTGTTTTTTTTTTAGGTACCGTATATACTTTAATATCATCATATCGGCCATTTATACGTCCACTGCTGAACAAAGACCTCCCCCATAGATTTTCACAACTGTGTCATCATTTTGGGGGGTATTTGCCAATACTCTCCACGCTTGGCAGGCGGGTTGGTGAGCGCAGTATGGCTACCGTTTCACAGAAGGGATGCTGCTGCCCATCCTTCTGGTTTAGATTCTCTTAGTCGCCTTTTACGACATCCACGGGAGGAGATGGAGATACTTTCATATGCATTTAGTAAAAAGCTGTTATTTTGTCATTACAAACAGACACTTCAATTTTATTTATTTGTATAGATAAAATATTTCCATACTCTCCACATTTTAATAATGACATATGCATATATCCACCCTATTATGGTGTCATTTCAATTATCACCAGTTTTATTCTAGCACTGCATCGGAGTGCGAATGGGCCATTAGCAGGTGATAAAAAGTACTAGACAAGTGCGAACATCCAATATAGTGTGAATAGCGTTCTTAAGTGAGATCTATTTATAAGATGCACTTTGAATATAATAATGAAAGTTGTCTAGAACCTATGGCAAAAATTCCTGATATTTCTTGATCTCAGAATTGAACAATGATATTGAATTGAATATGATAAGAGGTGATGGAGACATGTTTTAAGAGGCTCATTGAAAACGAGTCCTCGAGGTCGAGGCAAGGCTTCCGAGTCTGGAACATGGACGCAGAGTTGCCAGCGTATCGGTTTGTGTGCGTTGGAATTGCAGACTTAATTCACCCAAGCCCATATTGTTCCATCATCGGATAATTGAGGGACGGCATTGCGCCGCCGATATAGGCGGATGTTTCACCTATACGGACGAAGCGGTCTTCAAGTCCCGAAGAATGTGTGTCATCTATGTTACCTCTCGGCAGGCGTGCTTCATCGTCGCCTAACATCAGGTAAGACAAGGGAAGCCTATTCGGTATTCTAAAAATCTCCTTCGATTATCAAAGATGTCTAGTTTCAACTAGGAAACAAAAGGGTGACCACACACAGAACTAAACTGATTCTTTGCAAAAAAAGACAGATAGACTATATAGACTGCCCGTAACTATCTGTCTTTTGGAAAATTGGTAATCTACACCAATGTAATAATAGTAGAAGTGTCTGTCTATGATTTCAAAATTAATGTCAATATTTAAGAGAAAATACGATATTTATACAATGCCTAATCATTAATGACGCTTTTTAGTCTGTCTGAAAGTTAGTCTCAAATAGGCTCCAAAACAGGTCAACGGATTTCAATGAAAATTTGAGAGCTTAAAACAGGAATTTTAACTTAATTTTAATGTATGTTCCATTTCGATACCTTGGTTCAGAACATATGAATATAAACATAATTTACGGTTAGCGAAGCGGGTAGCGGTTAGCGGCTACTTATGTAATTTTAATTGTGACTACACGAGATCTATAGTGCTTGACATCATTTTAAGAATAGAATAAAATCATGTCTGTAACAGTATCATGTTAGGTCCTAAGCCTTTTGGGGGTCGCGAGCGCGCTTATTGGGAAATATGCGTACCGATTGGCCTCCGGGAAGACAGCGGTGCGCATGTGGTCATGTACCGCTGTGCGCAGCACAGCGCATAGCGAGGCTTCGGGGGAATCTTTTGTAATCCCCTCGAGAGATCCCTGGGGGGGCGGCCTCTTTACAGTCGCCTTCCCTTTGCTAGAGAGGATGACCGCTTTACAATCAACCCCTCCAAGATGTGCCTAAAGGTGTGGCACCAATTGGCGGCTCAAGTGTGATCTTACGAGGACCTGGAGCCCCCGTTCGGTGCCGAAGTTGAACGCTCCAGTGGTTTTAGCCGGTAGGAGACCGGCATACTCCTTTGCCCTTCCCCGGGGCGAAGGAAGTTCCATGTAGAACCATTTTTTTTTTAAAGTTTTTTGCTGGTCTATTTGATCCTTTAATCAATTAACTCAGACTCTCGATGCCTGCCGCAGGAGACAGTTTTGTTACAACTCGTGGTCTTCGCCCGTCGGTCTCCTCCAACCGCCTTCTTCGGGGCGGCCGTCTATATAGCTAAGCGGATAGGGTAGCTTATCATTGGCATGATGTTCGTTAAATATTGCGCCTTTTCCATCTGGAATTGTGTACGTGATGGCAGACATGTTTTCTGTAGTTAATAAAATATGGGTGGTTGATAATAGTCTTAGCCATTATATAAATGTCAGGTCGTTCCGATGGATATGCCCTTCCTAATGAGCACGCGATCGCTATCGAATTACTAAAATAATTAAGTATTTAAGTAATTAATCGTATTGTATTTGTTCATATTTTTTGGAGATTTAAACGTTCAAGTTTTGGCAGGCCAGAGCAACATTGTCCATAAGATACCAACTACGTTATGTCTAAAAAGAAATGTGCGCTGTATCTTTCATTTCTAATCCATCAAAACTTCTATGGATTTTTCTTCTTAAGGCTATTCCAGACGTTGCCTTACATCATCATCACATCAGCCAAATGAAGTCCACTGCTGGACAAACGCCTCCCCCATAGATTTACACCTCGTTGGAGGGCGTCCTATGTTTTTTTGTTGGGCCCATTGGCAAATCTACATGTACTGTACAAAGACGGAGGGGCATGCCGGACTCCTACCGGCTAAAACTACTGGGGCGGTCATCTTCTGCACTTAAGGGGGCCTCCAGGTCTTCGTATGATCACACTAGAACCGCCCACTGGTGCTACGCCTATGGGCACATCTCTGAGAGGGTGAATGTAAAGCCGGGGTGGCTTTACACTGTGGGGGATTGTAAAGGATCCCCCGAAGCATCTCTGTGCGCTGTGCTATATAGCGCGTGACCACATGCGTGCTACCGTCTTCTCGTGGGTCGCTCGGTGTGGGCACGCAGATACTCCAATCTACGCACCCGCGAACCTAGAGGTCCCCTGCCTTATAGCGACGTCAGGGGGTTCAGGAATATAGGAATTACGCGCCAGGGCGGTTGTTACCCCGGCGCCGTCTCCTCCTTCTTCGAGCAGGATTGGCCTTCTCCCTGGAAGAATCCTACGCTGCGTTTTCCGATGCGTGGTCTCCACTCGAAAACCTTTTTATTCCAACGGCCATCAGTTCTACGAGCAATGTGCCCCGCCCATTGCCACTTCAGTTTACTAATCCTTTCAGATATGTCGGCAACTTTGGTTCTTCTACGGATCTCCTCATTTCTGATTCGATCTCGTAGAGAAGTACCAAGCATAGCTCTCTGAGTGCTCTGAGAGCTCTCTCTGCCTTACATTTTCTCACATAATATTGTATCGTGAACATGTCTGGACTTTAAAACAGAATACTTTGAGTTTGTTTCGGCAGTTCTTCTCAGAGGCAGTCTGTAGGAAATGCCAGCTTCATCTAAATTTATTGACGAGTGAAATAAACAAATTCTTGAAGTCTACTCTATGTCATGAAGTCTAAATTGTTCGAATGATGTTAAGGCTGTACTCACCGAGCTGTCTTGTTTTTCGAATGGCGGTGAGAACTGGATCTGGCTCATCTTTGACTCCTTCGCGTCGCCCATTGGCGACGGAGGCGAGGTCTCTCTGTGAACAAAAGAAAACACAACGTTAGTGAGATCTTACACATATTTTGATTAGGAGACATACGAGGCAAGCAATTAATTATAATATCAGCCTAATACTGTCCCACTGTAGGGCAAAGGGCTCTTCTCATGCAGAGAAGGAACTTGCATTGATCAGCACGCTTATTCTTTGTGTATCGAGGATTTTCGATAATTCAGGTGTCCTCACGGCGTTTTTATTCACCGTTAAAGTCAGTGGTGTCTTCGGCCCGTATTCATAGAACGAGAATCAAAACTTACGTAGAGCACAAGTCTGAATTGCGTTAATCAAATATGAACCCTACGTAATAGGGCCAGCATTTATATTCAATTGTTGGAATCTCCACTTAAGTTTTGATTCTACGGGCCGTACGGCTAAATACTGAATCGCCAGTCGCCACTTTAACCATTTGAGTCACCCGGTTTTCTACCGAAAACAGGTTTCTAGGATAGTTACTTAATAATAACTGGCGTTTCAGTATTCGGCTGCTAGATTTACTAAGAAATTATCTACTTAAATATGAGATTTAAAAAGTCACATAACTGGAATAGAATACAACTTTTATTTAACTCCAAAATAACAGTAAGGATTCACAATAGCGTGGCACAATGGGCGATCGCTAAAAGCGATCTTTTACAGACAGCCTTCGGATGGATGAGTGTATATTTGGATAGTACCCAAGTTTTAAGCCTCCGTTACGAATTTAGCCTTAAATTTTATAGCTGCCTCCACCCGTGACCCAGTATGTCCAGGAAAATGACCGGATATGCAGCTCTGGGTCGTTATCAATCAGTGAGCCAGCCACGGTCAAGCCCCAGATGAGTCAGAAAGTTGCTTTGTTACCTCGTCGATTACACCATGGTGCGATCAGATACTTCACTTTCATAATAGTGCTAAAGCGATACTGTTGTAATAAAAATAACTTTAATTTCAAAGGATTTCTGCTGTCGTTGTTTAGTTAGAAAACGAATAGCTCAGAGTTAGTTATAGAAAGGTGAGTTTCAACCTTTCTCCATTGAATTGGTGATATGAATGAAGCCCGTCTAATATCTGGCACTGTATAATTATATCCTTTTTTGTCGTGGAGAAATCCTCATTGCCTTCCTCCGTATGGAGGGGCGGAGGGGTATCCCGGACTCTTACGGGCTAAAACCCCACGTCCTTCCAATTACCTTTGCCTAAGTCTGCATTAGACCGCCCACTTTATAATTATATCCTATAGTAATAGTGAACTTTATTTCAAGGGGTTACAGGTAACGTGTATATTAATAAACAAGTATTAATTTTTGTTTTATAAACATAAACAACTATGTGTAGACACCAATATTTTATTCCGTGCGGGAATCGAACCTGCGATAGTAGCGCATCGTTTAGCCACTGCGCCAACCAAATACAAATAATTGGTGGATGCAGCCAAAACTTTTTTTTTTAAACAAATCTCACTAGGATTACTCCTGTGCCATGGGTGCGTTTACAGACATGAATTCCATATGCAATACACCCAGACCCGAAACAACTACCTGCAGATCATACAAATATCTGTTCCGTGTGGGACCCACGACCCGGAGCGCAGCAGCCGACTCTATCAGCCTCTGCACCAACCAAGCCGTCAAATAAAACGTAAAATTGAAATACTTGTGAAGATGTACTATAAACATTAAGTTCATTAGAAACCAGTTATATTGACTTCGAAATTGTTATTTAAAATAATGTGTGGTCTGTAGAAGTTTGTTAAATAAAGTCGATTTAAAAGTAAAAAGTGCCATTGTACTCGTATAATATTTATTTCTCCAGACAGCAACGTCATCAATTTTGTAAGGAAAATGAGAACTACTTTATTGTCTTTGCTCCAACTGATTATAAATATCTTTATTACGTATACAATGTCGCGTTAGCATTACGAGTAAATCTAAACCACTTTAAAATAAACCGCACTATAAAATCGAGATGCGACTGGTTACGTGCGTTTTCCGCCATTTCGTTCTTCCTAGAAGACATTATAACACATTTCAACATCGCGTGTGTCGACTATTGTCGCGCTCACCTTACGTGTTTTATTTGTTATTGCTGAGAATGCTGAGATTGCCGGCTTTTTATTCGATTTTATTGTTGTAAGCAATCATCTCGTAAGCTTACCCTTTCGCAACGACATAATATGTTGGCTGATGTTCTCTGCTTCCAGTGTAACCAGGGGGGCATTTCGTATTTAAAAATGTTGAAAATACAAGGTCTTAATTTAATAGTCCACGATATTTTGCATGGCGCTATAGTGAACGATGAAGATAATGTAGGTATAAAAAAAAACTTGTAAATTTGCTGTTCAAAAAATTATTTTATAAAATCTTTTATTTCATTACACCCTAGTTCTCTTAGTTGTGATAATATTCACATGCATCTAGTAAGACAATGGCGGACGGGGCTGGTTGACTGATTTAGACAGTCTGTAACGTTAAACAAAACAGACGGCGCACGGTAGCGACATCACACAAAAGAAAGAAATGGATTTTTTTACCATGAGTTTTTTTTGTGTTCGGTACATCATCTTAAGCATTTACTGAAGCACCATGCAAAATATCGTGGATTATTAAAATAAGACCTTATATAGTGCCGATATAGTCTCAATGATGTTCTCCTGAACTAACAAAGACGAGCCTCATACGTGAACTTACATTATGGATTGAAAGTTGATCGAACCCAAATCGGTATTCTGCAAACATCTGACATAGATAATAAAATTCCTTGCATAAATGTCAAAACTGCGAGCGAAATGAGACTAAATTGAAATTATACCGAAACCGGATTGAAGTGTAAGAGGAGCAGAGCACCTATTTTTCGTGACTTCATAATTTAATCTCGGTTCGGTCACCTTTTAGGCATAGTGATAAACAATTCTAAATATAGTTCCTATGTAGTCCATAAAGGTCATAAATGGTAGGTATTCCAATATCCAATTTTAATTTAATGGCCATCGATATGGCCATGATTTTGCCAATGTCAAGGTTGGATAAAAGAACACCAATGTTAGTCCTTTGATTATGGTATTTTGCTAAACTAAATAACAACGTCAAACACTAAATAGACTAGAGGGAGGCTTGCGATCATATCGAAACCGGATTGAACTTTAAGAAGAGAAGAAAGCCAATTTTATGTCAAAACATTAAACGGCTGTTTTTTGGACATCCTCCGCGATGGATTATCCTCGTAGACTTCTCTGCTCTGGCGGAGAAGTTTGCAGGACTCTTACCAAAAGGCAATCATCTTCGGCGCATAGACGAGCTGCGGGATCTCGAGAACTAACGCTCCAGAGCCGCCCAATCCAGACACGCTTCGCATCTCGGAGGGGGTTGGCTGTAAAGAGATCACCCGCTCTAGCGGTGTGGACGCGACTGTAAAGAGGTCACCCTATCAAGAACCTTCGCCTACTGGGAGATTCTAAAGTTCTATACTTACACCTATTCAGTCTTTCGGTCTTCTTATTACCAATAACGCCGTCACAAATACTCGTTTCACAAACGAGACCAACAGCCTATAGTGCTCTTCAAGGAGTGGTCTCAAGGTCTTAGAGATGCATATGTCAAAACCAGAAACCAAGGTTGGTGGTAGCTGAGTATGCGTACGGAAAAACACCGCTACTATAAGAAGACATCGAATCAAATCAAGTACATCAAGCTATATCATTCGATTTATCGGTGCATCGTACGTCACACCGATTGTAAGCCTCGCGACGTGTACTGACGACACGATGACGTGACGACATATCAAGGTCGCGTTACAGACGATTATGGACAAATCACGTACGATTCACACGTGAAATGTGAAGGAAATTATAACCTTTTACCCGACCTTTAGTGTTTGGAAGCATGAAAAAAGGAAAGTAAGAAATCGGGTTTAGGTGTTCATGTCATTTCGACAGAAATACTATACATAATCAGCCCATTACTGTACCCTCGCTAGGCGGAGTCCATTTCTCACAATAAGAAGGATTAAGCCTTAGTCCACCACGCTGGCCTAGTGCGGCCTGGCGGACTACACACACCAGTGAGAACATTTTGGAGTCGAGTCCTCTCAGGTGTGCAGGTTTCCACACGATGTTTCTTTCACCGTTAACGCAAGTGATGATCAAATTCTGATTCACACGTGAATCCAAAAAGTCTGTGGCGCGGGCCGGGATCGAACTCAGTTCGATCGTTCAACCACTGGGCTATCACTCCTTTTTTTTTAAATGACTAGTAGTCCCAAACTTTATCCACGCAAATTCTTAATTAATTTGATTTATTACATGTAGTGATAGTTTTTACGCAATATCTTAAGAAAAATGATAGTTCAGTTTAACGCGTATTGGACTTCTGCATTATAGCATCTCGAAAATACAGCTTCAACATATTCTGGTTTGCAAGGGTCTCTATTCACGGTATTTCTTTTTTAAATCATACCCTGTACTAGTTTTGTGTATCGTGGACTTGGGGATTTACATACACGAATCCCATATGCATCTGTACCCACCACCATATTAATTTGATCCCTGCGGGAGACGAACCCGCGTGTATGTCATCATTTCAGCCGAATAATGTCCACGGCTGGACAAAGGCCTCCCCCAAAGATCGATACAAATATCGGTCTGTGTCCTCACTGGGGGTTTATGTCATAACAGCCACGCTTCGCTTGCCCTTTTATTACACCCACACGATTAGATGGGCTGGTGCTTTTCGTAGCCGGCACCACGTGGAGACTAGTAATAAATTTAATAAAGTAGTTAAGTCTAGAATAATCCAAAACAGAGGCTAAACATCAATAAAACGTTTTAATTACTAGTCTAGAACTAGACTTAGTATGTCAAGGAGACTAAAAGAAAAACAGTCTAAACAAAACAATCTCGATTTAATAACACTAACATCAAATTCCAATCTTTTTGTCTTTTACGTACAACACCAAGGACAATACAAAAGAAAGAGAGAGCAACGTACTAATCAGCTTCGTATCGTAATCGTAATTTCACCACGCGACCTTGAGGGACCGTGATGTCTGAACGATAGACGCGGCTTGAATCAGAATGGAGGATGTATGTCTAGAATTAATTTGTTGACTGAATGCGAGAATATGAATGTCTTAGATAAAGCATTTAATTAATGTGGCGGTGTTATATTACGGAGTGTCAACGCCAACATGGCTGACTCGAATAGAAATAGCGGGCGGATGAGCTAGATTCCTTTGAAAAAGACCTTACGGTATGTCAAATAAGTTCCTTCTCAGCAATAGGCACAGAAAAAGGAAGAAGGGTAGGAAGATCTTTGCCCTTTATCATCATCATTTCGGCCGAACGAAGTCCACTGCTGGACACAGGCCTCCCCCAAAGATCACCACAACCACCGATATGGATGTGTTTTGGGCTCATTGGGGGGTTTTGCCATAATCGCCACGCTTGGCAGGCGGGTTGGCGATCGCAGTTGAGTTGTTAATGTACTCGAAGAACGCTGCTGCCCATCCTCCGGCTAATCCCTTAGTCGACTTTTACGACACCCATGGGAGGAGATGGGGTGGTGGCATTCTGAGCCGGCACCACACGGCATTGCCCTTTATACTATTATTATAATATTATCATCATCAACACCATCAAAATTTTAGCCGCAAACATGTTGGACCGGTCTTGGTTTGCGGCGTGTGCTAATTGGGGGGTTTTTCCACGCTATGCAGGTGGGTTGGTGATCGCAGTTGAGTTTAAATGCACTCGAAGGACGCTGAGCTACCCATCCTATTGTCAACAATTACGATACCCACGCGATGAGATCATCATCATCATTTCGGCCGAATGAAGTCCACTGCTGGACACAGGCCTCCCCCAAAGATGTCCACCCCCATATCGGTCGTTGTGGAAATGTTTGCATTGGGGGGTTTTGCCATAATCGGCACGCTTGGCAGACGGGTTGGCGATCGCAGTTGAGTTGTTACTGTACTCGAAGAACGCTGCTGCCCATCCTCCGGCTAATCCCTTAGTCGACTTTTACGACACCCATGGGAGGAGATGGGGTGGTGGCATTCTGAGCCGGCACTACACGGCTTTGCTGTGACGTTTGCGTGTCGTTTAATGTACAAGCATTTATGATCCACGAGTTTTAAGCCTATTTTCTTAGTGCCCCCAACGACAAGTATGTAATTCAGAGGCCGTTGCCTCAGATTTGTGTAAAGTAGGACGATGGGCAATCCTGCTCGATATTTGATAAGCACACAATGTACCTTTAAGTTTTTTTTTTAAACGTTGCTCCACACTACGGTTTCTCTTGTGTCGTGGGTGCGTCTACAGACATGAATTCCACATACAATAGATGGAGATGGTTTGCGTTAAACATACTTATTTTCCAAGTAATGAACATGTTTTAAGTGTTAAACATCACTTCAAGTATTTAAAATCAATTAACCATCATATCGTAATCGAGATGAAATATGTGGCCAACATTAAAACTAATGTTGTAATCGTTTAAAGTTTTTTGATACTGGCCTGCCTTCTCTAAACTGTAGAGAAACAAGTGTAACAATTAATTAAAGCCAGATAATTTAAAATCATTTACGAACCTGTTCGACTAGTTTTAACGGTTTATTCAAATATTAATAGATAAAGCATATTGCCCGCGAATACATATCAAATAGGTTGATTGAGAATATATTCCAAACAAATTCACAGCAGCGTCGCATGCCAAACCACCTCCCTTGTTTTATCTTAGTCATTTTGAAAATGATCATCATCATTTCAGCCGAAAGACGTCCACTGCTGGATCACCATAAGGATCGGTCATATGCTGATTGCATCCAGCGGAGTCCCGCAACCTTCACCAGGTTGTCGGTCCACCTTGTGTGGGATCTGCCCACGCTTCGACTTCCGGTATACGGTCGCCACTTGAGAACTTTTCAACCCTATCAGCCGATATAGTCTGATAGCCATCCGTTCTGCGAGCAATGTGTCCCACCGCTATGCCGGTAACCTTGGTTCTCTTGAGTATGATCTCCCTTTTAAACATAAAAATGTAATTAAAACCACATCTAGCTCCCTAGTTCTTCCACCAGCAACGCTTTAAACCGAAACTCGAGTCCCGCTATGGGGACCTTAGTTGTAATGCTCCGTTTATAAGGTTTAAGGCACTTTTGGCCTCACTAATTTGTCTGGTTTTCTGTTAACCACATAATTAGAGACTTTTGATAGTCTTGTGTTCATCCAACAGTGTTAACGCACTTTAACCTTTTTTGTACACCCTGGAGACGAGCGAGCAAGTCTATCGCCAGGTGGTAAGCGCCGGGCCTTGTCGTAACAATGGTAATCAGGACCAGTCGCGCGCGGCACTATACTGAGCTCGTCAACTTGAGACATAAGTTATTTAGTCTCTTATGCCCAGTAATTTCACTAGCTACAGTGCCTAACCTTTTTTTTTATTGATCCGATGGAAAAACCTCATGTATTTCGTTCGCCCTGGGAAAGGGCGAAGGGGCATGCCGGACTCCTACCGGCTAAAACCACCGGACTGATCATCGTCGGCACCGAAGGGAGGCTGCAGGAACTCGAATAATCATCATCTAGAGCCACCCGTCGGTGCCTCGCCTTTAGGCACATCTCGGAGGGGATGACTGTAAAGCGGTCATCCCCTCTAGCGGAGGGAAAGCGACTGTAAAGAGGCCACCTCCCCAGGCATCTCGCGAAGGGATTGTAAAAGATTCCCCCGAAGCCTCACTATGCGCTGTGCTGCGCACACAGTGGTACGTGACCACATGCAACCGCTGTCTTCCCGGGGGTCGCTCGGTATGAGCACGCAGATTTCCCAATAAGCGCGCTCGCGACCCCCAAGGCCCCCCGCCATATAAAAACGCCAGGGGGCTCAGGCATGTTGGACACGGGCGCTGCAGCGGTTGTTACCCCGGCTCCGTGTCCTCCTCCTCCAAGCGGGATCGATCCTCTCCCGATACAGTGCCTAACCTAAGCGTAATTAGTAGCGGTAAAGTGTGTGAATAAGATTACAAGTCATACGCTTAGCTGGAGGAAACTAATGAAGGTCGCACGTGAGACGTTGCACATGCATGCTCCGCTGGTCTCTTGCGATATTATGCTTGCCTTGTAGCTGTTGGTTAGCGAGGCGCTCATAGCATTCACTGATAGGTAAACGATCAGTGAGATATGAAATGCCCGGCGCGGTCAATTTATAGATCGGTGACCGCATAGTGGTATTTGAACTGAGCGTCGGGTGCTTCGGAGGGCACGTGAAATCGTCGGTCCGGGTGCTTGTCCTTAGCTCATCTCTTAAATCATTTTTTTATTGGTTTCCAGTGGAACGTGCACAGCTGAAATAAGGCTCTCATAGATTTCCATAACGACCGGTTATATACCGCCTGCATCCAACGACTGGTGCTCCTGCCCATCCCTCGGGTTTACAATCCCTTGATCACCTTTTGCGACATTCACGGGAGATGCAGTGGTGCTATGCTATATTCTTAATCTTTTATTAAAATTTGTCATTAGTTCATAACTTTATATTCCGGTATTCCAATCACATTTCACAACCTGGACATTGAGGCTAGTGCCCCAATATCACTAACCGAGCTGCTATAAAGGCAATGGGGCGATAAAGCAGATAATAAGAATATTTACTTACACAAATAACTACAGCAGATAGTCTCTTATATTATTCCTAGTATTTCTTGTTTATAATTTATGTTTAATCACCTTTGTGGGCGATACTCGTATATATTCTAGTTAACGTTATCTAAACAAACATGTTTTTTGCATTTGCGTTATTTCTATTAATATGGGCAATAAGCTTGACTTTGAACTACATCGACCTCAGGACGGCGCAATAATACTATATCATTATAACAAAAACTCCATCTCCTCCCGTGGATGTCGTAAAAGGCGACTAAGGGAATTTAAACCAGAGGGATGGGCAGCGGCGTCCATTCTGTGAAACAGAAGCCATACTGCGCTCACCAACCCGCCTGCCAAGCGTGGTGATTATGACAATATACCCTATGACCGCTCATTGTGAGGTCCATGTTCACCAGTGGACGTTTACGGGCTGATAAGATGAGAGACGAAATTATTACAATCAATTAATATACCAGTTCGTGAAAGTACAATTCCTATTAAAAGGGGGAAAAGTATACCGTTTACAGTTTGCACAAAATATCCGTGTATATAATACCTTTCATTTTAATTAAACAGGCAATTATAATAACAAAATAGAAACTTCTTGGTCAAAATTAGGAAGCGGCGCACATTGAGGTAGGCGCGGCAGAGTGCATATAAGCTAAACAATGTGTACATTATTATTCTGTAAAATGTTACCAGATTAAAACCACGGTTGGTGCAGTGCAGTGGCTGATACAGTCAGCTGCTGCGCACCGGGTCATGGGTTCGATTCCCGCACGGAACAAATATTTTTACGATCTGCAGGTAGTTGTTCCAGGTCTGGGTGTATTGTGAGACAGGAGAAGTCGTAGTGTGGGGCGACGTTTAAAAAAAAAAGTTTATCAGCTCTATGTTCATTTAATTTACAAGTTTTATAAATCTATGTAATCTGTTTAGTTTAGATAACTATAAGTTGGCGTTGTTGGTGTCATCGGTAATAGGTCAAACTCAAGACCCAAAAAGTGACTTATATTTTATTTTTATAATTAATATTTATAGCATCATCACATCCGCCAAAAGACGACCGATGCTGTTCAAAGGACTCCCCCATAGAATTCCGCAACTGGGTCGTAAATTTGGGAACTTGCCCGTACTCACCACGCTTGGCAGGTGGGTTGGTGAGCGTAGTACAGCTACAGTTTCTCAGAATGGACGCTGCGACGCAGGGATCTAGTTTCGAGTCCCTTCCTTAGTCGCCTAGTTGAGAGGAGAGGAAGAGAAGCTGCACACATGCAAAGAACTGCTGTAAAGGAGAAATACCCTTCTACTGGTATGAGTTTCGTACCTACACTTGAAGTATGTTTCTGTCAATATCAGCCATTGCCCAGAAGCCAGAAGACTACATTGCTGTTGAACTTCGCTCTCGTTATAATTTTCTCGTAAATCAGGATTAGGTCTACCGTTTTCATAAAACAGAAGTAGGTCAGCGTGTCAAAAAAGCGTGTACATAGATAATAACGTAGATAGCGCTGTCGCAAGTTTATCGCAACTCTTCCATTGCGCGCTGCCCCTTACACGTTATAACAATCACTTCACGCCACTTAATGTTACGGTTAGTTTAACGTGGCTTAACTTAGGTAAAAACCCACATGCGAATTTATTTGTAAATATAAGTTGATAAGGTAGTTTTGTTTTTAATTATTTATCGACGAATGGTGGTCGTCGAACACAGGGCGAAGGTTCACGCCGGGATAAGTGAGAAGAAGCGAAGCGTTTTCCTCTATAAAGCTTTACTCCCAACCCCAGTTATTTACTGAATTAATTATCGAAGCTGGTATTGTTCAAATTCTACCTTATCGAATAGACTGGAAGCGACTGCAACTAATCTCAAATTAATTGGAGCCTACATTGTCTAACCGATAACATAGATTTAATGAGGCGCCTAATGAATTTGATGTTTGATTAGTTACACCAGATGACATGAGCTTAAAAAGGAAAATTGATGTTAACCAGTGGGATAACAGACTGATATGTCTGCGTGGGAGAATGTGTGGTATTTAGGGCTTGAATACATTTCTGAACAGCCAGTCATAATTAGTTGTCAAAGTTCCTATTAGCCTAAAACGTTAATTCAATCCCAACCGACATTATAACGTGTACCAAACAATAAACGCATTGTTTTTAAAAGATAATATTGTGCTGAGCCATCGGACGTGTCTCGGCGACACGCGTGAATCATAAAACTTGCATTGTATGCAAAATTCCTACCACAGCGCGAAGTTAGCACGTTCTGTAGCCTCTAGCTTGTCTGTGGGTGGCATTTCTTGGTATTCATTTATTGTTTATTTAACTCTGATTGTCTTTGTTCGATTGTTTACTTGCTTTCCCTTATTAGCCGTCGCTCCATGTATATCTTTATGTCCTAACTCGTATCTGTTTAACCATGGACCATGGATCCAAAAAATCTACGCCTTTCTTAAGCATTAAGTTATAATATTTTTTATTCAATACAGTCAGCTCTGCGATAAGACTGGAACTGGTCCCAATGCAGTTGGAAAATGCCTCAGCTTATTTCTATACAACCTGTCGATGAGACGAGCAAATCATTCGCCTGCTGAAAAGCGCCACGCCTGGCCATAACAATTATTGTAATGTACCCAGGTCAAGTTCTGCGTAGCACAATACTACGTTCGTCACCTGTTTTTGTTTATTATTAATCTCAGTGGAAATTCTTCATGAACTTCCCCCGCCTTGGGCGAAGGGGCATGCTGGACTCCCACCGACTAAAACCGCTGGAGAGGTCATCTTATGCACCTAAAGGGGGCTCCAGGTTCTCGTATGACCACACTAGAGTCACCCATTGGTGCCACGCTAGGCCCAGAGGGCGTTTCAGGCGTATGGGAACTAGGCGCCAGAGCGGTTGTTACCCCAGCGCCGTCTTCTTCTTCAAGCAGGATCGGCCATCTCCCAATCTCGCCCTGCGGTCTCCTTCTGGAGCATGACGCTCTCACAGAAGGAGATCACTGCTTTCGTCACCTAGAGCCTTTCGTTAATTGTTAATTACTTTCTTCATCATCATTATCATCATCATATCAGCCTAGGGACGTCTACTGCTGAGCAGGCAGGCAGGCTTTCCTCATAGATTTCCACAACTAGCGGTTACATTACCTTCACCAAGTCGGCTGTCCACCTCGTTGGAGGTCATCCCACGCTGCATTTTCAGGTAAGCGGTGTCCACTCGACTTATGCCAAGTAATTTCATTAACTACCCTATTTCATTAGCCCTTAATACTAGCACTTCACCATGAACTCTACTACTACAGAATTAAAATTGGATTGGATGGAATTAAAGTTTTGTAACCGTTCAGTCTATACTTACTGTCTATTGCTTCGGCTGAGAAAACCCAGTGTGTCTGACAAGGTGCAGAGTTTATAAATAAGATTTTATTCTATTACGTCAAATTTTCGTTTGCGTTCTCGATTTAAAATACCAATTAAGAATCCCAGCTATCAGTCTAATAAAATCTTTAATACGCGTTAGCTGTTCATAGCATATGGCATCACAAGAAAGTACTTAATCCAAAGTTTTTATTGTTTCAATTTATGAAACCATCAGCACAGACAACTAAGTGCTTAAAATTGTATAATCTCGCCACATAACTACAAGTTTCAAGCAAGCGCGCAATATTTTGTTTTTAATTAACCTCAGATATATATTTTCGGAACAATTATGTTACGCTTATATATAATTTCTAAAGTCGACGGCCTTTTAATTAGAAATAAGTATTGTTTAAGTATATAAGTGTGGTGATGCTGCGAGCTGCAGTCCCTTAGTCGCCTTTTACAACATCCAAGGGAGATAGAGTGGTGCTATATTCTTCATCCGGATACCACACGGAATAAGAATATAATAATACGTGAAGAGAAAATGTTGTACCCCTTTTTAAGCATTATTGCGCGCACGGAGGAGTGTGAGATTTGCGGCATTGTCAATGTTAATATGGAGGAGTGCAGAATACTAAAATAAACTTAAACAAATAATTAATTACGGTTGAATTTCGAGCATACGGCGATAATTAGTAATTATAATTAAGCAAACATACCTTTTACAAAAAATTTATTATGATTAATGTAATGGACTTAGGGGACTAATTAGTGACGGATTCTTAGAATATAATCATTTATTTTATATATATTTGTTTTGTTGTATAAGTTTACCAACAGTAGTTACAATGTTAATAGCACAGAACAGGTACATTCGTATTATATCTTAAATCTAACTGCACAACTAATTACAGGTAAACAACATGCTCTAAGTATGCTGCTTTATATTATGAAAATGATTTGAAATAATAAAACATACCTATTTATAAGCTGATTAATTCACATGATTCCGTGTGGTGTCCGGATCAAGAATATAGCAGCGTGCCCTCTGCGGGTCAGGAGCCAAGCATGGCGATTATGGCAATGCCCCCAATGAGCACACAACACAAACCCATACCGGTCGTTATGGCAATCTTATGGGGAGGCTTCTGTCCAGCAGTGGACGTTTTTACGGCTGAAATGATGATGGTGAGAGGTCCAAAATGTAGAGTACCGGTCTATCCCTAAGGATATCGGCATCCCCCCATTTGGTTTTGGGGAGGCCTTGAGGTGACGCGCGGAGTTTGATGGTGCGTAGGTCTGCAGGGCTGGGTAGCATAGCAATCGTTATGGGCAGGCACTGGACTGCCCGTGTGGTGCCTGCTACGAATACCACCACCCCATCTCATCCCGTGTGTCGTAAAAGGCGACTATGGGATTAACCGGAGGATGTGCAGCAGCGTCCTTCGAGTACAATTTTTTTACAAATTTTTTGCTCTAATTAAACATATTTATAATGCATGGGAGAAATAATATCAATAAATGCAATTGGAGTGTTTTGTGATCTTTCGAAAGCGTTTGATTGCGTTCACCATGACACGCTTTTACGGAAATTTTCTCATTATGGTGTTGATAATATTGCACTTAGTGTTATTAAATCTTATCTAGATCATAGGGTTCAGTGCGTTGATATTAATGGAGAAAAATCTTCCGGACTGCTCATTAAATTAGGTGTGCCTCAAGGCTCAATACTGGGGCCGTTCTTGTTCTTGGTATACATTAACGATTTACCGTACTTTCTAAAGGATAGGTGTGACGTTGTACTGTTTGCAGATGACACCTCCCTTATTTTTAGGTAGAGAGAGAGAAATAGACAACACTTTGACGAAGTGAACAGGGCACTGTCACTGGTTACACATTGGTTTACGGTGAATAACTTAGTACTGAATGCCAAGAAAACGAAGTGTATTAAATTCACAATGCCGAATGTAAAGAATCTAGGACCCAACATTCTTCTCAATAACGAGTTACTCTAAAATGTAGATACCACTGTGTTTCTAGGTATTACAATAGATAAAAGACTCCAGTGGGGGGCACAAATGTCATGTCTCGCAGGAAAGCTCAGTTCTGCTGCTTATGCTGTCCGAAAAATTAGACAACTTACCGACGTGGATACAGCTCGGTTAGTATATTTTAGTTATTTTCACAGTATCATGTCCTATGGAATTCTATTATGGGGCAAAGCTGCAGACATTGAAAGTATATTCATTCTGCAGAAACGAACTGTTCGTGCAATATACCAGTTAGGAGCAAGGGTTTCTCTTAGAGATTATTTCAAGGACATTGGTATTCTCACTGTTGCATCACAATTTATTTTTGCCAACATAATTTATATCAGGCAAAATATAAGTTCATACGCCAAAAATAGTGACGTTCACAACGTCAACATTAGAAATAGGCATAAATTATGCGTTCCCTACCATAGATTACACAGAGTGCATGGCTCGTTTGTGGGGCTTGGTATTCGCTTTTACAATAAACTACCACATCGTTTACTAGAGTTGCCATTTCATTCCTTTAAATCTAATATTAAATCCATACTTGCCCAAAAGGCGTATTACACCATAAACGATTATATAGATGATAAAAGTTGCTGGTCTCTGGGTTCAGCTCAAGATAATCTTTATTAACACGTATGGAGTAAGTTTGGCTGAGTGATTATTATATATTCAATCTTTTATAATTTTGACATTATTGTAATTTACTACTGTTATTATTATTTGATCATTTTTATGTTCATTACTTGTATTGACATTTGAGTTGACTTATTTAAAATTTCATAAAATTCTATGTTATTTACATCAATTTAATATTATGGCATTGATTGACTATTAGTTAATATTAATATTGTTCTTGTGACATTAATTTATAATATTTATAAAAAACTGTAAATGTGTGAGCATCATGTAGCCATTAATGTTATATGTTAAGTACTTATTTTGATTGTGTCTTTTGCCTGGCTGTATTGGTCTGTCATGCTCACTAAAATGCCTTGCTAACGGTGGCGTTGTGTATCGGGTTGTTCGGTTCCCTACAATATGGTTGAGCTAAGCGATGCTGATGCATGCGTCATGCTCGTGAACGGGTGCCGTCTGTTGGGACTGGTCAGCCGTTACCTGCCACGGCAAATTCATTATTGTAATTTTATTGTGGTATGTTTCATCTTTACACATTAACCTACATTTTTCTCTGTATATGTTTTAACAATCATGTGTACCTTATACAATTAACATTGTAATCCCCAACTATTTTAAAAGAGTATCCATGGAGTTTCTTGCCGGCTCTTCTCCATGAGATCAACTATTTGGAACCGTGCAACTTAAATTCTGACGTTTCATAAGTGCCAATATTTGGTTTATTTGAAATAAAAAACTTTGACTTTGACTTTGACTTACATTAACAACTCAACTGCGATCGCCAACCCGACTGCCAAGCGTGGTGGGTAAAACCCTCCAATGAGCACACAACACACTTATATCGGTCATTGTGGTGATCTTTGGGGGAGGCCTGTGTCCAGCAGTGGACTTCATTCGGCCGAAATAATGAGGCACTGGACTTGCTCGTCAAAAAATATCAGCTCAAAAGATGATACAGGAAGTTAAAAAACCATAGGTAGGTAACAAACGGCTACATATCAAGGTATAAATACCAGTATAGGCTGATCTCGCAATGTTTAGGCTTTCAGTATGATGAGAGATCAGCGTAAACTGGGTTTGATAGCTTGATGTGTAGCCGGGAGTACAGTATATAACTTGTTTATCACTTGGACTATCTGTTTTACAACAATCATATAATCAGTAGTAAAAGTCCAAATATAAGTTGATCTGACGCAACACGGTCGATTAACTGCCCGCCATAACAGAGATTCGATTAGGTAACACTATTTGTCGCTGTCCGCTTGTCACGCAACATTCTGTTGTTTATTATTGCTTTTTAATCATCGAATATGAGTTGATTGTTTGAATGAAACCAGGACAATCAACTTCTTTTTTAATTTAGTTGTAGAACCGTTTACACATTTACTCATGAAGTCAGAATTTTAATCATCATTTCGTCTGAATGAAGTCCACTGCTGCACAAAGGCCTCCCCCAAAGATCACCACAGCATAACTGATATGGATGTGTTGAGGGCTCATTGGGGGGTTTTGCCATAATCGCCACACTTGGCAGACGGGTTGGCGATCGCAGTTAAGTTGTTAATGTACTCGTAGGACGCTGCTGCCCATCCTCCGGCTAATGCCTTAGCTGACTTTTACGACACCCACGGGCGGAGATGGGGTGGTGGTATTCTAAGCCGGCACCACAAGGCAATGAAACGGAATTTTAATAGTTGTTGTTTAATATTTTAATGTTTCCAAGTTATCCTCGTGGTGTCCGAAACAATAATATAGTATAACTTTCCTTGGATATCATAAAAGGCGACTCAGGGACTCTAAACTAGAGAGATGGGCAGCAGCATCTCTGCTTTTTGAACACTAGCCATACTGAGCTCACCAACCCACCTGTCTAATGTGGTGAATACTGGCAAATTCACCCCCAAAATGACGACAAATTTATAAAAACCTAAGGCTCTTGTTCAGCAGTGGACGCCCTTTGGCTGATGATAATGATGATGATAACGTTTTCTAGAAGTCGGTTCTATGGAGAATAGCCGGCAAGATATTCCATGAATACTAAGTTTTGAAATATTACAGTCTCTGTATTAGAAAATAATTTATAAAAGATTTATGTGAGGATACCGCAGGCCACTGTGTGAGATAAATCTGTACATATATACAAATGATATTTATTTTGCTTTACAATAATATTGCTATAGCAGTTAAGACCCAACAGTTATGGGTGAACTGCGGGTATGTGTTTGTTACGTATTAATTTAGGGGGTGAAACCCACTAAATAAATAGCCACCCAAGGTCTTTAAGTACCTAGGTGTCCTACTGACTAAAAAACGTATGCAAGGGGATAAACAGCAAAATTCTTTAAGCTTATAAAGTGATATAAATACTTGTGACCAAGCTTTCAAATATTTGTACTTCATTCATTCATTTGTATTTGTTTCGACATTTATTCTTTCTATTTTGTCAGTCAGTAGGAAATGCCGGTTTCATATAGATTTACTAGTAAGTAGTTAAAGACTAGCAAATTAAAGATCGTTTATCATTATAATTAAACAATATGGCGCTATCACCCGTCTGTTCGACAAGCGTGTCGACTCTACAGTGTTCCGTCAAGAGCGTGCGATGGAGCGATTTATGAAGAACTTTACAATCACCAGTGGGTATTTTAAAGCTATTTTGATTTGTAAGTACTTCTAATTAAGGAGAAACGAGGTATGGTGTTCTTCCGTGATAACAGAGGACCTTCTCGGGGGTCGCGGGCGCGCAGATTGGGGAGTCTGCGTGCTCATACCGAGCGACCCCCGGGAAGACGGTGGCGCGCACGTGGTCACGTGCCGCCGTGTGCCCAGCATAGCGCACAGCGAGACTTGGCGAGATCCTTTAAAATCCTCCCCGAGAAGTGCCTGTGGGGCGGCCTTTTTACAGCCGCCTTCCCTGCGCTAGAGGAGTTGGCCTCTTTACAGTCATCCCCTCCGAGATGTGCCTAAAGGCGTGGCACTAATGGGCGGCTCTAGTGTGATCTTACGAGTTCCTGGAGCCTCCCTACAGTGCCGAAGATGATCACTCCGGTGGTTTTAGCCGGTATGAGTCCTACCCTTCCACCATTTCCCGGGACGGCGGAAGTACATGACGTATTTCCACAGGATCAATAAAAAAAAAATGGTTTACATGTGTACCTAAATCTTACAGGCTCAACACTCACCCACTCCAATAACAACATAATTTCCATGCTCTAAACAACACACCGAAAGATCACCGACATTGGTTGCCAGACAGCTTTCAAAATGTATTCAAAACGGCTAACATTTTTGCATCATGACTAAGTATTATTCGTTGCCAGGTTGCGCACACATGGCCACGACGCGGCAACTCGTATAGCATTGTAATGTGGTGGCCGGCACGAGGCTTACCGCTATCCGCTTACCCATATGGGGATCGAGCTGCGGTTTTTTGGTGCCACGCCTTTAGGCACATCTCGGAGGGGATGACTGTAACGCGGTCACCCTCTCTAGGGGAGGGAAGGCGACTGTAAAGAGGCCACCTCCCCAGACACTTCTCGGGGAGATTGTGAAGGATTCCCCCGAAACCTCGCTATGCGCTGTGCTACGCACACGGCGGAACATGGCCACCACACCGCCCTCATCCCGGGGATCATATAACCGTACCTACAATACAGGAGATATCAAACAGCATGGTGTGGCATCACCGTTTAAAAATTAAAAAAAAGACCATTGCCTAAGCATATTTATTTATCTGTGACGAATTGGAAGATCTAGGACGTATGTATCAAGTATATTTAAGCCAAAAACTGCCTGCGACGTCAAACAGGATCATTAGTCAATTTTTGTCTCGCTAACACTATGCCCAACAATGGACTGTGATGGACTAAGTACACATACACATCAACCCATAAACGTCCACTGCTGAACATGGAGCTCCCAATGATCACTACAATTAGCGGTCATAGGGGATATTGCGGAACGAACCACGCTTGGCAGGACTGGTGTTGTAAATGGGAAGATACTTCTGCCCATCCGCTTGATATCGACCCTTAGTTGCCTTGTTGTTAGGAGAATCAATCAGAAATGAAATGGTTATGGTGTGGAAACCAATTATCTCCATAGGAAATCTACATCTTGGAACACGAGTCTTGACTATTCATAAGTGCCTTTAAATGGTTTGTTTTTTATTGATTTATTTTGGATAGACGAACAGTTACACATTGTATTTTAATACTATTCATAATTTTAATATTAGTAGATTAATATTAATACCAAAAAGCGAATGTGCACCTCACACCGTTATCCACAGTTTCATCATATCATCATCATATCGGCCATTTATACGTCCACTGCTGAACAAAGGCCTCCCCCTTAGATTCCACAACTGTGTCATCATTTTGGAGGGTATTTGCCAATACTCACCACGCTTGGCAGGCGGGTTGGTGAGCGCAGTATGGCTACCGCTTCACAGAAGGGATGCTGCTACCCATCCATCTGGTTTAGATTCCCTTAGTCGCCTTTTACGACATTCACGGGAGGAGATGCTATATTCTTAATCCGGACACATTTATATAAAGCAAATTGTGAAATTGAACTACTGCGCAACGAGGGCAACAAATGTACCAAATACATACAAAATGACACAAATTATAAAGTCTTGATTGTCTCAATCAAGACTTTACGAAATCTGCTAGACGAATTTGTAAAAAAGCTCTTATAGTTGTAACTTAAATGATTCAGAGAGGCGAGCACTCAGCGTTCGTTCAGAAGACAGCGAAAAGTAGACGTGCGCGCCACCCTACTGATGACAGTTCTTGGAACTAAATATTCGTTATTCCAACGCGCAAACCACGTGAATATGATTAAACGAAACCGCCAATATTGGTCCACACACGGCCAACAGCTTGCCAAACAGCACGTCAGCAAAGGTCGCATTACATAATTTCGGATGTGACCGCCGACATACTTACCGACTTCACCGTCTATGGCTCGTTGGCCGTAATTCTATAACTATATAAATATTTCGGTCAAGTGCGTTTATAATATGTTTTCGTCACGGGTATCGCAATTTGGAATTGGATTGTTAAAAGCGTGATAGGTGTTACTTAAACATGAATGATCATGAAAACATGATCTAGTTTTAAGAAAGATAAATTAAACTGTTGTTAGTTTCACAGTAAAAAGTAGTTTGCATAGATCTATTGATATCACTCAAAAGACGTCCACTGCTGAACAAAGGCCTCTCAAATAGATTACCGGTCACATGTCATGTCTCTTCATATTGGAGGAATCTGTCAGTATTCATAACGCTTGGCAGGCGGGTTGGTGAGCACAGAGTAGTTGCTGGACTTGCTGATCTACAGGGACACTGCTGCCCATCCCTCTGGTTTAGAGTTCCTTAGTCACCTTTTACGACATCCACGGGAGGAGATGGAGTGGTGCTATATTCTTAATCCAGACACCACACGGATTAATCTCAGAGAGCTACGGGATAATCATTATGAGTTAGAATGAGTAAAATTCGAAAATAACATAACACAATATCTCAACAAATGTTTGATGTCAATATAGCTATTGGGAATATTTAATTAGAAAAATTGTATTTGGTAGTGGGACACCAAATGGCAATCATTTGGTATCCCACTACCAAATACAATTTTTCTAATTAAATATTCCCAATAGCTATAACTTTGAATCGCACCTTTTAATTGCTTGCTCGAGCAGGCCGTGCCGAGCAGTAGCGTTAAAATCCCCTAGAAACCATCATTTCATCATCATTCTAATCAAGCTTGACCGGGGGCCTACCTGCAATGGACAATGCCGAGGCCCTGAGTCCCACTAGGTCACCACCTAATTTACCAAGAAACAGCTAAGGGCACCCCTTTAGCTGTTTATTAGTAAGTTAGGAGTTATCTGGACGCCCGTTTTGGCTTCGCCAGTTTATCCGGTTAAATTACAAAGTTTCTTTGAGAAAATTGAGAAGAATAATCGAGTTGGAAATCACAATACCGTTTTTGTCCATCCTGCCCTCATACACCACACCAGTTAATGAACTGATGTTAATGTCAAAAGATGGAACGTACCATAATAATTTATCTGCCGTGGCAGTTAATGACTGACCAGTCCCAAGAGACGGCACCCGTTCACGAGCATAACGCATGCATCAGCATCGGTTAGCTCACCCTTTTGAACACACACAACGCCACCGTCAGCAAGACATTTTAGTGAGCATGACTGACCAATACAGCCAGGCAAAATCAGCTGAAGGATGTCCACTACTAAACAAAGGCGGTTATAGATTTTCACAACGACTGGTTCCAACAACGCCCAACGACCTCCATCAAATCGCCTGTCCATCTCCCTAGAGGCCGTCGTACGCTGCATATTACGGTGCGTGGTCTCCACTCGAGTAACTTTTTACCTCAACAGCCATCAGGTCTATGAACTATGTCTTTTACTTTTGGTTTTTTTATGAACCGATGTTTTCTACTGCCATTATTCATCAATACTATCCTTATCAGTCCCAAATATTGCCGCATTTACTTTCGTATGACCTAAACCTACTACGTCCTTCTTCTAAAAACAGTTATGAATTAATTGTAGAGCGGAAGGCGAACCGAGATTGCGGATGGTTACGCAACCAAAATGATCAATTCGTTAACGTGACATAACAGTGATGAAACCCTTGCGTCATCGCTGTTTAATTTCGGCTGCAGAATGACCACGAATGTCTGCGAGATGATAATAAGATTCATAATTAAGTAGTATTAGTGTCTTTTCACACACACACACACTCTTCCGTTATTTTACACACGGTTCCGTAACAGTCTATTTGTGTTTGTGTGTGTCAAATGCTTTGTTAAAGTCCACGAAAGTCAAACTGATGAAAATATGCGTGTGTGGCTTTACGATATTCTATTTTAATGTTGCACATATACATATGTTCACTATATTACGTTGACTGTGATTCCTAATTAGGCGAAGTTTTGGCTTATATAATAAACATTATTTGAATACAATATACAGGTAAAATAGTACCACCACTAATAATCTAAAAATCTTATTTAAATATTGTGAAATAATTTTTGCATGCCTTAGTAGGTAAAATATGTATGACAGACAAAACAAACACTATAATAAAATCTTTGAATACGATATCTTGTGGCGAATAATTGTATTATATTGAACGGGGCCACATAGCTCGTAGATGGCCGTTAGGGCAGGAAGATTCTCGAGTAGAGACCACGCACCAGAAAACGCCCCAGCGGACAGCGACAAACAGATGGACAGACGAGATTAGTTAAGGTAGCTGGGAGTTTAGTATCACATTCAACAAATCTTTGGAGAGGCCTTTGTGCAGCAGTGGACATCCTTCGGCTGATATGACGATGACGCCGAATGCTAAAACAGATTTACATCCAAAGACAAAGAGAGGTTAGCAAGTCATTAAGAGGAGTAATTTTATAAAATGTTAACACACACGTCTTCTAACATGGTAATGGTGATGACGAAAAAACAAATATTTTAAAAATTTTAATTCAAATTTGTCTATTGTCGACTGTTTAAGATACAATGAACAAAACGCTAAAATCGGCAATTGAATAGACGTTTCTGCATTGTTTCTTTTATTGTTCAGCATAACATCATTAAACACTGATAATATTTAATGATTATCTCCATAAACATCGAGTGCTACCTCCCCCTCCCCCAGCATTAATTGGGGATGTTACCGTAAGCACGCTTGGCGGGGACATTGGTGATCGCAATTAATTCAGTGTCCCAAATAATCACATCAGAATTTTCATTTCTCATTGCTATAATGGTCGCAAGCGTGGTTGTGAAGCGTGAGGTTGTAGGGCCTATTTCCAGGTCGGATAAAGTGGTATTTGATTTCTGCGAAGACATTACGCCTCTACCTCTAACTCTTCAGGGTATTCATGCATTTTTTTATTTCTCTTTCTGTTATGATTTTTGCACCCATCTCAAGGGAGATGTGAATGCTTAGAAGCGAAGCGTAAAGAGCCTCCAGCCAGGCTTAAAACTATATACTAAGTTGCTGCGCCTAAGAGCCCTGCAGGACACGGACCTCGGCTTAGGGCGTTACTTTGATAACAATAATACAAAGGGACTGCTGGATTAATATTATTAGGGGCTTTTCTCGGCTCGGGCTAATGCGAGAATGGATTAGATCGCGATGTTATTTTAGTTATTTTTCAAAAGACCATAATAACTTCTTATATTGGATATTATTATCATATGTGACCCCATTCTTCCCATGAAAATGCATTAATGTGAATATATACATATGTTAGGGTATACCTGTATAACTTCATATTCATAACCACTTACTTCACTAATAAGTCGAGTACACCATTATTTGAGGTTATGTTAGTCACATCTATTTAGTGTATATGAAATGTTTGTACAACATGATTTGACATACACACATATTGAACTATGTTTTAGATTGGTTGTACAACTATCATTAATAAAATGTACAGTGTCTAGTCAACACTCGACACAACTCGTTTATTAAAACCGCAAGAATGTAGTGATGCAACAAATGTACAGTTAAAATGCAGATGCAGCGCAGTCAGGATCCGAATGTATTTTTCTACTAATGCAGTCCATTTCCGCTGTGGTTTGTGGAAGAAATGACTCGCCAAGTCGACTGTTGCAAACAATGACTTAAGGTTTACTGTCTATATGGAATTGCTTCTATGTAGTGATTCGTAAAGCACTACGTTCACTAGGTCAGCAAATCTGTATCGAATGTCAGCATTTTGAACAAGAATCTGATCAAACCTGACAAATCCGTATGCTTCATACGCTCCAAAGCCGCTCCAGTGGCTCTCTTGTTACAAAAGGTTGCCGGCCCATGACCTCCGTGAACTAGTCTAGAGAGATCCTGATCTGAATAAGGGTCGTTAACCTGGCCTTTCTTCCAGTTTAACCAGATCCGAATGAATATCAATATTGGGGTCATTCAACTGGGTATTTCTTGATACATTTTGCGAGTTGCGCAGTCGGTCGGCGCTTACGCCTTTCCATTTTAGCTAACTATATGTTTAGTTATATAAGTAGACTTATATATATCAAACTCCCGCTTCGAACGCTACGCTATTATCTTTGTTTACTTTGACTTCATCATCATATCGGCCTTACAACGTCCACTACTTAACAAAGGCCTCCCCCATAGATTTCCACAACTGTGTCATTATATTGGGGGGAATTTGCCAGTACTCACCACGCTTGGCAGGCGGGTTGGTTAGCTCAGAATGGTTACTGTTCCATAGAAAGGACGCTGCTGCCCATCCCTCTGGTTTAGTCCCATAGTCGCATTTTACGACATCCACGTGAGGAGATGGAGTGGTGCTATATTCTTAATCCGGACACCACACGGATGCTTTAACTTAGTCAATGATTATATTTACTGTTGGAGAGAATCGGCAAATCAAGCAAGATAAATCTGTCATTACAGTTTAAACTGACGCCAGCTTATAAAATAAAATAAACATGATACTACCACAGTCTTACTACATTTATAGTTTATCAATAACTTAAGAAACTTATTGTTGTTTCTTTCAATTGCGACACAAGGATTTCTTCTGTTTCCATTCGTACTTACTGTGTACAGACATAAATCTCACGTGCATAAACACCATGACCCGGAAGTCTGCGTGTTTGTGCATAATATTGCTCAGTTGTCTGTCGGCCATATTTGTTTAGTTTAGTGGTGGTAGGTATCTTATTGCAGTCGCCTGCCGTGTTATATGGCAGGGGGCCTTGGGGGTCGCGAGCACACTTATTGGGAAATCGGCGTTCTCATACCGAGCGACCCCCGGGAAGACAGCGGTGTGCATGTGGTTACGTAACGCTGTGTACGCAGCAGAGCGCATAGTGAGGCTTCGGGGGAATCCTTTACTATCCCCTCGAGAGATGCCTGGGGGGTGGCATCTTTACAGTCGCCTTCCCTCAGCTAGATGATATGATGATGATAGTTTTTTATTATCCCCAGTGGAACTCATCATGAACTTCCTCCACCCGGACTCCTATCGGCTAAACCACAAGGGCGGTCATCTTCGATACCGAAGTAGGGCTCCAGGTCCTCGCAAGATCACAGTAGAGCCGCCCATTGGTGCCACGCCTTTAGGCACATCTCGGAGGGGATGACTGTAGAGCGGTCACCCCCTCTAGCGGAGATCAGGCGGCTGTAAAAAAGCTGACCCCCAGGCATTTCTCGGGGTGGATTGGGATCCCCCAAGGAGGAAGGATTGCCGTGTGGTGCCGGCTCAGATTGCCGTGGTTAGCCGGCTCTGAATACCACCACCCCATCTCCTCCCGCGGGTGTCGTAAAAGTCGACTAAGGGATTAGCCGGAGGATGGGCAGCAGCGTCTTTCGAGTATATTAACAACTCAACTGCGATCGCCAACCCGCCTGCCAAGCGTGGCGATTATGGCCAAACCCCCAATGTGCCCACAACACATCCATATCGGTCGTTTTGCTGATCTTTGGGGAGGCCTGTGTCCAGCAGTGGACTTCATTCGGCAGAAATGATGAAGGAGGAAGGATCCCCCCAAGTCTCGCTGTGCGCTGTGCTGCGCACACGGCGGCACTTGTTAGCTTAAGACCCAGCTGCTCCGTCGTTGTCAATTGAAGTTAAAGCACTTCTGCTATACAGATATTCACCATGCTTTACTAGTTTGAAGACATGGGTGGCCCATTGCATAAAGACCACATTGTGTTTTTTATTTCTACATCAGCACACAAATCGGACTGAACCCTATTAGTATCACAGTCAATGTGAATATATTATACTGTAAAAGGTAATGTATATAATTAAGTATTAAACGAGACGCAGAATGTATCGCCTCTGACAGGATGCATGTAATTATCAAGCAATTTGTCGCGAAGGGCGAAGGCAATGTAATTGGAACGGATGGCTGACCATATCGTGCAAATGCTGAGATTGATTATTAATAAAGGCATGCTGATGATCGGGTGTTGTGGCGCACCCGGGGAGCGGCCTATGTCCAGCAGTGGACTGATATAGGCTGATGATGAAAGGCAAAGTTTTGTTTTATTAACTTGGTGTCGGGACTGGTTAGTTGCTGGGTACTGCACAGCTATTCTGTTAGATCTCACGAGCAAACTAACTTCTGAATCAGCATTTAAAGTTCTGATATTTTTACTTTTTACAACTTTTCGCTGTGGATTATTATGTGAATTTCCTTCACTAGCAAGCGCACTTCTGAATCCGCAATAAAATCTCTAATTTCATATTGCTTTTACTACATTCCAGTGCGGATTCAGAAGTGAATTTTCTCGTGAGTTCTTGCAGAGTAGCTGTTGTACGTGCTGTATTGTTTTTACCGACTTCAAAAAGGAGGAGGTTCTCAATTCGATACGTATTTTAAATGTATATACAACGATTACTCCGAGATCTGTAGACCAATTTGAGCGATTCTTTTTTTAATGGGTGCAGAATGCTTTCGAATTGGTCGCATTTTAATTTCATTACATTTGATTGAGTAGTTTTTTTAACCAGCTTCAATAAACAGGTTTAATTTGACGGCATTAATTCAACTTCATAAATAAAGTATTTTTTTTTTCTGTTTAGTGGTTTTAATATCGTATAGAATTTTGAAGTCAGTATTTTTTTTGTTAAAAGTTTTCATTATTTCATGTAATCCTTCCATTTTTCCAACGTCCACTGATGAGGTTTTTTTTTTCTTTTTTTATTGGTGCCCAGTGAAAATTCTTCATGAATTACCTTCGCCCCGGGGAAGGGTGCAGGGGTATGCCGGACTCCTATCAGCTAAAACCAGTGGAGCGGTCATCTTCGGCACTTAAGGAAAGCTCTAGGTCCTCCTCCTCCATGTTCAGCAGTGGACGTTCTTTAGCTGATGACAATGATGATGTAATTTTCAGGGATGTACAGATATTCCATTTCACAACATCCTGTCATCTGCGAACTGCAACAAATGGTCATCCAAAAAGACAAATACCCAATGACGGGCGCGCTCAACACCCACAAGAGGAGATCCAAAGATGAAAAACAAATACGGCCCTTCCAGTGGAATCCCTATACTTCGGTGTTCTGGCAGTCTCATGAACATACAAACAAGAAAATTTACATTCGCGCTTCACCAACCGAATCTAAAAGGTCAAGCTTGGACCGTCCGCACAAAACCGACTGGATTGTTTTCACTAACCTTGGGAGTCGTTGCGATACATGTTTATATGCGCGGACGCATGCTACGAAGGTTTGCAGCGTTGCAACACTTAGTACAATCTGGCAACATCGCAATGTGTAGTGATGACACCAAGAGACTGGTTTGATAGGAATGTTGATTGATAGGATATAGAATGATTCCGGCAGAACTGCTTAGAGGGGAACCCGTTTGCGTATGCAAGTCTGCTTATTATATAACTGTCTTTTAAATAATGTACCAGATTTTAATGGAATGGTTTGAATTTTAAACTGAGGGCCAATTCTCGTAATTAATTTACACTATGACTAAACTTGACCGAACTTAGATTAAATTATGAATTGACCGAAAAAATTGTATTCTGCTACTCTTAAAATTCAGTCAGATTTCAGTATAATCTCGATCTAGTCTCATTTCGATCTCAATTTTGACGTTTATTTAATGACAGTTCGAAATGTTAGCAGAATACAGTTTTGACTTCGATCAACTTTCGATCCATTTTCGATCTCATTACAGTGTAAGTTCACGTTTGACATTGTTTGTTAGTTTAGGAGAATACCATTTGTGATATTTTTGACACTGAGACTAGATCGGAACTATATTTTAAACATTTTTAAATTACGAGAATTGGCCTTCTGTTATCACTGTATGCTATGGACTACTAGTTATTTGACTTAAATAAATTTTCTTTATTTATTAGTCGCGCGCTTAATTTAAGTGTGTGACAAATCTAATACTCGTATATACATATCTCGTGCCACGGTGTTTGTGGGCACGCTCCTCATATACGGTTCAACCGAATTTAATGATTTTTTTTGTATGTTTGGTAGGTATAAGTTTAGGTCGTAAAGTATTTTTCGCTCTCTTACCCCCACCCCCCATTTTTTTATCGCGATTTTAGTATTTTTCGTGAACAATATCCATGATACTGGTACTGGGTAGCGGGTACTGGAAAAACGATGCTGCACATCCGCCGACTAATCCCATAGTCGCTTTTTACGACACCCAGGAGATGAAATGGGTTGGTGCTATTCGTAGCCGACACCACACGGCCCAGTCTTTTTCTCAGTCTTCAAAATTCTGTCCAAGCAAACGATTAACGCTTCACCTGCTGGTAGGTAGCAACCGTGGTGTCCGGATTAAGAATACAGCACTACTCCATCTCCTCCCGTTGGATGTCGTAAAAGCCGACTAAGGGACTCTAAACCTGAAGGACGGGCAGCAGCGTCCCTTCTGTGGAACAGTACATATACTGCGCTCACCAACTCGCCTGCCAAGCGTGGTGAGTATTGGTAAATACCCTCCAAAATGATTACACAATTGCGGAAATCTTTGGGGGAGGCCTTTGTTCAGCAGTGGACGTATAAATGGCTGATACGAGGTAGCAACCGTACCCTAATCTTGTGACTATTGCGTTATGCGTTGCCGATCTAAAGCATCGGCCAAACCTGAGCAACTACAACGCGAAACTAGATGTGCACACCTTTTTTGTCGTATCCTCTAATCCTCATTGACTTCCTCCGCCTTGGGAGGGGCATGCCGCACTCTTACCGGCTAAAACCCCACGGCGTTCCTTCCAATTACCTACGGCTGGAGGCGCGGTGTTCACCGGACGTTGGACCACACGCGACTACGGCGCGAATCTCCCACTCCATTTGTTAGTTAATCGTTTACTGCAACAGTCTGTAACATATCAAGGTATTCTAGTATAAGCTGACCTCGCATTGTATAGGTTTTCCGTACAATCCGAGATCAGCCTATATTGGAATTTATAGCTTGATAAATAGCCGTGTGTACATATCATGAAAACTAATCAGTTGAGGTCTTCAATTGCCTCGTATTAAGAGTTCCTGGTAAGCCTCCCGTACTGATTTCCACAAGAATTGTGTCGTCATTTTGGGGGATATTTGCTTACTCTCTGACCTCGTTTGGCAGGCGGGTTGGTCAGCGTAGAATAGGTGCTACTCCACAGAAGGGATGCTGCTGCCCATCCCTCTGGCTTAGAGTCCCTTAGTCTTTTACGACATCCCCGGGAGATGGAGTGGTGCTATATTTTAAATCCAAATACTACACGGACAGTGTATCATTACTTATACTTATACTCAAGTATAATATTAGTCGTCTGTACACAATCTCAGCAGCGAGGATGAGTGTGATTAACCCAGAAAATATACTACACAGACTATTTACTTCCAACACCCAAGATTTACTAATAATCATACTAAAACTATACGGCACCTTGCAAATACGATAATCGTATAAACATGTTGGAGATTCCACATAGTTAAGTTGTTTATCGGGGACCTTGCACCAACCTCACAGCACGAGGCCAGAGAGACCATCGTTTAATAGGAATTCGGTTGGTTTACTGAGAATTGTTGACTATATGTAATGTGTTTGCGGGTCGTTTCATTCGTTCCGCGCCTCTTTTTATGTGAGGCCGGTCTAGCTGAGTTATGAGTTACTTTTAGAGACGCTACGTTTGGTGCAGTGGCTACGGGATTGACTTCGGTCGCGAGCTCGATTCCCGCGGGGCACAAATAACGGTATGGCCGATCACTCTTTCAGGTGTGGATCTTTTTACATGCGAGCTATGTACCTGTAAACTGTACCCATAAAACAAGACACAACCCTAGTGGGGGAGCATCGTGAAACATCTTTTTACACCTGCTTTTATGTCAAAATTTGCTTGTGCCAATACTAAGTTCGCTTCAATAGTGTGAGCACCACCCAGGTGTTCAAACTCATGATCTCTAGATCAGAAGCCTGCTACCTTAGCTATTGGGCTATCGCCACCTGCATTGTCAAATGATTAAGCTAATTGAGCTTAACCCTAGACTAATGTTTTTTTTGCCGTGTGGTGCCGGCTCAGAATGCTACCACCCCATCTCCTCCCGTGGGTGTCGTAAAAGTCGACTAAGGGATTGGCCGGAGGATGGGCAGCAGCGTCCTTCGAGTACATTAACAACTTAACTGCGATCGCCAACCCGTCTGCCAAGCGTGGCGATTATGGCAAAACCCCCCGATGAGCCCACAACTCACCCATATCGGTCGTTGTGGTGATCTTCGGGGGAGGCCTGTGTTCAGCAGTGGACTTCATTCGGCCGAAATGATGAAAAAAAAATTATATATTATGAATGTTTTTTAAAATACGTCTGTAGCAATACCCAATGGCATAGAAGGGTTAGTGACCTATTCGCTTACGGCCGAATACTAACTGGCGTTTCAGTATTCGGCCGTTTGCCTTCTTGTATAAGCAGACATAAAGTCATCGAGCTATATTTATGGGTCAAATTTATTTTTATATTGAATAGGCTTTCGTTTGGCCATTATCTCACCTGATGTTAGGCGACGATGCGGTCGACGATGATGCGCGCTTGCCTTTTTTTATTTGTGTCCAGTGGAAATTCTACATGAACTTCCCGGGGAAGGGCGAAGGGGTGTGCCGGACTTCTACCGGCTAAAACCACTGGAGCGGTCATCTTCGGCACCGAAAGGGGGCTCCAGATCCTCGTAAAATCACACTAGAGCCGCTCATTTGTACCACGCCTTTAGGCACATCTCGGTAGATATAGCGGCATAGCATAGCATAGCGGAGGGCAGGCGGCTGTAAAAAGGCCGCCCCCAGACACTTCTCGGGGAGGATTGTATAGGATCCCCCGAAGCCTCGCTGTGCGCAGTGCGGCGCACACGGCGGAAGAAATCTATTCACTCATGACTCGAAGATTCCCAGATTATAACGATCGGGAAACACACATTTATACAATAATGTAGCTAATACGCAAACATCATCCTTGAAAGCGCTTAGCAATAAAAACCGTATCCAAATCATAAAAATGATTTTAATTAACACAATCGATACATTCCGTGTGTATTTTTTCCCATCAGAGACAAAGATGTTTTTCCATTGTTTAAACAAATCGTTTCCCCACACTAGCATTTTTCCCGTATTGTGGGTGCAGTTTACAGATAGTTATAAATCTGACATGTACAACGACTAAACACGGCATAACTCTTAGGGTGAGATTCAGAAACGAGTCTCAGAGTGAACTTACGCTTCCATCTGTCAAAATGCACTACTTACGCTCATCATTTTGACAGATTTCTATGACAGAAACTTTTCCCCTCGACACAAAAACACCACAGGAACATTCTGCTTCGTATGGGAATCGAATCGCAGGCAGCTAATCGCTTGGCCATAGCGCCAACAACGTCATTATCATTAGAATTATATCATTAAAACTACTTTGTACTTTTTCAGAAAAACAATCTAATATATTCAAAGATGCTCTACCAACAATATATTCTTAACATATAGGTACCTATTTTTGTACACGTAGTCTTAAGCCATTGTCTGCTGACCCCTTTGACCTAAACTCCAAAGATATATGTAAGCTCCTATGTGCATAGCAATAAGGTTCTTGTTAGTTATCTATGTGACAATAGTGACTTCACTTCATCAAGGATTAATTTTCGTCAATAGCGTGGGACAAAGGGTGGAAAAAATCCATCATTATGTAAGTTGTTTTTGCAGATATCTGACATGATATGACAATCACGTAAGCCACAGGTAAGTTCCTATTTGAAAAATGTAGGTATAAGGGACTACTCTTATCTTCTTAGGACATGAATACCTCTCTCTGTTCTCTTCCTTCTCCCATCCCTCCTCTCCCCCAGTAATAGGACAGTAACTCTTCAGCTATTCCTCTTAAACTCAAATTATTTCCTTTTAAACTCAAAATATTTGTTTTCATGTCAAATCAAATACATTTATGCTAACTATAGGTACAGTAGAGTGGCGGTTATTAACTAGTAGGTCATATCATATCGTCCATTTATACGTCCACTGCTGAACAAAGGCCTTCCCCATAGATTTTCACAACTGTGTCATCATTTTGGGGGGTATTTGCCAATACTCACCAGCTTGGCAGGCGGGTTGGTGAGCGCAGTATGGCTACCGTTTCACAGAAGGGACGCTGCTGCCCGTCCCCCTGGTTTAGATTCCCTTAGTCGCCTTTTACGACATCCACAGGAGGAGATGGAGTGGTGCTAAATTCTTAATCCGGACACCACACAGATAGTTGGAACTAGTAGGTACCTCTACATTTTGCCATCAGGCGTAAGCGCGTTCGTCGAGTGGCCCCCACCCCACCGTGTTTTCACTTAGCGTTCTTTCAGACTTTTTCTTGGTTCGGGACGTAGCGAGATGTTAAATACCTTATAACCTTCCTCAAGAATTAGGTATACCAAATCCAGTATTAGATCCAGATATTAGCGCGCTCAAACAAAAAAAACTATTTGTGTAGATTTACAGGCACTTATGATTAGTCAAACGTGTGTGCACTGTTGCACATGCTGTTTCATTCGAGACCAGCGGAAGGAGATGGCTGATGAGGACATCTTCTTGGCCACACGGATAAAGGCAGACTTGAGGAAGTCATAAAATTATAACGACATCGTTTGACTTGTCCTGTCACTCATATTACTAAGTTACTTTAATGGCTACTTATATTGTATATGTAACTTTAAATAGCATCTACCCCTTATATTGAAGTATCGTTAATGTTTGCTTAGTCGGAAAACGTTAAGGAAATAAATTATAATACAAATTAACACATAATACTTGGTATTCATACATGCGCATTCATAAATCGAATACACATACATTAAGTTCAAAATCTTAAGTACATAGGTCATACAAAATAACCCACGTGACATGCCGGAATCGAACTCTGGCCTTGAATACACAAGACGGATGGTTTGCCTCGGCGACATCTAGGTCAATATAATAATTTTGTGCTGTGCCTAAAGGCGTGGCACCAATGGGCGGCTCTAGTATGATCTTACGAGGACCTGGAGCCCCCCTTCGGTGCCGAAGATGTCCGCTCCAGTGGTTTTAGCTAGCCTTTCAATAGAATGAAGGCAAGAGCATAAAAGGATTGGACAGATAACATCCGTTTCGAGGAAGAGGGGGAGGTATTGTTATAATAATCTTATCTTATGGGGTCGGGCAATCTCCTCCCTGAGCCCTAGCTGAGTGCGCCCTTGAATAAAGGTGACAGTCTCAGTTTACGCGCGTTGATGTCTTTTCTCTGTAAAATTATAATGGGTCTTCATTCGTAGGATACGGCAGTTGTTACCAGGAATTCAAAACCTTTGTGGTTTAAAACATCCTTTATCACATTAACCCTTAGAGTAAAACAGCCCCCGGTCACCCCTCATGCCTCTAAGCGTTCATCATTATCATTAACTCGGTACTACTAAGTAGGTGCAAGCAATTTTTCATAGAGACAAATTCACGTACGCGCACAATTCACATATTTTATTTAGATTTGAAAAAGAGAAGGTACTTTGTTTTTTATTTGTTTCAGAAAGTATATTTCAAGCCTCACTTTCAGAATACTTAAACTAGGCTATGAAGTCACGAAAAAGTTTATATTTTAGTATCCTCAGTTAGTGTAGGAGGTCACACTGATATTGTTACAAAAAAGAAACTGTCTCGTGTCATATAGCTATGGGTTTAAATTGCAGAAAAATACAATTGGGTCTTTAAAATTTAAGCAAAGCCTAGCTACATGTTGTTTATGCCAAGGCAGTTGAACAAGTATTATCATCTTATATATATAATTCTTCTGTACGTGTGTATGTCACTGAATTCTTCCTCAACGGCTAGATCGATTTTGATGATTTTTGTTTTGTGTATATTTGAGTGGGTCTCTGGATGGATTAGATTCACAATTGGATCGGATACTTGACGTTGTAATCGGGTTTGCATGTACCTACCTGTGCGAAGCTGGGGCGGACAGCTATTACAATATAAATGGTCAAATCAAACGTATTTAAGATAACAAATTTTACCAATTTTCTCTGTGCGTTCATAAGGCCGGATCCACATTCGGATCAGACGCCATTTAGTCTTCACCAGACTTTAATGTAAGAAAGAATGATGTTTATTCTGATCGCACACAATCAAATAAATATTAATAATAACACGAAAAATTACAAAAAGTTAAACATAAACAAACACCCGTTTTTTTTTGTGTTGAGAACAGGTGGGATTAGTAGACTTCTCATCTCTCGTTACTAAAATATAAGTAAGTTGATCGATGTAACTCGACTAACTGGGTAGCGATAAGACCGCTCATTGTGCCACGCTAACTGTCGTAAAAATCCTTCCCATTATTTTCGTGTACATTAAATTTATATTCTGTTCTATCTTAACTGTAATAATTACTCAAATGTTAGTTTACTATGGTCGTAAAATTATTAACTTCAATTAATTAGTCTCTTTCGGCGTTCAGAGTGCGTGAGACGGTTTCCAAGGGTTGGACAGATGGCCTGGTGAAGGTGGCTGGAAGTCGTCAAATGTGGGTGATATGTAACAGCAGCAGCAGCAGCAGCAGTGGACGTATTTCGGCTGACATAATGGTGATGATGATTTGGTTTCTATCGAGTTTTTATCGACGAAGGTTATTGGATCTCAGTGAGTTATCAAATCCGCCATTAATATATTTGATCTCCATAGGAACATATACACACATAGCCCGTAAACTTCCACTGCTGAAGATGGGCCTCCTAATTATCACTGCAATGACATTATCACCACGCTTGGCAGACTGATTGGTGATCGCAGTATGTTGTTATTAGCACACGATAGGATGCTGCCTATCCTCTTGATGTCAACCATTAGTCACCTTTCACGACACCCATAGTTGTAGAGGAGACTTCTATTATTTTCTGGGTACCACCCGGATCGATAATGACACGGTATTCCGAGATCATTCGTGTGATGTCCAGATTAAGAATATAGCACCACTCCGTCTCCTCCCGTGGATCTCGTAAAAGGCGACTATGGGAATCTAAACCAGAGGGATGGGCAGCAGCGTCCCTACTGTGAAACGGTAGCCATACTGCGCTCACCAACCCGCTTGCCAAGCGTGGTGAGTATTGGCAAATACCCCCCGGAATGATGACACAGCTGTGAAAATCTATGGTGGAGGCCTTTGTTCAGCAGTGGACGTTTAAATGGCCGAAATGATGACGAAATAATTCCGAGATCCATAGGATCATAAAGCATTTTGCAATTCCAAATGCCCACTTTGTTTGTTAATAATAAGGCAATATCTTATTCCACAATTACATTGTAATATTAACCATTATTTATCTTGCGAATAAATTATTCAAATAACTGGTAGGTTTTTTGCTATGTTGCGTACATAACGTAAGGTAACCACATCATGGATGACCTTACGAGTTAGCCTTAGAATTTTACGTCACAAATCCTCGCGAGGTAATTTCCTGTTTGATACAAAGTTATTATCTTCCTCTGTAGCTCTTTTCTGTTCGGTTGGAGTCGACTTCCTCTCTTACCCACAAGCCCTTGCTCGCTATCTCATGTGAAATAACTCCACGCATGGCATTGTGACGCAGTAACTATATACAACATTATCTCTAGTATCCTCTCGCGTGACAATTGCCGGCAGCCGTGTAGACACCGCGTGCCGTGTGGTGCCGGCTACGAATAGCACCAACCCATCTCATGCTCGTTGGTCACCAGGATGTTTAAAAAAAACTTTAAAAAACATACTGCAAAGTATGCAAAAATAATAATCTACGGTCGAAATGGACTTTCCCACAGATCGCTACAAAAAATGGAATGGAAAATTCCATGACCACGATGCTTACTAAGCGGATTGGTAATACCACAGTACTGGTTTAACACGGGCAGACTGGATCTGTATTAGCAACCTTCTTGCACCGTAGGGTTGCCAGATGGTCGAGATTCGTTTGGATTCTCCCGACATTTCTTATGATCTCAGACTCCCAAATGAACTCCTAATTTCCCGACAAAAAGCTTATCGTAAAATTCGATACACAATATGTAAGTAAAATACTAATATCCTTAAAGGATCCAAATTGGTGGACTCTGTAAAAATAAATACAAAATACACGTGGCTATGTAAAAATTAAATACATTGAGGAAGATCAATACGTACGAATTTAATTAATCTCAAATTTGTGAATGATTGAATAATGTATATGTAATATCAAAATAAAAAGTAACATTTTGATGCATTTAATTTTTTTCCCGGCATCAACTCCCGATATTTTGGCCAGATATACCGGTTTTCCAAAGTGGCGACCCTAATAGTCTGAGTGTAGTGATTAGGTACGTTGAATGCGCGAGCGCATCCCGCTCCCGCGTCGTAGGGTAGGTGGAAGACCTACCATGGTGGATTTCCCCAAGCAAGAGCGGTTTGATTACGTCTTTATTTTTATTTAACATTATATCTTATATGTTATTGGAGAATTCCCATCGTTGGACTTACGGTAAGTCATCATTTAGCATCATCGTCATATCAGTCAAAAAATACCCACTGCTGGATATATGCTTTCCCAAAGATCAACAACTAGTCTGCGTTAGTGTTGTGTGCTTATTAGGGGATTTTGTCATAATCACCACGCTTAGCTAGTGGATTGCAGTATGGCTACTGTTCCACAAAATAAATTCTGCTGCCCATTCCTCTGGTTTAGAGTATCTTAGTCACCTTTTACGACTACCACGGGACGAGATGGAGTGGTGCTATATTCTTAATCAGAGGCAGCCCAAAAGCGCCTACCATTTAGGTGGTTTCTTAATGTTAAGCTGGAATAGTTAGGGGCACCGATCTTGAGCGCTGACCTTAGGCCTCTTCACTAGCGCGGAAGAGATATTTGGGTCATTTAGGCGGTGTGCAACTACGGAAATCAATCCCCACCCACTGAGGCTGGAACGGAGATAGATCTCCGTTCCGGCCACTGCAAGAAGAAACGGCGCAACAAACTCCCCAGCAACAAGCAAGCATTGCACCTTGTTGCGTCATAAACGAAAGTAGTCGATCGTTGGAGACGTAAATACGTGGTTTAGAGACAATAATTGTACAGCCAATATCCAATACAAATCCGCCTAAGAACAGTCCTGAACTGAACTTCCTCAGCTTTTGTTTACTTTATGTAAAAAACAACAAAAATTGCAGCTGATATTCATTACATTCCGTGTCAAATATTTTAGACCAATAAAAATAAAATTATGCATGCATGCTCAAGAGGATGGGCAGCAGAATTCTTCCGTGTGCTAATAACAGATGGCAATCACTGGTCAACCGTGGTGATTATGGCAATATCCTCTATGACCACTCATTGTAGTGATCGTTGGGATGTTCATGTTCAGTAGTGGACGATACGTGCTGATGTGTGCGTGTGCGTGTGGGGCAACTGTTTCAAAACACAAATGAAAAATGTATTAATTTCTCCTGACCGCGCTACAATCATATAATGTAGAGGTGATTAAATCTCACTATAGTGCCAAATGGCTACCACAAAAGTCTACTTCCGTAACTTTTATAGCCGGCGTGAGATGACATAACATATAACCTCTTATTAACGACCATAACAAACACATTATACTAGTTTTGCATGTGGCAACCTCGCCCTGAACCATTCTGCCGCATTTCTAACTTTATCAACACATCGGACATTACAAAAGTAACCCTAATCAGAGCAAGAAGGTTTTATAATTTTATTTTTCTTACATCGTGCGTTATGTAACGCGCTCACTCACTCACCAATTACGTAAGAGCAACAGAGATGGAATGTTTCCAACCGATCTGTGCCGATGGACTGGCGGAAAAAAAACAAACGACCATTCGACTTTTTAAACTGACGCGCTATGACGCAAATATAATTTTGTATAATTAGATATCAATTTTTGTTGGCTTGAATGGCAACAAAAAATTGTTTTGTATGTGTACAGAATTCGGATTTATTTGTTTTTTATCTGTGGAATATGAATGGATACAGACGGTGAATATAATGTCCGTGCGTAAAAACCTCAATTCGTTTAATGTAAAAAGCGAATATGATAACAAATATACTAGAGATAGACATTAAATAGTGGTACCTTTATATAGATTAACCAAGACAAGTCTTTCCTAGTGAATTGTGTCCGATTCTATAATAACTATAATAAGTTACCAAAACAAATTACAGATCTTCCCGATGGGAAGTTTAAATCACGCATTAAAGCAATTCTAATAAAAAGGCCTATTATAAAATCAAAGACTATGTTGACAACTACTATGGGACTATGGACTATGGGACGTGTGGCGTTAATACTTATCTGCACATGCAGCTTTCCTGGAAACTAGTTTATCTGCATTGTTTGCACTGTATAGCTGCAAAATGTTTTCAATGACAGCTGTTTTGAATAATTTGTCAACTAATATTTGTAAAATGAAGAATAAAAAAGGAAAATTTATCAAAAAGATCTAACCCTGAGTTTCTTTTGGCATTTCTTCTCAGAGGTAATCATGTAGTGAAATGCCCTCCGTTGTTTCAAATCTGACATGTAAATGTGTCTGCTGGGCCCCAATTACTGTACAAATTATTGAATTGAATTCAACTGTTTGTACCTATATAGATGGTAACATATTTCTGATATTTTAGTGATCTCGAATGGACATTTATAAACATATTGAGCATTTTTGCTGATAAGGTAAATAGTGTCAGGCAGTAGTTCAAATATTCATAACCTGCCTCATATCGGCCAAACAATGTCCACTACTCAAAGACCCATAGATTTCCACAACTGTGTCATCGTATTGGGCGGAATATGCCAGTACTCACCACGCTTAGCAGGCAGGTTGGTAAGCGCAGAATGGCGACTGTTCCACTGAAGAGACGCTGCTGCCCATCCCTCTGGTTTAAAGTCCCTTAGTCGCCTTTTACGACATCCACGGGAGGAGATGTAGTGGTGCTATATTCTTAATCCGGACACCGCACGGATATTTGTGAACTAATATTTGTAACGCCTACCTGAGATTTATTTAACTCGCAAACTAAATATAATCAAAATGTCAGTAACCTGTGTTTTTTCCTTCTTCAAATAGACGCAAGATTGAACTGCAAAAGTAACTACAATTTAAAATATTCCAAGGAAGGCAAAAGAAACAGAAAATGTTATCTAAAATCATAATTTAGGTATACGCGAGCTGTAATCACATAAATTTTATGCAAATTGAATTCAAACTTGAAGAACAACCTTGATATCTGGAAATAAACAAATTAATAAGTCTTTGGCTGCAAAGCAAGTTCTTAAGTGCCGAAAAGACAACACGAAAGCTGTAGCACACAAAATTGAACTAACATAATAAATACAAAGAACCGTATCATTATAAGATACTTCCTTATAAAGGAACTAGTCCGCTAAACTGGGGTGCCTTAAGCTCAAACATCCATACATCCTTAAATACAGATTAAAAATAACGGTGTAAAACCAAATTGTTGTTCGTTAAGACATGATTGAAGCTATTGAAGGATACGTTACAGACGTGTGAGCCATGAGGACCAGTCTTAGCGAATACCAAATTGGGATTTAATTGGGATTGGGATTAAAGTACGCAGTGTCGCCACTCGCGTACAGCTCACCACAAACTGCCGTGTTCATAGACCTCGTTACAATAGTTAAAAAAAATATTTTAAGAGGGAGGAATATTTGCAGAAGCTGCTTTAATCTGCCATCCGGGACTGCGTTATCCCATGGTGAGAACACGATAACGATTGCCCAGGGTATTATTATATATGATTAAAAAAATTATGTATAGGTAAAATACGAAATAATACCAAATTGGGTATCACCGCTATTTCAATTCTGTATTCAAGGATGTTTGGATGTTTGAGCTTAAGGAATTGCACCCCTGATCTTCAAGAGATCCACGGTAGCTGCGGGTTGCAATACACGAGCAAAATTGTTATTGTGCATAGTAACGTTCAGTGACTACTCCCCAGATAATCCCACAGAGGAACTCAGCTCACCCCTTGAGAATTAAAACCCTTGAAAACTTCATCCATATTTAACAGTTCACCTTTCAGCCAAATAAATTCACTGCTGGACACAGCCTCCCCCAAAGATCGCCACATCGACGCATCTGGGTTTGTGTTGTGTTCTCAATGGAGGGTTTCGTCATAATCGCCACGCTTAGCAGGCGTTGGCGATCGCAGTTGCGTTGTTATTTGTATTGTTGGACGCTGCTGCCCCATCCTCCGGTTAATCCTATAGTCGCCTTTTACCACACCCACAGGATGAGATGGGGTCGTGCTATTGTATGGCCAAATTTAATAATTAATCTAACCCAAATAAATTTTGGAATTTATTTGTGTTAAGATCACATTTAACACGGCACGGTTGATGCAGTGGTTGACACAGTCGGCTGCTGTGCTCCGGGTCACGGGTTCGATTTTCGCACGGAACAAATCTTTGTATGCAACTACAGGTAGCACGCACCCACGACACAGGAGAAATCCTAGTGTGGGGCAAGGTTAAAAAAAAATACAAACAAATCCTTAATCTCAAATCCAAAGATTTTGGATTAGATTGATTATTAATTTGGGCTGTTATACGGAACCACAAGCGGCCCAACCACTTGTGGTGCCGTATAGCAGCCCAAAAACCTGAAACAACCAACTGCTCACCAAAATAAACAGCTATTACCAATGTCCACCCAAACCCCATAATTTACGTGCGCCAAACGTATCTCAAGTTAAACTGTATAATTTATATTGCACGACAGTGTACGCTGGGCCGCGATTACGGTACAGCTGTACTTATGAAAGTAATTTCAACTTTATAAACATTCGTTTAGATAACGTTTTCGAATAAATTTAGCATTCATTTCGAGAGAATTCGTATGCTTTTAATTTAAACGCTTAATTCGTGGAGTTTTATATGTATTATATTTTTTTGGTATGAATTAAAATTTCTACAAAAATAATAAAGCCAGTCAATAGTGTATGTCATGGTGTGTGTGAAATAATATTCAACACCTATTAGGATTATTACATCAGATAATCTTTCGTTGTAAAAGTGCTGATTCATGGTGACCAAACATTCGCATAAATTCTAAACCAACCAAAATAACCTCATAAATTAATAAATCCGGCAAGGAAAAGGAAACTAGTCTTCCTTGATGCCGCCTATTTCTTTTCGTTTTGAGATTCATCTCTATTTTGGGACTTTATCTGCAGGGAGGACAGTCGGGCTAACGAAACGCGACTTACTACCTGAATACACACAGACTGCAAATCTAAGAAAGGAATGAAAGAAAAATTGTTTTGCAGTCACACAACTTAACAAGGTAACAATAAAAACAACAGACATATAGAAAAACAATCAAAAATTGCTGTACGATTCCAAAAATGGACCCTCAGCACATGCAGCAACATACAATACATACAACGTCGATATTGCAGCGCTGATTTCCAGATAGGACCTTAGAGTGAGCTCTAGGGCTCTCTATTGGATGGTACTGAAGGCCAATATGGCAAAATAAAACTAGATGGATCACGAGGGACTCGACAAATTACAGGCCGGGTAACGATTAATCTACATAAGTCAAGAGTTCTCTGTCTTTACATAGGTAATAAATATCACCAAAGCCTTAAGATAAGTCACCTCTACAATTCACGACCTTAAAATACCTCACACAACACAACTAACGCAGGAAAACTTTGAGACGCTGGTCATTCCCCTTAGATTCTCAGTCACGTGGATAACATATACCATAACACATAATATTATTTCGACTTGTTGACTATGAAATCCTTTGGAAGTACCGGTCGATAATCTTCGGTTAAGTACGTTGCGGTTAGCCAATTTAGTATTCCGTAGGGAATGAGAAGGAACGGTCGTAGTTGAAAGCGGTTCTGCAGAGCGATGGTAAATATAGGATTAAAACTTTAGCAACCAGATTATAAAGACGGATAAAAAGCTGCAAATCACTTTTCACTTTGTCTTTTTAGAAGGAATTTAATGCTCGATGATCTCAACAGAGTTTCGCAACAACTGAGCCTTAAAATGAACATGGATAACACGAAATTCTTGACAAACAGCATGTCGTGCCCATTCTAATATCAGTTAGAGCTCTGTTCTCGAAGTTATTGACGAGTATGTCTACCTAGGACAAACCTTCCAATTAGGTAGCTCCAACTTCAAAAAGAAGTCTGTGGTTGCTTAACCGGTCGTTTCTGGCGAAGCAAAAAGAGGCCTCCAGCGAGGCTTAAAATTAATATTACATGCTAAGAAACTTGCGCTAAGGGCGCCCCCTGCGGGACACGGACCTCGGCTTAGAGCGCTGCTGGGGATAACAAGCTATTGTTTTGGGGACAGCTGGATCGGTAATATGTTGATACTGACGTGCGTATCTATTAAATAGCAGAGTGCGTACAGCATGCGCCGCCACCTTCTTCGTTTTGAATCTTATGGGGCTAAGAAAAATTATACTTATAATCCGTTTTAAAAACATGGTATCGATTGTTTGTTTTTACTATAGTCCTACACTGATACTAGTGGCCGAATACTGAAACACAACTCTTCTTCTTCTTCTCTTAGATTTTGGCTTCTGTAGAGTATCTTCCACAATTTCGCCAATGTCAAGTATAAGGCAACGTCGTACGGTGTTTAGATTAATAAATCGTTACATATTCATAAAATATTTATCAAAAAAAAAAAAAAAGCGAAACACAACTCAATGTTTAACCGCTCTAGTACTGTCATTTTTCGTGACGCACATCCGTCACGCCTTTTGACGTGCGCGTTGTCACCGGCGTAATATGAGACAAAAAGATCAGATATCAGAAAAAAAGATCTAGTCGTCTGACTTCTGACTTTGATATTTTAAATGTTGCCTGCTATATTTTTACATAAAATTGTTGTCAATGACGAAATTATTTATCTGCCCGAGTGTTCAAACATCAAAAATCAAATGTAAATTATGAATAATTTTATCGAAATAAAGTCTAAAATTGCTTGCAATTGCCGGTATGAATTCATACCAGCAAGGCTTGACGGTATGCGTCACATAATGGTAGGAAATCATACCAAAGGTCACTGAGAGGTTAAGCTCCCTCAAGATAGTGTTACGCCTCGCACTTGACCATTATTTTTTGCTCACAACCGTTTCGTACACGGCGATGACTAGACAAATTCGCAACGAACTGCTATCATCTGATGAAACTCACAAGTTGCACAAGTGTGGCCAAATGAAACTGCATGTTCATCACAAACGCTAAGGCGGCGGGCAGTTACATAGAAAAACATTGAACTGTGTAACTCTGCATGACTGTATAACAGCCACAGCGCAGTGAGGTAACTTGAAGACTCCAAATAACTGTTGTCTCGAGGTAACGACTGCAATATGTCGAATAAATTGACAGTCTCATCATTAGGCGGTATAAAAAATGACGATTATGAAGAACCGGCGGCACGGCACGGTTGACGACGACGTTTGACGGCACGGTTGGTGCAGTGGCTTACACAGTCGGCTGCTGCGCTCCGGGTCGTGGGTTCGATTCCCACACGGAACAAATATTTGTATGATCTTCAGGTAGTTGTTTCGGGTCTGGGTGTAATGTATGTGGAATTCATGTCTGTAAAAAATTTTGATAAGTTTCCCTACAATATGGTTGAGCTGAGCGACGCTGATGCATGCGTCATGCTCGTAAACGAGTTGGGATTGGTCATCTTAATGCTGCCAATTCAATTGAATCATAAACTTTAGTAAATATTAAAATCAGGCTTGTTTAGTGTAGACTTTATAAGAAATGTTGCTTTTCTCCTGCATTGTCCTCACATTATCTTCATTTCGAAAACTATGTAGTCATTTTTTTTTTACCTATATGATTTAAAAGGAGTTTCTTGCCCGTTCTTTTCCATAGGAAATCTACATATAGGAAAGCGGCAATTAAAGTATCGACTATATAATACTACGACGATAAGAACCTGTAAATGGTTTGACGTGAATAAAACATATTTTTATCTCTATCTAATATGTATGTCACCTATTACCCGCGGATTTCAGAAACAAGCAACGAAAATAAATCTTTCTTCCTAAAATAAAGTAAAAAAACAACTCTACTCAAATTCAGTTACGCACGCCATGATCAACACCGACTCGAGCAAAGTTGAATTACAGTATAAAATAAAATGGACTGCAAGTTTGTTCACGATTGTACTTCCAAGTAAAACCGCGTTGGAAAGTACAGTTACACACAGATTACTTGTTATTGAGGTAAAGATGTTTCAGATAATAATGTATGCGACGCGGAATTTCGGACAGCCAACGAACTCGAGAAAGGAGGAAAAGGGATTCGTGTACGAAAAATATACGTTTGGATTTTATATGGAGGCGCTTTGGTGCTGTGGATAGTCGCTTGGCTTCTTGCTCTACGGGTCACAGGTTCCGTACAGATTTGGCATTGGGTATTTGTGCATTACATTCAATAGTTTAGGAGATATTGGGAATAGTAAATTTTCGTCTATTTTCATAATTAAACAAGCTCTTCCATTTCATGTTACAACATTATTACAACGTATACGGTCTAGTGGATTCGGAGCAAATTGGATGTGACAGACGGACAGACACACGAGTTATCTTATGAGGGTACCTCCGTTTTTTGTTCGGAACACTAAAAACAAGCGTGTTCTTTATTTTGGTCTATTTACTAATAAAATAGTGAATAAAGATTTTGTATGTGTTCAACTTCATTCATTAATAGTAAGTAAAGGCCCGAAAGTACCGATTGGCTACTATTAGTTACAAACTGAAAGATTTCGAAATGGATATTTTCTATATTTTACAACCTACGTAGGAGCACAATTCCACCATTTGGTAATATTTCATGAAATGGCCAATAATAATGGTCGTAAGCCATCGTTATGAACATTATAAATAATAGTAGTCGATGTGCCAATATCTTTTACATAATTCAAAACGTGTATGTGTGGCTTGTGACGACGTCTAAAATTATTCAATAACTTTTTAGTGCGTACTCAATAAGCTGACTCGAGAATCGACATCTGATCATGTCGAAATATTAAAGAAACTTGTATAACTCATGGACAAGTAACAACGGCTTGCGAATCCCTATGAAACCTGGCTACAGTACCCAGGTTTCCACACCTACCACAAGCATATTTAGGAGTTTAAAAGATTGCCTTCAAGAATTGCGGCATGCGGGCGACAAACTAGGGGCGGTTTGTCAATATCCAAGGCGGAGGAAGACCATGAGGATTTCCCTCACGATAAAAAATATATATGAAAAGGGTGTAAAAGAATGCTAGAATTGTGAAACACTCATTTTTCTTCTTAACAAGAACAAACTAAAAAGAAGAAGTAGGAAAGAGATAATAGCTGACTAACTAATTGGCAAACTATATTGGGTATCCGGAAGGGGATTGTAGAAGAGACAGTACAGTTACCAAGATCCATGTTTCGATGCCATTGTAAAGATAGATTTGGATTTGAACCCACACTGAAAGAGAGAGATTTAACGCCCCTAAGGTTAAATCTCTCTACAAGACACGGAACGAGACATACCAATTTAAGAAATATTGGTGTTTTAGTCACATGATACAAACTAGATTTTTGTTTAATTTTTAACGAATCAAACATAATATACTTAATAGACCTGCCTTGTCTTGATGCATGTTTCCAATTCTTCCGTCTCTCGCCAATTATGTTGGAATGTTGAATTGATTAAAAACGTCAGAGATATTTGCATAGCTAAAAATGCGGTATATATCATTTTAGTTCTATTGGAATTTGCAGTTTAGGAGTTAAGAATGAGCAGAACTCTAAACGGTACCAACAATGAAGACTGAATCTAGGGCCAACAAATATATATAATGTATGTCAAGGCGCTCGACTTAAACGCGACTCTATCACGAAGCCGGACACTCCGCCCCTGTGCCAAATTCTTGATAATTAATTATGGTTCAATATAATGTGGGTACATAAGAGTTTAACCTTATATTATGTACCTTTACATATTAGAGTTAAGTAGTTGTTATAATGTAGATTCCATGCATCAATGAGCACCTGCGTCTCACCTTCACCTCACTTACACGCCACTCATCTGTAGTGACTGCGTGTAAGCAATATTATAACCACAGTATACATTCATATCCGTGTCGTGTATATAGTATATAGCACCACTCCATCTCCTCCCATTGATGTCGTAAAAGGTGACTAAGGGATAGGATGTTAACCAGAGTGATAGGATGCAGCGTCCCGTCTGTGGAGCAGTAGATATACTACACTCACTAACCCGCCTGCCAAGCGTGGTGAACTGGCAAAGTCCCCCCAAAATAACGACACAATTGTGAAAATTTATGGTGGAGGCCTTTATTCAGCAGTGGATCTCCTTTGGCTGATATGGTGAGATATCGATTTTTATCTCTATTGTGCTATTAATAAACTTTGGTTTTAACAAACCCAAGATCCAATTTTTTTATAACTATAGACATGCATTTTACTGAGGTCTGGAGAAGCGATTCGGACTCTTTACTTCGGTACATACCCATGTTCAGATCTGTGTATACACATCTAGTGCTATGATCAGCAATGATTAATTAGGAATATTGCTCAGTTAGTCCAAACTCTGTCCACAGTGTTCTACCGTTTTTTTTTTAATTGGATTGGATAAACTTGGATTCCTCCTGTTTTGTGGGTACAATTTACAGACATACATCTCACATGCACATACACCCAGACCCGAAACAACCATCTGTAGATTATACAAATATTTGTTCCGTGCGGGGATCGAACCCGCGACACGTAGCGCAGAAAGTTAGTTGCTTACCCACTGTGCCAGCCGTACCGTCGGTTGTTATAATGTACGGCATTTCTTCTCTAAGTTTCGATCAAGTTGGATTGACCATGGTCACGAGTAGAATGAAGTAGCGAGTGCAGCATCGGGATGGGTGGGAAGTTGTTGACACACACTACAGACAGTATCGACAGATACACGCTAAGATAAATCAAAACGCGAACGCTTCCTTATCACCGGATTCCCTGATGCGGACAACCTTAAGTCCATCTTCCCGATCTTAATCAAAACATCGAGATTATTTAAAATGCTATTTCAATATTAATCCTTGCGCGAATCGAATCTATATTATAGTGACTTAAAATATATATTAAATTCGCAATAGTTTAAGAACTACTTGTTCTCTGAGGTTGTAATGTAGTGGAATGTCCTCCATCTTTTTAATATGCCGTGTTAAAGTGTATGTTTACACGATATTCTATTCTACGATACTAATGCAATACTGTCGACTGGTCAGGTGATCGTTTAATGTCATTCCTTTGCAGTTCATGCATCTTCTTTTGCTTGGCGAACCCCGTTTTTTTTATGAGTCTCTTTACAAAGGTCTTTGTGCACAGGGCATTAATCTTAGCGTGATAGAACACATGAATATGGCAAATATTAAATACACGAATAATAACAAAAATACATTAAACTATTAATTAATTATTTTACAGATAGGTAGGTAAAAATATAATTACGCCAGTTATAATGAGTGTTCGCGAGTAATCGTCTTCAAATTAATCACTATTATGATAATCCTTTGTTAGTGAAGCCTTGCTCGTAGTTTGAATATTGAGGAAAATAACAATAATAAGAGAACCATTCGTAGTTTTAGCAAAAATGTATACAATGATATCTAGGTATTACATAATCTGATTCATCAACTGTCATAACTATTAGTTAAGAAACATGAGTATATTATATTATGTAATATAAAATTTATATTTAACTTTTATTAATTTTATTTTATTGTTTCGCAAGTGCAATATTTGTACGTTTGCTAACGATTTATAAAATAAAAAACTGTGTCATGTTTCCGAACGGCATCGGAGCTAGCCTACGTTTTCGCAATGCGAAATTATTTGCTCAAAATCTCTCCTAATTACAAATGTTAGAAAAAATTGAGGTCACGTAATAAATTCTCAACCTGTTTAATTTACCGTAAACTAAAATTAACCTATTTAATATACCTTAAGTTAAAATACAATTATGATTCTAATCACGTCACTTAATTTAAAACTTACGTTATAAGCATCTCGGTGGCCTTTGGTCAGCTTCCTTGTATCATGTACTCAATTCACAGCACAGTGCACAGAAACATACACCAAAATAACTATATTAATAATAAAATGTAAGAACACTCACACACACGTAACGTTGAATTAGCGTAAAGGTTTACGAAACTTTCTAATTCGTGGCGCGAATTTTGTGGCGCGGGCGGGCGAGAACGTACAACGTGCGGCGCGCTCAATCGCTGACTGGACGCGTTCCGTTTTCGATCACGGGCCGCAGCACGTTCTTTTTTTTAAACCGGCTCTCAGAGACTACTGACTGTCTTTAGTGGCCAGTTCGGCGAGTCAAGCAAGAAGGTATGACGCAAGTGGTTTCGGCAACACTGGACTGGGTTTTTTTGTTGCTTCAATCGGCACACACACATACATTCATAATGACTAACTTTATTCGGTCAGTTCGCTCCCTCCCAACGTTAATTTCATATGTATATTAATTAGATTCAAAGCCTTCGGCTGACGTGTTGTGAATAGTTTAAGTATCGCGCGACATTGCGCGTGTGTATTCCCTCTTATTAGGTATTACTGATTGCGAACAGAAACGAATCGATTCGATCGATAGATAGCGATCGAAAAGTCATCGTAAAATTAAAGGTAACGCGTGTTTGACATGCTTGTACGAGACGAACTACAGTGAAAGGCTTGTGTATATTGGTGATCTCTAGTTCAGCAACAAAACAAGCCTCCACAAGATAAAAGAAAATTAAGAAATGGTCTGCATAATTTGCAGTAAAAATTGAAGAATGCTCAATTTGAAGAAGACTTTTAAACTATGAGAAAGTGGTCTTGAATAAGTCTTGAGAATCAAATTTTTGCCCCGTTTGTGGGATTATGCTAAAATTTGTATCGAACCCCATACAAAACAGCATTATGCAGGTTGCCGTAAGCCTCTCCCAAATCAACGTAAACTGAAACGTGTTTATACAATTTAACAATTTATAAATACTTATGAATTGTAAGACCAGGTGATTTTCCAAAATGTCATTTCCATGATAAATATAGTAAATAAACTCTACGGCTCATCATCATCATCCTACCACCAAAACGACGTCCATTACTGAACGAAGGACTCCACAGATTGACAATTGTGTCGTCATTTTGGAAGGAAATTGCCAGTACTCACTACGCTTGGCAGGTGGATTATAGTGAGCGCAGAATGGACACTGTTACATAGTAGACGCTGCTACCCATCCATTGGGTTTAGAGTCACTTAGTCGGCTTTTACGACGTCCACGAAAGGAGACGAAGTGGCGCTATATTCTTAATCCGTACAATACACGACACACTCTGCGGTTACATAAAAAACAATTCGAATTTGAAAAACAATTGACAGGAATTCCACATACAATACACAGTTTTCTCAGTTATGTAAGAACAATATTGTTCAGAGAATGAAATTTCTAAATCATGGCAGCTTTAGACCAAAATCAATAATCAATCTAATCCAAAACCTTTCGATACAAGATTTTGAACTTGATTTGTTTTCATGTTATGATCTCATTTAGCACAAAACAGACAAGTCCTTAATCCCTTATCCGAAGATTTCGGGTTAGATTGATTACTAATTTCGGCCGTAAGGTGTTGACGAGCTTGACATATATGTTGAGCCGCAACATTACAATCATAGCCTTAGACTAAATCAGTTTTCTTCTAGAATCCAGTACTGAACATAACCGAAGAACGAAGTGTCCTGATGGAGCCTTTAGCACCAAGTTTGGGTGCCGGCGAAGTGTTCTAAATATGTGGTCTGTTCGCTGTTGCCCATCACTTGTCAGCTCTTACATTCTCTTACATTACATTACATCTTACATTCACATCTTAACTAGAGGAAGACAGAGAGGGAGACGAATTCTTTGGCGAAGACAGCAGTGCAATAGATAGATACAATAGAACTGTTTATTTATTACAATAAATAAAAAAAAATAGCTACAGTGTGATACAAATATAGGACAGTAAAAGTTCAGTATACCAAACGATGGCACCATATTAACTGTAGGAGATTGAGAGTGTTGTCTTTCAGGAGAGATCATACTTGGCCATGAAGCTCACTTAGGCGCAAGCTACACAGAAGCGGGCGAGGGAGGGGCGAAGACGTCGCAATGAGAAACGAGGAAGAGCCGTTCCAACACCCTGTCTCCTCTGTATGTTCTGCATCGCAATGCTTCTATACATTTTAAACAAGACGTCTCTTCTGTGTGACTTGCGGCTTACACTCCCCTTATCGGGATAAGGGGAGTGAAGTGAGAAGGTCAGGCTCTGTTCACGATACGGGTATCGTGAACAGAGCCTGAACTTCTTACAATCGCAAATAAAATAATAGCTTTTGCAGACATGAACGTATGAATGCGCTAACCTAAGCTATATGCTAAGACAAACAGTATTAATAAGAGGTTGAGTAAAGTTCAAACACAATTATGCAAAATTATGTGTTAGACAAGAATACAGATTATCTTTAGAATTAAATATTTTGATGTTTAATTTGTTTGAGGGATTGTGGTGTTTTTATATTTAAGTTAGCATCCATACATCCTTGTATACAGAATCGAAATAACGGTGTAAAACCAATTTCGTTATTCGCTAAGACATGATGGCAGCTATTCAAGGACACGTTGCAGAAGGTATGCCATGAGGACCAGTCTTAGCGAATACCAAATCGGGTTATCACCGTTATTTCAATTCTGTATTCGAGGATGTATGGATGTTTGAGCTTAAAGAATTGCACCCCAGAACACTGTAAAATGTTCTCGAGCGAAGACCGGAAAACGCAGCGTAAGAATGCGGCAGCGAGATGGACGAATGACCTGGTGAAGGTTCTTTGGATGCTGGCGGCATATCACTGGTTGTTGCGAAAATCTATGGGGGAGGTCTTCGTTCAGCAGTGGACGTCTTTTGGCTGATATGATGATGGCGGTGATGGTGAAAAGCTTTAGTAATAGACGGGCGAATAATCTAATATATAAAATTCTCGTGTGACAGTGTTAGTTACCATACTCCTCCGAAACGGCTTGACCGATTTTTATGAAATTTTATATGCATATTCAGTAGGTCTGAGAATCGGCTACTATCTATTTTTCATACCCCTAAGTGATAAGGGTTGTCCACCCCTAACATTTTTTTTATTTTTTGGACAATTTTTTTTACTTTTTTATAATGTGGTATTAAAAAATACATACAACCCTAAATTTTCACCCTTCTATCACCAACCCCTATTTTTTAATAGTTGTTTTAGTAATTTTTCATCCCGCTCGATAACTGATCAATTATCACTTGGTAAGTTATCCCCCCCAGGCGTCTACCGGTGTCAATTCTCGCCCAGTAAACAGCACGGAGTAGGGATGAGACCGAAGCCGGTCTCCTGTTTCTCTCACACAATAAGCCTTCTCTCACACCCTCCACAGTTTTCGGCCATTATATTATTATTTATGCATCAAGCGTAATAGTAACGTTTACAATTATCATTTTACTATACTGAATGTTATCTCGAATAGGCGCCGAAACGGCTCAACGGTTCTCAATGAAAATTTTCGGGATCAATACATGAATTATAACTTAAATTTTCATGTGTGTTCCAATTTTATATCAGCAGCAGGGTCCAGAATACATGAATAGGTGTAAATATAATTTGCGCCTAGCGTAGCGGGCGGGTACGGCTAGTATATATATATATTTGTCGAAGGAAACGGTAGCTAGCGAATTTACTGAGCATAAGGAACTGAATAACTAATGTCTCGAGGTGACGAGCGCAGTGTGGTGCCTCGCAGGACCATGACCTGGGTAGCATGACAATTGTTATGGACAGGCATGTCGCTTACCACCACGCGAATGACTTGCTTATAGCATCAATGGGTTGCATAAATAAAAACAAAAGCTAATAAACGGTTTTAATCAACTTTACAATCCCCCGAGAGGTGCCCGGTGGGACAGCCTTAGTTACCTCCCCTCAGCTAGAGGGCTTGACCACTTTGATCCCCTAATGAGCCCAAAGGCGTGCCGTATGATTATTGTCTAGATTCTGGAGCCATCTTCGGTGCCGAAGATGTCCACTCCGGTGGTTTTAGCCGATAGGAGTCTCATGTCTCTCCGCCTTTCCATGGGCGGAGGAAGTACGTAATGTATTTCCACCAGATGAAATTAAAAAGGTAGGTACCACCCACAGAAATAGGAAATAAGGAGAAGTGGTATGGGGGCGTAACCGCGCCACCGCGACATGCACAATCTGGGCCATCCGGAAAAATGCCCGTTTTATAACATCAGTTGAGATTCGATCGCGTAAGCGAAACTTTGTTAAATTGTCGTGTTGTTCGGGGATAATATACAAAAACCGAAGCGAAAATAATAACTTTATCAAGGAAGGAATCATATACAATATGCAAGTGAGGGAATTTTCTTGTATTTGTCTATAAAAAGAATAAATAAAAAAATATTGTTTTCTTTATTATGTTACATTTAGATTGATCGAGCAGAATTATATTATTATTTTTGAACAAAATACATTGCTTCTTATCTACCACTTTTAACTAGCAATCGGTGAATAACAAACGCAGTGAATAGAACAGCCAATGGTACTCCCAATAAACTTCCGCGCTGCGTGGTACGGCTGTCGTTTGCGGTCTGTACGCTCGGTATGATTGGCTACCTACAATTGTGTGTTTTAGTATGAGAAGCCAATTATAATGTTGTGTTTATTCAGTTCATTGGATGAGAACTTGTAACTGTGTGCATTAGTTTGCTTTTATGAAGAATGGTAGTGGGAAAATGGATTTATTTCGCATATATTTTGATCTACATGGCATATCTCCTTTCTTCCAATATCTTTGGTACCACCGCAGTGCCAGAAATTCGCTGCTAAGCAGTAGTGTTTAAACTGTAAACATTACTGTGCTCTGGTTAGAAGAGCACTGTAGCTAGTGACATTACTGGGCATAGGAGACTCTTTCTCGAGGTGAGGGGGAAGAGTGATGCCACGCAGGTTTAGTCCTGGGTACCATAACAATTGTTACTGCCATGCGTGATGCTTACCATCAAGCGAATGACGTACTCGTCTCGTCACAATAGGTAGAATAAAAAAGTAGATAATCACTTTAATTTAATTAATAACAATACATGTTTGTTATTTAAACAAATTAAGATAACAAAACGACCTATGGCCTATTGGTTAGCAGTGAACTGCGACGGGGTCAGTAGACAGATTGTAATTGACCTTTATTATTAAAAGTATAATAACTTCCTTCATTGTGATCACGTGTGGCTTTCGCGGTCCACGCCCCCCGAACTTGATGATCACATCCCTTCACACGATCACTTTACTATATTTCATTACAACCGGAAACCTGCTAAATAGGGTGATATAGTGCGATATGTAGTGCTATTGTGAAGGGTGAGCCTATATGGGTGCTTTTCTATGTTGACGTTCGAAAAATAACTATTCTTTAGTCTATTTTGAATACGTTTAACATACTTTACCGATAAACCCCACCAGCCGTTTTTTAATTTTAGTTTTTTGTTGGTCTCCAGTGAAAAATCTTCATGGACTTCCTTCGTCCCGGGGAAGAGCGAAGGGGTATGCCGAACTCCTACCGGCTAAGGCCACTGAAGCGGCATCATCTTCACCACCGAAGGGGGGCTCCAGGTCCTCGTAAGATCACACGAGAAATCCCGCAAGCCTGCCGTTGATTTGATTTTTCATTTGTAAAAAAAGCCTTAATAATAGTCCGGGGTATAATATCCGTGAATTACGGTACATGCCACTATGTTTAGTTTCAGAAAGCAAGCCATGCAGTCGTTACCAAGGAAATATTAGTAATAGGTTGTCGACATATTTTGGTTTGGTTTCCCGTGTGGTGCTGGCTCAGAATACCACCACCCCATCTCCTCCGTGGGTGTCGTAAAAGTCGACTAAGGGATTCGCCGGAGGATGGGCAGCAGCGTCCTTCGAGTACATTAACAACTCAATTGCGATCGCCAACCCGTCTGCCAAGCGTGTCGATTATGGCAACACTCCCCACTCATATCTGTCATTGTGGTGATCTTTGAAGGAGGCCTGTGTCCAGCAGTGGACTTCATTCGGCCGAAATGATGAAAAAATGACGATTTTCGTTCTGTACTACGGGCCAAACTGGTTTCTGTTTGTTGGTATCTGCGAGTAGGGTTGTAGTACGTTATTTGTTAGATTCCACGTGAAATGTCGACCTTGAACCTTTATTGCCTACTCGCAAATCACGTCGCAGTATGAAATCTTCGTTATTTTAGCCACTCGTATAATAAACCGGTTTATTTACGGAAAAAATTTGTGGCTGAAATTAATATTATCTTCATTGATCTATTCCTACTTGTAATCATCATATAAGCCTTCTATAATTGCACTACTGAACAAAGGCCTCCCCCGTAGATTTCCACAATTGTGTCTTCATTTTGGGGGGTACTTCCCTGTACTCACGAAGCTTGGCAGGCGAGTTAGTGAGTGTGGTATGACTACTGTTCCACAGAATAGATGTTGGTGCCCAACCCTCTGGTTTAGCGTCCCTTTGTCGCCTCACACGACATCCACGGGAGGAGAATGGACATGGAGTGATATATTCTTAATCCGGACACCACACGGACAACTTGTAATAGACTTTTATTAAGAACAGCGACAATAAAACTGTGTTCCAACTTATATTTTATTATTTTTAATGACCGGTCCGTTGTTTTCGTGAACTGGTATGAAAACTTCTTTTATGTTAGAGTATTGTCACGATCAATTCCTACAGACACGTTAATTCATAAATATTCAGACTTTCTTTTCGTGTGTTTAGAGCTCAACCTCGTGTCACAGTTGTTGGAACCGCCCACAGGCCTCCGACTTGGCTTAAAGTCTGCTGTATAATGACAACTACCAGGACCAACGAGTTTACGTGCATTCTGAAGCACGGAGACGCTCAGTTCATATACCACTATGCGGTCACTCATCCATTTACTAACTGCTTAACCTCACCTATCGTTTACCGATCAGGTAATGCAACTGGCCATGAATACGCCTAGCATGTCATAGTATTATACTACCTAGTATAGAACTATTTGGTCATTCCATTGAGAAATAACCTTTCTAGGTCATGGGTTCTGGCTCGCCTCCTTAATATAGTAGAGTACAATTGGCGGGATTATCGCTAAAAGCGATTTCTTCCAGACAACCATTGGATGGACAAAATTCATGAAATAAGAGTGATAAAGGGTAGTTATTGGTGTACTACTGTAATGTTAAATGTTTAAATGTAATACAAAAACGAAAACACATTAGGTACTGTAGAGTGTGTGGGTGGGCGAGCTGTACTTTGGTAGATTTGTACACGAAAACGTCCCCCACTTTGGAATTTCAATTATGATACTGTGTTTATTTCTTAATAATTATGTTTATTGCCCAGAAGCTAATACTATTATTGCCACACCCGACAAACTAGCTGTCTGCAGCTTGAATTCTATTCCATTTCTGTCACAACGTTCTCACTTACTTATTTCAAATAATATGTTTAAATTCTAAGTGGCTAGGTTTTTTCTCCAAAGAGTTTGAACCTTATTATAGTACCTACTTATATCAAACACATTTAACAAATAAACATAACAAAATATAAAAAGTCTATTCAATGTTAATGTCAAAAAGCCCCTGACTGAATAACTATACAATAAAAATACTTATCAAAACTAATCCAAACACGACATATCTGCTATTATTTTTTCAAGAGTGTGCTGGTTATCCTGGCTGCAGCATCAAAGTCAAAGTCAAGTTAAAGTCAAATATTTTTATTTCAAATAAACCAAATATTGGCACTTATGAAACGTCAGAATCTAAGTTGCACGGTTCCAAATAGTTGATCTATGGCGAAAAGCCGGCAAGAAACTCCATAGATACTCTTTTAAAATAATTGAGATTACAATGTTGATTAATACAAATTAAGGTAAACCATATAAAGAGCATTATGTAGGCCAATGTATAAAAAAAAAGACATACTGATGTAATATAATAATTATTCGCCATGGCAGTTAATGGCTGACCAGTCCCAACAGACGGCACCAGTTCACGAGCATGACGCATGCATCAGCGTCGCTTAGCTCAACCATATTTTAGGGAACCGAACGACGCGATACACAACGCCACCGCCAGCAAGACATTTTAGTGAGCATGACAGACCGATACTACCAGGCCAAAGGCAAAGGGTACTAAATATATAACATTAACGGCTTCATGATGCTCGCATATTTACAATTTTATGATTAATTAATAATGTCAAAATATTATTACAATGTAAATTGCAGTCGTTAAATTAAACATAGGCAAATAACTTATATCATAAATATAGAATTCAATTTTAAATAAGTCAAATTAAATGTTAGGATGTCAACAAAAAATTTTCATTTCAACATCAGAGTAAGAATTCCATAATATTGTATAGTTATGTAGCAAGAATGGGTGTTTCAAATTTTAGGTCACACATATGTATGAAAGTAAAGTACATACCCATTATTCGTTTAAGATCCGTACCACAGCTAACAAAAGAGCTGATGACCTTGAAACAGCTGAACCGATTTTGATAAGACATATCTAAGAACCACCGCTAGAAAACCTGTTATCAAATTTAAAAAAACCCGCACCCGAATCGGTTCACCCGTTTAAGAGCTACGGTGCTACAGACAGACACACAGGTAGACACACATGGTGGTCTAGGATATAACATCCCTCCTTTTTGCGTCAGGGGTTAATAAATAAAAAAATACACACATATATATAAATTGAATAAATAACAATTACAAAGACAAATAATATTCCTTTCATCATTTCGGCCGAATAAAGTCCACTGCTGGACACAGGCCTCCCTCAAAGATCACCACAACGACCGATATCGGTGTGTTGTGTGCTCATTGGGGGGTTTTGCCATAATCGCCACGCTTGGCAGGCGGGTTGGCGATCGCAGTTGAGTTGTTAATGTACTCGAAGGACGCTGCTGCCCGTCCTCCGTCTAATCCCTTAGTCGACTTTTACGACACCCACGGGATGAGATGGGTTGGTGCGATTCGTAGCCAGCACCACACGGCATATATTCCTTTATTATTCCCTTAAAAGTCACCATCGACTTAGCACGTCTAATAGACACTGGTAGTGCATTCCACAAACGTGTAGCCTGAACAGTAAAGGAATGGTCAAAGAATCTTGTTTTGTGCATAGGCATTTTCAGTTTTAAAGTTTCTGATGATCTTAAGAATAGTGAGTGCATATCACGGGTGAATTCAAAACGTTATTTAAGATTACGATAAGCAGGATTGAACAGAATTATGTAAAGTACTGAAAGAATACGAGCATTCCGACGAAGGCATATTGAAAGCCACTTGAGTTTAGTACGAAATACGGATACATAATCATATTTGCGTAATCCAAATATAAATCTTATACAAAAGTTTTGAAAAATCGCTCAACATTATGCAAGAGTATTTGTTCGAAAATAAAACGAATATGCCTTAATTTGTTCCACAGATGCACCTTCTAATTTGTTTGCTATCCAATACATCTTAGTATTTTAAAGCTGGTAATTATAAACACGTTATTTAAATTTGAATATTAATAATATGGTACAAAAACGAAATGTGCCGAGTTTTTGTTAAGAAACTTCTGGGAATTTATCGTCGACCTAAGTATATAGTAGAAACATAAATGACATAATAAATAGTCACTATGCCAACAAGCATCTGCATGTAGAGCTGACGTCGCTTTCTTTAATCCCCCAGAAGGCTCTCTTCTTCTCTTCTCTTCGCTTGTAACTCATGATCAAAAGCCCAAGCCGTCGATTGTAACATAGACCATTTTCTAATATGAGCATACTGCTAACCGCATACAATATCCCCCAGGATAGTATGAGTCCAATATAGTGAACTATACCAGAAAATAAGTGATTAGTACAACCATATTTAAAAAATGTTACACGTCAAGGCTATAAAATTTTTGCCATGCTTCATAACGAAACTATAGACACAAATACTTGCATACTTTCGTCACTTAAAATGATGCACTTTATTTGAAAATATGTACAAACCCGTACGTAAAGTATCGAACCAGCAAAATTGTATTTTAGATGTGTTTATTGCAAAAGGTACTAAACATTTTTAAACCTAAACACAAACCAAAATAGTCCTTTATAAAATTTCTAATATTTGCAACAGCCAAAGCCGCCGTATAACAAGAAAAATTAAAAAAACATTTAGGTTAATACTGTATATAGTAGAGAGTAGACATTTCTATGTGAAATAGGTATTGACCTACGATTATTTTGGTTAGCTCATAACTGGATACTATTTCGTACCCTCTTGATCTGAGCGCTCAGAAACATATAAGGTTTTATTTTAATAATCCACGATATTTTGCATGGCACCGTAGTAAATGCTAAAGATCATGTACCTACCACACAAAATTAATTTGACGGTGAAAAATTTGTTTTTCTTTTGTGCGACGCTGACGGGCGCCTCCTTTCGCCTGTTTCGTTTGACGTTGCCGACTACCTAAATAGGTCGGCAGGCCACGACCACCATTTTCTTACTAGATGCAAGTGGATATTATTATAACTTACTAGAAGAACCAGTAAGTAATGAAATGAGTGATTTATAAAAAATGCTGAAAAAAAAACAACAGATGTTTTTTTTGGTGATTTTATTTTTATTTATTTATATAAGGTTTACCAACAGTTGTTACAGCAATGCTTAGTTAAGTTTAACACATACAATAAGGTATTCATATTACTGCACAACCAATTACGGGTAAACACAGCATGCTATGTATTAACTAGTTACAAAAAGACACTCATGTCTCCTACGCTGATCGTCAAATCAGCTCACCATCCTTTAAAGGCTTAAGGCAAATATGCTGTGATCAAAATTATTATTTTCGAGATTAAAATACAAAGACACTTGCACAACAATAGAAACGACAAACATTATTAAAATATACCTACATTATCGTCAGCATTCACATAGGCTGCATGCAAAATATCGTAGACTATTAAAGTAAGACCAATCACTCATACTCGTCATTTCGGCCGAGTGAAGTCCACTGCTGGACACAGGCCTCCCCCAAAGATCACCACAACCACCGATATTGATGTGTTCTCGGCTCATTGGGGGGTTTTGCCATAATCGCCACGCTTGGCAGGCGGGTTGGCGATCGCAGTTGAGTTGTTAATTTACCCGAAGGATGCTGCTGCCCATTCTCCGGCTAATCCCTTAGTCGACTTTTACGACACCCATGGGAGGAGATGGGGTGGTGGCATTCTGAGCCGGCACCATACTCACCAAATACCAATTAAAATTTAACATTGCCACTTACTCCTGCTGGTTTTAATACAACAACAACAACAACAACGACGTCTGTGAGTACCGGTTTAAAAAAAGACTAGATCAATAATATCATAATAAACACCACTACGTAGACTGACCGAATAACAACATGTTTATTAATATCAGCTGGCTGTGGCGTAGTATATATTCTGTGGTCACGCGTAACTTAGTTACAACCTTCATGAAGTATTGTCCATTACGGCCGTGAGGTGAAAACTAATGAATCAATCAATTTAGTTGCGCAGTCCACTGCTGGACTTAGGTATCTACTAAGTTGCGCCATAGCACCAGTTACAGACGATTCGTGCATCAACTAATGAGCTCCTCAAGGTCAACGGGCGATTTCTCTCCAAGTAAATGAAATTTAAAAAGATGGCAGTATGGAATAGCCATATACTGAAGTAAACAGCTTTTTTAGTGGCTGTTTTACAGAAACAAATAACTTTAGACATGAAATGGTGACGTCTACCACAGTCGGCTATTTAACCATTGTATTATGCATAAATGGACATGGCAAATTAAATCCTCTCCGTTAAATCAAACCCAGACTACATTTTACCTGTTAATACGACTTGATAATCCTGAACCCACCTCATACAATCTAAATCAACTAACGCAATAATTGAAACAAAACGGAGCGTCCCATCTAACCACTGACCACGACGTACGTTGCTTAACCGGGTGATTCACTTACAACTAACCGCACGCTGCCAGCACATCATTCATTAGAATCTTCATGTTTACTTTATAGGTGAGCAGAATTTTTAACACTACAATTAAGATACAGCTTTGATTGACACAGGATTGACCTTTGCCTCTGATAAAAAATAAAACAGTAAATATTGTTGTGTACAATTTGTGTCACTTCGAAAACAGAGACTACAAATAAGTATTCTAAAATCAAATTTAGAATCCAATTAAAGATTCCAACTATCAAAATCACAAGGTTGCCAGCATAAAATATAAAATTAATCGAAGGCGTTTTATGATGATGTTCATGTATGGCCGAAATTAATAATCAATCTAATCCAAAATCTTCAGATTAGAGATTTTGAAATTTATTCGTTGTCGTGTTACGATCACATTTAACACAAAAACAGACATATCCGTAAAACGAAATCCAAAGATTTCGGATTAGATCAATTATTAATTTCTTAATTAATAAATAAAATATGTGTTTGTGCACCCACCCGTTTCAGTGTTAGGATCAACTATCGCTTTCAACTCAGCTACTTACAGAGTATGTTGAAGTCGACGCTTTTCATCTGACTTATGCTATAACCCAATTTTATAGAGGATATAACACACACTTTATCGATGTTGACCTTTTCGCATTTTCACAATCAAAATTCAAAAGCCTAGCCATAGCAGCTTTACTTGCTGCTCACTCTTAACTTAGTATATTTTTGTTGTATAAATATTAATGCCCACAGTTTGTAAATTAAGGATATTACGTCCGTCACTTTTCTCCTATATTCACGTTCGAAATCCGTGGACAATGGTGTGGGTTATACGTTTATCTATTTGAGTATGTGCAACTTTGTTTTAACTTGTAACGTGTAACTGTTTTTTGTCCCAAATAAATAAAATAAAATTACTCTAATCCCGAACATCATGATCATCATATCAGCTGGAGGACCTCCACTTCTGAACAAAGGCCCCTCATAGATTTCGAACGTCTCCAAGGTACCTTCACCAGGTCGACTGTTCATTTCGTTGGAGGCCGTCCTACGATTCCTTTTCCGGTGCGTGTTCTCCAATGAACTATGTGTTCCGTCCATTGCCACTTCAACTTACTAATCCTTCCCGATAGGTAACCGGACTCTGTAATTCTACACGTCGCCTCATTTGAGATTCGATCGCGTAGATAAATACCAAGCATGGCTCGCCCCCCATAGTGAGTGACCTTGAGCTTTCTGATGAGGCCTATAGTGAGCGACTACGTCTTTGCGCCAGATTTCATCGCTGGTAACACACGTTCACGTGGTGAAAGACGTTCGTCAGGAGGCACTGCGATATTGTTGATGAAAATTACGTTGTGGAGTTTCCCGAACGCTCCCCGCTGAGTCAGATTCGGCCAATCACAAATACCCTTCTCGAATAATATTATAACACAAATCCACTTCCTAACTTCAAAGACTGATTACCTGCTTGCGGCAGGTAAGAAACACGAACGGGAAAATTCATCTATAAAATGTGTGAAATAATGTACATGTTTTCATAATTATTTATTTATTTATTCTTGATGTATAAAAGTGTACAAAGGCGGTCTTAATGCCATAGGCATTTTCTGCCAGACGACCTTAGGGTGATGCAGAGAAGAGACAAAAGAGTAGATGCACCAACAAAATAAAAGTGAGACTTATAGATGGGATGACATTAATATACATAGAATACTAATATGTAAACTTACATAAACATTACATGTACATATTTATATATACTTAATAAACATATATACATATATGATAAATATGTGTAACCAGGACAAATTGAAACAAAATCAGAGCTGAGATGAATCTGCCAACGTCTTATCATGTAGGTATTTCCGTACTTTAATTTTAAAGTAGTGCCTACTATTAGCCATTCTGATTTCAAGGGGCACTCCCTTCCACAGTAGAATAGATTGAACAAAGAAGTTAGAGTGAATGAAGTCGGAGTGATGAGTGCGACATTGAAGGAGACGATTATTAGTAGAACGAAGATGTTTTTCATGGTTGGAACAAAGATACTTGAAGTGAGAAGATAAATAAGAAGGAGAATTGGGGGCGTGAAGTATAGAGAACAGGGAGTAGAGTGCTTTCATGTTTCTACGCTGGCGAATGGGCAACCAATTTGAAAGAGATCGATACGCAGAGACATGATCATATTTTCGGAGATTGAAGACGAAACGAATGCAATTGTTGAGAAGGCAGTCTAATTTGTTGAGTAGATCTGCATTTAGGTCAAAGTAGCACACAACACCATAGTCGATTATGGGAACAATTAAGGTCTGCACAAGCATTGCTTTTGTATCAGGCGGGAGAAAGGTTTTCAGGCGATAGAGAGCCCGCAAATTTCCCGTAACCTTTTGGATTACACTTGTAACTTGGGACCGCCAGCTAAGAGTAGAGTCAAGATGTAAGCCATGATCTCTGACGAATTTAATTATAATTCTAAGCAAGATATTTAATAAATAATTTTCAAACAATCTTTATTTTCCATATCAACTTGTTAATTAGTCATCGGTAGCCCTTGATTATCACCAACACCATTTCCATGACGTCACTGATGCTAAGAAGTAATATGAAACTGTCAAACACGGGAAATACGTAATACTCGAATATTTATGAGCAAAATATTAATTATTGATTTAATTTACACAATTTTTATTGTATCATCCATTCGTATACCTCTTTATTAATATTGTTTTTAATTTTTATTACATATGTTAACTATGTTTAATCTTGTTTTATGTGTTGATAAAATCCTGCCAAGCAATGAATTGTAATGGACTGATTGGACAGATCCGCGAAGTTTAAAACATTACATAAGTCAGGATCAACTGCGCGATGCACCCTACCGCTGATCGACGAGGCTCCGAGGAGGATCTGATGATAGATATAATATGGGGGGCTAAAGTCGGTCAGCAGCGTACCCAGTGCGAATTACTCTGTAATCTTCAATCCACATGCCCAGATAATGAAGTTATGGGCGATCTAAAGCTAAACCTCCTTTTTTATATTGAATTAGACTTGAGTTTCACCACTATCTCATCCTCATCATTATATTTTCCAAAGGATGTCCACTCCCAAACCAAAGTCTCCCTCTATTTCCACAAGTGTGATTTTAGGAGGACCTGGAGCCCCGCTTTGGTGCCGAAAATGACCGCTCCAGTTTCCAATTTCCACTGAGACGACTAAAAAAAGAAGTACCAAACATCTCCGCATTGCGTGTCAAGCTCGGGCATCGTGCGAGACGGGTGCGTAAGCTGGTCCGATACTAATTATATCTTCCAAATCAAGTTATACAGGATAGTAACTGTAACAACACAGTTAGCCTCGAAGTAGCCTTCGATGGGTTTAGTATTCGAGTGATTTAGAGAAAAGTATGCTAAGGAATTTGATGCGAGGTCACACGACCGGATAGCTTAACCAAACATAGAATTTATTATTTCAGGCATTCTTGTCGTGTAGACTGAGAAGTCATCTTCTTAGTGTGTCGACAGTAAACGGAAAGAAAGAATATAAGAGATATGAAGAGAAAAGAAGAAATACGAAGAAGTCGCAATATATGATGAACCTGCACAAAGATATAAATGTATTTTTTTTACTTTATAGTGATAGACACGGACAGATTATCCGTGTGGTGGCCGGATTAAGGACATAGCATCACTCTATCGCTTCCCGTGGATGTCGTAAAAGGCGACTAAGGGACTCTAAACCGGAGGGATGGACTGCAACGTCCCTTCTGTAGTACGGTAGCCATTCTGCGCTCACCAACGCCCCCGCCAAACGAGATGAGTAGAATAGAATAGAATACAAAACATTTAATACATAAACAAAAAGAACATATTAGACAGTGCATAAAATGAAATGAAAGCTACGATATACATTATTGCGCGGGTGCGCTGTCGAACATGCGTGTTCCGAAAAGGTTACCAACTCAGCATGTGTTGGGTGAAATACCCAGCGCTGGTTTTCAGTTGGCACCTCGCAGTGACACGCGGACGAGGGTAAGTAATTATATGAAATAAATAGATATTCTTGCTATAATAGCTAATGATACCTACTTTAAAAAGTAGGTCCGAGTATAGACAAATAGGAATACTATAAATAATCTATACAAATAAATAAAATTGAAGTGTCTGTTTGTAATGTCAAAATAACAGGTTTTTACTAAATGCATATGAAAGTATATATGGTACCTATAACAAAAACACAATTTTTAATTTTTTTGTCTGTCTGTCTGTCTGTCTGTCTGTTTGTTCCGGGTAAACTCCGAAATGGCTGGACTGATTTTGACGGGACTTTCACTGGCTGATAGCTGATGTTATAAGGAATAATTTAGGCTACTTTTATTTTAGAAAAACGATTGGGGTTCCGCGCAAAAAAATAAAAACCTTGAAATCCAACATATCTTCTATGTCAAGTGTCTATGTCGAAGTACTCTAAATTTCTTTTAAATTACACGCGGGTGAAACCGCGGGTCCCAGCTAGTTTATAATATAATTAAACTTAAAATTGATTTGCGAGGTGAGTATAAATATTTTTAGCTTTGTTCTAAATGAGTTAATATTTTGGAGTACTAACAGGTCCCCTTTCAAAATAACGACCATGTAACCGTCGTCTATGGGCGAGGCCTTTGTTCAGCAGTGGACGTCTTTTGGCTGGTATGATGAGGCACGGGACACGAACGACAGCCTAACTTATGGTTAGTTAATATCAACTGTATCTAGCGATTATCATTACCGATCTTAAGTTGGAGGACCTTGTGGTTTATGCGCAGATGCTCCTAAACATCATCAATCCTCCAAAAATAGTACCATCATATCAGCCAAAACACGTTCACTGCTAAACAAAGGCCTTCCCCTGGTGACATGCTGTGTGTCGTCATTTTGGGGGGATCTGGCAACACTCACCAAGCTGGCAGGCGGGCTGATGAGCTAAGAATGGCTCCACAGGACGGACAGCTTAAAGTCCCTGAATCGCCATTTACGACATCCATGGGAGATAGAGTGGTGTTTCATTCTTAATCCGGACGCCATCATCATCATATCAGACAAAATAAGTCTATTACTGAACAGAGGCCCCCATTATAAAAGACCGGCTACATGGTCGTCCATTTTCCAGTAAGTACTGAAGGCCCCCATTATAAAAGACCGGCTACATGGTCGTCCATTTGCCAGTAAGTACTGAAGGCCCCCACTATAAAAGACCGGCTACATGGTCGTCCATTTGCCAGTAAGTACTGAAGGCCCCCACTATAAAAGACCGGCTACATGGTCGTCCATTTGCCAGTAAGTACTGAAGGCCCCCACTATAAAAGACCGGCTACATGGTCGTCCATTTGCCAGTAAGTACTGAAGGCCCCCACTATAAAAGACCGGCTACATGGTCGTCCATTTGCCAGTAAGTACTGAAGGCCCCCACTATAAAAGACCGGCTACATGGTCGTCCATTTGCCAGTAAGTACTGAAGGCCCCCACTATAAAAGACCGGCTACATGGTCGTCCATTTGCCAGTAAGTACTGAAGGCCCCCACTATAAAAGACCGGCTACATGGTCGTCCATTTGCCAGTAAGTACTGAAGGCCCCCACTATAAAAGACCGGCTACATGGTCGTCCATTTGCCAGTAAGTACTGAAGGCCCCCACTATAAAAGACCGGCTACATGGTCGTCCATTTGCCAGTAAGTACTGAAGGCCCCCACTATAAAAGACCGGCTACATGGTCGTCCATTTGCCAGTAAGTACTGAAGGCCCCCACTATAAAAGACCGGCTACATGGTCGTCCATTTGCCAGTAAGTACTGAAGGCCCCCACCATAAAAGACCGGCTACATGGTCGTCCATTTTCCAGCACCGAACACACTTGGCAGCTGGATTCGTGAGCGCAGATTAATTCCTGTGCCACAGAAGGGACGTTGCTGCCCATCCCTCTGGTTTAGAGTCCCATAGTCGCCACACGGACATATCTATAGTATATATGTATGTATAAAACTAAGAAAAGGGGCATTCAGGCAAATCAAGGTCAATGTATTCCTTCTCACGGCTGTCGGCGGGTGACGTTTCCAGAAGACTGTCAGCATTGCTACGTTGAATGGGCAATGCTTATTTCACTTTTCGGTCCTGTCTTACGACTTTCGCATGGCAAGCAAACATTTTAACATCCATAAAGTAAACGTTTATAATACGTAGATTATCAAAATACCACCAAACGCGAGGCTCCGCCCGCGCCGTCCTTGTGTCGACCAGTTTTAGCGGACTTTACACCCGAACAATTTACTCAGACATATTTACGTAGTATAGGTACGAATTCGAGATTGGCTCGAAAACTCATTGATGTGACAAAAAGTGTGTGGGTTACGTTAATACTGGGTTTGAAAAAAAAAAACCGTATCCTTCTACTGATAAGTCAGTTTTAGTGTTTCTTCAAAGGTGGATAATCGCAGTGTGCCGGGTATTTCTGAAAACCGTTTCCAAGAAGAAATAAAATAAATAGTGACAAAAAAAATTCAATAATGTTTTTCCAAATTCAAATTCCAAAGATTTTTAATTATATAAACCATTTACACGCATTTATGAATCGTGAGACTTGACGTTGGCAGAATCATCGACAGACCGATGGAGCCATAAATTAAAATTGGAATTGGATTCGTGAGAATGTAGTTGCATGGTTCCAAAAAGATGAGCCTATGGAGAAGAACCGGTAAGAAACTCGATAGATATTTAAAATAATTTAAAAATATTACATTGTTCATAGTTACAATATAATTATGTGAGAACAATGTACTGCCAGGGTGAAATATATATGATGCAAAATAATAATTATGTGCCATTAAATAAGTCCGTGCGGTGTCCGGATTAAGAATACAGCATCACTACATCTCCTCCCGTAGATGCAGAAGGCGACTAATGGGCTCTAAATAAAAGAGATGAGCAACAACGTCGCTTCTGTGGAACAGCATCATTCTGCGCTCACCAACCCGCCTGCAAAGTGTGCTAAGTATTGTATCTCCTTCAGTATACATATCTCTCCCCAAAATGATGACACAATTGAAAAATTATTTGGGGTGGCCTTTGTTCAGCAGTGGACGTCCTTTGGATGATGATGATGATTAAATAAGATTGTATGCCAGTAAGGACTATCTAGTCGCAAATGATGGCACCCGTTAACGAATATGTCGCGTGCTTCAAATCACCAATGAATTAATTTCGATCTGACACTGGACGGGGTAAATAAATATGTACATTTAAAAAGTCTAATGCGCTATACCAACAATAATATCTCAGCATATTGTGGTTACTAGTAATAAAACAAGTTAGTAAGTAGTGAGAGTTAAGCCGTGTGGTGCTACAAATAGCACCAACCCATCTCATCCCTTAGGTGCCGTAAAAGTCGACTCTGGAATTAGCCGGAGGATGGGCAGCACCATCCTTTGATTACATTAACTACTCAACTGCGATCCACACAACTCAAACCCATACCGGTCATTGTGGTAATCTTTGGGGAGGACTGAGGATCCAGCAGTGGACGATTTTCAGGTGAAATGATGATACCTCAGAAAACTGACTGGCGGACACAAGCCTCCCCGAAAGATCGCCAGAAGGATCGGTATAGGTTTATATTGTCTTTAGAAGGCGGTTGTAAATTTACTCGAAGGATCCTCCGGCTAGTCCCATAATCAACTTATACAATACCCACGGAAGAACAGTGGTGCTATTCTATACATATATTTCAATCAAACTGACACAGAATTGTTCTTTCTCAGCATCCACATATTATAATAGAAATACACACAACTTCCCAGTGTTTAAGTTCAGAAGAACAAACTACATGCCAAGGATATAATCCTATTGGTGAGACTAAGAATTAAACATCAATCTAATCCATCATTGAACAGCAGTCACAATCTCACACAGAACAGAAATAGTTCCCGACGTAGGGACGGTACTTTTTGTTGGCTTTACAGCTGCTAATTAGTATTTGTACAAAAAAGTGTACCAACACGTAATGAGCACCGATGTAAGTAAATAGTGTTTGTACAAATAGAGATGGAGAACGATTGACGCTCAAGGCTGAATGCTAATGTCTTCGTTCGAAGTATGTTTAGTTAAAAAAAAAACAATTCTTTTATGGGACAAGCCCGCCACACATTCCCAGCCACTGCAACTCCTGTAAGCCAGGATCTACAACGGCGACCACCGAAATGAATACCGATCAATGAAGCTCGGTGTGTCCCAGAGTAATGAATAACTGTCTTGGAACCCGCACCGAAATTAATCAGAAAAGAAAAAGGAGGAGTAGGAAAGAATATACGTTCCCTCCGCAGCAAGCAGGAGACAGAGAAAAACGATAGGCCATAGGCACAGTAAATGGGAGTATATCATCAGCCGAGACGTACACTGCTGAACAAACACCCCATAGATTTCCACAACGACTTGTTAAATGGCGCCCGAATTCCACGAATCCGAGCGACCTTCATCGCTGACCCACCTCCACGGTCTCTCGAGAAACTTTTTGCCCGAGCGCCCACTTCAGGTTACTAATCCTTTCAGCTATATCGGCAACTTTAATTTTGCTTTTGTTGTATTTTATATCGATATCTAATTGATTACCGCACAAACAGTTAAAACAAACTAATGTTTAAAATGCTTCTAATAGTGAAATAAGTACTTACATAATAAATAAGTAGATTTTGACGGCACGGTTAGTGCAGTGGCTGATACAGTCGGCTGCTGCGCACCGGGTCGTGGGCTCGATTCCCGCACGGAACAAACATTTGTACGATCTGCAGGTAGTTGTTCCGGGTCTGGGTGTATTGTATGTGGAATTTGTGTTTGTAAACGCACCCACGACACAGGAGAAATCCTAGAGTGGGGCAATGTAAAAAAAGACACAATACTAACATAGGTATACTAGTTAGCGCAGATTGGGGAGTCTGCGTGTTCACACCGAGCGACCCCCGGGAAGACGGCGGCGCGCACGTGGTCACGTGCCGCCGTGTGCGCAGCACAGCGCACAGCGGTGTCACGCTACCTGCGTCGTGGTCTTACACCGGTCTAGTAGGCTGGTTAGAAACCACCGTTTTTAATATCTCAATGCGCGGCATTTTATATTTATCGCGCCTAAAACGTTTCATCATGACGAGCTCTCTATTATTGTTTTGGCCTTTACACAGGGTTTTACCAAAATAGTGAACTCTATTTCAAAGGCTCCGTACGTTATAGAGACCGTGCGAGGCTGGGGGGATCCTGTACAATCTTGCCCGAGATGTGCCTTTTTACAGTCGCTTTCCCCCTGCTGAGAGGATGACCATTTACTTTACAGTCATCCCCTCCGAGATGTGCTTAAGCCATGGCACCAATAAGCGGCTCTAGTGTGATCTTACCAGAACCTGGAGTCCCCCTTCGGTGCCGAAGATAACAACTCCAGTGGTTGTAGCCGGTAGGAGTCCGGCATGCCACTTCGTCCTTTTCTGGGACGGAGGAAGTTGGCTATAGAGATCGAGTTTATAAAAAAAGTGATTTCCAATTCATCATCATCGTATCAGTCTGAGGATGTCCACTGCTGAACAAAGGCCTCCTCACAGATTTCCTCAAGTGTGTCAAAATGTGAGGGGGAGGAATTTGCCTATACCTACTTACCTCGCTTGGCAGGCGGGTTGATGAGAGCAGTATGGCTGCTGTTCTACAGAAGGGACGCTGCTGCCTGTCCGTCTGGTTTAGAGTCCCTTTTACGACAACCACGGGAGGAGATAGAGTGGTGCTATATTCTTAATCCGGATACCACACGGAATCCAATTATTTTATTCTAATTTTTTTCGTATAATTTATTAATAAAGTGGCTATTTTAGCACAAAGAAAACGTTGTTTACCATTTTTATTACGAAAACAGACACTGAACTGGTAATAAAATAGAGAAAAATATTAATTTTGAAGTACTGGAATGGCAACTTCTGTCATTAATTATTGGAATAAAGGATGATGACATATGGCACGGAGACGTGGTCACTCAGGCCTCGTAAGAAAGCTCAAGGTGAGCTATGGAGAGAGCTATGCTTGGTACTTCTGCACGAGATCGAATCAGAACTGAGGAGATCCCTAGAAGCTGTAGCTGTAAGGATATGTAAGCTGAAGTGGCAATGGGCGGGGCACACTGCTCGTAGAACTGATGGGTGTTGGGGCAAAAAGGTTCTCGAATGGAGACCGCGCACCGGAAAACGCAGCGTGGGACGATCTCCAACGAGGTGGACAGACGACCTGGTGAGAGTCGCAGGGAGTCATTGGATGCGGACGGCATATAACCGCTCGTGTCGAAATCTATGGGAGAGGCTTTTGTTCAGCAGTGGACGTCCTTTGGCTGAAATGGTGATTGCATAAGGGAATGGAAATAACTCTACTTATAACCTCATGATTTTTTCCTTGGAATATAGTTCAATATTTATCCAGCAACATGTATACGCCACAATTTCGTACGTGCACTAAAATTGATCGTTCGTTTTTGACGCATAAAATGTTCTAACTGCGGTTGAGGTTAGCCGTAAATACGCGATTAACCTAACACGGTCCGTCGTCCAGGGTCATCGGTTTGGCGGTCAGCCACAGATTTAATTAAACTTTAAACGATTCCATAAATAAACCGGTTTAATATACGAGTGGCTAAAACGACGAAGATTTCATACTGCGACGTGATTTGCGAGTAGGCAGTAAAGGTTCAGGGTCGAAATTTCGCGTGGAATCTAACAAATAACGTACTACAACCCTACTCGCAGATACCAACAAACAGAAACCAGTTTGGCTCATAGTACAGAACGAGAATCAACGCTTAAGTAAAACTCATATCAAGACTGCGTTCACCAAATATAAAACCTACGTAATAAGTCCACCGTTTACATTCAATGTCAAATGCCCATGTCGTACCCATCCCAATATCCGTTGGGAGCTCTGTTCTCGAAGTTGTTGACGAGTATGTCTACCTGGGACAAACTGTCCAGTTAGGTAGGTCCAACTTCGAGAAAGAGGCCAATCATCGAATCCGACTCGGCTGGGCAGCGTTTGGGAAACTTCGCAACGTCTTTTCGTCAACAATACTGCAATGCCTCAAGACGTAAGTCTAAAACCAGTGTGTGTTACCAGTGATGACATATGGAAAAGAGACGTGGTCACTCACAATGAGCCTCATAAGAAAGCTCAAGGTCACTCAGCGAGCTATGGAGAGAGCTATGCTTGGTATTTCTCTACGAGATCGAATCAGAAATGAAGAGATTCGTAGAAGAACTAAAGTTGTCGACATAGGTGAAAGAATTAGTAAACTGAAGTGGCAATGGGCAGGGCACATTGCTAGTAGAACTGATAGCCTCTGGGGCACAAAGGTTCTCAAATGGAGACCGCGCAAACGCAGCGTGGGACGACCTCCAACGAGGTGGACAGACGACCTGGTGAAGGTCGCTGGGAGTCGTTCGATAAGGGCGGCATGTAACCGCTCGTTGTGGAAATCTAAGGGGGAGACCTTTGTTCAGCAGTGGACGTCCTGTGGCTGATATGATTACATTCAATTCATGCAATCGCGACTCAAGTTCTACTTAAGTTTTGATTCTCGATCTGTAAATACGGGCCTTAGGAGTACACAAGTAACATCGTACATTTTGCATTATCCTTTTTGTCAAACTGATACCATTTATATATAGATGATGTGCAAATGTTCTTTTATTTTTCAAATAAAACAGAATAAATAAGACTCTCCCCAAAAGTAAATCGAAGTGCAGCCCATGTGACTGCGTAGAGAATACACCAGAGTCTTCATCGTTCCGTCTTGTCTAACATTGATCCACACACTGAACCAAAATATTAATAAATACAAAAAGATACGTGGCGACATCTACATCGCCAGCAATACAACTACAACTTACAACGACATTTACTTGACTATTAAATGCAACTCTCCGATGACGTCAAAGAATCCGGAATCACGCTATTATAAAGTATTCGCGCAACGCAGCATATATACAGTCGCCCAACATCAACCGTTGGGCTTCGGCCCGCCAGGCATACCATCCGCCTGGCTGGAGGATCCTCCCTTTTCAATGGAGGCATATCACACCTTGTTCCCCATAGATAGATGAAATACATAGTAGTAAAATGATGGCACTGCTTTATTACTTAAGAAATCTCCTCCAACATCCCTGCAAGATTTGATTTTAAAGAATAAATATAGGCAGTTTGTAAATCGGATAGGGATAGAGATAGAGGATAAATGAAATACATAAACATACATTTATATAAATATATAATACATGGTGCAATATCCTGACCAATGACTCGTGAAAAACGAATCGAAAGCCTTTGAAAGGACACAAAAATGCCTAATTCATCATGAGAATTCTCTCAGTTATCAAAGATATGTTCTATAAGCTCAACATCAGTAATCTAGTGACCCCTTGCGAAACGGAATTGTTTCATATGTAGATGTTTATTTTTTATTTAAAGTAGCTTTGCAATTAATTAAGCATCAACTTCTCAAGCATTTGACGACTGGTAGACACAGAAATAGGTCTAAAGTTTAAACGGTATTAATTTAGTACTAAAAGGTTCTCGAGTGGACACCGCGAACCGGAAAACGCGGAAAACGCAGCGCGACGAACGAAGTGGACAGGCGACTGGTAAAGTTCGCTGGGAGTCGTTGGATGAGGGCGGCATGTAACTGCTCTTTGTGGATATCTAAGGGGGAGGCCTTTGTTCAGCAGTGGACGTCCTGTGGCTTATATGATGATGATAATTTTACTACATTTCACTATGTCAGGAAACGCACTACAGTCGATACATATAATATACATTAGAGCCAATTCAGGTGCTACTATGTTTATTATTGATCTACTGACCTCAACGGAAGTAATTCTGTTGAGGTCAGTAGATCCATAATAAACACATTAGCACCCTAAATCCACCGATTTGGAGGTAACCCACAAACCGGATTTAGAGATTTTATGATTTAGAGTACTGACAGTTTTTCAATATTTATGTTGAGTAACTCACAATTGCTGTGTGGTGCCGGCTCAGAATACCACCAACCCATTTCCTCCCGTGGGTGTCGTAAAAGTCGACTAAGGGATTAGTCGGAGGATGGGCAGCAGCGTCCTTCGAGTACATTAACTGCGTTCGCCAATTCGTCTGCCAAGCGAGGCGATTATGGCAAAACCGAATGAGCCCAGAGCACACCCATATCGATCGTTGTGGTGATCTTTGGGGGAGGCCTGTGTCCAGCAGTGGACTTCGTTCGGCCGAAACGACGATGACGGTGAACACACAATTTTGAAAATACACACATACATATTTAAAAATGAAACTTTACTAGGGGTCAATCAGATTATAGATATCCCGTTTATTAAAAAACAAGATGTAATGTTTATTTTATTTTTATAATAGCGATAATGGAGCACGTCCATGGTGTGCAATTGAATTTGATAGTCTGTGATTTCTTATTCCTATATAGCTACGATTACTCCATCGCGCCACGGCCCCGCATTCCTTTGGCGCCTTAAGTGATCTACTGGACATCTTCGGTCCAGGCTATGACGCTCAGTCAACGAATTTCAACTTTTAATTTATAATTCATATTATTACTATTGTTGAGTTCAAGTATACACCTTGTAGAGAGGTAACAAAAAGTCATGAAACCATCGAAGCCTTGAAGGCAATTACTGTATCCAAATACTTAAAAATATTACGAAATTACTTAGTTTGACATATGTATTGATAGACACCATTTATTAATATTTTAGAACCAAAGTCCTAGACAAATATAGACAAGTAATATGTTCATAAAAACTACCAACCAATGACAGAAATTTATCTATACAAATAAATAAAATTGAAGTGTCTGTTTGCAATGTCAAAATAACAGCTTTTTACTAAATGCATATGACAGTATGTACGTTACATATAACAAAAACACTATTTTTGAATTTTTTGTCTGTCTGTCTGTCTGTTTGTTCCGGGTAATCTCCGAAACGGCTGGACTGATTTCGACGGGAACTTCACTGACAGATAGCTAATGTTATAAGGAATAACTTAAGCTACTTTTATTTTAGAAAAATAATTAGAGTTCCGCGTAAAAAAATGAAACCTTTGAAATCCAATATATATATTCTATGTCAAGTGTCTATGTCGAAGTACTCTAAATTTCTTTTAAATTAAACGCGGGTGGAACCGCGGGTCCCAGCTAGTAATAAATAAATATGTTTATTTTTAATGAATATGTAAGATTAAATGGTTGTACAGCAATATAAATATACTGGTAGGTCTCTATTTGCAAGCCATATTCCACCGCCAAGCAGTAATCATATCAGCCATTTATACGTCCACTGCTGAACAAAGGCCTCCCCCAAAGATTTCCACAATCGTGTCGTCATTTTGGGGGGTATTTGCTTACTCACCACGCTTGGCAGGAGGGTTGATGAGCGCAGTATATGTACTGTTCTACGGAAGGGACGCTGCTGCTCGTCCCTCAGGTTTAGAGTCCCTTAGTCGGCTTTTACGACATCCGAGGGAGGAGATGGAGTAGTGCTGTATTCTTAATCCGGACACCACACGGAAAATGCAAAAGCAGTAATGTTCATACTTTATTACGCAGTTCCAGTTTAAATATCTCTAATATAGGCGATGTAATACGTTTAAAAGTGTTATATTATAATTAGTAAAAGTCTCGAAAACCTAAGACATTACCTACTATATTAAATATCCATACTAAAACAATTTTAATACATTGAAAGGTAGACGCCAAATTACCGTGTATTAGTTTATTTAGGTTTCCAACCTATATGGTCTTACTTTATTAATGGAAAATATATGAGGAGGTAAATCTATAGGTTACAATAATGCGATATAGCAAAATAAAAAACATAACATCAACCTTTATTTTATAAAATAGTACAGAGTGAGTAAATGTTACGCGAGTCGAGTATTTAAATGTTGATTTATTTATTAACAGTAAAACCGATATTTGATATATACCATCCATAAAGCCTAGCCTTAAAATATTTTCCATTGTTAAAGTAAGACCCTATATACATTGTAATGGACCTATTCATTGTACATTCCCATTCCAAAATCCTATAGGTATCCCCTGGGAACAATTCGTGACCGTTTTTCTGCAAAGTGGAAAGTAATATGCACTACATTTTAGATTAAAATTTCCTTAGGGGATTCTGCGTGCCCATACTGCATGCCATACCCATGTCACCTCAGGAACCTTCCTTCGTGTAATGAAGTGAAGAGATATAGTAATACTGGGCCTCACAATCATCCTATAAATTATTCGTCATGGATACGAATATTTCAAAATTTCTCTCCTATAAGAATTCAAATTTTAAAGTGATGACGTATTTTTTTAAACCTGTGCTCATGATGTAGTAAACATAAACATTTGCAAAATAAAACTACTGCCTACAAGTAATAATTTTGACATTTGTTATAAGTGTGCAAATATTATTTGCATAACTAACAAATACATTATGTTCAGTATTGGCCATGTGGATATTGCAGAAAAGAACATAGCTGGCAATAAATTTGAGTATGTATTTTTATAGACACATATACATATGTGTGGTGCCGGCTACGAATAGCACCAACCCATCTTATCCCGTGGGTGTCGTAAAAGGCGACTAAGGGATTAGCCGGAGGATGGGCAGCAGCGTCCTTCGAGTACATTAACAACTCAACTGCGATCGCCAACCCGCCCGCCAAGCGTGGCGATTATGGCAAAACCCCTCAATGAGCACAAAACACCCATATCGGTCGTTGTGGTGATCTTTGAGGGAGGCCTGTGTCCAGCAGTGGACTTCATTCGGCCGAAATGATGACGATGATACATATATATACCTCCCACTGAAGTGGCTCATAGTCGTACAACAGTGAATATAGTAGGCAACATTGTCATTGTCATAAGGAGCCTTGGTTGCCTTTTACGATATCCTCAGGAGCTGGAGTGGTGATGTGATCTTAATCCGGCCGCCACACGGAGTAAGTACATAAAGTAGTCGGGATACTACCAAAATGCTCTGTATCATTAAATCCAGCCGCATTTTTTTTATTGGTGCTCCTCTGCCTGTCCCCCTGGAGGCATTCCGTCAACAAATGTTGGACACCATCAATATGCAGAGTGCGTCTCTGGAATTCTCTTCCACACTCACTACGCGACAGCCCTTCTCTAGAAGTTTAGGACTCAAAAAGCATTTCCTTTCAGTATAACTTATAAGTATGTATGTGTGGTATATATTTATTTATTAAAGTATATATTATGTCCATGCTGTATAGTTGGGTATTTTATCATTATTCTTAACTGTTGTTTTCTTTCTGATTGTACACTTCATACTGTCCTCTATTGTTTCTATTTTTTATCATTCAAAGGTTTGCTGGAAGAAAACTCAATGTTGAGTTAAGCTCGCCTTTGTACATCATATTTTATTATATTTAACAATCTGTATTTTCTGTTTTATGTTGTACAATAAAGAATAACAATATTATTGCTACCAACGTTGCAATTACGCGATTTTTTTTCCATGAAATATCTAAACCTTCTTGATGGAAAATGCTTGAAAGAGATGCATGTTGGTGTTCGAATGAGTTCTCTTTGTCCATGCCTGTAATTGTTTGTAACGTTTTAATTTCAAATGAATATATCCTGAGGAGGAAAACTTTGGTTTACTAGATCTGTTCTATAATCGTTTAATTTTACCAAACCTTTAGCACAAATAACATAAGATGGCACGAACTTAAATTTAAAGTTTAAGTGGCGTTCAAACAATATCAAAATCTGTTCAGTAGTTTTCGAGATTAGGCCAAACAAGCACACGTGGTCAGAAAGCGTGCTGATCGTCATGTGATAAATATTTAGTAATACAATTATTTTAATAGATGAACGAACTACGTAACACATAGCAAGCCCAGCTTTCCCTCATTGACCTTTTCCTTTGGAATTACTACATTTGCAATGTTATAAAATATAATCGGAAATAATAATATAGTAAGAAAAAATACTAAGTGAGCGACTAGAAATTCCGAGACGGCGACTATTTTTAGTCACTCACTTAAATACTCCATGTGGTGTCCGGATTAAGTATATAGCACCACTCCACCTCCTCCCGTGGATGTCATAAAAGGCGACTAAGGGAATCTAAACCAGAGGGATGGGCAGCAGCGTCCCTTCTGCGAAACAGCCATCCTTTTTTTTTTTTTTTTTTTTTATAAAAACGTTGCCCCACACTAGGATTTCTCCTGTGTCGTGGGTGCGTTTACAGACATGAATTCCACATACAATACACCCAGACCCGGAACAACTACCTGCAGATCATACAAATATTTGTTCCGTGCGGGAATCGAACCCACGACCCGGAGCGCAGCAACCGACTGTATGTACTGCGCTCACCAACCCGCCTGCCAAGCGTGGTATTGGCGAACACCCCCCAAATGATGACACAGTTGCGTGTTGTTCAGCAGTGGACGTATAAATTGCGGATATGATGACTTAAATACTACCTTTATGATAATAAGAGGTTACTATTAATGAACAAATACTGTCACAGTAGGATATGGTGCCTCGAGGACGTTCGCCGTCTCTACGGGGGGTCGTGCGGTCATCCTGGCTGTCAGGTGTCCTGCGCTGCAGAACCAAACATCACAGTCTGCAGCGCAGAGTGGCTTACGGATCGCACAGGCATACCGGATAGTATCCTTCGAGGCGGCAACTCTCCTGGCGCGCTTTCCGCCTTTTGATATCGTGGCGGAGACGGATGCGTGGCTCTATGATCAGACACTCCCTTCGCCAGAGCGGTGAAAGCGTGCCTTCAGGGGCGTTCGACAAGCTACGGCATCTGGCTCACGCGCACTCGAGATGTGGTGACATTACCTTCAATTGCAGTTTGCGACCAAAAGCGTCGTTGAGGGCATCCTGCCACTCTTGCGGGGCGGCCTTCTTACAGCCGCTAGAGGGATATATAAATATATATAATATATATTATATATATTTATATATCATACCGACCACTATACAATCATTTCCTCCGAAATGTGCCTAAAGGGGTGGCACAAATGGGCGAATCTGCTGAGAGCTGTAAGAGCTCACTAGCAAAATATTATAATGTAAGAATATTCGTACAGAATAGCACTGCAGATTATATATCCATTTAGTCGGAGGCGGCGCCTACACCGCATTTTTCGCTACGTGGTCTGCGCTCGAGAAGCTTTCTGTATTTGGGATACGACCCACATTCTTGCGTAGACTGGCTACGCCGTAGTGAAATTCAGTTGGCTACGTGATCAAAGTAATTAAATATTCAAATCGATCTTCAACGAACCTTTAAAGCTAAGCGGGTAAGAGCTTGATATTTATTATTTCGTATGATTATGATTCGTACTAGTTAAATATAACGTTGATCCGTCCTTTAACGGATATTACAGCAAATATTCCACTAAATCTGTTCAGCAGTTTACGCATGCAGTATAGACAGACATACAGTTAAACAGATGAAAATGATATAATCCATATTCGTGGCATCAGTTCCTAGTACCACCATCATAACAGCAAACAGAAGACCACAGCAGAACAAAGACCTCCCCCATAAACAACCGGTTACTAGCCCCGTGGTGACATTTTGGGGGGAAGTTGCCAGTACTTAGCAAGCGGGATAGTGAGTGCAGTATGGCTACTGTGTCACAGAAATTTTATAAGAGTTACGACATCCACGGGAGGAGATGGAGTGGAGCTATATTTTTAATCCGGACACCACGCGGACGTTTCTAGTATTATGTATACAATTCATCATCATATCGGCCATTTATTCGTCCACTGCTGAACATGTGCCTCCCCATAGATTTTCACAACTGTGTCATCATTTTGGAGCGTATTTGTAAGTGGTGCTATATTCTTAATCCGGACACCACACGGTATAAGATACAATTACGTTTTTAAAATTCAATTTTCAGATTTTTACCTCGTTACGGTTTTAATATATGTATTATGGCACGGTTGGTTCAGTGGTTGATACAGTCGACTGCTGCGCTCCGGGTCGCGGGTTCGATTCCCGCACAGAACAAATATTTCTACGATCTGCAGTTAGTTGTTCCGGGTCTGGGTGTATTGTGTGTGGAATTCATGTCTGCAAACGCACCCACGACACAAGAGAAATACTAGTGTGGGGCAACGTTTTTAAAAAAAACAAAACAAATAAATAATCTCATAATGTATCCACTAACAATTACCATAATTTTAGTGCTGTTCAACTTGTTATAGTGCCTATTAAGTCAAAAGGCGGCGTTGAGCGTATTTTCCACTTTCTGCGTCCAATTGTGCGCTCTCACTTCACAGTAACGACTTTATGAGGTAACGTTTTGTTATACTGAATAGGTTTTAATAAACCTGTTTAGAAAATTATAGTCTATTTTTTTAATACAACTTATTTATACATTTAATTTCAAATACCTAACACGCCAGATTAATAAAAATTTTACATGTTATTACTTCAACCACGGATTAATTTCAACATTTTTTCTATTCTATTCTATTCTGTAGATTTTGGATGAGTTTTTTTTTAAACGTTGCCCCACTCTAGGATTTCTCTTGTGGTGCGTTTACGGACACGAATTCCACATACAATACACCCAGACCCGGAACAACTACCTGCAGATCATACAAATGTATGTTCCGTGCGGGAATCGAACCTGCGACCTGAAGCGCAGCAGCTGAATGTATCAGCCACTGCACCAACCGTGCCGTCGATCGATCATTAATTTCAGCCATAAATGAACTTCGGGCAATTACCTTACTTTCATGTGGCCATCGTAGAGCGCGGGCAACGCATCTACACTTATAAAAATATGTTAGTCTATATCTCTATATCCTACGAATTGTTTCCTTAAATAAAGTTGATTTTGTTTTTGTATGACACTATACACATATATCGATACAGAACCAAACTTATCAATTTTGTAATTATCCTTCAGTCAGAATTTACCACGTTCGTGTCCCTAATTTAACAAATTGGTGCCAGGGCAATCCTGTGTACCACAACACTTTAGGGGTTGATATTGAAACTATGATATTTAAATCAGAAAGGGCTATTTTTCCTTAAATTAAAATTAAATACCTTTAGAAACAGCCTAAAGAAAACGTTTCTTAACGACTACGATTAGGGAACAAAAGGTTTTGTTCTATGGTCTGAGTGATTAGCCCGGAGTCCCTAGACAGTGTGTCTTGAGTACAGTTTATAGACAAACGTTGCCCCACACTAGGATTTCTCCTGTGTCGTGGGTGCGTTTACAGACATGAACTCCACACACAACAGACCCGGAACAACTACCTGCAGATCATACAAATATTTGTACCGTGCGGTATAATCGAACCCCCGGCGCAGCAGTCAACTGCATCAGCCACTGCACCAACCAGTGCCGTCGTTCGTCCCACAAACATACATACTATCCAAACAACATAATATAATACAATAGAATAAATCTTACCAGAAATAAAAAGATTACATCGATAAAAACGGTTCACACGTAATCCCACATCACTAAAGCCATTAGTAATCACTATACGCAGAAGTTTCCGTAAGAAAAACTATGTTATTTTAATTGCAAAACATAATCTTGAATTTTTTGTTCGTCTCGTACCTGTTGTCATCAATTTATTGACGTCAATGGGCGCCATGGTTTATGTGTTGTGTTATTTTAGATTTATACAACGTGTAACATATGTATTGGACGTTAAACCTCGACATTCCAAGGACTATATATAGTTTAAAAGAACCGATCAAGTGCGAGTTGAACTCGCGTGGAGAGGGTTTTCGAAATTGCTGAATATATTGTCTATTGTTAGATTCGGTCTTGTACCAATAACTTATCTCAAGAACAAACCTAACATCGTAATTGAAAAACATGTTATCCCATACATTCCAACAGCAAACGTAAGTTTGTCCGCACAATATTGTAAGATTTTCCATGTTATTTTAATACCATAGACTCCTTATAGGTTTTCCTGTAATCTAATAGGTAAAGATCTATTACGTATATTTTTTTCAGAATTTTAGGGTCAGTAGTATAGTTTTGGAGATAAGGGATCAATTTTCGAATATTTTCTTAAATAACTTTAAAAGTATATATTTTAAAATTAAAAATAAATACATTGGAGACCCTCGCAATAAGCTCTTCCATTTAATATATTACACGGTACAGTTCACAAAACATTTGTCTTAAATTTTCTATATTGCCCCCAAAATGAAACCCTATATTCAAAATTCATTTATTTACATTACACGTGCGTGTTAGGGTTGCAGAAATCCATATGTGTACCAAATTTCAACTTAATCGGTACAGTAGATTCGGAAGAAATTGGCTATGACAGACGGACAGTCGGACAGACACACGAGTGATCCTATAAGGTTGCCGCCGTGTTTTCCTTCGGACGTTCGGCACCCTAAAAAGCACAAATGTAGATAATAAAAACATATTTTTACCACAAAAGGAAGATTATGATTTTAGCTAGTCTATATATATTATGTATGTTGGTATTTTCTATGTTCATATTTTCCCTCAGATTGTCTAAACAACTCCTGGCATTTTGACAAGTGAGGTATCGTTGGAAGTGTCGTGCTAATTATTCCGCAAGCTATTATTATGTCAACATATAAAATCCAACATGGCAGTTCATAGCGGATATTTAAATTATATTTTACTACAATGAACATAACATGGGTTTAGGGATCATTTCGTGCCGTGTGGTGCCGGCTCAGAATGCCACCACCCCATCTCCTCCCATGGGTGTCGTAAAAGTCGCCTAAGAGATTAGCCGGAGGATGAGCAGCAGCGTCCTTCGAGTACATTAACAACTCAACTGCGATCGCCAACCCGTCTGCCAAGCATGGCGATTACGGTAAAACCCCCCAATGAGCCTACAACACATCCATATCGGTCGTTGTGGACATCTTTGGGGGAGGCCTGTGTCCAGCAGTGGACTTAATTCGGCCGAAATGATGATGAGGGATCATTTTGGTAAGGGGTTTTAGACATATTAATTGGACATAAAATTTATAAAATGGCGTCCCCTTTAGGAATATTATAAGTAATATATATAGTTTTGGAATAAGATATTTACGTTAAGATTTTTCTTTAGATACCGAACAGGAGGTACGTGAATATTACCACGTAAGGTAACAATGGTATAGGTATATTAGTGAGGTTGTCGGCCTTCACAGCTGAACTGTTGACCCAGCCACACTCAAGGCGCAAATATTTTAAGATAATTACTAACTAGGATTTACGGCATCATTCTCTCATAATTATCGAGCCGCTCGTAGGCAGATATAGCCGGGACACCACGAATTGTCTTTCATTTTCATTTTAATGAAACTCTAACACTGACTGACTGAAACGGTTGGTCTAGAGCATGAAATTTTGCGCTCATACACACATACATAATCAGCCCATTACTGTCCCATTGCTGGGCCATTCTATGAGAAAGGTTAGGCCTTCTATTCTATTCTATTGTTGGCTCCCACGGGCTCAGCATGAGACGAACGCACTTCGACCCTATTGGGTCCATTGTGCTGCCCAAAGCCCTGCACTACTCCTCCGCTGGCAAATCAAGAAGTCTCTGTAGGTACTTCGTAATCATGCCTGCCTGGAGCCGCGCAAAATCATCAGGCAATGGATAAGCCATTCCTAGATGTTTTGCCCTACGTCTTCCCAGAGCGTCACAGCTGCACAAAATGTGCTGCATAGACTCTTGATTATCCATACAGAATCTGCATGTATCCGTTGTGCTAAGGTTCGGTTAGGCCTTAGTCCACCACGCTGGCCTACTGCGGTTGCCGGACTACACACACCATTGAGACCATTTTGGAGATATCTCAGGTTTTCCTCGCGATGCTTTCCTTCACCGTTAACGCAAGTGATAACCAAATTCTGATCCGCACATGAATCCGAAATGTCTGAGGTGCGTGCCGGGATCGAACTCAGACCTTCAGATCGATATTCGGTTTTCGAGTTCAGTTTATCTAAAATAAAAAATCTACTTATCTAATAAACTGAATAACAGACAACGCACAGTTTGAATCGGTGGGTAGACGCATGAAATGTTGCACAGGAATTTCTTAAATAATGTAGGTGAACAACCAGAATGGATTTTTGGAAATTCATCCCCCAATGGCGTTAAACAGGGGGGAAGACACACACGAAATGTTATATGAAAGTCTGAATGTTTGACCATGACGCAAGCAATGTTTGCGTCAGAGATCTTCGCCTAGTTAATCGCTATACAAAATCTATTTTTTTACGCCTGTCGCAAACCTTCTGTGACATACGTAATCAGCGCGCGGATTCTAGTGAAATTTGGTAGAAGGTGAATCACAGCGATGAATTATGTCGTGGAATAGCTTTGTATTTGAATTATGAAAGTAATATATTTTCTCAAAATGTTTAATTATGTCCGGCGAAGCGGGTGACGGCAAGTGATTTATTAAGATTAGATCCAATAATTAGTTTCTGTTGAATGTCGTTTTTTTACATAAGGATGGGCTAATCGATTTATGGCGAAAGAATATCCAGTTTTATTATTATTTATTTATTTTCCGTGAACATGGCGCTTGCAACAGCGCCGAAATATCGGGAACTCAAAATAAATAAAAAACATGGTAAATATCCCGTTTTTAGTTCTAATAATAATATCCAGCACTGTTTTATTAAACGATGCCTCACTTTAATCTCCCCTATCTCATCTGTTCCCGGTACAACTATTTGCAGTGCCTACACATACAAATATGTACTCCGTGCGAGGATCGAACACGCGACATGTAGCGCAAACAGCCAGCCGAGGAGCCACTGTACCAAACATACTGTAAATATTATCTGTAGAAGTAATACAACGCAGTCCTCCAAGGTACTACTTTAACTAGCGTCACATACACTCGTAAATCGTTCTTCATATCCACAAACATGTTAATGAAGTGAATTAAAAGCAAGATCAAATTCTATAGACGCAGCGACCTCAGTGAGAGGTCGGCTACTATCTCGTTTTGGTAACAAACAACTAAAATACTAAATTGTAAATGTCTACATGTGAACTTGAACGTGGCGGCTGCGCCCACGCAAATTGGTAAGGAAGACCTTAGTTTATAAATAAATATTAATAATGCCCGGATGCACTGAACGATAATTATCTGGAAAACTCTTAGCGATTAAAATTGTTTGTCAGAGAGAGTTAGGATTGACTTAGCCACAAGCCACACAGAGCGAGGTCGGGGCGCGGTCGGGGTGCGGTCGGGGTGCGGTCGGGGCGCGGTCGGGGTGTGGTCGGGGTGCGGTCGGGGCGCGGACTGGGCGCCTCTTTATTGTACTTTCATAAAAAATGAATAGAAACGTACAGAAACAAAACATACAGTGAAGAAAAGGTGCGGGCACGCCGCTTTGTGGCGTTTTGCTTTTAAAGATAAAGATAAAGATAAAAGATAATTAATATTGCAACGTCCAGCGCGCGTCGATTTTTCACTGGTGGTAGGTCTCCTTTGGCCTTGGGGGTCGCGAGCGCGCTTATTGGGAAATCTGCGTGCTCATACTGAGCGACCCCCGGGGAGACAGCGGTGTGCATGTGGTCACGTAGCGCTGTGTGTAGCGCATAACGAGGCTTCGGGAGAATATTTTTTAATCCCCCCGAGAGGTGGCCTTTTTATAGTCGCCTTCCTTCCGCTTCAAATCATCATCCCCGGTTTTAGCCGGAGTCCAGTATACCCCTCCACCCTTTCCCAGGGCGGAGGAATTACATGATGTATTTCCAACTGGATCAATAAAAATAATAAAAAGAAAGTTCTCCTATTGCCTGCAGAACTTTCTTTTTATTATTTTTACTCCTGAGTCCTGCTAGGTAAGCACCACCACCGCAGTGCCAGATATTTTGCCGCCAAGCAGTAGTGTTTAAACTTTATACATTACTGTGCTCCAGATAGAAGGGCACTGTAGCTAGTGACATTACTGGGCAGAAGAGACTCAATAACTAATGTCTCGAGGGGACCAGCTCAGTGTGGTGCCGCGCAGGACTTGTCCTATTTTTTTTTTTATTGATCCGTTGGAAATAACTCATGTACTTCCTTCGCCCCGGGAAAGGGCGAAGGGGCATGCAGGACTCCTACCGGCTAAAACCACCGGAGTGATCATTGTCGGCACCGAGGGAGGCTTCAGGAACTCGAATAATCTCCATCTAGAGCCACCCGTTGGTGCCACGCCTTTAGGCACATCTCGGAGGGAATGACTGTAAAGTGGTCAAGTCAAGGTGGAGGGAAGGCGACTGTAGATACTCCCCCCCCCCCCCCCCCCCGGCATCTCTCGAGGGGATTGTAAAAGATTCCCCCAAGACCTCACTATGCGCTTAAGAAATAAAAACATGCGCACCACTATCTTCCCGGGGGTCGCTCGGCATGAGCACGCATAACGCTCGTCCTAGGCAGCTAAAATTATTATAGGCACGGTTGGTGCAGTAGTTGACACAGTCGGCTGCTGCGCTGCGGGTCGCGGGTTCGATTCCCGCACGGAACAAATATTTGTATGATCTGCAGGTAGTTGTTCCGGGTGTGGGTGTATTGTGTGTGGAATTCATGTCTGTAAACGCACCCACGACACTGGAGAAATCCTGGGGTGGGGCAACGTTTTAATAAAAATAAAAAATAAAATATATATATACAGGTACAGGTAGGTTAGGTAGGTAGTTGTTATGGCGGGTGAAATGGGTAGGACTGTACTACCGCCACAGTCGAGCCATGCACATATAACTCTACTAATACCAGTCCACCTGTCGGTAGAAGCATTGATCATTGCCGTCGAAGTACAGGTAATTGGGAGATTTATGCACTTGTCGCTAAAGGGGGCTTGGTCAGTTACTGTCCATAACCATAGGCAAGGTGGAGGGAGGGAGGTTAACCCGGTCTTGCCCAGAATCCTTCTGACCTTAGGACTTTATTCATTCACTTATTAAAATCTAATGTCGGTTTGCAGCAGTGGTGTCAATCTGAACCATCCTAGAAAAAAAAACATATTGCTCGTAAGACACAAATTAACATTCAACGTAATATAATTAGGATTCAAAATACCCAATGGCATCAAATATTACGAAGAATCGTCGAGAAACGTAATTAGTGCAGAGACTCTCCTCGTGTCAAATGATCACGGACACGGATGCAATTTATACATTAATTAACCAATTAAGGCTAAGATTTTGTTAGTGATAAGCGCTGGTAAATAGGGAAAAATGTTTCTTTTTTGACAAGTTACAGTCATTTTGACCTTAACAGAAACAGGTTTACAATTTTTATTATGTAAGTATTTTCTAAGGATGATACATTATGTAATCATCATCATCATATTAGCTAGTACACTGCTGAACAAACTCCTTCCCATAGATTTCCACAAAATATGTGTCCTCATATTGAGGGGTACTTGCCAGTAGGTAGGTACTAGGTTCTCGCCGGCGCGGCGGTCACCGCAATTGGTAGGCGGGTTGGATTATGTAATACAATCACAAAACCAGATTTTTCAAGTACCACGTACCAGTAGCAGTATTATTTAAAAGATATAAGTTATTTTATAAATGCTTTTCGCATAGTTGAAACAATGCAATAAAAACACTTTTTTTAAGTTTTTAGCTTTAAGTATTATGTAATATTATAGCATTTATTACGATTAACAATGCAAGGAAATGGCAGACTCAGTTTCCGTCTCAATGTCGGTTTTTTAAATCAATGTTATATTCGTAGCAAGGATCAATATAAAATCAACAAATTGTAGTTAAGTTACAAACACTGCCATCTAGCGAATTTACGCAGCACTACGTTAACGTACAACACAGCTGGTTCATATTAAAGTCAACAGGTGGCACTGTTCTCAAATATTATATAATATCATTCTCTACATATAGATGGCAGTATTATAGAAATAAATTCTCCCAATCTCATTAGCTGGGGAAAGGTATCCAATTTCTATCGAGCAAAGCAACATGCGAACTCGTTTATTGAATGAAGTATTACAAACATCTGGGTTATTGGGCGTGCTCATCGACCTCTCGCTTGTACGCGAAAGTGGCTCTTGCATCATTGGACAGGTCAGAATCTCATAACGCTTGCATCATTGAGAGGAAGTTATGTGAGGCTGTATGTGTTTATTTTGTATCTGTAGCTTTATAAACCTGTCGTGTACGTGGTATATGAGTTATAATGGACAAACTTGTTCACAAATTTACAGAAATGAGAAAGTGATATTATAGAATTAAGTATGGTACAACCCCACAGCCTCTGTCATTTTGAATGTTTGGAAAAGACGCTGTCAAGAGACATGTAATAAAACTTGTTATTTAGGTAACATAAATTCACAATATCGACCTGCGCAATAACTATCAATTAATAAACATTGAAACGGTTAAGTTGAACATTAGCCGCGCTTAAAATACATGTCCAATTTCAATAATATTTTCTTAAATACTTAAATTTATATTTATGACGAAGAAAAGTAGTGACTCACCCCGTAGTCCAACTAAACATTTGCTTCACTCTCTCCGAACGCAACTCTATTGGATTCGCCATATTTCTGTAACAATAACAAATAAATATTATTAAATATCCAATGTGAAGGATAATAAATGGTAGGCAGAGAATCTATGCCGTGTGGTGCCGGGTTAGAATACCACCACCCCATCTCCTCCCGTGGGTGTCGTAAAAGGCGACTAAGGGATTAGCCGGAGAATGTGCAGCAGCGTCCTTCGAGTACATTAACAACTCAACTGCGATCGCCAACCCGTCTGCCAAGCGTGGCGATTATGGCAAAACCCCCTAATGAGCCCACAACACATCCATATCGGTCATTGTGGCATCTTTCGGGGAGGCCTGTGTCCAGCAGTGGACTTCAAATGGCCGGAATGATGAATGATGAGAGAATCTAAATAATTATGTTGGGATCGTAACTAGTGTGTAGCATTCGGATCTGTTCGCCTCAACAACAGATACTTCGGATACAGCGAGCTCAATAAATCCTACTTCATCGTTAAAAATACTGCAGCTACAAATACAATAAAATTAAATAGGCCACCCTAAGGCAAATCTTAGGATAGTTTTATGCATCGCCCAAAGCCTCGCTGTGCGCATATTATGGGTTCTCGAGGTTAGCAGCCGCTCCACATCAAATACTATTCAGACACATCTTCTGTAAAGCTTGAAAGTCTTATACCCAGTAATATTACTAGCTGCATTGCCATTAGAGCCGGAACTCAGTAATGTCAAAAAATTTGACACAACTCATCATCGTCAGTTTTGATTTTAGGTTGCGGTCTATCTGCCTAGCCGGACTTTTGTAGTAAGGGGGACCTAACATCAGTAGATACAGTACTAATAAGTAAAGATGCGTCGCGTTGCATCACCTAGATAAGTTCAGGGGTGCAATTCTCTAAGCTCAAACATCTATACATCCATGAACATAGAATTGAAATAACGGTGATAACCCAATTTGGTATTCGCTAAGACTGGTACTCATGGCTCACCGTCTGCAATGTGTCCTTGAATAGCTTCAATCATGTCTTAGCGAATACCAAATTGGTTTTATACCGTTATTCGATTCTGTATTCAAGGATGTATGGATGTTTGAGCTTCGAGAATTGCACCCCTGGTCAGTTTTCAACCATACCAAATATTAGCACATTTTACTGTGATATCAGTAGATACCTATTTGTACAGTGAATTTATGTAGGTACGAGAGTAGGGTTCCATATATCACAGATAACTTATCTATATCTAAAAGAAAAGTACTGACAAAATCTGGAGATTTCTCAAAAAGTCCGGATGTTACAAAATAAACTTTTCAGAATACTGTTTTAGCCACAAAAATATGTAAGTAATTAATGGGAAAATTAAAAATCAATTCCAAATCTATACAAATAAATAAAACTAAAGTGTCTGTTTGTAATGTCAAAATAACAGCTTTTTACTAAATGCATATGAAAGTATGTACGTTACATATAACAAAAAAACCATTTTTATTTCTTTTGTCTGTCTGTCTGTTTGTTTCGGGTAATCTCCGTAACTGCTGAACCGATTTTGACGGGACCTTCACTGGCAAATAACTGATGTTATAAGGAATGTCTTAGGCTACTTTTATTTTAGAAAAATAATAAGGGTTCCGCGTAAAAATAATAAAACCCTTGAAATCCAATATATTTATTCTATGTCAAGTGTCTATGTCGAAGTACTCTAAATTTCTTTTAAATTAAACGTGGGTGAAACCGCGGGTCCCAGCTAGTTTATAAATAAAAAGCCCGGACATATGAAAATTCCGAACAAAGTCTAGTCGGCAGGATTTGTCTGGACCTGTCCGGACTGGTCCGGACTGGTCAGGTCCAGACAAATCCGGACGAACTACACGAGACCAAACTTAAAAAAAAACGGACATGGGTCCGTCCGCACCCATAGATCTATTAGTTTATGTCCATAAATTCAGCAGCGGAATTATCGGCGCAAAACGAAGCTTGATCATCTCATAGACACGTGACGAGATCAAAGATCACTCACTTGCATATATTGCTACCATGTGCGATTAGGTAACGTGTGTCGGAACTCCGAGGGCAAGCAAGTTATATGTAGATACTGTTTGTCGTCCACTTTCAGAGTACACACTGTTAGTATATAAAAAAATACCATTAATATAGTAATGTCTCAGGTTTTCGCGAGTATTACACATTATAATAAAACACTTTTAAACGGATTCTATCGCGTATATTTTAGATTTTTGTTTTTCCTGACGTTTCGAACACTTTGCAGCATTCGTGGTCGCAGGATGACTAAGGTGACAGGCGTCGTTACAGATTTTAAAAAGTTATTTTATTTTATTTACCGTACAATTATAATCAAAAATGTCGATGCCACTAGGTTAAAAGAACACATAGCTGACGTCAAGCATAGACGCTCCACAAAGTCTGCAGTGTGCGAACATGCCCTAGACAAACCCAACCGTTTTCTTCGTTTCGATCAACCTCAAGTCCTCGCGAAAGAGAACCGATATGTACCAAGAACGCTTCGTGAGGCTATTGAAATTAAAAACATCCTAATTTTAATAGAGAAGATGGCTGGCAGGTACCACCAGTTTGGAGATGGAAGTAGTAGTAGCAAGTATTTATTTAATTGTATATTATGTAAATACAATAATGTCTGTCTTTACCACGAACTATGCATAATGTTGGTATATATCTTATGTATTTATTTTATGTTTTATTTTATTTATATACTTACTGACGTGACTTGAATAACGAAATTAATTGTTATTCTAATTCTCTAATAAATAATGATCTTTAGCCTGTAGACTTAGTTAAAAATAAACGCATTTATTCACACAAAATTGAACCTCAACAGATTAAGAAATTAGGTTGAAGTTAAAATGCAATTGTCTGCGTTAGTGGAATCAAAATTTTGAGGACGTCCTTACCGTAACAACCTTGCAACCTACTTGAGAGCGATTAAACAAACGTATGTTGAAATCAAATATTATTTAATTAGACTCGATAATGTGTTTGTGATGTGTGCTCATTTGGGGGGTTTCACCATAACCGCCATGCTTGACAGACGGGTTGGCGATAGCAGTTGAGTTATAAATGTAAATGTAATAAGTTATAAAAGTACGCTGCTATCCATCGTCAGGATAATCCCATAGTCATCTTTTACGACACCCACAGGATGAGATAGGGTGCTGGTATTCTTAGCCGGCACCACACGGCACATGATGTCCTGCCCATCTTAAAACCCATTTTTAACTAAACATTTTGTCAAATTTATTTTTATGTTTTACTAGCTGGGACCCGTGGTTTCACCCGCCGTTTAATTTTATATATATAGAAATGAAATTCATTGGAATGATACTGGCGCCATCTGTCAAAGATTGGTCGTACCAACTCAGAAACCTTTGTGCATGTTCATGCACAACACTTTGCTGAAGATCATGACATGATCAAATGCATAGTTTACGATTCTATAAAGGACATACACACAAACATTCATTTTTATGTATATAGATTATGACGTAATCATTTATCTTCAAAACTAAAGATCGAAATCGCTTCACGGCTACACGGACTGAAAAAATGACAGTCGAGGGGTGGACAATGGACAACCCTGCTGTAAACAATCACCCATATTACTTCGTTTATCACCGAGAACTACATAAGAAGACCCAGAGTGATATATGTCACCGAAAAAAGAACTGTGTTTATTGGTTATGATTATGATATTATATATGAAAGAAAGAAAGAAAATGTGTTTGTTGGCACAACAAGAAAGAAATACACATATATTAAAATTAGCAAATGTTATAAATATAGGCTACTAAAAGAAGTTAAACATTATAAGAACATCATAGTGCCAATAGGCTACAGCTCAGCATAATGTTAGGAGGCAGAAACACTGACCACTTAACGCGGGTTTTCAGCTGCAACCCACGAGTGCCATAGGTACGTTTTGCCAGAACTACAGTTCAAATCTTTGATTAAACGTGTTTTAATGTCGAAGGCCTACTATAGCATAAATCATTACATCGATGATAAAGATGTCTGGCATACGATTCCCTTCTGCACACTGCGACCCTCTGGCGCTGTATAATTTATTTTAACATATCTTATATTGGATATGATTGCAAGTGTTTTAACTTGCAATCAAGGGTTTAATATTTAAACATTGGAATTGATTATATTATTAATGTAAAATAAATTGACATGACCCATTTAAAATTGTATTTTTTAAGTTATTTACTTAAATATTTACACCTTGACATTATATACCTTGACATTTGACTTGACTCAGTTGAAATTACATAATTTTTTATGTTATTTACTTATATTCAATAACTTGACATTATCTTGAACAAATTCATTTAAAATTTCATTTCTATTAATGTTAGTTTCTTATATTTAATATTATGACATTGACTATTAGTTATTTTTAGTACTTATATTGATTGTCTTTTGCCTGGCTGTATTGGTCTGTCATACTCACTAAAATGTCTTGCTGGCGGTGGTGTTGTGTATCGGGTCGTTCGGTTCCCTACAATATGGTTGAGCTAAGCGATGCTGATGCATGCGTCATGCTCGTGAACGAGTGCCGTTTGTTGGGACTGGTCAGTCGTTAACTGCCACGGCAAATAATTTATTATTATAATTTCATTGTGGTATGTTCCATCTTTACACATTGTCCTACATTTTTCTCGGTATATATATTACAATAATGTGTATCAATCAACATTGTAATCTCAATTATTTTAAAAGAGTATCCATGGAGTTTCTTGCCGGCTCTTCTCCATGAGATCAACTATTTGGAACCGTGCAACTTAGATTCTGACGTTTCATAAGTGCCAATATTTGGTTTATTTGAAATAAAAAAAATTGACTTTGACTTTGACTTTGAATTGACGCTCGAAACTATTAAATATGCGTAACTAGGTGGGTGTAAGGCGCCCGTTACAACAAACACTTTAATTTAATATAAACATATTTACATATTTTCTTACAGCGTAACAGAGTCAGTCAGTGAGTCAGTGATGGTCGCACATGTAATTATTAATTATTAAATCGTTAGCGTATTAAAAAATTCGTTGAAAAGTATAATGAAACAATACGTAAAAAAAATGTGGACACCTACCGAGATCAAATTCTAATTTAATCTCTTTATCTTAACTGTATGTATTACGTAGGCCTTCTACACAAAAGATTATGGAGATCAATTGAATAGGCGGGCAGTGAAAGTGTAACAAACAAACTGACTTTCGAATTTATAATATTACTGAGAAAGTTATTTTAATTTTAACAACTCTCTGACGTCCATTTTTAAATACATCAATTACCAATTATAAGTACTAAAAAAACTACTTATTTTAAAGTGTTAACAATAGCTATAAGTAATATTTTGTTGAGTTGAAGTAAACGACCCATTCATTTTCACGTGGAATCACAATATTGTAATATTTACGATGTTATTTTAATACCATCGACTTGTTATAGATGTTCCTGTAATCTATAGGTAAAGAGCTATATTTTAATTAAAGAACCTATATTTTAGTCAGAATTTTAGTCTCAGTAGTATAGTTTTGGAGATAAGGGATCAATTTTCGTATATTTTCTTAAATAACTTTAAAAGTATATATTTTATAATGATAAAATAATTACATTTGAGACCCACATAACAAGCCCTTCCATTTCATATGTTACACGGTACGGTTTGCAAAACTTTATTCTTAAGTTTTCTATATTTTCCCCCAAAAACGACCCCTACATTCAAAATTCATTTATTTACGTTACACGTACGTCTTTGGGTCGCAGAAATCCATATGTGTACCAAATTTCAACTTAATCAGTCTAGTAAATTCGGAGCAGACAGACTGACTGACAGACGGACAGACAGACAGACACACGAGTGATCCTATAAGGGTTCCGCCGTTTTTTTCTTCGATCGTTCGGAACCCTAAAAATTTATAAACATATTAACAAGTTCCTACATCATTCAGTTATTTATTTTCTGAAAACTTTAGTGTGTACCCCGTATTGTGATATTTACTTGAACTTACTAACTGAGCAAGAGTAGTGGAATGGAAGTGGATAAGAATTATACAGCTGGAATTTGTTTGTTACGAAATGGTAGATTATTTACAGAACATAGACCTTTATACAATTAGATTTGCGTATATTTATTTTATTTTATAACACGTATTTTTACAGTTTTTTCACGAGTTGACACAAGTATCGATAACAGTCGGTAGCCTAGCAACGGTCATAGACATTTTTACTAGTGCTATGCTATCTAACCTTAATACCCCGAACATGAGTCGAGCCCCTAACATGGAACTCTATTAGAACACGATGAAAACGGCAGGCAAGTCAAGAACTAAATAAATTCAGTAAGCACTAAGTGACAATGTGCGTGGTTATAAACGTACCGACATGATTACAGTCTTTTGCAACAGCTCGTGGTCTCGGTATTACAAAAGTTTAACTAACGACTTGTTGACGGCCAGGTGATGGTGGAATGCTGCCTTGGAATTTCCACTGGTACATGAGTCGTACGTACCAGCGGAAATCCCCAGGTCGTCGACTGGTACTGCGTTCACAGACCACGTAGGTACTTGTCGATGTTAAGTGTTCATAATCGTAAATTTGCCGTGTGGTGCCGGCTCAGAATGCCAGCACCCCATCTCCTCCCATGGGTGTCGTAAAAGTCGACTAAGGGATTAGCCGGAGTATGGGTAGCAGCGTCCTTCGAGTACATTAACAACTCAACTGCGATCGCCAACCCGTCTGCCAAGCGTGGCGATTATGGCAAAACCCCCCAATGAGCCCACAACACATCCATATCGGTCGTTGTGGTGATCTTTGGGGGAGGCCTGTGTCCAGCAGTGGACCTAATTCGGCCGAAATGATGAAATGATGAATCGTAAATACGTATGTGAGCAACGTGTTTTAGTATTTTTGGAGTTTACTCCTTAAGAAACGATTTGAGTTATATGACCCGGTATGGAAATTTTATGAGGAGTAAATTCAAGTGTAACACTCGGAAAGTTGAGGCGTTATGTAGAAAGAGACAAACATATATATCTGTAGGATTTAACGTGCAAAAGAATGAGATGGAATACATTACACAGCGTATCTTATTCTCGGGGCCGCCACTTTGTGCGATGCTTCGTAGTCTCACTGTATAGTTCACTACCTCTGGTCTAAGAGTTGAATGTGTGCGTATGTTTATACGTGTGTGTTGTGTGCCTGCGTATTACGAAGTTCTGCCGCAACTTGTATACTGCTGCCGAGGACAGGGTATGCATCCTGTATAATAAATAGAAATAGTAGCATTTATTGTATCTATACAATGCATACAAACAGCAACCGTATTTTTTTTATTTTTTTTATTGGTGCCCAGTGGAAATTCTTCATGAACTTCCTTCACCCCGGGGAAGGGCGAAGGGGTATGCCGGAAAACCGGCACCTAAAGGAGGCTCCAGGTCCTCGTATGATCACACTAGAGCAATAAACAGCAACTTAACCATCAACTTTTAATGTTTTGAGTAACATACTTTATGTAACACGCTTTTATTGAAGTAATATAAATAATCCGAACAATTACACATATATGTTTGTTTCTCTAATGATTTTAGAAGATTCGTTAATTTACCCTCTTTTTCTATTCGATATACGAGATAATAATCGTTCGTAAGGAGTAAACTCCAGTCGTGCGTCGGAGCTGACACACACACACACTTTTTTTTTATTGCGTATGCCTCAATCTGAAGTGGCAGTAGACTGGTCACGCGAAGGACCGATGGAGCAGACGAGTCCTAGAGTGGAGACTGCGTATGGGTAAACGTAGTGTGGGGCGCCCACGACCAGATGGACGGACGACCTGAAGAAGGTTGCTAGGTCCGGCTGGATGCGAGGCTTTGGGGGATCCTTTACAATCCTCCCTGAGTCCTTAGGGCGACCTTTTAGCAATCACCTTCCCGCCGCTAGAGGGGGTGACCGCTTTACAGTAATCCCCTCCGAGATGTGCCTAAAGGTGTGGCATCAATGGGGGACTCTAGCGTTGATCTTACGAGGACCTGGAGCCCCGCTTCGGTGCCGAAGCTGACTGCTCCAGTATTTTAAGCGGGTAGGAGTCCGGCGTGCCCCTTTACCCTACCCCGGGGCGGAGGTAGCTCATGTAGAATTTCCACTGGAAACCAATAAAAAAGGGTCCGGCAGGATGCGAAATGCTTGACTGAGTGTTGTGGCAGCAGTGGACCGGTATAGCTGATGATGATGCCGCGTTTGTCTTCTATCTCACCTGATGTTAAGTGACGATGTGGTCGAGGATGGTGCACGCTTCATCATCATATCAATCGAAGAACGTCCACTGCTAAACAAAGGCTTCTTCATAGATTTTCACAACGACTGGTTACATGCCGCCCGTATCCAATGACCCCCGGCTATCTTCACCAGGTCGTCCGTCCACCTCGTTGAAGGCCGTCGCATGCTACGTTTTCTGGTGCGTGGTCTCCACTCGAGAAACTTACTACCCCAACTCACTCGTCAGTTCTACGAGCTATGCGCCCCACCCATTGGCACTACAGCTAATAAATATTTTCAGTTACTATGTCGGCAACTTCAGTTCTTCTACTGATCTTCTTACATGGTACGGTATGGTGAGCCACCCATTGGTGCCCCGCCCTTAAGCACATCTCGGAGGGGACGACTGTAAAGCGGTCACCCCCTCTAGCGGACCGCAGGCACAGCTCGGGGGAAAAGCCCTGGTAACCTTAGCCGCGACCAACGTAACGTTCTCTTCAGGCAGAGGGTGATTTACCATCGAATCTAAATTTTTTTATGTTTTTTTTTTTGTCTATGTTTTTAAATGTATTTTTAATGTGTTCCTTTGATATTTTTTAATACTATTGCTGTCCCTATGGTGCAAAGAATAAATTACTTTTCTTTCTTTCTTTCTTTCTTTCTAAGTTAAATAGAGTAGAGCCTATACCGAGGTACCGACGGCAGGTATCACTGGGGTGACGGAAACCAAAAAATTGTGTTGCTTGTTAGATATTTTACTCTACAAACTTCTGCTATTTCAAACGAAAGACAAGTAAATAGCGCGTCATCTAATTGCGAATCGGCTTCGTGTTATTATGCCAATGACGATCACAGGTGAAGGCTCTGCAGCTTGTTATAATGATCGTGCATGATTATGATCTTTAGTCCTAAGTCAGAACAATGTCACATCGAACTAACAACTTTTGAAATTGTTTATCAAGTTAAACAAGACAGCACAACATTCATAATGGTATATAAATATTAATATATATGTATATATCATATCGGCCATTCATACGTCCACTGCTGAACAAAGGCCTCCCCCATAAATTTTCACAACTGTGTCATCATTTTGGGGGGTATTTGCCAATACTCACCACGCTTGGCAGGCGGGTTGGTGAGCGCAGTATGGCTACCGTTTCTCTGAAGGAACGCTGCCGCCCATCCCTCTGGTTTAGATGTATATATATATGATGTATAATATAATATTATTTATTATTCATAATAGGAATAATTAAAATTCCTACAAATCTATACCAGTATATATACTCTATACATCATGTCTGTATAAAACACATAAAATTGAAGTTTCTATTTGTAATATCAAAATAACAGCTTTTTCCTCAATGCATATAAAAGTATATACGGTACTTTTGGATACACAAAACCCATGAAAACCAATATAATCCGATTTCTTTTAAATTAAACGGCGGGTGAAAACGCGGGGCACAGCTAGTACCTAATAAAATTTAAGTGTCTGTCTGTGACTTCTAAATGAATGCCAATATTGAAGGGAAAACTACTATTTGTACAATGCCGAACTATAAATGACCGTTTTTAGACTTTTGTCCGTCTGTCTGAAAGTTTGTCTCGAATAGGCTCCCGAACGGCACAACGGATTGACGGTCATTGCACGAAACGACTGCGTATGTAAACTGCAAGTGTTTTGGATAGAAACCCTGGCTGGAGGCCTCTTTTGGCTGGCTGGAGGCCTCGTTTGGCTTCGCCAGAAATGACCGGATATGCAACCACATTTACCATACCATTTACTTCATGTAATTACTTGAGACATTTTTCATTATCACAATTGTTATATCGATTACTAGACTATTTATGTGAAAAGGACACTTAAAATTTCGCATGCCTGCTAAAGGCGAGATGTGTATTTGAACATTATTACTATTTAAGAACATATGTACCATATCTTTAGCGAATAAAAGTATTATTACCAGAAATGTATGCGAGAAGCCCAACAAAAATAAATAAATAGGATAGATACCAATTACATTATAGCCTGTATTTTTCTTGGTATGAGATTATTGTTACTAATGGGATCAGGGCTTTACCATGCTGGATTATTGAAGGTGAGTTAATCGCCACCCAGAATATTTTTCATTTTACCGCTCTATTATTGTGCCCCAGTTAGATAGTACGACGACTTAAGAAGGTAATTGTGGTAGATTGGACTTGTAACTTGGATGAAGCCCAGCAGGGATGCAGAGTCAGGAAAGACTGTTTAAAGTTTAAACCATTACTATGTTCCGGTTAGAACGGTTTGACGGCACGGTTGGTGCTGTGGCTGATACAGTCGGCTGCTGCGCACCGGGTCGTGGGTTCGATTCCCGCACGGAACAAATATTTGTACGATCTGCAGGTAGTTGTTCCGGGTCTGGGTGTATAGTGTGTGGAATTTATGTCTGTAAACGCACCCACGACACAGGAGTAATACTTGTGAGGGGCAAAGTTTGTTAAAAAAAAAATTGCACTCCGGGAGTGTCGACGGAAGTGAAAACTTATTTTGGCGCGTTAGGAGATTTTATCTCATCTAAAAATATACGTACCGCGCTAAAAGAAGTTTTCACTTCAAGCGTCTCGTAACGGTGTCGTGAGTCCAGAGATTTTATCTCATCTAAAAATATGCGTATCGCGCTAAAATAAGTTTTCACTTCAAAAAAAATGTAATGGTTATTGTAGCTGGTGAAATTACTGGGCATAAAAGACTAAATTACTTAATGTCTAAAGCGCAGTAGGTGCTACGCAGGACCACGCGGTGCTAATCCTGACCAATAATTTGCTCGTTTCGTCACCAAGTTGTATAAATAATAAAAATAAAGTTCGTACTTAGGGTGTTACATCGATACAAATTGTTTCCCATTAAAATAAAACCCTACCCTATAATTACCCAGCAGAGGGCAGCAATACACATTAAAAACATCACTTGCATGATATCACATTAAGAGAGGCCATGACGATTGTAATTACAGGAAAAATACAGTAATTACAGAGGTGGACTTGTGCAACGCAACCAAGATGGCTGCGCAGCGACAGATGGCATGAATCAAAATAATCGTAAAATGTCATCGACGCTTATTATAGCTCTTTAAGGACTTCCGCGTCAATGTTGTCTTATGTGATAATTATACGGTACTAAGAATAAGTCTGTGAAATGTTGCTAAGGGGTTTATATCACGCAAGATCATAAGGAGCACGGTCCACCATATCCCGCAAAATGGTTTGCCCTAAAAGTAACGGAGATTACACGACAGTGTTACTCTGCGTCCAAAACTTTTGCTTTGAATTGAAAGCGCAAGAAGATACCAGAAACCTTTGCGTGGGAGAGCCTTATTTTTACTGGCCCAGTAGAAATTCTTCATGAACTTCATGAAGAATTTCCACTATGGTATGGTATGCCGGACCCCTACCGGCTAAAATCACTGGAGCGGTCATCTTCGGCACCTAAGGGAGGCTCCAGGTCCTCGTATGATCACACTAGAGCTGCCCACTGGTGCCAAACCTATGGGCTCATCTCGGAGAGGGTGACTGTAAAGCGGTCACCCCCCCGGAGGATTGTAAAGGATCCCCCAAAGCATCCCACGGCAGTGCGTGACCACATGCGTGCTACCGTCTTCTCTTGAGTCGCTCGGTGTGGGCACGTAAATTTCCCAATCTACGCACCCGCAAACCCAGAGGTCCCCCGCCTTATAGCAACGGCAGGGGGTTTCAGGCGTATGGGAATTAGGCGCCAGGGTGGTTGTTACCCCGGCGCCGTCTCCTCCTTCTCCGAGCGGGATCGGCTCTCTCCCGGTCTCGCACTGCGGCCTCCTTCTGGAGCAGCGGGAGAGCCTACCAGTAGTCATTAGTTGACTAGAGGTCGTAAATGGGCTGGCTCGACCGACGGAGTACCCGCCGTAACAGAATACCGTGAGTTAGCAACAGTACTGCAGCATTTCGTGTTGAGATTGACGAATAACTGAAGCTCTACTTCCAAAAATACGGCAGACATACGGCCTTCGAGGAACAAGTGTATGTGTGCCGTAAAGGCCTTTTTTTTTATTGATGTCCAGTGGAAATTCTACGTGGAACTTCCTTCACCCCGGGGAAGGGCGAAGGGGTATGCCGGACTCCTACCGGCTAAAACCACTGGAGTGGTCATCTTCGGCACCGAAGGGGGGCTCCAGGTCCTCGTAAGATCACACTAGAGCCGCCCATTGGTGCCACGCCTTTAGGCACATCTCGGAAGGGATGACTGTAAAGCGGTCACCCCCTCTAGCGGAGGGAAGGCGACTGTAAAAAGGTCGCCCCCCCAGGCACTTCTCGGGGAGGATTGTAAAGGATCCCCCCAAGCCTCGCTGCCGTAAAGGCCTACCACACTTCAGCGACTCGTCTGGTGTTGGCACAGAACAACTTATGTGGCATCGTATTTCTTTACATTTAATCTATACAAATAAATAAAATTGAAGTGTCAAAATCTTTTTACTAAATGTATATGAAAGTATGTACGTTACGTACTCGTATAACAAAAAAAACTATTTTTTTTTTGTCTGTCTGTCTGTCTTTTTGTTCCGGGTAATCTCCGAAACGGCTGAACCGATTTTGACGGGACCTTCACTGGCAGATATCTGATGTTATAAGGAATAAATTAGGCTACTTTTATTTTAGAAAAATAATTAGGTTCCGCGTTAAAAATAAACCTTTGAAATCCAATATATTTATTCTATGTCAAGTGTCTATGTCGAAGTACTCTAAATTTCTTTTAAATTAAACGCCGGTGAAACCGCTAGTTATAAATATATGTCAAAAAAGCATTTCTTTTTTAAAACTTTTCCCCACACTAGGATTTCGCCTGTGTTTTGTAGTTTTTTCGTGGGTTTGTAGCGTTTGTGCATTTACAGACACAAATTCCACACACAATACACCCAGACCCGGAACAACTACCTGCAGATCATACAAATATTTGTCCCGTGCGGGAATCGAACTTCGGCGCAGCAGCTGACTGTATCAGCCACTGCACCAACCGTGACGTCATTTCATTCAATAACTATAACAAAATATTTACAATAATGAAAATTACTAATTAAATTTTTGTCATTATAAACGCTATCCCTATAACATACTAGGCTCACTATTATTATAGAACTAGCTGGGACACGCGGTTTCACCCGCCGTTAAATTTAAAAGAAAACGGATTATTGATATATAATTTAGAGTACTTCGACATAGATACTTGACACAGAGTATGTTTATATATATTGGATTTCATGGGTTTTATTTATTGCACGGAACACTAATTATTAAAATAAAAGTAGTCAAGTTATTCCTTATAACATTATATTCCAGTGAAAGTCCCGTAGAAATCGGTCCAGCCGTTTCGAAACAGACAAAGCTTTTTCCTTATAGGTTCCGTTTATACTTTCATATGCATTTAGTAAAAAGCTGTTATTTTGACATTACAAACAGACACTTCAATTTTATTTATTTGTATAGAAGATATTATAAGTTTCTCTTTTCTAAAACTATAGTTACTCGTGCAGCTAGCAATCTATAAATTGATAAATACAGTCTACTAAGTTTATCTCCCTTACATAAGACGCAAGCTTCAATAACCTGTAGGTCCAAGTTATGTAACCAGTAATCACTGTCGTTTCAACTTGGCTATAAATAAACCTGTATAAGTTATTACGGTGTTCGAAAGATGGGGCAAAGGGTCTATCGAAAGGGCTTTCATCATAAAAACAACATTCTTCCTCCAAGCTTATAAATCCTGTTCAATATTAAACATTTTCAAGACAATTACGTAATACTACGAAGACTCATCATTTCGGCCGAATAAAGTCCACTGCTGGACATAGGCCTCCCTCAAAGATCACCACAACGACCGATATCGGTGTGTTGTGTGCTCATTGAGGGGTTTTGCCATAATCGCCACGCTTGGTTGGCGACCGCAGTTGAGTTGTTAATGTATTCGAAGGACGCTGCTGCCCATCCTCCGGCTAATCCCTTAGTCGCCTTTTACGACACCCACGGAATGAGATGGGGTGGTGTCATTCGTAACCGGCACCACACGGACACACACTACGAAGACTACTTTCTACAAATTTAAAACAGCATGCAGGATATTTGGTATAGTTAACAAGTATCAATTGTTCGTTAGTTTGTATCAATCAACATTGCAATCTCAATTATTTTAAAAAGATATCCATGGAGTTTCTTGCGGCCTCTTCTCCATAGGATCAACTAATTGGAACCGTGCAACTTTAACTCTCTCTGACGCTTCATGAGTGCCAGTAATTGACGGCACGGTTGGTGCGGTGGCTGATACAGTCGGCTGCTGCGCTCCGGGTCGTGGATTCGATTCCCGACCGGAACAAATATTTGTATGATCGGCGGTTAGTTGTTCCGGGTCTGGGTATATTGTATGTGGAATTCAAGTCTGTAAACGCATCCACGAGACAGGAGAAAACCTAGTGTGGGGCAACGTTTTTTAAAAAGAAAAAAAAATGGTTTATTTGGAAAAAAAAAATGTCTTTGACTTTGAGTATGTACAAATAGATTTCAGATATCGGAAGCTAATTTAAAACTGCGAAAGCGTGACCTCTGTTATCGAAGATGAACTTTCAGATGTAATGTCACTTACGAATTCTGACGTTCAATATATTTGATTTTTTTAATTATTGGCACTGCACTTGATCGTCGGCCTACCCAAGTGTAAGTAGCAACCGAATCAAAGGGCATTAGTGATCTAGTGGTTACTGATTTGTTCCCGACCTAAGGCTTAAATTGGAATATATAAGGTCTTATTTTAATGGTTCACGATATTTTACATGGCGGCCCAGTGAATGCTGAGGATAATGAAGGTAGCACAAAAAAATACTACGATGCATTCTTTGTCATAGTTTTTTAAGACATCAATAATTTAATTGCCAGCTGGTTCTCTTAGTTGTATTATTCACATGTCGTCATCATTATCAGCCATTTATACGTGCACTGCAGAAAGGCCTTGTGTCATCATTTTGGGGGTATTTGCCAATATTGACCAAGCTTGGTAGGCGGGTTGGTGAGCGCGGTATGGCTCCTGTTCCACAAAAAAGACGCTGCTACCAATACTTCTGGTTTAGCGTCCCTTAATCGCCTTTTAATACACCCACGGGAGGAGATGGAGTGGTGGTAAATTCTTTATCCACATGTATCTACTAAGAAATAGGATCTAGATATAGGCCTGTTGATCGATGTAGGTACTCGAATTGCCATTGCTGACAGGCGGCTGCACGGCATCGGCGTCGCATATAAGAAAGAAACGGATTTATACCAACAGTAATATACCAACATATGTGTTTTTTGTGATTCCTACATCTTGTACCTATAAGGACAATTAACACGATGGATAATAATTTCAGCCGTCGTTTATTGCGGTTCCTTACTGATGCGCAACGGAAGATAAACATGACACACTGTCAATATCAATCGTTATACGAAAGCTGTGTGTAATTGTGCTGGTGTTGTATGTGCTGAAAATAAATGCGTGGGGTTCACGCTGTTTCCTGCTGTCACATAGTCGAGTCTAGAGACCGTGACATAAATAATTATAATACTTTTAAGTGTCTTTTTATGTTTCTATTATTTAATTTGCCTATTTACTTTTTATAAATTCTTTTTTTTTGTTTACTAATGTGGTAAATTATTCAGATCCGTGAGTCACCAGCGGGTTCAGTGGAAACCAGCGCCCGGCACCACTAACATGCTGTTTGGCTAAATGCTAAACTGAATCTATTGCGCGCAGCCGATTTTATTTTAGTTTTAGTTTTATTTTGTGCAATTTTTTTTTTAAATAAAGCTGTTTTGTGATGTCCAAATTTATTTACTGTCTTTCTTTCTTTTACTCTTTCTTTCTTGGTTGGCGTTTACTAAGCGTTTATTTAGCGCCATGCAAAATACCATGGATTATTAAAATAAGACCTTATATATGGGAGTCACACTAAAATTTTTAAGAAAAAAAAGGTGGTATGATGTAGAAACCTGTTAAGATTTTTATTGTTTTTAGAAGTAGTGTCCGTTCCTTTCCAAACACCGCCGTATGCGATGGAACCATTGACTGAAGCAGTGAGCCTACTCTTCTTTAGAGATCTCTTACACGTTTTTCGAACGCAGCCGCCGCGGCTGTCTTCCGGTTTCGTAAAGCGAATTTCCGCTGAGTGTATTTTTTATTTTTAGTAATAAACAAAAGTCGCATGATTTGGACTGGAAGGAGGATGAGTCACTATCGCACGCCTTCCATAGCCAAATATTCGATTGTCCGTCTGGAGGAGTCAGCTGGAGCATTGTCGTGATGGAGGAGGATCGTTTGTTGGGCGCTGCTGTCGAACTTTTCCAAGGCAATAGGTAAACAATGACTAACATCCCAAACTACAGTATCATTCCTTTTAGCAGCGCAATTGTTACGAAACGACCCGTCCGTCAAAGAATGAGGCAGGTCTATTACCCTTGACTTCTGCCCTTCTTTACTATTGTTGACAAATCTTCGAATGGAAATATCCATTGGGCAGATTGTCTTTTAGTTTCGAGATCGGCTCGTAACAATATATCCAGCGTTCATCATCTGTGAAGATGTCAAACACACCATTCGAGTCACCTTCGTTTTACTTTTCAAGCATTTCGCGGTACCAATCCAAAGTTTTAGATCTTCCGTCAAATTATGAGGTATCCATCTGGTGCAAAGCTTTCTGTCGCCTAAATGTTCGTTTACGACTTTTTGCACTTAACTCATATCTATGCCTAAACTTACCCGGATCTGTTAATACTTACTGTCACTCTTTATCATCTTCCATCATTACTGGCACAGCACTCAAGTTATTTTCAATGGTCGCCGTAAAAGGACGTACTTCGCGCAAGCCATCAGTGAGATTGCTTCGACCTCGCTAAACCGTGGTACGAGATGGGGCTTCATCATGAAAAGCCAATCGAAGACCGTAACGAAAGTCGTAATAAATCATGGAGCAAAAATTTCGACACACGACACGCACTTTTTAAATTGCCGCCAATTTGTAAAAAAACAATCACATATGAATTTAATGGACATCTACAGCTTCCCATAGAGTCCTTTATTGGGAATTTAAAGAAAAATTTGACCTTCAAGTTTTCTTCCTAGTCAATCCTAAAAACATTCAGTGTGACCCTCGTATATACTACTTTTAATTCGGTAAATTCACTGGCAGTTTCTACCATACACGCGGAATACACACTACCTACACAAATTAAGATTAATTTAACTAAATTATATTTAACTTTTATGTGTTAATTTAGTTATCGGCTGCAAAAAATCAATATGCGAAGGCTGTGTTAACTGCAAAGCAGTTGATAACTGTTGGTTATTTATACGCTTCTGCGTTCTTCTTAGATCAAAACCATGGAATAACCATCTAATCAGGGATACAACGGTCAGTGACTTGGACCGGTTGGTGATGGAATGTTACTCCAGTACCCCGTAATATATGCCCGTCTCTTTTACCCATGACGTCAATAAGGGACATCAAAGACGTGTTCAACTTTTTATATTGATTCAATAGACGAAATTGGAAAGGTATAGTACTTATTTATATTGCATATTGAAGAAGCGAACTTAACTTGGACTTAGAAATATGACTTAATATATGCTACGAAACCTGCAACATGAGGTAGCTTCTTACTAGAAGGCGGGCCCCCGTCCAGATATTACCTTTTTACTATGTTATATTCTTTTCTAATTTTATTTGCGGAAAATTTTAATTGCTTCATAAAAATCTTACCAACTGACTAATCAGAATTGGATATTGTTTTCAGTCAGTGTACAACATATCATGTTGAGTGCATAAAAATATGATATTTATACTAAAAATATAAATTTAAAATCAAAGATACTGCTTGCTTATCAAATTAGTTGGATCAAAGACTGTCACAATAGGTTAAGGTGCGGCCGGAGTGGCCCTTGGGCCAGCCTAATGCCGCTATCATATATCTTGATTTTTTTCTTACTTATTAGTTATGCTTTGTGATACATAACTATGCATTATGGACTTGAATTAATGCTAGAGTATTTTTTTAAGTGCTTATTTGGGTGTAAAGTCGTTATTTTCTTTGTGAAATTGTCATAATTTTATATACAAACCCCTAGTTTTTTGATGAGCTACTTTTTTATACGGTACGGATATTTGTAATCCTTTTAAATTATCTTATTGATTATAATATTAGCCATCACTGTCTGTCCTGGTGGCAAGTTAAGGGACACCGATTTGACTAGAGGATAAATTAACAAAATATGAATATGTACATAAGTTGTTAAGCAAGTAACTTATCTTTTTACTACTGACATACGATGTTAATTTTTCTTTCAACATGAGTTTTTTTCTGTTACTAATGTTTTGACTTTGAGTATCAATTTATTTTTCGATATAAACTTTGACAGCTTATTACCCAATCCCTTGCGTGTATGCGTGTATTATTTATAAGTGGCTTCTTTGGAATAATAACGCACTGGTTTCACTCAAATGAATGGTTAGTTAGTAGTTACGTCATGTTTTTATCATCAGTTCAGAATTCTTCATTTTCAAACACACACACACCAGCTCGTAAACGTCCACTGCTGAACCCATATTCCAGGCCCATGCACCCCAGAAAACTGTGGGATATAGTTGACCCTAGACCAACAATAATCTCTGAAATTCTAGACTAAGACTAAGACACCGAGAGCAGGGGGGCATGAAAACTGTAAGCCCTTTTTTTTATACAGTTAAAATTATGTCTATGTGGTACCGGCTACGAATAGCACCAACCCATCTCATCCCGTGGGTGTCGTAAAAGGTGACTGTGGGATTAGCCGGATGATGGGCAGCAGTGTCCTTCGAGTACATTAACAACTCAACTGCGATCGCCAACCCGTCTGCCAAGCGTGGCGATTACGGCAAAACCCCCCAATGAGCCCACAACACACCCATATCGGTCGTTGTGGTGACCTTTGGGGGAGGCCTGTGTCCCGCAGTGGACTTTATTCAGCCGAAATTATGAAAATAATAATTGTCATATAAAATATATTTAAAATCAATTATTAGTAAGTAAAATAAATATCTAATATATAAATAAGTCGTATCACAGTGTTTGTGGTCACACTCCTGCGAAACGGCTCGACCGATTTTAATGATTTTTATTTTTGTATATTTGGTAGGTATGAGAATAGATCGTAAAGTGTTTTTCACCCTCCTACCCCCACCCCCCATTTTTTATTGCACGCGTGCGAAGCCGCGGGCATAAGCTAGTGTACTTACAATTTTTTATCTTTGTCGATCAACTTCAATTTGTCGGATTTTTTAAACGGTATGCGCGCGCTGCTCTCTATTTTACTCATCAATTAACGCGCCATAACTATAACTACAAACATCAACAACACATAAACAACATAAACACACATCATTATCTTTGTAGATCTTTAACAACAGTCCCTATTTACTAGAAGTATCCACGCCAATCCACGTCTCTCACTCCAACATAATCATGTAGAAGTATCCACGCCAATCCACGTCTCTCACTCCAACATAATCATGTAGAAGTATCCACGCCAATCCACGTCTCTCACTCCAACATAATCATGTACATTAGTTACATCAAACATTTCGATAAATAACAACGTTGATACATTTTCTATACAATTACGAAACGCTGCAATTTGCTGGCATCCTTTAATTTTATAGAATTACACATAACACATCCCCAATTCATTATATATTGCTCAACTATCATTAAGCATGCCCGCTACACCCAATTATTTATACGCACGTTATTGTATCGTGTACCGAACAGTGATAAAACTTTCCAAAACCTTGAAAGAATTGAACTCGGGCGAGTATTAACACACGCAATTGCTCTGCCATGCTATGGCGACTTTAAGAGGTAAATAAACTGGATCTCTGCTTGCGCATCACCGTCGCTGCTGTGGCATGTCACTGCTACACTATCCCGTTCAATTAACTTCTCCTGTTCCGTTCCGAGACTGTAGTCTTTTCCACTAATACATTTCATTCATGCCGATCCAGCTGTCCCCTACACAGCCTGTATCCCCCAGCAACGCCCTAAGCCAAGGTTCGAGTTCCGCAGGCCCTTAGCAGAAGTTGCTTAGTTTGTAAAATTAATTTTAACTCTTTTGCCTCTCTCCACTCTTCGTCAGAAATTGTCCGGCTAAGCAGTCACATTTCCATGAAATGTCTGTCGTCTGTGGAGGAGGCTTTCGTTCAGCAGTGGACATCTTTTGGCTGGTATGATGTATGAATGGAAACCGCAACTAAGTACGGGGCTATATTACGACAGCACAGTACCGGTAATACACCCACTCCAAGTGTTACTGTACTTCTTGCAGCTATAAAAAGTTATTCTGTGTTTGCAGCATGCTGCACTTTAGCAGTTGGTGCGCAGTAGGAATAATGCATTGACGGCATGGGTGGCACAGTGGCTAAGCAATTGACTTTCTACGTGCCGCCCACCGCGGATTCGAGCCCCGCACGTAACAAATATTTGTATGATTTGCAGATAGGTAGTTGGTTCGAGTATAGGTGTTTGTGCATGTGAGACTTATGTCTGTAAACTGTACCCACGACACAGAACAAATAGTAGGTCGGGGTCACCGTTTTTTTAAAGGAAAGAAAGCCAATAATAAATACGATTTCCCAGGTGTCGAAATTGGACCATGATTCATCGAATTTGATTTAATTTATTTGTAACACAAATTGTGCATAAATTTTTACTTTCTGCACTTCTCTTCTATATGATTTAGCTATGCCAAATCTCACACTCCCTCGTGCGCGCAATGTGCTCAAAAAGAGGTACAAAGTCTTTTCTTCAAGACTTTTTTTTTCTCTCTTTATTTAAGGAATTTTTATACATATGTATATGCCAATTCCATCATAACTTAACATAAAAATAACAAAATAAAAAGTGTAAAAACCTCTTAATTCTACTGTCTGCTTGCTTATTAACGGGACTAAAGAACACAAACAACTTTTTTGATGCTTCAGATGAAGGTCTCGATAGCAAATCGTGAAACATACCTAGTTAGTCTGTTCAGGTTAAGAGTCTTAATATATAGATTATATCCAAAGTAGTAGTAGTAGTCCAAAAGCATGTCTGCTGGGCCGATTCTTAAAAAGAGTACAATGATGCACAGAACCGGCTATAGAAACTTTGAATTTTATTTGTATGTAATCGATACTTCATTATTTCTTTTTTCTTTTTCTTTATTTGTAAAACGTTGCCCCACACTAGGATTTCTCCTGTGTCGTGGGTGCATTTACAGACATGAATTCCACATACAATACACCCAGACCCGGAACAACTACCTGCAGATCAAACAAATATTTGTTACGTGCGGGAATCGAACCCACGACTCGGAGCGCAGCAGCCGACTGTATCAGCCACTGCACCAACCGTGCCTATTTCGTTTTGTTTTTGTAATTATGCAGTAAAAATAGAACTTTATTTTTCTATTTCAAATGGCTAAAAAAATATTGGTGCACATAGAAAAATGTTCTCTTTCAAGAAATTTGTAGATCAGTGAACACGAAGCTTATGGCTGCGTTCGTTGTCCCGCCCCCCAAAAAAACCCATTCCCGCATATATGAGGAGTTTCGTGGACTGTTTGAAATGATTTATCTGATTTTGAACAAATATACATTTATACCTATGACAATACAGACCAATGACCAACATACTCTTCTAAATAAAACAATAATAATCAAAGTCGGTTTAGAAATGCCGGCGATTTGCGATGACATACACAAAAAAGCATTCGAATTCCTTCTTTATTATAATTGGAAAAGAAATTCATCATCATCATCGTCATTTCAGCCGAAAAACGTCCACTGCTGGACAGAAGCCTCCCCCAAAGACAGACACAATGACCGGTTTGGTTTTGTGTGGTGAGCCTATTGCGGGGTTTTGCCATAATCGCCACGTTTGGCAGAGGGGTTGGCGATCGCAGTTGAGATATAAATTTACTCGAAGGACGCTGCAGCCCATCCTCCGGCTAATCCCATAGTCGCCTTTTACGACACCCACAGGATGAGATGTGGTGGTGGTATTCTTAGCCGGCACCACACGGCAGAGCCGGTACCACATGGCAGAGCCGGCACCACACGGAATTAATTTCGAACATATTAGTTAAACAATTTTAAACGGATTAAATCGCGTGTATTATAGATTTTTGTTTTTCCTGACGTTTCGAACACTTTGCAGGGAATCACTCACAGTGTCTTGATGTTTTTTAGTGTGGTGTGTTGTTTTATTATTACTGCGTGCATCGAAACAATTTTTGATTAGTTTTTGTACGTTAGATAAAATAACTTTTTTAAATCTGTAACGACGCTTGTCACCTTAGTCATCCTGCGACCACGAACCCTGCAAAGTGTTCGAAACGTCAGGAAAAACTAAAATCAATAATACACGCGATTTAATCCGTTTAAAATTGTTTTATTATAATGTGTAATAATCGCGAAAACCTAAGACAATACTATATTAGTTAAAGTTATAAAATCACACTCGCGAGCCTCATTCCATGATTTCCTTTGTCGTGTACGATATTACATACACAAATCACGTACACAAAAGTTTAGTCTTGACATACTCAACAAACACCTGCTGGCCATACAAATATTTGTCCTGCTGCGGAAATAAATCTACTCGTTGGCCTTCGTCGAAACCACAGATAAAACTACACATTTTGCGGTTTCATCGTATCAGCAGATGGAAGTACACTGCCGAACAAGGGCTTCCCCCCAAGAATTTCAACATTATTAATAATAATTCTACGATGCCGCCCACACCCTACGACTCCGAACAACCTTTCCCAGGTCATCTGCCCATCTCATTGGAGACCATCACCACCGGAAAACCAGTGTGAATGTGACATCTCTCCCTGAACCCCATCGCTTCTTAATCTATACAAATTAATAAAATTGAAGTTTCTGTTTGCAATGTCAAAATAACAGCTTTTTACTAAATGCCCGACTTCATAAATAACGTTTTTTTTCCTTTTCAGTGGATTTAATACTTTCACATTGTGTAGGGTTTTTGAAGTCGGTATATTTTTTGTTAAAAATTTTATCTGTTTCTTTTTAGTGCAAATAAATGTAAGAACATTTTCTAATTTGATATCAGTATTTAACACTAAAAATAGGAATGACTCAAATCGGTTCTCTAATCTCAGAGGATTCGAAACTATTAAGACATCATCTAGTCAGTCAAATTAACCTGTTTATTGAAGCTGGCTATAAAACTACTTATTCAAATATAATTAAATTTATATAGGACCAACTCGAAAGCATTCTGCACCTGTTAGAAAAATAATTGCTCAAATCAGTCTACAAATCTCGGAGTAATTGGTGTACATATCTAAAAAAGGGACGATTCGACTTGAGAACCTCCTCCTTTTTGCAGTCGGTTAAAAATACAAATCTTTCCTATTTATAATATTAGTGAATAAATAATGAATAATAAAAAATAAAAATTAATGTCATGCTATCTCCAGCAATATTTTATAGACATCTGAGACGCCCGTATCGCAATAAGGGATTTACGTACTGTATTATCTACCATACTTTATAAGCTGGTTCTCAGTACATAATGGCTAATGTTCCTAAGCAATGTTATGTGGAATCTCGATTGGAAAGTTGTTTAAACCTGTTGTACAATTGGTGAACTTACTCTTAACAGAATTGTGTTTAACTTGAATGCGTAAAAACACCAAGTGCTTTAAGCTGCGCGTCCACTGGCTCGGCCTCGGAGCGTACGATTTCTTTTGTTTGTATCATTGTATTGATTCTCACGAAACTGCGTTCACTAGATCGGCAAATCCGCATTGAACGAAAATGCCGAAGTTCCGCATTGAACGAAAATGCTGAAGTTGCACGTCGAGAGCTCCGACGGCAACGCTCCGTACGCTCCAATGCCGAGCTAGTGGACGCGCAGCTTTAGTTTTGTATTTGATGGAATATTTTATTACAAGACTGTTTGTGGTATTTCGCCTTAATAAATTGTTGTTTCCGGAAGATTTCATGATACGCAGTTAATGTACCTACAGAAAATGGTGACATTCAGTTATTTTTAGATTTTCTTGAATCTGCAATGACATCCACCAAATTCCCTCTACGTTTTTCTTAAATACCCTAAGTTTTAATCCACAACTGATATTTTTACATTTTCGAAACCATATGACACTTGGCGGTACTTTCCCTACGTCAACCGAATGTAATATCAAGGCTGAAAAGGTTAATTCCTTGTTTAAAATGAACTTAAAATCGTTGTCATGAACAACTCTCTGTTTTTGGAGGTGAACAGGTAAAAAAATATTTTTTATTATAAAATAATTTTGATCCTTATTCGGCATTGGAAAATTGCTAGTCGCCATTTTGTTATTCGTTAATTCTATATCGACTCGTAATTTGTTATATGGACATGAAGTATAGTTCACTTCAGCTAACAGATTTAGATATAATTATAATAAATATAGTAGCTATTATGTTACGGCGACGCCAGTATGTACACCGAACCGTTTTACATAATTTTTCCGTTTATTTCAGGGTGCCACAGTTTTCGAAGACAAAGTCAGTAGCGCTTTTGAATACCTTTCCGAGGAACGCTGTGCTCAACAAAGATCTCAAAGAAGCTTCGGCGACAGCTGCGAAAACAGCGATGTATTTTAATCTTAGAGAATAGCAACAGTTAACCCTCTGCAGTCAACTTTTACTTATTAATTTCTTTGTCCTAGATTTGATCAAATTTGTTTGACGACTGTGTCATGCGATGCCCTCTCGTTCAATGTCTATGACCAAGAGTTTATGTTTTTTTTCGGCCTAGTAAAGTCCACTGCTGGACACAGGCCTCCCTCAAAGATCACCACAACGACTGATATCGGTGTGTTATGTTCTCATTGGGGGTTTTGCTAAATCACCACGCCTGGCAGGCGGGTTAGCGATCGCAGTTGAGTTGTTAATGTATTTGAAGAACGCTGCTGCCCATCCTCCGTCTAATCCCTTAGTCGCCTTTTACGACACCCACGGGATGAGATGGGTTGGTGCTATTCGTAGCTGTAAACCATTAATCTATTTTTATAATCTCGGTGCCTTGACATATTACATGATGCTTTCATACCCATTTAGTTGTGATTTATTGAAAGTATTAGAATGTTAAAATCTTTGATCATATAAAAACAAACAAATTGATGAAATAATCCAACAATACAAAAAACGCAAAACATTACAACTTTCGGAATGTATTTAGGTAGCTTACAAGATTCAAAATTCAGAGAATTCGAATGTGTAATATTCCGCACATTCTCTGAAGGCAATTAAGATAAGCAATAATGACACAACAAACTTAAAATTCAGTAAGTTTCCGTGCAGTCCAGTTTCCGGACTTAAATCAAACTGAAGCCAAAGACATCATAGCTATTAGTTAAGTTTGTCCTGCTGGCTGGCGTTGTTGGAAACACTTTCATATTCTTACATTTAATTCTTGTTTTTGGTTGTTTCTATATAAACCTTAAACCAGGTATGTATGTTTATTTTCTTTACTTAACTAGGAACTGCGTCGGGTGTAGGGTTGAGCTGCACGATGACTAATTCATGCTAGCCGTCTGTCAGAACTGATCATCCCAAATTGGATATATATCATTCTTCAAAAAGCCATTCCATAGGACCACGCCCTACATTTTCCTCACATAATATTGTATCTAAATATGTCTGTGGACTTTAAAATAGAAACCTTTGAGTTTGTTTCGGCGTTTCTACTCAGAGGCAGTCACTACGAAATAATTCTGGTTACATCTAAATAGATTGACGAATAAGATGTTTTTTTTTAAACCATACTTGCTAAAATAAACTTCATTTCATCTCGATAAGAACTTATTACGAACTTCAATTCTGTTGACATAACGTGCAAAAGTTTACCTTCGTTAGCAGATTTCATCAGCAGATACGACAAAATGATACGGCAACAATCCTACCCGCATTGCTTAACAGAAAGAAAGAAGAAGGAAGACAGATGTCAGAATGAAATATAGCTAGAATTTAAAAGACAAAGTTCTAAATGGTATACTGGCAGAAATGTAGGTAGCGAAAGTTGGAAAAGGACCATAATAACGTGAGCTATCGAGAGGGCACAAAGGTTCTCGAATGGAGACCGCGCACCGGAAAACGCAGCGTGGGATGACCTCCAACGAGGTGGACAGACGACCTGGTGAAGGTCGCTGGGAGTCGTTGGATGAGAGCGGCATGTGACCGCTCGTTGTGGAAATCTAAGGGGGAGGCCTTTGTTCAGCAGTGGACGTCCTGTGGCTGATATGATGATGATGATGATGATCGAGAGATATATTTATACAATGAAGTACATCTCAGACTATAGCAGTTCATATATGCCCTTAAGCCTCTCTCTTCTTGCACCACAACACTCCGTTCGGTTTACCGCAGCTTAGCGATGATGATTATTCTAAAAAGAATCGAATTACGCGATTGTTCCGATTACTCGGTTGCAATGGAACCTCCATAGGCACTGTCTTTAATCTCGCTCCTGTCATTGTTAATTTTCTTTCGATTGTTATCCGATATTAATACGCGATTTTACAATATTGTAGATTAGATTTAATTTACACAAACAATCTTGCAACCCTACCCCAGCTACCTTCTTGAGGCCGTTCATCTAGCTGGGGGAATTACATTCTTAGAAATTGCATGGTGATTGTGTCCATGGGCCAAATGTGCAGAATTACCAATGTTGGTAATTCAATGTCCATGATTGACCATTAGGGCATTCGTATACAAAATGCGTAACAAGTCAGTATCAAAGTCAGGGATACCATAACCGACGTTATATAGTTCTGGTATCCAGTGGAGCCTTATCCCTGATTGGTGGAAAGCTTCCACCAAACACAGAAAACGTCATTATAGTTATACATAGTTGCACGTGAAATGGGAACACCACCAGCATAGTGACGTAATATTTTGAGCACAGATAACACACGCGCCACAGATGAAAAAGGACCGGCCAAGTGAAAGGAGTCCGTATGCTTGCATACTGCCAGTTATTATGTGATTACATAACAAGATGCCGGTATAAAACCAGTTCGTATCTGGGACGCGTGGAAATGGTTCACTTTATAGAAAAAATAAGGAATTTAATAGAATTTCTCAATCATATGCTTATTATTTGACATCGTTCGTGCGTAATTTTAAATGATTATACGCATACCATTTTATTCAAGACAAGCTGTTTCGCGGATGTTTCGTAACATTAACTGATGTAAAAGAGACAGATATATAAAGAAAGAAAATGTTTTATTTTGGACTCGTACAAAATTACAATGAAAACGTATTATTAATAAAATAAAACATATACAACTACAGTAGTGTTAGCTACTTAGTTAGCCGGAGGATGGGCAGCAGCGTCCTTCGAATACATTAACAACTCAACTGCGATCGCCAACCCGTCTGCCAAGCGTGGCGATTATGGCAAAAACCCCATTGAGTCCACAGCACAGCCATATCGGTCATTGTGGTGATCTTTGGGGGAGGCCTGTGTCCAGCAGTGGGCTTCATTCGGCCGTAATGATGAACTACAGTAGTGCTGTACGAAGCCAAAAGATGGTCTGTATCTCAGCATATGCTGCAACATTTTATGCTGCAGCGCTGGTTTTATGATTTATGATGCTACGGGCGGTTACGACATAACATTATCATGTATATATTTTAATAATTGAGAAATAAACACATAAAATATTGGAGGGATAGATAGATAAGTAGAACAACGATCTTTACAAATTTAGTAAGTTTATATCTATACAAATAAATAAAATTGGAGTGTCTGTTTGTAATGTCAAATCAACAGCTTTTTACTGAATGCATATGAAAGTATATACGGTACATATAGCAAAAAAACAATTTTTAATTTTTTTTATCTATCTGTCTGTCCGTCTGTCTGTCTGTTTGTTCCGGGTAATCTCCGAAACGGCTGGACCGATTTTGACGGGACTTTAACTGGCAGATAGCTGATGTTATAAGAAATAACTTAGGCTACTTTTATTTTAGAAAAAGAATTAGGGTTCCGCGCAAAAAAATAAAACCCTTGAAATCCAATATATATATTCTATGTCAAATGTCTATGTCGAAGTACTCTAAATTTCTGTTAAATTAAACGCGGGTCCCAGCTAGTTGATACTAAAGTAGGATCGCATCTAGTAAATGTAAAATATGGAAGGGGTGCGGAAGAGCCAGTGACAAAATCTTAAATTTTAACCTTTATATTAACTCATATGGAAGGTTAAGAGGCCCTTGCCGCAGTCGTGCTTTCGATATGTGTAAATTCTTAACACATCGCGGGCCGTGCTTGCCTTGAAGCGCACGATTGTCCGTAGCTCCGAGATGCCATACAAATTACAGGCAGTCAGACGCCAGAAAGGGGCTAACGTTTGTATATCGATATCACCCATGATTTGTGTGGCCTCGGACAGACGGCAACCGATAAGCGAATCATCATTTCGGCCGAATGAAGTCCACTGCTGGACACAGGCCTCCCCCAAAGATCACCACAACGACCGATATGGATGTGTTGTGGGCTCATTGGGGGGCTTTGCCATAATCGCCACGCTTGGTAGACGGGTGGGCGATCGCAGTTGAGTTGTAAATGTATTCGAAGGACGCTGCTGCCCATCCTCCGGCTATTCCCTTAGTCGACTTTTACGACACCCACGGGAGGAGATGGGGTGGTGGTATTCTGAGCCGGCACCACACGGCAATAAGCGTATGTTCACATTCAATTGCAACCGGTTAGACTAGCCAGAACACCGTCGAAAGAGTTAGGTCGATTGTATAGGATTCCCTTATTCCTGTGCAAGTCACAGGTGGCAGAAAAAGATGCAATTACGGCGTGCATTGTTAATAGATTTCAGTAAAGCGTCATATTTAAGGATTTTATCGTATATCAAAGAAATTTGTTTTTTTTTTTTTTTTAAAACGTTGCCCCACACTAGGATTTCTCCTGTGTCGTGGGTGCGTTTACAGACATGAATTCCACATACAATACACCCAGACCCGGAACAACTATCTGCAGATCATACAAATATTTGTTCCGTGTGGGAATCGAACCCACGACCCAGAGCGCAGCAGTCGACTGTATCAGCCACTGCACCAACCGTGCCATTTTTGTATCCTTTCCAGCAGAAACTAAAAGTATACGTCGTTTAACTACTTTTCGGGAATATGTGTAGCGTATTTAGTGCACGTTCGTGTTATATGGCAATCAATCGTATCCAGTTTTCTTTCTTTCCATCTGATAAGTCAACATTTCCACACCAACGAGTGGTCACATTCCGTGTGGTGTCCGGATTAAGAATATAGCACCACTCCATCTCCTCCCGTGGATGTCGTAAAAGGCGACTAAGAGAATCTAAACCAGAGGGATGGGCAGCAGCGTGCATTCTGTGGAACGGTAGCCATACTGCGCTCACCAACCCACCTGCCAAGCGTGGTGAGTACTGGCAAATACCCCCCAAAATGATGACACAGTTGTGAAAATCTATGGGGGAGGCCTTTGTTCAGCAGTGGACGTATAAATGGCCGATATGATGAGTGGTCACATTCAACGACTCCCAGCTACCTTCATCAGGTCGTCTGTCCAACTCGGAAGTCGTCGGAGGCCGTCCCACGCTGCGATTCCCGGCGCGTGGTCGCCACTCGAGAAACTTTCCGCCCACAACGACCATCAGTTCTACTAGCTATGGGCACCACCCAATGCTACTTCAGTTTACAAATCTCCTGCTTTGAGGCCTTTGTCCAGCAGTGGACGCCGTTTGGATGATATGATAAAGTCAAGATTTACAAATACAGGGCGTCCAGTAAATAGCACGACATACTGCAGGGGGTGAGAGCTTGGGTCAATACCTACCAAAAAAACACAATATATGTTCAGCAAAATCTTACGGATTTTTTTTCGCCACTGTAGGTTAAAGTTAAGCGACAAGAAAATTGTACGCTGAAAATTTAAATAAAAATAGTATTTCTTGAAAACATTTTAGTTTTTAATAGAATAAACACTTATCAATGAGTAAAGTAACTATTCACAAATAATTTGAGGTAAAAAAAAACTAGAAAAGGAATTTTTCATTACGAGATGCTTAAAAATCTGTGTCAAGGTAGAGATTTTTCGATATTTCGGAAAATTTTGTACTACTGTAAATCCGTAAGATTTTGCTGAACATATATTGTGTTTTTTTGGTAGGTATTGACCCAAGCTCTCACCCCCAGTATGTCGTGCTATTTACTGGACACCCTGTATATCTGCAGATTGTTAAGACAATACAACTCTGTGCTCTGTATTAAATGGCGTAGCAAAATAATTATTTCATCGATAATAGGTACCCGTTTTATTGCTCATAATTGCCTATTCAACATAAAGATGGAAGGACTAACAAAGCTGAGAATGAATAAATAAATATTGACATAAAATTGTATAGGCGCATGTTTTGCATTGAAAACATACCTCTGAGCTGATGGGCAATGGCTACTGTACCACGATTACCTCATTACAAATATGTACACCTGCCATGTAAACACGGCTAAAAACGTTTAACTATGTTTAGTAATATTAAGTGGTCAAATCTCAGCGTTTGCATGTCATCATAACCTTACTATGTATTGGCTCGTAAAGTTGTACTAGTAAACTGTGCATTGTGTCTTAGGGTGAGATTCAGAAACGAGTCTAAGCGTGAAGTTACGCTTCCATCTGTCAAAATGCACTACTTACGCGCATAATTGTATTCACAGACGATCGGAACACGACTTAAGCTTAGCGTAAACTAAGATAAGCAAAGTAGTGAAAATCCACTACTTTGGGCGAATCTAGCGCCACTAAGCAAAGGTGTGCTTGCAACAGGAACTATGAATTATGGATATATGAGAAAATTGTTTATTTTGATTGTCATAATTCTAATTATCTTTGTACTATGGAGGCTACATTAGTCCAATATGTTCAACTATTTAACAAAATATCGTCCATACTTAGTCGCAGTAATACAGCATGTAAGAATAATTTGAGTTCGATATTTTGTTTCGCTCACTCCAATGGCATTTCATATATTGCTATCCTTTTTTTTTTATTCATGCCTGACTACACAGTTTCGTAAAAACCGTATCTCACCGATAAACATTCTCTTATTAAAAATGGCCATAGAGAATAGAGTTCAAACTTAGCCAAGACCGACGTAAGTTTGAGATGGACTGTGTCTCTGAATATTAATTTTGAAGATGCGCTTAGCCCCTACTTGGCTTGCAGCGTTCTTAGCCCATCTTACGTTCAGGTCTCTGAATCTCACCCTTAGGCCTTTGGCAGACGATGACGCCGCTACGCCAGACGACCCACCTGGCTTTAGTGAAGCACTGGGTACTTTGTATCGACCTTTACACACAAGGCTGCCTACAAAGTGTGGTAACTGGCAATAAATTCAATCGGCCCGCTCGCGATGCCGCGCCTGCAACGCTACTCATTTCATAGAAATTCTGCCGTCGTATAACCGTTTTGGTTGGTAGACACAATAGTTTATTTTTTAAAGTTACCTATGCTTCTTTTGGCGCATTTGATATGAGTAAAATTACTGCGCGCGCATACCCATAAAATCCAACACCATGAAGTTAGCCGTCCAAGGTAATTAAAAGTACATATTTATTTTATTGACTAACTAGCAAAACTAGTGTCCCGCGGTTTCACCTGCCTTATAAACAATTATTATGTAATATACTATACATATAATTAGTAAATATATTGGATTTCATGGGTTTTAACTGTTTTTCACGGAACCCTAATTCGTTTCCTTTAATAAAGTATCCTAAGTTACTCCTTATAACATCAGCTATCTGCTAGTGAAAGTACCGTCAAAATCAGTCCAGTCGTTTCGGAGATGTATATACTTTTATATGGAATGAGTAAAAAGCTGTTATTTTTACATTACAAACAGACAATTCAATTTTATTCATTTGTATATATATTAGACGGCACGGTTGGTGCAGTGGTTGATACAGTCGGCTGCTGCGCTCCGGATCGTGGGTTCGATTCCTGCACGGAACAAATATTTGTATGATCTGCAGGTAGTTGTTCCGGGTCTGGGTGTATTGTGTGTGAAATTCATGTCTGTAAACGCACCCACGACACAGGAGAAATCCTAGTGTGGGGCAATGTTTATAAAAAGAAAAAAAGAAAAAAATATTTTGAATATATTTGAATCTTTTACATGACAATAATTGTTTTAAATATTTTTTAATACTGTATCTCAAGCTTAATCACTCATTTATTCAGTAATTAGGTCCTAATAGACACTTTGTATTGGAATAACGGAGGACATTTCGCTACATGGGAACCTCTTAGAAAAATTGCGAACGAAACTCAGGGCTATCTAAAATATCTAAGCATCTCGTGAGGATACAAGTCGTTGGAAAAGAAGAGTACGTCAGCTGCTGCCCCTCAAAAGATACTGTGGACAAGGCGAGATACACTAGTGTGGCAATAGCTACAGTCAATCAGTGAGCTGCCTAATCTTTCTTACTGCATATGCAGCAGGGCCTAACCTGCTTGACAAAGTTGTAATGTAAACTCCCCATAACTTCCAATTAAATCTCCCGCCAGATATAAAATATATCTCATTAATAAATATTATGCTTCTTGAAATTGAGAAGGGAAAGATGAAGGACACAATCTTTTTTTGTCAGTTATGACGATAAGTCATTTTAAAATCGACGTTCTTTCAATACGAGTTCTTGCCGTAATTGGTTTTTAATAAAGCAATATGGATAAGCAATAGTTATCACAAAATAAAAATACAGTGTTCACAAGCTTTATTTCAATACTAGATAATGGTTTAATTTTGACTTTAATATAAATAAAATGCCACTACACCGACTATGAATAAAATAGTAGGTAGGTACCTACTAACAACCGCCCTGGCGCCTAATTCCCACACGCCTGAAACCCCCTGCCGTTGCTGTGAGGCAGGGGACCTCTGGGTTCGCGGGTGCGTAGATTGGGGAATCTGCGTGCCCACACCGAGCGACCCAAGAGAAGACGGTAGCACGCATGTGGTCACGCGCTGCCGTGGGACGCTTTGGGGGATCCTTTACAATCCCCCCGAGGGGGTGACCGCTTTACAGTCACCCTCTCAGGGATGTGCCTAGAGGCGTGGCACCAGTGGGCGGCTCTAGTGTGATCATACGAGGACCTGGAGCCTCCCTTAGGTGCCGAAGATGACCGCTCCAGTGGTTTTAGCCGGTAGGAGTCCGGCATACCCCTTCGCCCTTCCCCGGGCGAAGTAAGTTTATGAAGAATTTCCACAGGGCACCAATAAAAAAAAGAAAAAAAAAAGGTAGGTACCTACTATTTTCACGGATTTCGAATTCTAAGCACACATCCCTATAGTTCGTTGCGAAAACGTGATATTTTTCCAACCGGTCTCCACTAATGATTCTAATTACCGATTATCATTCATATAATTACCTATTCATTATTATATGCCCTTCCTGAGTCCGAACACGCAAAAAGATGAATACTTATAGTAAAAACATAAGCGGTGTTACAGTGTCAGCTCTGCTAGAAGCATGATTTCTGAGAGACTGTTGTAATTCATTTAGGACCTGAAATAATATTAAGAAGAAGTAAAAATAAAATGTTGCTTCTCTTAAAATTAAGTCTTGTTTCAGATCTCTACAGAACTTTGATAAATTCGATTTTATATTATAAATTATAAGTAATGCGCAAGGACAATGCGTAAGAAGCTTCGTATCTGTCGAGTACCCCACGACAAAACAAAGTTTAATTTTTTTATTTTTTATTTATTAATATAGAATTAGAATAGAAACAAAAAACATAAACGGATATTAACAGGAGTCCGTTACGCTTATGTCGGCCAAAGCATAACGGACTTGTCTGTTTTTAAGTTCAAAATCTTAAATATAAAGATTTTGGATTAGATTGATTTTTAATTTCGGCCGTTAATCGCGCCTTAAGCTTAACTCATATGATCAGCCACAGGATGTCCACTACTGAACAAAGGCCTCCCCCTTAGATTTCCACAGCGAGCGGTCACATGCCGCTCTCATCCAACGACTCCCAGCTACCACCTTCACCAGGTCGTCTGTCGACCTAGTTGGAGGTCGTCCCACGCTGCGTTTTCCGGTGCGCGGTCTCCATTCGAACCTTTGTGCCCCAACGGCCATCAGTTCTACGAGCAATGTGCCCTGCCTTTTGCCATTTCAGTTTACTAATCCTTTCAGCTATGTCGACAACTTTAGTTCTTCTACGGATCTCCTCATTTCTGATTCGATCTCGACCCAAGAGAAGACGGTAGCACGTATGTGGGCACGTGCTGCCGTGGGACGCTTTGGGGGATCCTTTATAATCCCCCCGGGGGGTAACCACTTTACAGTCACCCTCTCCGAGATGTGCCTATAGGCACCAGTGGGCGGCTCTAGTGTGATCATATGAGGACCTGGAGTCTCCCTTGGGTGCCGAAGATGACCGCTCCAGTGGTTTTAGCCGGTAGGAGTCCCCGGGGCGAAATTCTTCATCAACTTCCTAGTTGATGAAGAATTTCCACTAGGCACCAATAAAAAAAGGCTACGTAAATGCGTACCGTGCTAAGCTGTTTCTCCACCGAGTTAGAAACCGCGCGTATGAAATAAAGCTGTATGTACAAAAATTGAGTTTAATGTCAGTGGCTTTCCCCTACTTTCGGATGTCGCCGTCCAGACGTGAGACTAGATCTTTGCCTTGCAGTAGGGCAGTACAGGCTGATATTATATTTTTACTAATGGCAAATGAGCATGTTCGTCAACTGTGATATGCGATCATAGCCGCCATAAACATTCACATCAACATCGCGGATGCGTTGCCGAACTAATAGGCAGGGAGAGCAGTAAGAGGGGAGACTTTCGGTAGGCACTCGTCACTCACCAAGTCACCACATAAAACGCAGAAACTACGTAATACTTTACACCGGCATTTTTTTTTGGACTTGCCCGCCACACATTCCCAACCACTGCAACTCCTGTAATCCAGGATCTACAATGGCGACCACCGAAAAGAACACCGACCAATGAAGGTCGGTGTGTCCCAGAGAAATGAAGAACTGTCTTGGAACCCGCAACGAAATTAATCAGAAAAGAAAATGGAGGAGTAGGAAAGAATATACGTTCCACTTCCCTCCGTAGCAAGCAGGAGACAGAGAAAATACTATAGGCCATAGGCACAATAATTAGGAGTGTACGTCGCAGAAGCCGCCCGAAACCCACCACGGTTGATCGGAGACCTGCAGTCTTACCATTCATCAAGGGAGTCACGGACAGAATTGGTCATATCTTGAAGCGTGCTTCTATTAAAACCTATTTCAAGCCACATAAAAAGATAAGCCAACTTCTCAAACCCGTGAAGTGTCACATTCCTCTACAAGATGCAGGGGTCTACAAGATTGACTGTGATTGTGGGTTGTCATACATAGGGCAAACAAAGCGTAGTATAGCCACCAGAATTAAAGAACACATAGCTGACGTCAAGCATAGACGCATCACAAAGTCCGCAGTGTGTGAACATGCCTTAGGCAAACCCAACCATTTTCTTCGATTTGATCATCCTCAAGTCCTCGCGAAAGAAAACCGTTATGTACCAAGAATGTTTCGAGAGGCTATTGAAATTAAAAAACATCCTAATTTTAATAGAGAAGATGGTTGGCAGGTACCACCTGTTTGGAATCCGGTTATTAAATTAATAAAATCCCAAACAACACACCAAACTAAAAAACATCAAGACACTGTGAGTGATTACTGCGTGCATCGAAACAATTTTTGATTAGTTTTGTACGGTAGATAAAATAACTTTTTAAATCTGTAACGACGCCTGTCACCTTAGTCATCCTGCGACCACGAACCCTGCAAAGTGTTCGAAACGTCAGGAAAAACAAAAATCAATAATACACGCGATTTAATCCGTTTAAAATTGTTTTATTATAGGAGTGTACAACTAGGATAAGCCTAGTTGCCAAGCACCACGGGTACAAAAATGTTTATAAATATTTAATTACGGGTCCTATGTTGTGAGCTATTGTGACTGATTCCAATAGTAGGTATGGCAAAAACACTTGAACGCACGGAAATTCGTCCTAGTCGCAACAAGGTCTGTATAGTAAACAACCCCGGATGTAACTTGCATGCTGTCAAACATAATATTGCGTTCATCTTGCCAAAGAATACACTCCGACCGGCATATTGTAAGAGCGTGCTACTTCTCTGGTCGAGCAAGCTCAAGCCAACTAGGCTCTAAAGCCAAAGTACCTCATTCCGGGCTTCTGGCTGCCCATGCCAACAGTCATTAACATTCATACAACTAACCAGTCATGCACAAATTAACACGTATTGCATAAGCAAAAGGACGGTAACACGCTTCGTCCGGCCAATACTTACTAAAATGATTCATAAGTATACAATGAATGGTCTTGACAACAACTGTCACCGCCTACAATTGAGTTTTCCGTTATCAATGATATCTTCTATACAAATAAATAAAATTGAAGTGTCTGTTTGTAATGTCAAAATAACAGCTTTTTACTAAATACATATGAAAGTATTTACGGGACATATAACAAAAATCAATTTTTAAATTTTTTGTCTGACTGTCTGTCTGTCTGTTTGTTCCGGGTAATCTCCGAAACGGCTGGACCGATTTTGACGGGACTTTCACTGGCAGATATCTGATGTTCTAAGGAATAACTTAGGCTACTTTAATTTTAGAAAAATATTTAGGGTTCCGCGCAAAAAAAAAACCATTGAAATCCAATATTATATTCTACGTCAAGTGTCTATGTCGAAGTACTCTATATTCCTTTTAAATTAAGCGCGACGTAACATATCTATGGTATAATATCATTGTCCGTTATATATCTGAGTACAGATGTGACAAATACTTTGATAAATATGGATTACGCTTCCTCCTAGCAAGGTAGCAAGCAGAGGTAATAACAAATAATTATTGTAAAGATGACAACAGTATTTAGATAATAACAGGTTAATATGATGATAAATACTGTAATGCCATGATTGTTATCTAACTGGACACCGTTATGCATGCGTCTTCTCACGTGAACTATTAGTGTTTGTTCCTCTATTACACTATAATCTCCATTGCTGAATGCAGTATACATATAACAACACACTTATATTCCCGGAAAGGTTATTTATTTTCTATCATATCGGCCATACAACGCCTCCCCCATAGATTTCCACAATTGTGTCATCATATCGGGGGGAATATGCCAGTACTCTCTACGCTTGGCAGGCGGGTTGGTGAGCGCAGTATAGCTACTGTTCCACAGAAGTGACGCTGCTGCCCATCCCTCTGGTTTAGAATCCCTTAGTCGCCTTTCACGATCTCCACGGGAGGAGATGGAGTGTCACTATATTCCTAATCCGGACACCACGCGGACTTTATTTTTATTTTCCCTCGAAATAAATTAATCGAAGCCTTCTAATTTTTTTCTTCTCGCGAAACTGCGTTCATTACACGGACACAAAAAACTACAAACTTAAGGCCTGAATGCTTTCTGGCAAAGAGGGGGTTGCACTTCGAAGTCAACATAGTTTCGTCGACCTCGAATTGGAGCCGCATCCTTATATATAATTTTATATATCAGACATCCGTTTAGGAAGTGCTAAATTGTTTGCTCCTTTTTCGGGGTACACATACACCCAGATTCGTCGCAGCACTTAAATCGATGGAAGTATGCGACGTTCCCGCCGTGAACAGTCCACGTCTGGGCGTACGATACGCCAATTTTCCTAATAGTGCGGACCAGCTGGCGAACATCCGGGAAAAAAATTGTATTCTGCCCTTCCCGGACAGGGAGTACTCCTTCTGCTAGGCGCCAGTCGATATAGCCGGTTTCTTGTGAAGGACTGCAGCGAGCTCGTCTGCCTGCACCATAATTTAATATTACAGCTCCGTATGGTAGCCCGTGACAGACTTGTCCTAATCGCTTACCAGCGGGAACGTGGACCGAGGGTTTAGAATAAATGTTGACGGGGCAGTTGGTCTTGCAACACTGAATTGCACCTATTATTAGAGAGCTGTAGGTGGCAAGCAAAACAAAGGAGTTCTTGCCCCCCAATCGTCCGCAGCATAATCGGCATCTGTCGCGATATAAGCACCGCTCCTCGTAGAAAACGTGCGGTAGACCTTTACGATTTGATCGCACAGAAGCGATGCGCCGACCTGGGGCACTTGACACTGTACGTAGCTCCTTAATATGTGTGTTATGTAGTCCTCCCATGCACTAGCCACGTAGAGGAGAATATGTTCTACTGCCCCAATTATATGTGCTCGACTATAAGCTGCTTCGTCCCCAGAAAGGTGAGACAGTGTTGTTTTGTTTTACACAGTTCTAAAGCAACAGCATCATGGTATAATATAGGGTTTCTAAAGTAGAGGGTGAGCCATTTATCGGGTACAATTCTTAACTTTGAACCTACTGCTACTGATAATTTCCTAATAACACTTCTTTTTTCTTTTTTTTAAAACGTTGCCCCGCACTAGGATTTCTCCTGTGTCGTGGGTGCGTTTACAGACATAAATTCCACACACAATACACCCAGACCGGGAACAACTACCTGCAGATCATACAAATATTTGTTCCGTGCGGGAATCGAACCCACGATCCAGAGCGCAGCAGCCGACTGTATCAGTCACTGCACTAACTGTGCCGCCAAAATTGACCTGGGAATCATAGACCTCGAATGTAACTCGTTGTTCCTATTCTTAAATGAGAGTCTTTGTACATTTTCGCAGTCAGGTTGTACCAGAATTGAAGCAACATAATAAAATATACGCGATTGAATCCGTTTAAAAGCGTTTTATTATAATGAGATTATCAATTTCACTCGTTAAATGGCTAATATTGGATTCTTCTTTTATATCACGTGTCCGTTCGACTTTTCTGTGTAGTTAACACCGTCATAAACTTACCTAACTAAGTAATAAACTAGTGCATTTCCGGTCGATTATTGCTGCATTCCCAACCAAGCGAGGCGATAGATATAGACTTTATAAAATGATGCACAAGCTATCGCAAGCCATCACACAACCCTGTTTCGGCTAATTGCAAGCATTTGCAAGTTACGCAGGAAAACAGAACGCTGACTCACTCTACATAAGTATTGGTTTCACTTATAGTGAACTTTTAAACATACATTTACACATTTCCAAAGCGTTGTCCGGCCCTGTTTAGCTACTTAGACAATGGGTGAATTTTCCCTATTGACTGTCGCTCCAATGACCTGGAAGGACATGTCGAGGTTCGCCTGTCCTGTCAAATAACCTGTAAAAAATTTGACCTGTCAGCCTAACTAAAATTATCGTATACACATTTTTTGTTGTTTATTGTATTTCTTGCACACAGCCACTCTTAAATAATGTTGTGATGTGCAATGTGTGTGTACAAATTTCAAGAAAAAGTTTGTGTTTATTTATTTAAGTGCATTCAAATGCATTGGTTTTAGATTCGAGCGTATGGCACCGCTGGGTTACGGCTGAAAATCAGCGTTGGGTGGTCAGTACCACTGCCACCTAACATTATGCTGAGTTATTGGCCCTTTGGCACTGTGCACGATATGTGTTGCCTTTTATTTAGTTTTAAGTTTATTTTTATTTTGTTTTGTATACTGTCTGTGCCAGTAAAATAATTTTTCGTTCTTTCTTTCTAACGAGGGAGAATCGGCGTGCTCAAACCGAGTGACCCTCAGTAAGACGGCTGCGCGCACGTAGTCACGTGCCGCCGTAGAACAACCAAGCTTCTGGAGGATCGACGCGCCGAAATGTGCCTAAAGGCGAGGCATCAATAGGCGGCTTTAGTGTGGTCTTAACAAGAACCTGGAGCCCTCCATCAGTGCCGAAGACGACCCCCACTGGTGTTAGCTGGTGAGGGCCCTCTCCGCCCATCCCAGAGGCGAAGGAAGTACCTACATGTATTTCCACCGGGATAAATAAAAAAGTAAGGTTCTTGTAAAGTTGAATCCTTGTTTACATTTTGTTTTATAATTTTAATATAGGTATTGACGTCACAACTGGTTTTCGATATTTTAAGACATTTGCCGGGTTTAGACAATTTTTGATTAGACTACCTGTACGTTGTAAATAATCCAATGATATCTAATAATCTGTTGAAAATGTATGCTAGCGAATGCGAATGAATTTACTGGAAGTCGATATAATCTCCTGCAAAGCTCCAATACTGTTGGTGCAGTGGCTGTTACAGTCGGCTGCTGCGCTCCGGGTCGTGGGTTCGATTCCCACACAGAACAAATATTTGTATGATCTGCAGGTAATTGTTCCGTGTCTGGGTGTATTGTATGTGGAAGAAATCCTAGTGTGGAGCAAAGTTTAAAAAATAAAAGAAAAGGTCTCTTGCTGCAAGAGGCCGGCTAGGTAGTGGTGCCAGGGGGTCGCGAGCGCGCATATTGGGAAATCTGCGTGCTCATACCGAGCGACCCCCGGGAAGACAGCGGTGTGCATGTGGTCACGTACCGCTGTGTGCGCAGCACAGCGCATAGTGAGGCCTCGGGGGAATCTTTTACAATCCCCTCGAGAGATTCCTGGGGGGTGGCCTCTTTAAAGTCGCTTTCCCTCCGCTAGAGGGGATGACCGCTTTACAGTCATCCCCTCCGAGATGTGCCAAAAGGCGTGGCACTAACGGGTGGCTCTAGATGGAGATTATTCGAGTTCCTGGAGCCTCCCTTTGGTGCCGACGATGACCGCCCCAGTGGTTTTAGCCGGTAGGAGTCCGGCATGCCCCTTCGCCCTTTCCGGGGCGAAGGAAGTACATGATGTATTTCCACCGGACCAATAAAAAAAAAGGTAGTGGTGCCAGATATTCGCCGCTAAGCAGTAGTGTTTAAACTTAGGTATTTCTGTGTTCCGGTTAGTAAGGCACTGTAGCTAGTGAAATTATTGGGCATGAGAGACTAAATAGCTACGCTAGCTCAAGGTTGCGCTGGACTAGTCCTGTGTAGCTTTCTAGTTGTTATGGGCAGGCATATCGCTTACCACCAGGCGAATGACTTGCTCGTCTAGTCATCAAGACGCATATGAAAAAATAAAAACATGTTGTCACCTTTAACCAGATAAATTAACTTTGAGAAGACGGCGCTGTGGAATGTATAACCTCTATATGATTTCACATAAAAACTGTATTAATTCAATGCATGGAGGTTGTAAACATGAAGTTAGAATCAATCTAACATTATCGTTATAAATATAAAATAAGAGGAAAGCAGGCTCGTATATCCCATGGCTATTCATACCACAGTAAAAACTATATTAAGCAAGAGACAGCATAATGTTTTTACTTAAAAACTAGCTGGGACCCGCGGTTTCAGCCGCGGTTTAATTTAAAATAAATTGGATTATTTATAAATAATTTAGAGAATTTCGGCATAGACACTTGACAGAGGGTATATATATTAGATTTCATGGGTTTTCATTTTTTGCATGGAACCCTAATTCTTTTCTAAAATTAAAGTAGCCTAAGTTATTCCTTATAATATTAGCTATCTACCAGTGAAAATCCCGTAGAAATCGGTCCAGCGGTTTCGGAGATTAGCACGAACAAACAGACATAACAGACAAAAAAATGAAAATTGTTTTTTCGTTGTAAGTACCGTATATGCTTTCGTATGCATTTAGTAAAACGCTGTTATTTTGATATTAAGACACTTCACTTTTATTTATTTGTATAGAAGACCAGGAAGAAATGGCGGTCTGACAAAAAAAAATATAGCCAGGTCTCGTGTCTATTTACTAGATTTTTGTTGTAGAACTTGTCTCAGATAGAATCGTGTTTATTGCTCTAACTTACAACATCCAGAAAGTAATTATTCCAATTCTCAGTGCATCAGTTCCAGCACGTTTTGCGATGTGGTCACCACGCAGCGCAGTCGTTTTATTACACCTCACTGTATGCGAGCTTGGCTCTACAAAATATCTCTAAACTAATTTAACAGATAAAGAGACACAAGACTTAGGTTTAAGTACATTTTTGACATGAAAGTGTTTTAATTTAGTTTCTGGTTAATTTTGAAAATTTACCAAATTTGCTAAATAAGTAACAAATAAAATTCAGATTAAGAAAAAAGAAAGCTAGTTAGATTTACATGTTTACAAAAAAGATTTAAGTAGGTTAGAATCGTAATCATTCTTCAAACCTTGGCCACGTAAATGACTCAATTGATACTTTATTTTACGGCCGAGCAAAATTGCTAAGCCGAAAGTGCCTCCAGCCAGACGATAACATACATACTAAGCAACACAATTAAGGGCCTAGTGGGACTCGGGCCTCGGCTTAGGGCGATTCTGCGGAGGTCAATGTTGGGAGCTGGATCAGAATGATTATTTAGATATAAGGGCATTTTTTGCACGTGCCAGTAAGAGGCGGTTCCGTTGATTAACCGGGTGAGTAGTGACCTGATTAGAACAGCCAATCTTCTCATCTTCATCTTATCAGCCAAAGTAACTCCACAGCTGTACAAAGGCCGCCCCCATAGATTTTACAATTGTGTTATCATTTTGGGTGGAATTTGCCGATACTCACCACGCTTGGCGGGTTGGTGAACGCAGTATGGATACTGTACCACAGAAGGCTGCCCATCTCTCCAGTTTAGAGTCACTTAGTCGCCTTTTACGACATCCACGGAATGAGATGGTGTGGTGCTATATTCTTCATCTGTTCAACATACGAAAACAACGAAAGCCCTGCACCCTGAATTGTGTATGGTTTTACTGTTTGATTAATTGTTAACAGCGTTTTTTTTTTAAACCGAACATATTTTATGTCACTAAGGAAATGTACCAAAGGTACATTTCAATTATGGAACAATTTGGTCAAGATCATAAAGACGTAACATAAAGACGTCAAATAATGTCTCAATTTTGTTTTCTTTTCTGCTCTTATCTTTATAACGAAACTTGATTTCTATTGCGTATCTTACAAACTATAAATATTGGGAGATAAAGTAGGCAGTGGGGTGTATGGCCTTTCCAAAATAAAACTGTAAATAAACTAAAAAAGGGGTTCTTGGTAACATTAAAACAATGATATGGAGGTTAAAGATATTCCGAGTTGTTTCCCATAAAGATCTCCACTCTAGCAAGCCGTGCCCCCCTGTTCTTTTGAACTTATGGTAAAGACTCTACACTCTTTCCAAATTTCTCTTTTCATTTCCCATTTTGAATACTAATAGCGACCCACAACTTCTTACAACTGCATTCAAAGGTCGAGCGTGCCACGAGTGCTTACACGACGAAGCTGAGTGTTGTTTACTAAGCCTTGCTAAAATAATTTTGAATATTAAAATTACTCAATGAACATTGAATACTAAGATCCGGAACAGATTGCACACCATAAATTACTTATAGTCTATACACACAGACAGCAGAACAGCTCGTCCACAGCTGGGTCACTTTCTCTCGCAACCTTGATTCCTTAGTCCGAGTACGTTAACACTAGCAACGTGAAACGATGACAATTTCGTCAATATACTGTTAAAACTTTTACTTTTCCCGATTTAAAAGAAAGTGTTAAACATGAGCAAGTAAGGTTTTCCTCTATACTTCATAACGTAACACATTGCTAAATTATATAAAGAGATTTATAGCTCGCGGAAGCTTGCAGTTTTTAAATCTTTTCAATCTTCTGCTTAATAAAACATTATATTGCTTTCGTTATTCAAAAAGTTTACATTGTTTCATGTTAAAAAAGTTTACTTACCAAATAATCCGAACGGAAGTAAAAAAATTAAAATGTCACAAATAATCACAAAATGTCACTGTCACTGAATTTTGGCGCGAAATCGCACTAGCACACAAACACTTTCTTTTGAAATTATTTTTAGTATTTAAAACAAAACACAACAAAAACAATTTCTACACAAGTTGGTACTACGGTCCGCCACGTACGTTTCAGACAGTGGCTTCGCCGGTTGTGGTAAGACGATTTCTTGTTTACACATCAAACCGAGAAACTCGTACTAACCGATCGTAGGGAAAAGTTATTATTGGGAAGGCATTTCCGCATTTCGACGGTATCGTTTCGATATGGCTGCGTAATAGTGTTAACAAACCATATTAGCGTAGTGTTGTGTCGCAATAGTTGTCTTGTCCGTTTTCGCAATTATGCTGTGCGGGCAAGCAAACATTTACAGGCGAACCAATGTAATCCTCGGACGAAATGCATTATTAACATACGCGCATGGATAATTAGGCTTATTACTTCTTACATGATCACATGGATGTTATTATTCATAGAATCATAGTTACTTTAGAATTAATGCGGTTTTGAATAATGCTTTTAGGTCAGCATCGTCTGCTCTAGTGTGATCATACGAGGACCTGGGCACCTAAGGGAGGCTTCCCTTAGGTGCCGAAGAGGACTACTCCAGTGGTTTTAGCTGGTAGGAGTCTGGCATACCCCTTCGTCGTATATGCCGTGTGGTGCCGGCTTAGAATACCATCACCCCATCTCCTCCCGTGCGTGTCGAAAAAGTCGACTAAGGTATTAGCCGGAGGGTGGGCAGCAGCGTCCTTCGACATTAACAACTCAACTGCGATCGCCAACCCGTCTGCCAAGCGTGGCGATTATGGCAAAACCCCCCAATGAGCACACAACACACCCATATCGGTCGTTGTGGTGATATTTGGGGGAGGCCTGTGTCTAGTAGTAGACTTCATTCGTCCGAAATGATACCCCTTCGCCCTTCCCCGGGGCGAAGGAAGTTCATGAAGAATTTCCACTGGGCACCTATAGTGTACTGTGTCCTGGGCCTGGCCGGAATAAAACTTGTAATAAGTAGGTGGTTATAAAATAAGTGTTTATATTATAAATATAGATATAAATAGAACATAAATATTAAGTCTATAGTCTACTAATCTACAGTGCATTAAAAAAACAACAAGACACATTAAAATGTAAGTGCGCTGTGGAACATAACCGTACGGAAAGGGGTAACTCAGCATGTGCTAGGTGAAACACCCACCGTGGTTACCAGTTGGCAGGTAAGTAGCAGGTGAGTAATAATCAATATCATTGATAAAGTAGCTAATCATACTTTTAAAAAGTAAGTAGGTAGGTACTAGTATAAATAAATAGTTCAATATTAAAAATAGTAAAATAAAATAGTCGAATACATCCACAGAAATAGGAAATAAGGAGATGTGGTACGGGGGCGTAACCGCGACTGGATCAATTTGGGCCATCCGGAAAAAATGGCCGTTTTATAACATCAGTTGAGATTCGATTGCGTAAGTGAAATATTGTTAAATTGTCGTGTTGTTCGGGGGTAACATGCAAAAGCCGAAGCGAAAATAATAACTGTATCAGGAATCATATACAATATGCAAGTGAAGGAATTTTCTTGTATTTGTCTATAAAAAGAATAAATTCAAAATTATTCTTTTCTTTATTATGCTACATTTGGATTGATGGAGCAGCACGACATTATTATTTTTGTACAAAATACAATGCTTCTTATCTACCACTTTTAACTAGCAATCGGTGAATAACAAACGCAGTGAATAGAACAGCGAATGGTACTCCCAATAAACGTACGCGTTGCGTAGTACGGCCGCTGTGTGCTGTCCATACGCTCGGCATGATTGGCCTACAAAGTTTTAGTATGAGAAGCCAACTATAATATTGTGTTTGTTCAGTTCATTGGACGGGAACTTGTAACTGTGTACATTAGTGTGTTTTTATGTAGAATGGTAGGGGAAAACTGGATTTCTAGGCTCACATACATTTTGAACTACATGGCATATCTCCTTTCTTCCAATATATTTGGTTAACGGTGAAAGAAAACATCGTGAGAAAACCTGCACACCTGAGAGGAGTCCAAAAATGTTCTCAATCATGTGTGTAGTCTGCCAAGCCGCACTAGGCCAGCGTGGTGGACTAAGGCGTAACCTTTCTCATCCTGAGCCAGCAGTAGGACACTAATAGGCTGTTTTTTAATTAATATCTAAATCCTTTACATATCTAGTTTTACAACTATAGACTTTAGCGATAGTACTTAATAGACATCGTTTCTGCGAATACTATAAACTTAGAATAAATAGTAATAGATGTATGGGCGCTCAGGTGGAGTGCAAATCAAAAACAGTGTATTACACGACGACCTAAACTTGCTTACAAAATATATACGCCACTCACTACTTACTGCAGCCATATCGGAAAAATCACTTGATCCGTTCGAATTCACGATTTTCAACAGGTTGACAACGTCTACTGAGACAGCTGTCAAACCATTTAACTATTGGTGCATCAAACTCCTAGTATGCCTTCTTTTAAACAAAAGTAAAACATTAAATGCCCTGGAAAAAGCTTATAATGCGAACAAAGTACAGCACTCTTCATCTTGAACTGATAACATGGTGTCTGTAACATTAGAACAATGCAGTTGCAGTGCTACGACCCCTTCTATAGCCGGATTGCGCCTTTGCACACGGAAAACCAGGATTGGGTATAGTATGAATGTGTGGTTCCGGGCAAAGAATACACCACCCCTCCAACCATTGGTGTTGTAAATGGCGACTAAGGGTTGATATCAAGAGGATGGGCAGCACTAGGTATCCATGTGCTGCCGTCTCTACGGCGGGATCGTGCGGTCCGTGGCCCTATAGAGGGCGCCTGTATGGTCATCCCGGCTATCAGACGTCCAGCGCTGCAAAAACAAACTTCACGGTATTCAGCGCAGAGTGGCTATACGGATCGCACGGGGATACAGGACTGGCGCGCTTTCTGCCTTTCGACAGCCAGGCGGAGACGGATGCATGAGTCTATGATCAGACGCGCTCCCTCCGCCAGGGGCATTCGGCAGACTTAGTCGGCTGGCTCGATGGCGATCCTGCTCCTCTTTGAAGACTGGCTCAGAAGGAGCGAGCGCGTCACCTACCGCTTCACGCAGGTATTCACCGGTCACGGTTGTTTCGGTGCATACCTGCACAATAGGACGCGAGGTTACGGCACAGTGCCAACATAGTGGAAATGACCAGGATATCGCACAGCACACGGTCGGAGGAGTGCCCTGCGTGGGCTGCCGAGTGGTGGATCCTGTTCAATCAGATCGGGCAAGATCTCTCCCTGCCGGCAGTAGTGTCTATGTTGACAGAGCATGAAAATTGGAGTGCAGTGGTCTCCTTCTGCGAGAGCGTCATGCTCCAGAAGGAGACTGCAGAGCGGAATCGGGAGAGAGCCGATCCGGCAGGGAGAAAGAAGGACGCGCTGTTTGGGGAGACTGCGTGCTCATACCGAGCGATCGCCGAGGAAATGGTGGAGCGCACGTGGTCACGTGTCACCATGTGCGCAGTACAGCGCACATTGAGGCTTGAGGGGATCCTTTAAAAACCTTCCCGAGAAATACCTCGGGCGACCTTTTTACAGTCACCTTCCCTCGCTAGAGGGTGTGACCGCTTTACAGTCATTCCCTCCGAGATGTGCATAAATGGCGTGGCACCAATGGGCGGCTCTAGTGTGATCTTACGAGGACCTGGAGCCCCCCTTCGGTGCCGAAGATGACCGCTCCAGTGGTTTTAGCCGGTAGGAGTCCGGCATACCCCTTCGCCCTTCCCCGAAGTGGAGGAAGTTCCATGTAGAATTTCCACTGGATATCAATAAAAAAAAGGAGTCCGGCATGTCCCTTCGCCCTTCCCAGGGGCGGGGGAAGTTCATGAAGAAAATCTATAGGGAACAAAAAAAAGTGTGTGCTAATTTAATAACAACTGCGATTACTTATCTGCCTACCAAGCGTGGTTATGGCCATATCCCCAATGACCGCTCACCACAGTGATCATTTGGGGCTCCATGTTCTCAGCAGTGGGCGTTCACATCAGTGTGTGAGTAGTATGACAAGTAAGTAGAGGTAAAAGTGAGACTCTTACAAAAGAACATGTCAAACTTAAATATATATATTTCTGATGACGCATGTTGCTTTCTTCTTTCTAGTATTTTCATTCTTAATTTCAACCGAATAAAGTCAACTGCTGGACACAGGCCTCCCCCAAAGATCGCCACAACGACCGGTTTGGGAGTGTTGTGTACTCATTGGGGAGTTTTGCCATAATCGCCACGCTTGGCAGGCGGGTTGGCCATCGCAGTTGAGTTGTTACTGTACTCGAAGGATGCTTATGCTCATACTCCAGTTTATCCCGTAGTCGCCTTTTACGACACCGAAAGGATGAGATGGGTTCTTGATATTCGTAGCCGGCACCACACAGCAATTTGTGCGTTATACTATGTTTAGTGATTTCTGTAGCTATTTCATCCTCCTGCTTAAACTTGCTATTTTATTCATCCAGGCGTTACAACAAATGCGCGTCACCTACCTCCTGACGCAGGTGTTCACCGGGCACGGTGGTTTCGGTGCGTACCTACACAGGATAGGACGCGAGGCTACGGCACAATGCCACCATTGTGATAGTGACCAGGATACCGCACAGCACACGCTCGAGGCATGCCCTGCGTGGGCGGCCGAGCGACTGATCCTGTTCGATTGGATCGGGCAAGATCTCTCCCTACCGGCAGCAGGGTCGGCTATGTTGGCAGAGCATTAAAACTGGAATGTAGTGGTCTCCTTCTGTGAGAGCGTCATGCTCCAGAAGGGAGACCGCAGAGTGGCATCGGGAGAGGGCCAATCCTACTCGAAGAAGCAGAAGACAACGCCGGTGTAACAACCACCCTGGTGACTTATTCCTATCCGCCTGAAACCCCCAGCAATCGCTATAAGGCGGGGGCCTCTGGGTTCGCGGGTGCCTAGGTGCACATCCACTAGAAGACGGTGGCGCGCATATGGTCACGCGCCGCCGTGTGCGCAGCACAGCACAGCGCACAGAACCCTTCGAGGGATCCTTTAGATTCCCCCTGAGGGGGGGACCACTTTACATCCACGAGATGTGCCTATAGGCATCAGTGGGCGGCTCTAGTGTGATCATACCAGAACCTGGGAGCCCCTCTTAGGTGCCGAAGATGACCGCCCAGTGGTTTTAGCCGGTAGTAGTCCCCTTCGTCCTTCCCCGGGGTTGAGGAAGTTCATGTAGAAATTCCAATGGGTCAAAAGTTAAAATGTCAATTTTAAAAAAATATGTTTGACGAGGCTGTATTGGTTAGAACCCTTTGCCGTCCAGGTAAAATGAGAAGGAAAAAAAATGTCAACTTCATCGTCTTCATCCTGTTCTAGGTTATGTTGTTTTATTGAAATCTACAATACTATTTTTATGCGTTGGTTTTGAATCACTGAGAAAGATGTCGTTATTGAAAACCCTTTTGACACGATACATTTGTATGTATTTTTAATGTATTGTTATATTACCTAAGCTACAAGCTACCAAGTTACTAAAATAACAACCTAAATAGAATACGCTTAATCTTGATATTTGCTTTATTTATTGAGTAAGGCTCGATTATCGATCGACTTTGGATATGCACTGCCGACAGCCAATTTTTCAAATCCCCATAACAATTCAGTAATATTCTTTTATTTTCTTCCTATATTCCTTTCATTCTTCTAAGTTAAATATATGCCTTTTTAATTTTTTCAGTGCCAAATACATATAAAGCAACAGCAGTCAGATTTTCATCAATTGATGCCAAATTGATTGACAGTGATGACTCTCCAGTGGAAATGGAAAACCCTTACAAAAAGGAACGCCGCCAGTGCATCCTATGCAAATTAAAAATAACCCCAGATTACAAAAATTATAGATTACTGTCTCAATTTCAAAGTCCATACACTGGTCGCATTTATGGTAGACACATTACTGGTTTATGCAAATCTAAACAAATGCTGGTTGAAACTGAGATCATGAAAGCTCAGAACTGTGCTTACATGCCCTACTATTACAAGGACAAGGTATTCCTGAGGGATCCTAAACTGTTTGATCCAGAGAACCCTGTCAGATCTCATAAATTCTAAGCCTTTTACAGTAGTAGTTTATTGATGTAGAATAATTGTAATATTTCATAGTTAATATAATAAATGATGTCAGAAGGACTTTAGTTTTATTCATGTTTTCTACTGTACACCCTCAAAACTGTTACTACTACCTTACTGGCTGGATAATCTTTTCACTATGGCATGAACTATTCCTATTAGGAATTAAGAGCTTATGCAGACATGAGAAAAGGCCTTGCCAATATAAAAAGTGGTCATAAAAATAAATATAACAACCATGAATAATACTGATTTTAGATCTAGATGTGCTCCACCCTGTCACTCTATCAATAAATCATGGAATTAGTATATACCAACTCTACAAGTCTCTCTAACTACATGTTATCACTATGGTCACAGACAAATAAAAGTGCGCTTCCATGATCCCAGTTCAATATGCATGGAGGAACAGGTGGTAGGTTACCCGTAGGTTTTTGCAAGTCTGGCATGACTCTCCACCCTTAAACCCAGTAGAGACATAAATTATTAATGTAAATGCCTCCAACAAATGATAGAAAGAAGCCATTCGAATCATCTTCTGTCATAAACAAATAAAAACAGCACTGGAAATTAACTGCATCAATACAAAAACACATGTATAGAATAATAACTTTAATTAAATAACTTCTTAAAATTAAGTAACTATAAATCATTTAGAGGTCCTAAGATGATAGAAGCATCATCTGGACTATTAAAACAATCATTCTCAGAGTCATAACCAACTAAGGACGGTGGTATCTTCAAAGTTTTTAACATTTCTGAATAATCCATATTCTGTTTATCATGAAACTTGGTTTTCATTAAATCTAGCAATTCCATTAATGCATTCTGACACCCCTTTTGCCATTTCTTTATTAAAGTTCTCAGTTCTTCAGTATCAGGGGTGATAGTTTTGGCTAACAAAAGCTTTTTCTTTGCTTCTATTCTAGCTTTAAGGTCATCAATATCTTTTTGGGTAATCGAACCTGTAGATTTAGCTTTTAATGGTTTAGTGACTTTATCATATGTTTTTCTTATTAAAATAGTTTTTTTGTTGTCAAAATAATCGTCATCATCATCATAGGAACTTTGCGACAATGGTTTTGGCTGAAATTTTTCCTTTTCTATTTTTGTTTTTGTATTCTTGTTAGATTGCAGTTTGGGTTTTGGTGATTTCGTTTTTTTTACTTTGTCGCCACATAATTTGGTGGGAATATCAATGAAATCATCATCTTCATCTGGATCTTTTATATTTTCTGTTTTATATGTTGTCTGTTCATGTTCCTTTAATATCTCAAGCTTAGGCTTTTTTGGATCTTTATTATATAATTGGTTTAAAGGCACTTCATCTGAGTCAGAATCAAATAATGTTTGGGAAGATTTTTTATTCTTATCTCTAGGACATCTAGTCTCTATGTCCTGTTTTCCATTGATATCTGTATTTTTGAATATCTTTCTTTGTATAACTACTATACATTCTTTACTTAATTCATTTGGACTTTTTTCTTTTATTGTGTATATTGTTTCTGTTGATTCCTTGGGGTCGCAGCCTTTGTTATTTAAATTTACTCCATTGCAATCATCTGGCTTTTGACTTGCATTTATTTTAGACTTTGTAGAACTACAGATTTTTGTCTTTCTAGACTTAGACCATACAGGTGTAGAAATTACCTCTATGTTATCAGTATTTGGACTGCAAACTCTTTCAGAAGTGTTGTTAATTAACTGTTTTTTTGCCATGTCATCAGTTGCATCAGATTGAGTGGTAGCATTCTCCTGGGACTTATTTATAGCAGATAATAGGGTCTTAGATTTATTTCGTCGTGACAATTCGACGTTTCTAGACGGCGTTCTATCAATATCAGTAAGTTCAGACTTTTGGTCATCTATTTCATTTCCATCGCCAGTAGACAATGTTGTAGTCGTTTTCTCAACATTATCTAAAAAACGTTCTTTCCTTTTCCTGGTCTCAAGCTTCTCTTCTTTCACGTCATTACTGCCGGATAAAGGCGATATAAACGGCGAAGGCCCCTTGTTTCTCCAATTACGTGAAAGACCAAGTCTTCGGCATGGAGTTAATAAAGACTTACTTATTCCACCTGGAGTTTTCGGTGAACTAGTATTATTCGATTTTAACGATGAAACATTCTTCATTTTGAATATCAATGTTTACAATAATTCATATCATTTTATTTGTTTAATCTGATCAAAAACATTTTTTTCTCTGATATGTCAAAAACCAAAATATTATTTTGATTCCCGCCATCTATGACCAAATGAATGAATGAAAGATGAGCCAGACCACAATTTTAATTTTTTTCTTCTTCATCTTCTTCTCATAAATATTATAATACCTTAATTTATTTCTTGACCATGGATACATTGTCCTTCAGTCGTATACATAGATAATAAAAATTTACTTATGGGAGATCAAGATCACTCATTAGTACGGTCTATGTTGCCAGTAACTAATTATATGGTAACAGGCAACAGCTTAAAGTGAAAATTTAACTACTCTCGTTGTCTTGCAAAATTTGGTACTGTATAACCTCAAAATCTGTATCTATATTCTATACTCTCTTCTCTTCTCTATCTTTGAATTCCCACAGTACATTTTTATTTTAGGGTGTTTATAATTATTTGCGAATAATTTTTGTCAGTATTTTGACTATAATTATTATTTAAATCATGTTTATGTTATCGCTCTTGTCCATCGACATGCCGAAATGGGCCGGACTTACTGTGGATATACTATATAACTATATATAAATTATTATCTTTGCTATTACCTACCAATAAATAATACATTCAATTAATTCTTAAGTGTTAGTAGGTATTATTTAAACATTCATGCTGGTTTTATTAACGTAGTTTATAATTATTGAGTTTACCTCAACTTTTCTTCGACACTTATTAAACCTTTTATTCATGTTAATAGCCTTTAAATGAGTAATATTTAATTTGACACTCGATTAATCAGTCAACATTCACCGATTATTAAATAGCTCATTGACAATCTGTGGACACGCGAAAAGGCTGTCTACTCTTCTTCTCTTAGATTATGGCTTCTGTGGATTATCTTCCACAATTTCGCCAATGTCAAGTTTAAGGCAACGTCGTACGGTATTTAGATTAATAAATCTTTACATATTCATAAAATATTTCTTAAAAATGAAAAAATTCTAAAAAATATGTCGGCAACGTCGTACGGTTCAATTGTTTTTTCAAGGCTGTCTAGAAACCCGAAATTGCTCTGACAAGCGGTTAAATGGAGATTTGACGCATTGTTTAGACTTGTCACATATATGTATGAAAAACCTGTTAGGTAGTAGTAGTTAGTAAGTGGTAGGTACATCCCTATAAAAAGTGTGGCACAACACTTAATCTTACTGTTAGCCTGTTACTATGGTGATTATAAAAACAAGATGTGGTATATTTAAAAAAAATATTAAAAACAAGTTAGTAACATTAAAAGGTTTATTTCCCTCCTCTGCGCATTCCCTATACCCTTCAATACCAAATTAATATGTTAATTTGCTGCCTACCATTGGCGTATCTAGGATTATTTTCTCGATGGATCTGGCCCCTGAAAAACGATGGGCAAGAAAGCAGAAGCCCAATGTGCGGAATAAAAGTAATTTCAACTAGAAGTATCCCCACACCCTGGGTCGGGCATGCCTCACCCACCCTTACGCCCTTTGTACGTCAATGCTGTCCACCACAGTAGCCATAATAGTATACAGGCGAACATACATTTAAAAAATAATAGTATACAGGAGTACATACATTTAAATGCTATAATTAAATTAAATATTTATTTATTTATTAATTAAAATTAAAGCTTTTTACCCCAGTCATATTTCTCCTGGTCGTGGTTGCAGTTCACATACATAAATCTCATTTACACAACTATTAAAGCAAAGAGGTTTTAATAATCACATATTGTTTTTCTTTGGGACTTCTTCATTGTCGTCTTTTGTCTTTTCTGATGTGTGTCACAAAATAAATTTCTATTCATGTTATAATGTTTTGTATTTCATTTAAACATTATATGTGAACGAGAATACCAATCCCGTTCAGGTTATGGGCCCAGCACGAGTCTATTCAATGTTTAATGAAAAAAGTTGTTACCTATTATGGCGACTGAAGGTAAAGTTGTAAGTACAACTTCAAGTGGTGAGCGACTGGAGAGATTGCAACCACATGATACAGGTATGAGCTTAACGTCTATAGAGAAACTTGACGGAAACTCTAATTATAACACATGGAAGTTTATGGTAGAGCTGTACTTAATCCATGACGACCTTTGGGAGTACACTCAGACGACACCCGAGAGTTCAGATGTATTAGGCTTAAAAAGAGACCAAAAAGCTAGAGCCAGGATATGCTTGATGATAAAACCGCATTGCCTGATCCACGTAAGACATGCAAAAACGGCAAAGGAGGCGTGGGAGTCTTTAAGGTCAGCTTTTGAGGATAAAGGATTAAATAACAGATGCCGACTTTTATCAAAGCTTGTAAGCCTAAAGCTTGAACAGTTTACATCAATTAGGAGTTATGTCACCGAGCTGATGTCAGTAGCGCAGCAATTGAGTGACATCGGTAAGGAGGTTGACGATGAGTTATTAGCAACGTTGATGTTACAAGGTTTGACTGAAACTTTTCAACCGATGAGGCTTGCGATTGAAAACTCAAGAGTAGAGTTGACCACAGACTATGTGAAGACCAAGCTGTTACAGATGGAAGCTTCATACAGTTCAGGTCTAAGTACCAGCACCAATGATACTGCACTTCTAACCGATAAACATCGTAAAGCAAAGAAACCTGTGCCAAGAAAGGCACATATGATAAAATGTTTTATCTGTAATGGACCACATAAAGCAAAAGTTTGCCCTGAAAATCCAAAAATCAAGAAGAATGCTTCAGTAGCACTTGGACTTGATTTTTGGATTTTCAATGTTTAATGAAAAAAGTTGTTACAGACCACGCTCTGCTACCAATTGCAACCACATGATACAGGTATGAGCTTAACGTCTATAGAGAAACTTGACGGAAACTCTAATTATAACACATGGAAGTTTATGGTAGAGCTGTACTTAATCCATGACGACCTTTGGGAGTACACTCAGACGACACCCGAGAGTTCAGATGTATTAGGCTTAAAAAGAGACCAAAAAGCTAGAGCCAGGATATGCTTGATGAGGCAGGATTGGAAACAACTTTCTGGGCCGAGGCCGTAAATTATGCCGTTTATTTAAAGAATAGGTCTCCGACAGTCGCAGTCAAAGGGAAAACGCCAGAGGAAGCGTGGACGGGGAAGAAGCAAGATCTGAGTATGATCAAAGTTTTTGGATGTAAAGCATTTGCACATATCCCCGACGCTAAAAGGAGGAAATGGGATCCAAAATCGAAAGAGCTTATTCACGTCGGTATCTGCGGAGAGTCAAAGGCTTACCGACTAATCGATCCGGCAAGCGGACAACTTAGTAAGGCGAGGGACGTTGTATTTTTCGAAAATAAAAAATTCAACAGTGTGAATCCTATAGAGAATAAGAATGAAGGGCATGTGATAGTCAGTCTTGAAGAAAATTTGACTAAGAATGTAGACGAAGGTCTGCACCTGAGAAAAGCTCAAGAAGATTTTCAAGGAGATACTGAAAATAAAGAAGAGAAGATTGAGCAACCGCCAGTGCAGGAGTGCATTGAAGCAGAGAATCAAGTTGTTAGTGATGAAGAGTGGATGACATCTGATGAAAAGGAAGATGATGATCATCATGTGGAAAGGAGATATCCTATTAGAGAAAGGAAGAAAAGAGACTTTCCAGGTTATATCACTTACCAAACAACCGCTGGTGAAGATGATCCACAGAGTGTCGAAGAGGCAATGTCTAGAAGAGACAAAGAAATGTGGAGAGCTGCTATTAAGGAGGAGTATTAAAGCAAAGAGGTTTTAATAATCACATATTGTTTTTAAATCGGGTACATATATCACATTACTTACGCTCGCATTTTCTTTCTCGCATATCACAGACCCTACTCCTATACCAAACACCTTACCCCCAGTGCACCACCAACGTACGAAGCACGTGGATGTGCGATATCACTTTGTCAGAGAGGCAATAGAGAAAGGTGATCTACAATTAAGGTACAAGGAGACAGCGCGGATGGTAGCGGATGTTCTGACCAAGGCGTTGTTAAGACAGAAGTATGAGTGGTGTGTGAGTAGTATGGGGTTGAGATGATGATGAGTGATGAGAGGAGTGCCAGGAGATATGAGATTAAGGAGGAGTATTAAAGCAAAGAGGTTTTAATAATCACATATTGTTTTTCTTTGGGACTTCTTCATTGTCGTCTTTTGTCTTTTCTGATGTGTGTCACAAAATAAATTTCTATTCATGTTATAATGTTTTGTATTTCATTTAAACATTATATGTGAACGAGAATACCAATCCCGTTCAACAACACTCATATCCGAAACAACTATCTGTAGATTATACAAATATTTGTTCCGTGCGCAGATTGAAGCCACGCCACAGAGCAGAAAGCCAGTCGCTTAGCCACTGCGCCAACCGTGCCGGCACTAACTATTAATGTATTATATGTTGAATTGTTGATAACATGGTTGCACTTGTAAAATTGACTGTAGGTTTCTTAAAGAGAATATTTAAATCTATTTTCAGGTCTGTGTGAGCAGTTTCGTTGGACTCTGGTTGCACTTGTAAAATTGACTGTAGGTTTCTTAAAGAGAATATTTAAATCTATTTTCAGGTCCGTGTGAGCCGTTTCGTTGGACTCTGGTGGCCCTAACGGCTTCGTCATTTTTGTAAATTCCGCCCTGATCACGGCAACTTCTGATTTGCTGTAGCAATTATTGGCAGCACTATCGTTCGGTACATTTCACAGAGTACATTTATGTTTGTGCCACTGCCGAGATGCCGCCTTGTTTAAATTATTGCACAATAAATTTTTTTGTTATGAAATCTTAACCATGTCAAGTATAGTCCATATATATACCATATAGTCTTAGTGTCTAGGTACTTCGCAAACAAAAATAATTAAAGGTTTTATTTTCTATTACCTAAATAAAAAAGTTATATGAATCAGAGATAGATAGGTACTGATAAAACTTCTCCTTGACCGATATTTGACTGTATAGGTTCCGTTCCGTTCACTTCAAGTTCAAAGGAATGCTTTTCAATCACTTCACTTCACTCACTCAATGACATTCGTTGAATTTCGTTGATTCGTTCGCTCGCGTATCTTTTAAAAATATTCCGTGCTGTGGTGCTAATGTTATCGATGTGATTGTTAATTTAATTATACAATTCTGACTCGAAAGCGATCAATTAACGACAGTACTACACTGTATAATCGAAGTGCTGACAATTTATAACGCGTTTAATTTTCGCAGTTATTGTGAATATACACATTACATAATGCCGCTGCTGAGGTTGACAACGGGAACTTTCGGACAGCTACGCACTTTTGCGACGTCACCAGCCCTTGGGAAGAGATTGAAGACCTTCGCTGTTTACCGATGGAACCCAGACGAGCCAGACAAGAAGCCCTTCACGCAGAATTATGAGGTGGATTTGGACGACTGCGCGCCAATGGTGCTCGACGCTTTGCTGAAAATAAAAAATGAAATGGACCCGACACTCACGTTCAGGCGTTCTTGCCGCGAGGGCGTGTGTGGGTCATGTGCTATGAACATCGATGGAATCAACACACTCGCGTGTATCAGTCACATTGACACGAACCTGTCTAAGCCATCAAAAATCTACCCACTACCTCACATGTACGTTGTAAAAGACCTCGTACCAGATCTGACGAACTTTTACCGCCAGTACCAATCCATAGAACCGTGGCTTCAGCGTGAAAAGGAGGCTGTTAAAGGTAAGGAGACCCAGTTACTCCAAGATGTTGAAGACCGTGCCAAGCTCGATGGGCTTTATGAATGCGTATTGTGTGCATGCTGCTCGACCAGCTGCCCATCATACTGGTGGAATGGTGACAAATATCTCGGTCCTGCAGTCCTCATGCAGGCTTACAGATGGATCATTGACTCCCGTGACGACGCCACAGACAAACGCCTCTCCAAGCTTAAGGATACATACTCTGTATACCGTTGCCACACAATCATGAATTGCACAAGAACATGTCCAAAAGGCTTGAACCCTGGCCGTGCTATAGCTCAAATCAAAACCCTATTGTCTGGAATTGTCAAGAAACAGCCACCTATCATGGACCCAGCAGGTCTTGATAAGCAAGCGGCACAGAACTAGACACCTTGCGTTAAACTCATAAAGGCTAAATGAGGTTTTAGTCACAGTAGATGTACTTAATAGGTTCAATCGATGAAAGCTTCAATAAAGCTACCTTAGAAATGTTACCATGCATATAAAACAGTAAGTAGGATTAAGATTGTTTTGTATACATAAAGTAAAATTGTATGGGCTGTAAATACTGCAAGTTATTGTGCCAGTAGAAATGTTTTTATAGTATTTGCACACATGTTATTAAATCAAGCAGCCAGAAAGTTATGTCAACTTTACCTCGATTCTAAGCAGCTAGAATTGGAAGCAATCTTTATGTAAGTTTATACAGAAAATATTTTTGAAGTTTATTGTTGGACAGCCAACCATTAAGGTAATGATTTGATAGAACCTCTGTGTTTTTGACTAGTATTTCTTTTAATTTACTCTTGGGGCAAGGGGCATGTCCTTATAATCCAAAAATAACTTTTTGGAAATAGAATCTAGCATGCAAAAACTTGCCATCATATAAAATAGTATATAAGACTTGGTATAAATGACATTCTGAGTGTACCTTTAAAAGGTGTAAAGTGATTCAAGGTTAATCACTACAACTAATTTCATGTTTCTGTCTGAAAATATATGACAGGCATTTGCTAATATATATTTAAAAAATTACTTGTTTCTTGTGGACATCTCCTAACTATAATCTCATTGTGTCATCAACCTGAATTTTGAATACGACAAATTAATTAATGCCATTTTATTAATAAGTGGCTATTTAAAGTGCATAAAAATATTTTATGTAAATTCAAAACCTTTGAATATTTATCATTATAAAATGTAGGAAAACTTTCCTGAAGTAGCAGTCATAGCGGTTAAAAGGTTAACGTGTTATCTGCTAATGAAATCTCTAGTACAAAACAACATTTTCCATAACATTGATAAATATTTTAATTATATTAAATTGTGACATTATTCAAAGTATTATTGTAAAAAGTATTTCAATGTCTGATGTAAATTCATTTTTAAATTATTGAGCAACGCATATTGTATTTATTGTTCATATCATGTGTTGTGGACGCATTGAATTGTATTAAAGTTGTTAATAAATAATCATTTGAGTAAGTAATGCGTTTTATTAAGCTATCATTACATTAATTATGTTAAATAAGGCCTTACGCCTTATGGTAAGATTTCGACCCATACAATGGACATTTTCAGACAAGTGGAAAATACAATTGTAATGGCAACAAAAAACTGTTTACTTTTCACTGTTGCTTCCATAATTCCATCGAAACCACTGGAAGGTGACAGTTACAATGCTATTGTAAATTGCATATTTTTAGGTTTTTATTAAATAGAAAAGCTTAGACCACTTTTAATTTTTGTGAATTACAATTAATGTCACTCCTATTTGTATATGCCCGCATTATTAGAATAGTAACGGCTTAAAAGTTGGATTACTGCCATTTTTTGCAATTGAAAGTACCTAGATGCAGAACTACAGTGCGGCCGCCGAGAGAATGCTTTCCTGACATCTTAGTTGGTTTAGTTTCTGTTACCTATCGTAAAGATTTAATCTAGCGCTTAGTTTATTATGTGTTCACGTTACTACTTTAAAATCATATTATAAATGAAATTTAATCTTTCTTCTCTTAGATTAAGGCTTCTGTAGTGTATCTTCCACAATTTCACCAATGTCAAGTATAAAGCAACGTCGTACGGTTTTTAGATGAATAAATCTTTACATATTCATAAAAAACTTCTCAAAAATGAAAATTATCTATAAAATATGTCGGCAACATCGTACGGTTCAATTCAAATTTATCGTCTTCTCTTAGATTATGGCTTCTGTAGAGTATCTTCCATAATTTCGCCAATGTCAAGTATAAGGCAACGTCGTACGGTGTTTAGATTAATAAATCTTTACATATTCATAAAATATTTCTCAAAAATGAAAAAAAACTAAAAAATATGACGGCTACGTCGTGCGGTTCAATTCCCAATTCAAATGTCTTCTTCTTCTCTTAGATTATGGCTTCTGTAGAGTATCTTCCATAATTTCGCCAATGTCAAGTATAAGGCAACGTCGTATGGTGTTTAGATTAATAAATCTTTACATATTCATAAAATATTTCTCAGAAATGAAAAAAAAATAAAAAATATGACGGCAACGTCGTACGGTTCAATTCCCAATTTTAATGTCTTCTTCTTCTCTTAGATTATGGCTTGAAGTAGATTATCTTCCACAATTTCGGTTCAATTCCCAATTCAAATTTAATCTTTATTATAAAAGATACTTGACATTGACTGTAATTCACAAAAACTAAAAAGTCAAACCAGGTTTTAAGGCCGCACTTTAGGTATCAATTATAGAAATCAAAAAAATATACTTATTACAATCTGTGTTTGTACCAATGTGATGGTGATATCATTTAAAGTGAGTCTGCTAAAACCGCATTACCATTAGCCATAATATTTACCTATAATGTTAAATAAGTAGTACCTACCTACTTAATTTTAGGTAAGTACATTTTGATAAGAGGATAATAAAGAGTACTTAACGTGTTCCTTTGTGAGAGGTAACCAAGCTCGCACCCTGAAAAATAAAAAGTCCCGTCTAATGCTAATTATTACAAGCTGCCAACAGAATTATCTAGAACATCACATAGAATGTTACCAACGGTCACTGAACTTTAGAATAAAACCTTATTGTTGCTTATATTAAATTGATCTTCGAAGCTTAATCTTCACTACGTTTGTAGGTATATTGTTTATGTTTCGAAGTAAAATACCACGAAGGTTGGCCCTCTGACCTTTCGAAACGAAAAATATATAGGTACGCGATTTTATTGCGAGTGGGAAAAAGAATTCTATGTTAAAAAATACTTAGATAGCTACAAAATAAAAAAAGAACCTAGGTATAAGCCTTGAAGTATAATGGGTACATTATACCTCAATGGGTATAAGACTGAAATTAAGTTCATAGTTCAGAAGTAGGGAATATATCGTTCGCCTTGTCGATAAACGCAGTCGTAACTCGTAACTATTCTATTTCTAACTACAATTTCGGTAGTTAAACGGGCGCCTTAAATAGTTGGAGAGGGTCTTACATATTGAGTACCGTTTTAGTATTCGGCCGTAACTTGCTTAAACTGCCAATAGAAAATAGAACTCCAATTGAATGATGAACTGAATATCACCAAGTCAGCTAACCACATATTAGCCAAATGACGTCCACTGCTGAACAAAGGCATCCCTCATAGATTTCTACAATTACGTTACGTTGGTCGTCATTTTGGTAGGTAATTGCCAATACTCACCACGCTTGACACAGGCGGCTTGGTAAGCGCAGTATGGCTACTGTTTTAAACAAGGGATACTGCTGCCTAGCCCCTCTGGTTTAGTCCTTAGTCGCCTTTTACGACATCTGCAGGAGGAGTAAGAGTAGCGCTTTTTTCTTAATCCCGACGCCACGCGGAGGAGCTCACTGTCTTGTTGAGGGTAGCGTTGTGTCTTGGGTGGTTAAGTTCCCTGCATTATGGTTAAGCCGAACTATGCTGATGCATGCGTTATGCCCGTGAACGGGTGCCCTCTGTCGGGGACTGGTCAGCTCTTGACTGCTATAGCAATCTTATTGTAAGGCAATTAATATCATTGTGCATAAATATGTGGTATTTATCCCGCACATTGGCATGCATTATTCTCACATAGTTTCTTTTTTTTCGAATATATGGTGTAATAAATCATATATTTTAAAAGAGTATATCCATGGAGTTTCTTGCCGGTTCTTCTCTATAGGACCAACGACTTGGAACCGTGCAACTATTTAAATTCTGACTATTCGTAAGTGCCAGCAAATGGTTTACATGAATAACTTTTGACTTTGACTTTGAAAAAGAGTTATGAGGTTGTTTTTTTACGGGCCATGTACCTGGGCAAAATATCCAACGTGAAACAATAAAAAAAATGGTTTCTTTCTGAGCAGGTAGTAAAAGTAACGGATCTGTTCTACCTATATTTGAATGATGTGCATGTAAATAATATCAAACTGCCAAATTATGTCACCCGGTCTAATAGAATAGTAATTGGTGTGTCTATTTTTAAACCGCCTGCATTTCAAGTGTACCTCACGTGATCTGGCGTGTTGGAAATCACGTGGCTGCTACATAGATTCATTCTGAAACTGTAAAATATTGTTGGAAATCCACAACTAACGAAAATTCGAATTCGAATAGAGAACTGACCAAGTTGCAATGGGCAATCTCTTGCCGTTGGTGGCGTTAAAAGGGACCTACCGAGAGATTCTTGTGTCCTCTAGAAGCCAACCTTCGTTTGCAACACCCGACCTCTGATGACAAACATCCGAACAAGGATTTTTTTCTACAACCTTTTGACGAGAAGAACAAGTCATTCACCCGGAAGGGAATGTCACGCCTGCCTATACCAATTGTAATGCTAACCAGGACCTGTCCTGTGTGTCACACACTGCGGTTGTTACCTCGTTACCTCGAGACATAAGATATTTAATCTCTTATTTATTTATTTTTCGGCCTAATAAAGTCCACTGCTGGACACAGGCCTCCCTCAAAGATCACCACAACGACTGATATCGGTATGTTGTGTGCTCATTGGGGGGTTTTGCCATAATCGCCACGCTTGGCAGGCGAGTTGGCGATCGCAGTTGAGTTGTTAATGTATTCGAAGGACGCTGCTGCCCATCCTCGGTCTAATCCCTTAGTCGGCTTTTACGACACCCACGGGATGAGATGGATTGGTGCTATTCGTGGCCGGCACCACACGGCTTTAGTGTTATGCCCAGTAATTTTGCGGTGGTACCTACCTAACCGGACCAGTAAAATGGATCGAAATAAGTTAAATACGATTTTGTTCCCTATGATATTCGTGAAGATTAATAGATTACAGTAGTTTTATTGGACTTCTCGCAGTCTTCGCAAGATGTTGCTGATTAACCGGGCATTCCGGCGAACCCGAGAAGGCCTGCAACCAGAGGGTCAGCAGTTTAGAACTAGCATAACGAGCATTTATAAGGGTACGATATGTATACTTATGCAGTAAAACACTAGTAGGATACCGCAGTGAAACAAATACAAGCTAACAATAGCCCATTGGTTTCAATCGATTCATTATAACTCTACGTAAGATAAACAGATAATACAGTATGTACACAAACGGCTTTCATGCCCAGGGAGACGAGTACAATAGGTACTTTGAGTACTGTTTACTGGCCGTACAATTTATCATCATCATCATATCGGCCATTTATACGTCCACTGCTGAACAAAGGTCTCCCCCATAGATTTTCACAACTGTGTCATCATTTTGAGGGGTATTTGCCAATACTCACCACGTTTGGCAGGCGGGTTGGTGAGCGCAGTATGGCTACCGTTTCACAGAAGGGACACTGCTGCCCATCCCTCTGGATTTATTTATTTATTCTTTATGCACAAACACGTACAGAGGCGGACTTAATGCCTAGATTCCCTTAGTCGCTTTTTACGACATCCACGGGAGGAGATGGAGTGGTGCTATATTCTTAATCCGGATACCACACGGAAATTATGCTTAGGTACAATATCAATCTTCTTGGTTCTAAAAAGTGCTAGTTGGAGCATAAACACAAGGCTAGAGCCTGGGGACGAACAGGTATTGACCGCGCGACGGAAACCGAGAAACCACTTCAGGTAAGGAGACATCATTCTCCCGGTACGAGCTGCAGCGTTAAAATGTTTGCCTAGATCTTGAATTGTGTAGGTTCCTAATTATATTTTACTGCCGTTTTTTTCGATAGTGATGACAGACGGCATTTCTTGGTGCCCTGGCGTCAAACTAGGGATGGTTGAAACCCAAACCCAAACCCAAATATTTGTATGATCTGCAGGTAGTTGTTCCGGGTCTGGGTGTATTGTATGTGGAATTCATGTCTGTAAAACGCACCCACGACACAGCAGAAATCCTAGTGTGGGCCAACGTTTAAAAAAAAACGACTAGAGTATTATAATATCGGTGCCCAACTCAGGCCCTGGTGCTAGTGGTGGTATACAACGTCAAGTTTTACGCTGGTACAAGAGTTACGCTACGATTTTGAACGCAACTATGTAGGTAGGTATACTTAGCTGATTAAAATTATGTCGCGTGACTCGCGTCCCAACTTTTCTGAGCCGGAATCATACTTCCGACTCGAGAATTTACTGGAATTGGAGCCGAGTCAGTGTCTTATAATCCCGATTTATTTCTTTAGACGGGCAGCAGACACCAAGTCATCATAATTATGGACCCAAGAGATTGAAGAGCTAGCGTTGTAGTCACCAACCCGTTTGTTTCCCTAATGTGATTTTTGAGTGTTCTTACAACGGTAAGAGATTTACAACATATTAGAAACATTTCTAGTTTCAATGTTCTAAAATAACAGTTTCAAAAGGTGTGTCTCGATTTGTAATCTAGGCACAACATCCGTATAATTTATTCTTAATTAGCTGCAGACTGGTTATCAGGACGGCTGGCTGACCCAGACTAACTTGTTACGTCAGAAACACGCCTCCTATTTTATAATTGACCAGGCAACAAACCGGGTTTTTACGATATTGATAAGACAATTACTTACCAAGTTATAATTGGATATTTATCTACTAGCTATATGCTATATCCATATTCTTTATTTCGAAAAGAACCTGCTATGTCATTATAATTATAATATCTTAGTAGTCACAAGCCGTGGCCGTGGCCGTGGCCGTGTGGTGCCGGCTCAGAATGCCACCACCCCATCTCCTCCCGTGGGTGTCGTAAAAGTCGACTAAGGGATTGGCCGGAGGATGGGCAGCAGCGTCCTTCGAGTACATTAACAACTCAACTGCGATCGCCAACCCGTCTGCCAAGCGTGGCGATTATGGCAAAACCCCCCAATGAGCCCACAACACACCCATATCGATCGTTGTGGTGATCTTTGGGGGAGGCCTGTGTCCAGCAGTGGACTTTATTCGGCCGAAATGATGATGATGATGATGAGTAGTCACAATTTGTATTCACCTATAAAAATAAAAACTATGTTGTCCATTCAGATATAAAAACCATATTGCGAAAGCGTGCTTAATTGAAAGTATTACGTAACTTTATTGCATTTGTAAAGGTGAGTTTAATTCTAAATGTGTCGACATAGTAACAAAGTTGCTGCTAACTCCTAAGAAAGATAGTAATGTCTTAGGTTTTCGCGATTATTACTCATAATAAAACACTTTTAAACGGATTATATCGCGTATATTATAGATTTTAGTTTTTCCTGAGGTTTCGAACACTTTGCCTAAGAAAGAATTATACCTCTCTTCTTGTAGTTGTCGTAAAAAAGGCTAGAGGAATAGCAGTATGACGTATCGTCCGTCTGAGCTAATTAATAACAACAATTCGTTTGCAGATTCCGTGTGGTGTCCATCTCCGCCCGTGGATGTCGTAAAAAGTGACTAAGGGACCCTAAACCAGAAGGATGGGGAGCAGCGTCCCTTCTGTGCAACAGAAGCCATTGCGCTCACCAACCCGCCTGCCAAGCGTGGTGAATATTGGCGAGTTCTCCCTAAAATCACGACACAATTGTTCGAATCTATGGGGGAGGCCTTTGTTCAGCCGTGGATGTCCGTCGGCTGATATGATGATGACGAATGTTGAAAGTACCTAGTGGCCAATTATGAGACCTATTTACAGCAGTGGGCGTCACTTATGATTAAATCACCACTTCGCCTGTCAGGTATTTTAAGCCATAATAGTCGCGCATTGTCCACGGGTTTCATGTTATGGAAGGTTATGTTTATAACTACTTCGGATTGTTATAGTATTTATGTTTATTGTGTGCAGAAGCTATTGTATGTCAAACGACACGGTGCTGTATTCATTCGTGGTCATTAACGATTCTTGCTTCTTGCTTGATTTATGTAGAGGCCTACAATTGTTTTATAAAATTATTTGTGGTGCTTGAGTTTATTTTAAACCTTTTGATTATTTATTTTTATCTCTTTATTATTCAAATGTATAAGGATATATGCTAGCATAATTATGTGGCAATAACATGCCAACCTACAACAGGTAACGGGTTTTTTTGTTGTTTCATTTTAAATCAGGCATGGCCCCTGAGCCTCCCCCCCCCTGGATCCGCCCTTGCCACGTTCTAAGGAAAGATACTACAATTATGAAGTCAAAGTCAAATATATTTTTATATAATATATTTTTTATTTCAAATAAATCAATTACTGGCACATAAGAAACGTCAGAATTTAAATTGCTTTATACATTTTACAACTTTTTATGATGTAGGTAGGTATTTACCTAATTACAAATTTTAGGATCGATTTACATATAAGGCCCCCAGTATAAAACATTTATGAGGAGTGAAATTATGTCGAGCGTTAACTAAAATGCGTTACGTTTTCCTTGCGCACATTCTGCGTTAAAGTCATGTATGTGTCAAATGTCGTTTGATGTCAAAGTTCTAAAGTTCTTTCAGTATTCGGCCGTGAGATTTGTAAATTGTCATGCTGTTGCCGAGATATCTTTTGTTGTTAAATAATGTAACTTGTAGGTAAGTAACTATCTATATGTATGTAAAGTGTATTCTTTTTGAGACTAATTAAACAGTGGTCCCACTGTGTAATTAGGAATTTAATTGTTGCCCTACGTACCTGTTGTCCTTGTGGCGTCCACATTCCAGATTTAGTATATAGCACCACTCCACTTTCACACACTCACTCTCCTCCCGTAGATGTCGTAAAAGGCGACTAAGAAACTCTAAACCTTATGTGGAACAGCAGCCATTTTGCGCCCTCGCGGCGAGAAGTGGAAAATTCCCCCAAAATGAATACACACGGCATAAAACCGGTCGTTTATGGGGAGGCCTTTGTTCAGCAGAGGGAGTCTTTTGGGTAATGTGTAGTTGATGATGATGACGTTTTCATCATCATCATTCCAGCCGAATACAGTCCACTGCTGGAGACAGGCCTCTCCCAAAGATTGCACACAATGACAGATCTAGGTGTGTTGTGTGCTCATTGGGGGGTTTTTCCATAATCGCCTCGTTTGGTAGACGGGTTGGCGATCGCAGTTGAGTTGTTAATGTGCTCAAAGGACGCTGCTGCCCATCCTTCGGAAAATTCCATTGTCGCCTCTTACGACACCCACAGGATGAGCTGGGTTGGTGCTTTTCGTAGACGGCCCCACACAGCGACATCGTCTTAGACAGGGAATAATATTTCCTTTCTAATTCATTTCGGCCGAATGCTGCTGCAGACACAGGTCTCCCTCAAGATCACCACAACGACCGATATGGGTGTGTTGTGTGCTCATTGGGGGGTTTCTCCATAATCGCCACGCTTGGTAGGCAGGTTGGCGATCGCAGTTGAGTTGTTAATGTATTCGAAGGACGCTGCTGCCCATCCTCCGTCTAGTCCCTTAGTCGCCTTTTACGACACCCACGGGATGAGATGGGTTGGTGCTATTCGTTGCCGGCACCACACGGCAAGCTTTCTAATTAATAAGTTTTAATTACATACTTGATTTTGCTATTGCAACGGCGTAAATATACAATTTATACAAAACTCTTTACAGACCACGAAAAGTTGTCGAAGTGATCGGCGGCACGACGGCACGGTTGGTGCAGTGGCTGATACAGTCGGCTGCTGCGCTCTGGGTCGTGGGTTCGATTCCCGCACGGAACCAATATTTGTATGATCTGCAGGTAGTTGTTCCGGGTCTGGGTGTATTGTGTGTGGAATATATGTTTGTAAACGCACCCACGACACAGGAGAAATCCTAGTGTGGGGCAAAGTTTAAAAAAAAAAAAAAAAAAAAACTCTGAATACCGATCACATTATCACATACCAATGGGCCGCGCGCCGGCGCCGGTCTCAATGATATGCGGTCCGGGCGACAAAAATATAGCTTGAACAGAGAATGAAATCAAAGTAGGCGTGACGAGACAACCATTACCTTGACACGCGCAAATGTTGCCTGTAAAAAGGGGAAGGATTTTTTAATCCAGCCCAAATTCACCTACACAACTAATTAAATCGTCTTTGTTACCCCACTGTATCCGTGCTCCTGCGCTCTACGAAGCCCACCAGAGAAGAACCAACTGTATAGGGTCTTACTTCAATGATGGAAAATATTTTAAGGCTAGCCGTGTGGTGCCGGTTCAGAATACCACCACCCCATTTCCTCCCGTGGGTGTCGTAAAAGTCGACTATGGGATTAGCCGGAGGATGGGCAGCAGCTTCCTTCGATTACATTAACAAATCAACTGCGATCGCCAACCCGTCTGCCAAGCGTGGCGATTATGGCAAAACGGGGGGTTTCCACCAGCCCACAACACACCCATATCGGTTGTTGTGGTGATCTTTGGGGGAGGCCTGTGTCCAGCAGTGGACTTCATTCGGCCGAAATGATGATGATGATGAGGCTCTATGAATGGTATATAATTCATTTCAAATATCAAGTATCGGTTTTACCGATACTAAGGGTGAGATTCAGAAACAAGTCTAAGCGTGAACTTACGCGTCCATCTGTCAAAATGCACTACTTACGCCCCTAATTTTGACAGATGGAAGCGTAAGTTCACGTTTAGACTTGTTTCTTAATGTCACTCTAAATCTATACAAATAAATAAAATTGAAGTGTCTGTTTGTAATATCAAATAACAGCTTTTTACTAAATGCATATGAAAGTATATACGGTACATATAACAAAAAAACCATTTTTAATTTTTTGTCTGTCTGTCTGTTTGTTCCGGGTAATCTCCAAAACGGCTGGACCGATTTTGACGGGACTTTCACTGGCAGATAGCTGATGTAATAAGGAATAACTTAGGCTACTTTTATTTTGGAAAACCAATTAGGGTTTCGCGCAAAAAAAAATCCCTTGAAATCCAATATATATATTCTATGTCAAGTGTCTATGTCGCAGTACTCTAAATTTCTCTTAATTTAAACGCGGGTGAAACCGCAGGTCCCAGCTAGTAAATCAATATTTACATACTCGCCTAGCGAAAGATTTACTGACTCAGTATTATTTTATAAAATAAAAGTTATGATGATGTTATGTTTTTTATTTGACTAAAACGCCTCATTGGAATCTATAGATTGACCTATTCAAATATTTTCCATTATTAAAGTAAGACCCAATATAAATAAAAACATTGAGATGCTGTGTTATTCTTTACTAAAACCCTAGTGTCCGTTTTTTTAGCTGTGTCAGAGAGAGACTTTGAAATGACTTAGGAGCTGCCTAAGTTGAGTGCAGACGAGCATTAGACCGGTTAGTTTCTGCTTCAAACAGACGCGTTGACGATCGGTCGCAACTGGTTTGGCTGCTTGTCCATTGCGGCGGCCAGCGCGCGGTCGATACACACGGATGACGTTTTGGATGACGCACAAGGCAGCTACGTTATGACGTACCGCCACCTCGACGAGGCTAAGGCATGTAGGCAGAAGGCGTTTGACTTTCATAATATTTTTTTGTTTCGGGTTTGGGTGTAAGATCTGTCTCGAAACTGTGCCCGCGACACAAGAAAAGCCTATCGAGCGATACTGTTAGAAAAAATTAAGCTGAGACATACCTACGGATGTCTACATGTCCGGATTAAGAATATAGCACCATTCCATCTCCTCCCGTGGATGTCGTAAAAGGCGACTAAGGGAATCGTAAAACAGAGGGATGGGCAGCAGCGTCCCTTCTGTGAAACTGTAGCCATACTGCGCTCACCAACCCGCCTGCCAAGCGTGGTGAGTATTGGCAAATACCCCCTCACAATGATGACACTGTTGTGAAAATCTATGGGGGAGGCCTTTGTTCAGCAGTGGACGTATAAATGGCCGATATTATTATTTATTATTATATTATTATACCTACGTTTATTTTCTCCACTCATCGAAATAACGTGATAATAATAGCAGTATTCTGTTGATCTATCTTTCTCTTCTGCCCGCCCCACCTTAGTGGAACACCGGTCTTAGCCTCGTTGGTGTGGCGGTAGGTCATGGTACGTCATTATATCGTAGCTGCCTTGTGCGTCCGGCGTCATCCAAAGAGCGTCATCTGTGTATCAGCTGGTAAAACTGTCGCTAAAACATATCTTGGAACTGTTTCAAAACAAGTACAAGCTGTGCAGGAAAATATAAATATCGTTCTTGGCACTTACTATTTATCTACAAATCCACTCACCTTGACAAGTTGCTCTATTTTTTGCGAATTTTAGATGTTTTGTTTCATTTATAACAGTTTGACGCAGCCGTTTACGATGTTGGAGGTAATAAATCACTTGCAATATTGTGCAACAACGTCATATAAAAAAACATCATCATATCAGCCATTTATACGTCCACTGCTGAACAAAGGCCTCCCCCATAGATTTTCACAACTGTGTCATCATTCTGGGGGGTATTTGCCAATACTCACCACGCTTGGCAGGCGGGTTGGTGAGCGCAGTATGGCTACCGTTTCAGAAGGGACGCTGCTGCCCATCCCTCTGGTTTAGATTCCCTTAATCGCCTTTTACGATATCCACGGGAGGAGATGGAATGGTGCTATATTCTTAATCCAGACACCACACGGAAAAAACATAGGCACCTATAAAATAATAATGCACTCATATAAATCGTGTCGCGGAGGCCTCGCCGCGACACCACCATCCCGTTCAATTAACTTCTCCCCCCCATCCCTTGCTCGCGCCGGCCCATGCCGAGCCTATCCCCAATATACTTAACAATCGTACCGATACAGCTGGCCCCTAAATAGCTTGTACTCTTAAGCAACGCCCTAAGCCGAGGTTTGAGTCCCGCAGGGGGCGCCCTTAGCAGCAGTTGCTTAGTTTAAAGCACACGTTAAAACAATTTTCTTAAAAAATACCTACTAAAGGATTAAAGATTATGTTGACGATAGGGACATATGGCGTTAGCTCTTTTCTATACATGTGGCTTCCCTGGTAACCAAATATATCTGAAGTACTACGACTAAGGGTCTCTAACCAGAGGCCTGCTGCCCATCCCTCTGGTTAGAGACCCTTGGTCGCCTTATACACCATACACGGACATGGAGAGGTGCTACATTCTCAATACGGACACCACACGGCCAACGTACTTTACACTAAGCTACACTAACACTGTGACTAATAATGAGTTTGCCAAGTGGAGCACTGGCAATATTCCCTCTAGTTAGCAATCATACATTATTCGGAGGACGGGTTCGTATGCAAATAATATTATGTACTGAATGTTTGAATCGATACTTAGTAACATTCATGTTGTTGATAGTGGTCGATTCACCTTGAAACACGTAATGACAAAATTGTGTAACCCACCTAACCGCATTTGCTGAGTTTAAGCTTGCTGCTTACGAACACGTCATATATGCTACAGGATGGTCAAAGTATCATGGAGGAATGGTTGGAGAGACGGCATGGCGCCCTCACCTTCCGGATCCCTGTGACTAAGGATTTCGCAACAGAAAACACAATAACACTGCCTATTGGGTATTGTACATAATGTCATGTTTACCTTCGGTGGCCGCGTTTACTATTGTTAAACCATCCGATAAATAATAGTGGAACGTGGCGCCGTCTGGTGTTTAGTAGCGATACTAAGGCGTGTAGAAACTTATGGAGTGTTCTGGATAGTTCTTCGTAAACAAGACACGTAGCGCCATCTGTTATCTAGTAGCTGTACTACGGTTTGTAGTAACTTCCAGAATGTTCGGGATAGTTCTATGTGGCGCCATCTGGTGTCTAGTAGCGGTACCACATAGTCTGGAAAATTCTAGAAAGCGAACATTCTGGAACTTTCTACAAAGTATCGATCGGCCCATATATATAGTGGCCATGAAGGAACGACAGTCGGGTCAGTTTAATCTGCGACACAGCGAAGAACAAGTGGAATACGAAACAATTAATCTGTAAGTTTTATAAGCGATATTATTTGCAATTAAGATTAAATTGTGTGTACCGTCAATATTGGTAAATTTAATTTATCCCGAACCCCGGCTCGTAACTCTATACATAAACCAAAGATGCTCTTGCTACCACTACTTGTAGTAAATCGCTCTCCGGGTCTCACATTGAGAATTTGTGCTGTATCATTGGATTTGCATTTGCTTATCTATACTAATATAGCCAGTTGCACTTACTGATCGGTAAACGACTGGCAAGCAACGCGTGGCGCGGTCAGTCTATGGATGGGAGACCGCATATGGTATTTGAACTTCGGAGGGCACGTTAAATCGTCGGTCCCGGGTGTTGTTTTTAAACGGCAGTCGTTAAGCCTAGTCAAGCCTTTGGGCGTGAACAACTCTGACACAAGGTTGGCCACTAACCACACGAAAAAAACAGAGGTTTTGTTTGTATGTACGGGGTAATCCTTGGAACTACTAAAACGATTCAAAAATTTCTTTCACTAAAAGAAAGCTACGCTATGCCTTGGTAATATAGGATATATTTATATCTCTAATTATAAAAAAAGCGGGTGAAACCGCGGGCAACGGCTAGTTAGTCAAATATCCAAAACACTTAAGTAAGGTACTATTTTTAACCGACTTAAAAACGGAGGAGGTTCTCAATTCGATGCGTATTTTTCATTTATTTTTATTTTTTGTATGTACTTATTACTGTATTACTCTAAGATCTGTAGACCTGAGCAATTATTTTTTATCTGGTGCAGAATGTTTTCGAGTTGGTCTACAATAAACAGGTTAATTTGACTGCGCTTATCTAGATGATGTCTTAATAGTTTCGATTCCTCTCAGATCAGAGAACCGATTTGAGTCAAACTTATTTTGTTAAATCATCATTTCGGCCGAATCAAGTCCACTGCTGCTACTGCTGCTGCTGCTTAATCCAGACACCACACACATCCTTAAATACAGAATCGAAATAACGGTATGCTCGTAAAACCAATTGATGAACCAAAGACATGATTGAAGCTATTCAAAGACACGTTGAAGAAGGTAAGCCATGAGGACCAGTCTTTGCGAATACCAAATTGGGTTATCACCGTTATTTCAATTCTGGGGTGCAATTCCTTAATCTCAAACATCCATACATCCTGGAACACAGAATCGAAATAACGGTGTAAAACCAATTTCGATATTCGCTAAGACATGATGGAAGCTATTCAAGGACACGTTGCAGAAGGTGAGCCATGAGGACCAGTCTTAGCGAGTACCAAATCAGGTTATCACCGTTATTTCAATTCTGTATTCAAGGATGTATGGATGTTTGAGCTTAAAGAATTGCACCCCTGTATTTAAGGATGTACGGATGTCTGAGCTTAAAGAATTGCACCCCAGGTCATCTGTACATCTCGTTGGATGTCGTCCCACGCTGCATTTTCCAGTAAGTAAGTGGTCTCCATTCGACTACTACGAGCTATGTGCCCCGCCAACTGCCAGTTTAGCTTACAAATCCTTTCAGCTATATTAATTTGTTGATTTACGCGAATAATAGGTACCTACATGAAGAACTGAAATAGACTTACGGATTTTACATTTCAGCTATGTATAAACAACTTTGTTTCTTCTACGCAATTCCTTATTTCTGTAATGTTAATTCGATAGGTAGAGAACATAACTCTCATAAATGTATAACTCTGACCTTGAGCGCAGAAAGCGTGACCAAAATAAAAACTAGTAAATGAATATATTATAAGACTAGCTGGGACCCGCGGTTTCACCCGCGTTTAATTTAAAAGAAATTTAGAGTACTTAGACATAGACACTTGACATAGAATATATATTGAATTCCAAGAGTTTTCTTTTTTTGCGCGGAACCCTAATTGTTTTTCTAAAAATAAAAGTTGCCTAAGTTATTCCTTATTACATCAGCTATCTCCCAGTTAAAGTCCCGTCAAAATCTGTGCAGCCGTTTCGGAGATTACCCGGAACGGCTCTGTTTAGACAGCAAAAAAATTAAAATTAGTTATTTTGTTATATGTGCCTGTTTAAGATAAACGTATATACTTTCATATCCATTTAGTAAAAAGCTGTTATTTTGACATTACAAACAGACACTTCAATTTTATTTATTTGTATAGATAACATCAATAGGTACAAATTATGTCATTGCATTTCGTTACTGTTAATACTTCCTATATAAACATTAAGCAAATGAATCATAATGAGATTCCGTCATTAGGTTATTGCCTTTTAAATTAAATTATGTAATCGGACAAGTTACATACCTATTATTACAATTGCAATACAAATACAATTACACTGGACGATTTCAGACTTTACAACTCTGAGTCAAGGTTGGGAATGATCTGCAGACGTAATGCATTGTATTAAGTAACCTGAGATTGTAATTGTTTATGTACAAGCATGGGTATATTAACCTCACAACGTTGTTACGTTTTGTATTTTACATAGAATGAACTTCTACGATGTGCAATACATGGATGTAATGCAGTATTATACTTGTGACCAGGAGTGAATTTAGTTGCAATAGCCCCCTACTACGGACTGGTCTGATAGAGCGTCATGCTCGAGGGACCACAAAACGGGATCGTTGGAGTCCCGCTAACACCCACACGGGCGCCGCCTCTTCATCAAACATCTTTGTATCTACCCTTAATCGCCTTTTGCGACACCAATGTGTGAGGGATGGCTTGTCCGTTTCCGGGAACCACATGAAGTTTTAACAGCAAGTGAATAATAAATGAAACTCTCTTGGATGGAGGCCTTTTGGGCTTCGCCTGAAACCTTGATTAGCAACATGGCCGGGCGATGCGTGCGAGGAGCTGAAATATTTAACTATGCTGTTTAAATTTATATTAGAATTTAAGGTACTTCGCCATAGCAACGGTAAGCCTCATGGAGGAGTGGCTGGAGAGGCGGCATGGTAGCCTCACTTACCTGCTCACACAGATACTCAGCTGCGGCCTGATCTTTAACGCGCCTGTTTCAGGCAGTAACCTACCTAAGCTTTTATTTTAGTAAAGAATAACAGGATATCAATATAGTTCCAGAAAAAGGGAGAAGACCCCAGGTTGTCACCACTGTTGAGACTGCCTCGAAGTCACAGCGCATACACACGTTAAAAGAGAGCCCAGCTTGGGCAATACAGCACTGTGACCTCGTCACTATTACGCCATGGCTCGGAGTGACACTAGTGGAAAACCGTCACTTTCTTTTACGAAGTGATAGGCGTGTTCATAACGGCTACATATTGATAACGCGTTATAACGATGCGTGATTTAAAAATCACCTATTACTTTCTGCGTTATAATATATTAGGCTACTGGCAGTAGTCTCGTGTTAGTAATAGTAATATGTAGTGGTGGCCATTAAGGGGGCCCATCTTGTGAGTGGCAAGCCACCGTCTGCCACAGAATTTCACTTTAAAGGTTCAAAGGCAGACGCCGTTGTTTCCGTTTTTAGAAGTATATAATCCATTTAGCACCTTAGACCTTATAATTGTAGTTTCCATCTTAACCTATATACAGCAGTTTTACACCTTCGGGACAATCCGAGACTGCATTTTATAGTGTAGCCATAGAGTCCCCGGTTAGTTTCCCATTGCATTATAGATTAAAACTCTCTAAAGGACCCATGTCTCCGCGCAAGGCTATCAACAGACCGAGTTTCCCCTTACAGGGGATATAAACCCGTGGCAAGAGAGACATGTAGATAATAATAATATAGCCCTTTATTCAGATCAATGTTACAATTATATGAAAAAGAACAATACATGAAAAACTTAAATTCAAATAAGACTAGATTTAAGTCTATTATTTGAGTTTTACTTATTCTCTGTAGATCTGTTTGCCAGTCGGCAAAGGCCTCCTCCAACCTTTTCCACTCATATCTTTCTTGAGCCACCCTGTTCCATGTGACGCCTGCCACTCATCATCATCCTATCTTTATTGTGGTCTCCCTCTTTTCCTTTTACCTTCTCTTCTCTCTCTCTCTCTATTCGAAAAACCTGTTCCCGGTACAAAACCGGGCGGCTCAAAGCGAAACGTAACTGAATACCCCTATTTTAAGTGACTTGTCAAGTTATTAAATATTTTAAGACATACCTACCACTTTACTCATTACAGATGTCAAGTTGAACTTTAGAGATACCAAATAATTGTTGCTAGGTTAAGTTCTACAGTTAAATCTTAATCTTATTTGAGTATTTTATTGTGACAAATCGAGCTATTGTCAATATTACTAATGTAGACAATCATCATATCGGCCATTTATACGTCCACTGCTGAACAAAGGGCTCCCCCATAGATTTCCACAACTGTGTCATCATTTTGGGGGGTATCTGCCAATACTCACCACACTTAGCAGGCGGGTTGGTGAGCGCAGTATGGCTACCGTGTCACAGAATAGACGCTGCTGCCCATCCCTCTGGTTTAGAATCCATTAGAGTCGTCTTTTACGACATCCATGGGAGGAGATGCGAGTGGTGCTATATTCTTAATCCTGACACCACATAACACCACCACCACCACCACCACAGATAACATTGATAAATCAATTTGTCAATCTGAACTCGACAAATAAGAGATATTATGTTAGATTTTGATGGAACTACTCATAAACGATTAGACATGTTCGTGTCAGTTACTTACAGGAAAACTTACTCCCGCCTAGCGTCGCCAGATGGTATCCAAATGGAGGACAAGTCGTCCGTATCCACGAATTCCCCTCTTTTTGTGTCGTGGGTACATTTACAGGCATAAATCTCACATGCACAAACACCCAAACCCGAAACAACTATCTGGTTTTTTTTGGGACAAGCTCGCCGCACGTTCCCGACCACTGCAACTCCTGTAAGCCAGGGTCTACAATGGCGATCATCGATCAATGAAGCTCGGTGTGTCCCAGAGAAATGAATAACTTGTCTTGGAACCCGCACCGAAATTAATCAGAAAAGAAAAAGGAGGAGTAGGAAAGAATATACGTTCCACTTCAACACCACCACAACAACTATTTGTTTCACCGAAACAACTATCTGTAGATTGTAAAAATACTTGATCCGCGCGGGTATCGAACCCGCGGCACGTAGCACAGCAAGCTAATCGTTTCGCCACTACTCTAACCGTGCCATCTCTCATCTACCGAATGTCCTTCCTATTTCAACTGTCGCGCGTTACCCGATCTTTGATCCACCACGAACGATTCTTTACTTGCGCTTATACATAGGCTGCACTAAAAGTATCGGGAATGGAATATTTCCACTGTTCCTGTCATATTAAAATCTTTTTAATTGAAAACTCCTTGGTTTTACAAATCGAATACCATTTATTTATTTAAAAAAAGATTCACGGTCTTGTCACAAGGTTTTGTCAAACTTGTTTAGTCGTTGAGAAAATGGAATTGACTCGAGAAAATTCAAGAGCGATGATTTATTATGACTTTCGAAGTGGTTTAACACAAAAACAGTGTGTTGACCGGATGATTTCTGCATTTGGTGATGAAGCCCCATCCAAAACCACAATTTATCGCTGGTTTGCTGAATTTCAACGTGGACGTGTCAAGCTCAGTGATGATCCTCGTCAAGGTCGTCCAAAAACTGCAGTCACCCAAGAAAACGTTGATGCTGTGCGTAAGCTGATTGAGGAAGATCAACATGTGACATACCGCGAAATTCAGGCAACTTTAGACATTGGCATGAGTCAAATACAAATAATCTTGCATGAACAATTAGGTGTAAAAAAGTTGTTTTCCCGATGGATACCGCATTTGCTATGTGAAGAGCAAAAAGCGGCTCGCGTTACTTGGTGCGTCAGAACTCTCGAAAGATTCCACGCAGGATCCTCAAATGCTGTATACAACATCGTATCAGGTGACGAATCCTGGATATATGCGTACGAACCCGAAACAAAAAACCAGTCACGAGTTTGGGTGTTCGAAAATGAGTTAAAGCCAACAAAAATTGTTCGTTCACGGAGTGTTACAAAAAAAATGGTGGCCACGTTTGTCTCCAAAACCGGCCATGTTACGACTATTCCTCTTGAGGGACAAAGAATGGTTAATGCAGAATGGTATGCTAGCATTTGTTTGCCACAGGTCGTTTCTGAACTCCGTAGAGAGAACTGCAACCGCCGCATCATCCTCCATCACGACAATGCGAGTTCTCACACCGCGCACAGAACAAAAGAGTTTTTAGAGCAAGAAAACATAGAATTATTAGACCATCCGCCGTACAGCCCCGACCTAAGCCCTAATGATTTCTATACTTTCCCTAAAATAAAGAATAAATTGCGTGGACAGAGATTTTCATCACCTAAAGAAGCTGTGGACGCCTACAAAACGGCCATTTTGGAGACCCCAACTTCCGAATGGAATGGTTGCTTCAATGATTGGTTCCATCGTATGGAAAAATGTGTCAAATTTCGCGGAGAATACTTCGAAAAGCAATAAATACATTTTTAAATAGTAATGTTGTGTCACTTCCTTGATTCCCGAAATTTTCAGTGCCGCCCTCGTACTAACACCATAATAAGGATAAATTCTATAACTCATAAAAATGATGATCAGCTGCTATCCACACCTATATAATGAAATCTGTCTGTGATTTCAAAATAAATGCCAAAATTTTAGTGAACACTTTGTCTGTCTGTCTGTCTGAAAGTTTGTCTCGAACAGGCTCCAAAACGGCTCATCGTACATCAATAGAAAATTTAGATTTGGTTAAAACAGGAATTTTTACTTTGTGTATGTTTCATTTTGATATCCTGCAGGGTTCAGAAGATATGAATATAAATATAATTTACGGGTAGCGAAGCGGGCGGGTACCGGCTAGTTTATTAAAATAGTTCTGACAAAACATATTAACAAATACAATATTTGTATTTCGTTTTATGTAAATATGTCCTCCTTTTCTTCTGAAACCCTTTTTTAAGTCTTATAATCTAGCAACCCTACTGCCGAACACGGATTTTGAGGTACAAAACAAAACACAAAATGGGAATAAATTATATTTACTATAATATAACAACAAATTATAAATTCACGAGACACAAGCGCCGCGAGTTTTACCATACAGAACTTAAACAGAAATAACTTACATAGTTAATTCAGTATATTTTGGTAGATCTAACACAAATTCGTACTATATATACATAATATATTATCTATGTAAATAAATTGGCAGCAATCGCCATTTACAATTTAAAACTTAATCCGTGATACCGCCATTTTCTTTATTTAATTAAATCCAATTACATAAATTATTATTACGGATTGTGATACTTGTTACTGTAATTATATGAGCAATTGTATAGAGACCTCAGAATGGAAAATATTATATCAATTTTATTGCCTACTCTTTGGGAGAAAAAAAAAAAGCATAATACATGTGTATATCTCTCTTAACTTTTGCAGGGGAGGGGGTATCACCCCTTTTAAGTGCATCAAAACATGTCAACTTTACTTCTTAATAAACATTTTCTATTCTGTGGTATAATATTTTACATGTGGAATATTAATGCACAAAGCGGTTGTAGAGGAAGACTGTTTATACGAGTGACATAATTGAAGGTGGGTATTCAGTACACGACTCTCATTTCAAATATGAATACATTAATTTGTTGCCAGGAATAAGGTATGAAGGGTAAATTGATCAATACTATTTTACATACTTTTATTACAATGATATTTATCGCGAAGGTCGTCAGTCGGGTGCGCTCACGCAAGGGTGACCACGCTTTGCGAAACTTTTTCCAATATTGTCATAATCGTAATTTTTTTTATGAATGAATTATCACATGTTGAATATGTCACTCGTTGAACCAGTCATTCTGTATTATAATTATGTACAAAATACTACAAAAAAAGCATCTATTTTTTCTACAGTATGTAATGGTTGTCGTCGACATCGACACCTTGAACATGGGCTCCAGTGGACAACAACTAAAAAATCGTACTATTTTGAAGCAATAACAGTCCGATGACCATGCACGGATTATAAACACTAATATTAGCCACTCGACTTATTAAAATAATTATGGCTCGTAACCTTATACACGTACGTACGGTTACATAATATCTAGCTATAAATATCCAGTATAAGCTGATCTCTCTATGTATGGGCTTCTCGTACAATGAGAGGTCAAGCTAAACTGGGAATGTAGAGCTTGATGTGTAGCCGTATCCAGCCACCGGCTATGGTAGTGCTTGGGTCTTTATGTAAGAAAATCGGGGCAGTTATGTCCGATAAACATCTGAAAAATCCGTCATCTGAGACTTCTGTGTGGTCCTTAGTGTACTGGAGCCGTAGTGCTGGTACATAAGGCTTCTTCTGTAGCTACGTTCTAAAACTATATTCTCTGCTTATTTTCAAGACATCGCTGGTAAAACTAGTAAAGCATCTATATAAATCTGGCAGTGCAAGTTAGTTAAGTTATACTTTAATAATTAAGTTTCGTTTTTTGCGTCTGCAGTAAATTGCACATTATTATAGTAAATAATTTTGATTAAAACAGATATAATATTGCTAGCATATACATAAAATATATTACACGAATATTACGCCTAGATCTTAGATTTTATCACACAATACGTCGTTAAGTTATTAAGTGAAAGGACTATTGAGACACGGAATAGTAGTCAAATGGAATACGAATACTCAATATTTGAGTTGTGCAGAGTACTAAAATCCTGTCTTCGACGTAGTGTCACCGTTTAAAGATCAGAAGCTACCTCACTCAAAAAGCAAGGCAGTAGCAATGTTTTTTCTGGAAGCGGCTAGATTTGAAGCCAGTGCTGCAGACAAACGTGAGATAACAATACTTTGCAATAAAGAAATGGTATGAGATTAATGTATCCTATAGTGATTCAATATAATTTAGGGACAGGCCCACTTTGCACACCCACCTTGCTGCACTTATATGCAAAAGTTGTAACCTTGTTGTGTGTTTTTCACTTGCTAGGCAAGTTAGCGCTGCTAATGCGACGGCAGGCATGTGACCGTACACCTCGGAATTACTATCACCGTTTGTATGAAGAGAGCTACGTGTTTTCTTTACAAGTTGGGGACTCTCACGACGATAATAGTGTTTCTGCGGACGCTAGCATTCCATTTATTACTACTCCGTGTACCGAAATTAAATACGGAGTTCGATTAGGTTTTATACAGTATACTCTTGCTTTTAATAAGTCTAGTTTAAAAGTTTACCCAAAGTAGTTTCATTGGTAATTTATATAGTCTAGTTAAAATATTTCAATCATAAAATAATGTGTAGTTTATTAGAGTAGTAACACAATCGGCGAGGTTAATCAACGCGCGGTCAGTCTATAGATGGGTGACGGCACATTGTTATTTGAACTGATCGTCTCCATGCTTCAGAGGGCACATAAATTCGCTGGCCCCAGTTGTTTTCATTAGATGGCAGTCGTTTACCCAAGCATAGGGCCATTGGGACACTTGAACTCTGACATAATGTTCGCCCCTAATCAAACGAAAAAAGTACTAACTCTAGGAGTAAAGGTAATATAACGTTGGTAAACAGTTTAGAGAGCCAGTCTCTATAATTCGTTGCTGTACGACTGTAGGAAACATTTTCTTACTATATATGATTCATTGATGATTTTAATTAGAATTTGAAACAGTATTTATTCACAGCAATATATGTAATAAATTAACAAATTAATTAAATTTCTCATAATATAATTCTTTTATACTTAATACTCTGTTGACTTAAAAATACCACTAAATCGAATTAAAATATTGGTACCATAGAACATATCATATTATACTGGACGAATCCGAAGAGTAATTTTCAATAACCGATTTTGTAAATCTTTGCCAGCCCAATCACATACCTGGATATTATTATTTTACACGGAGCGGCAGCCATCTGTCATCCACAACCCAACTACTGGAAGACAGTGGCTTAGCTAGCGGAGGGCGCAGGATGTGGCCTTGCAAATTCCTCTAGAAATGAATTGGAATGGAAATATATCGCGTTTAATTAATTCATTTTATATAATTACATACACTATTTCCGTAAGCTATTTCATTTCAATGGATGCTATTCGCGTATACTTCAGAAAATATAAAGAATTGTAGGATAAAACACAATTTTTTTTAAGGGTATTTCGTGTCCTTGCTTTGTGACACCAAACACTTCAACTGTAAGTCAAGATATTTTTGACAATTTGAACAATCGAACGTAAGGCTAACCCAATATATAAATGTGACATTAAAGTCAGAAGTAAGATATTTTAAAATAATTTATTTTTCGCTATGTAAGCTATTTTTATTATGAATAAACGTTATTTTATTACAATAAATAATTGCTTCATTATTATTTAAATATGTTTCATGAAAATCATAGTTTACACTTATCGGATTAATATTTTATTTAACGGTGGATTTGTCGGTTTTCATAAACTTGAATCCATTTGAACGAACTGAAATAAGGCTAACTCAAAATATTAATTCGACATTAAAATCAGAAATAAGAGATTTGAAACCTATTCATTTTTAATATTGAAACTTTATTAATAAATGTTTAATTATTACAATAAATAATTATTTCAACATGTTTTATTAAAATCATAGTTTACACTTATCGGATTAATATTTTATTTAACGTTGGATTCGTCAGTATTCATAGATTTTGCCATTTTAACAAACGAACACAAGGCTAATACAAAATATTAATATAACATTAAGTCGGAAAACAAACTTTTTAAAATTATTTCTATTTTTTTCTATTACGTTTTAATATTAAAACTTTATCAATGTTTTTTTATAACAATAAATAATTATTTCAACATGTTTTATGAAAATCATAGTTTACACTTATCGGATTAATATTTTATTTAACGTTGGATTTGTCAGTTTTCATAGGGTAACACTAAAGATATCCATATCCGCCCGGGGGCCATCCATGCTAGCTACGCCACTGCTTGAAAATTCGTATCCTTATGTTACCATACCAGTTGTCGGTTATATATATACTGACAGTCAGACAGACAGACATTTAGCAAAAGTACCTTAATTATTATAATTAACTGCTTCTAGGTTCTTGTCCTTCGAAAATGGAGAAAATAACCTCATCTCAATAGAAATTAATTTAAAAGATAATTCTCGTACCGTCTCCAGATAAGTCTCGAGTTCCAAGCCCCAATATGGGGTGGCCTTCGACGATGTTAGTTTTACGACAGAGAGCAAGGGCAATGTCCCACCATTGCGCCACTTCAGATCGCTGGGGAACCAATAAAAATCACGAGTAATGATGTAACAAAAAAAAAACATCCGAAATGTTTTATCAAGAAGCGTTCGTTTTCTTATTCGCTTTCTCATTTACTATACGGAAATGCAATCGCAGATCTGAGTATCCTTTTGCTATCTACGATGAACTACCAAGACCTAACTCATATTGTTCAGGACGGGGATAACCGTGTTATTTTGAACTAACTCGCGCTTTCGACCGCTAGCCCACAAGAATTGTACATTTTCCGGGGTAGAGTGGCCTATGTCACTCTCCGTGCCATAAACTATATACAAAATATCACGTTGATCCGTGCTTCGTTGCTGCGTGGAAGAAGGACAAACTAACAAACACAACACTTTTTTTTATTACACTATTGTATTATGAATACAGTGCGGCCGCCCAGAGAATGTGGTCCAGACATCTGTTAATTGGTCCAGTTTCTGTTACATTAAAGATTTGATTTATCGCTACACTATTTAAGTTTATTATATGTTAACGTTACTACATTAAAATCATATTATTTATGAAATTTTATCTTTAATATAAAAGAAACTAGACCAAATAGATGTCAGGAACGCATTCTCTCGGCGGCCGCACTTTAGTGATCAGAAATTCGGGTGCAACTATGCCTAAAGTTGGGGAGCTAGCAGAATATAGACATGAATTAATGAAGCAAAAAACATATACGTATAAAAACATTACTACAATTTGATTAATAAAATTAAGAATCTAGTTAATGCTTTTCACGCTGTCGGAATTCCGAGACTTTTTATTTGAATCTATAAATTTATGGCTTATCCATACAATTTTTTCGTTGGAAAAAATTAGGTTTAGGTATCGCACGCGAACTTTCGATCACAAATTATAACAGTAAGGAAAAATTTCTCTAGTAAAAGACAATTTTAAGTTGTAAGAGTTATTGTAAATACAGTAAAGCTGCTTGTGACCACTTCATCTGTGAATTTACGGACCGGACATGTGCACAAGCAGCCTTAGTCGAAATTGATCTCAATATTTTCTTTAGTGCCCTTAAGTCAAATGGCAGCTTTAGTTAAGCTCGCGGATCCCACTTAAGAGGTAATTGATGCTGTGTTGCTGTTAGAAAAAAATGTTAGTTAGCTCTTGGTAGACCAACACGTAAAAACAATCAACATTCTCCTATATTATGTGTACATAGATTTATAATCTTATAAATAGCTTCACACAAACAGATTATGCATCCAGTTAAAATTAACTGATATTCCATTTATACGTATAATCTTCAGGTTCTACTAACCAGGTCAACTACTGCTTGCTTTGGGAGGGGTATGGCGTTCACATAGAATCACTAACCGTGTCATTCCCGGCTAACTATAAGCCAGCCTCACTGTACTTGTACTATGGAGAGGTGGAGTTGTTATCAGACAGTAAAGTCAGCATCAAAGTCAGAAATAATTATTTTAACATTTTGAAAATAATTATTTCAACATTTTGAAAACAGTTATGTCAACATTTTGAAAACAATTATTTCAACATTTTGAAAATAATTATTTCAACATTTTGAAAATAATTATTTCAACATTTTGAAAACAATTATTTCAACATTTTGTAAATAATGACTTTAACAGAAATTCTTATTGTACCACAATCTTGACTATAAAGTCTATTTTAGATTATCGAGACTAATAAGAAAAAAAATGAAAGGTTTAATTTATAAAAACATTTTTTAAATTTGTACTATGATCACTTACGTCTGATGCTGACCGTACATCCATTTTTATACCCATAACATTTTGACTTTGCAATACAAAACAGTAATATCGTCAGTACCAACCAAGCCTGAATCCATTCTTGAGTGAGGAAGGCCTCCAGCCATGTACGAGAGAGAACTTAGCTGATATTATTCCGCCTGGACAGGTAGTGTAGTTTCGGCTTATACAAGTCGGAAGTGTCGTATCGTTGCACTTTGTTTCTTGTAACTGACTTGAACTTGCCGTTGTGTGCTTGCGGGGCGGCTTGCGTGTTCTGCTCGTAATTTTCGATTGATTTGTCACTTGAAGGGCTGTTGGGTAGATCTGTGAAAAAATTGTTGGTAAATCGTGGAAAGTTTGAGACATTGCTTTTTTATGTGATAGAATTGGCAAAGCATTGGCCTACGTAATGGTAAGTAGCTACAGGGATGCAATTCCTTAATTTCAAACATCCATACATCCTTGAATACAGAATTGAAATAATTTATTTATTTAGTTATTCCTCAAACTTACCACTATCACTACAGGTTTTAAAAAAAAACCTAATGCGATAGTGTAGCATACAATATTTTCATCTACTTGTTAATTAATCTTGTAACAAATTTACTTTACTTCTTAATTAATCTTGTAACAAATAATAAACAGTGCTACCTTTGTGAAATCACTCAGAGTACAATGGAATACGTCAGTCTCACTAGCTATGAGGTTGAGAGTGCGGAGTGCTCGCGTCAGCGGCGCCTCACTTAAGAGGTTGGTTCGGCCACGCGGCTCCACCAGCAGCCGTGGCTGTCGTCGGCGCCACACGTACCCGTCCGGAACACACAAACCTATCTGCCCCAGGATGTCGGCATTATACACCTTCCCTCTAAATATTTTGAACATGTACAAAATGAGTGCGAGATCCCTCCTGACCCTCAGTTCGTTATATCCAACCATGCCCAAAATAAATAAAGTTGGGTATAATAATGGATACAATGGATAAACACCATACAGCCGCGAGTATACGTATCTAACAAACTTATTCTGTACTCTCTCCAACATGAGCCTATATTTAGATTCGTGCGGAGCCCAAATGACTGCGTTACATTCTAACTGGCTTCTAACCAAAGCATTGTATAAGGCTATAACGGCTTTAATATTGGTAAAATCACGGTGAAAATAATGGTGACAACCAATTTTTATTTAGGTATTCCTTAAAACTCGTCCCCATGGCTCACCGTCTGCAACATATCCTTAAATAGCTTCAATCATGTCTTAGCGTGTACCAAATTGGTTTTTCATCGTCATTTTAATTTTGTATTGAAGGATGTATGGATGTTGGACCTTAAGGAATTGCACCCCAGCACCCAACACATCAGCAAACTACTGATTGCTGATGTACCGCGGTGGTACTGTAACGGACTCGGGGCTTGATGACGTGCTCATCATCATTTCAGCCGAAAAAGTCCACTACTGGACAGAGGCCTCCCCCAAAGACAACAACCGGTATGGATTTGTGTTGTGTGCTCATTGGGGGATTTTGCCATAACCGCCACGCTTGGCAGACGGATTGGCGATCGCAGTTAAGTTATAATTGTACTCGAAGGACGCTGCTGCCCATCCTGCGGCTAATCCCATAGTCGCCTTTTACGACACCCACGGGATGAGATGGGGTAGTCTATATATAGGTATTTCTTAGCTGGCACCACATGACTAGTATATTATAATAATAAATTTTGTCCCTATCGCCTGTAGTGGTGGCCATTTAGGAGGCGCATCGTGTGGCGAGTCATCGTCTGCGATATAATTTCACTTTAAAGGCTAAAGGCAGACGCCATTGTTCCCATATTAATTAAACTTTTCATTCCATGTAACAACCATTGCAATAGACCTTATCGTTATAGTCTCCATTTTATACACCACTGGCAACAATCCTTGACTTCATTTTATAGTGCAGCTACAGATTCCCCAGTTAGTGTCCCGTTACATTTTAGATTCCTTCCATGTGGTGTCTGGATTAAGAATATAGCACCACTCCATTTCCTCCCGTGGATGTCGTAAAAGGCGACTAAGGGAATCTAAACCAGGGGGATGGCAGCAGCGTCCCTTCTGTGAAACGGTAGCCATACTGCGCTCACCAACCCACCTGCCAAGCGTGGTGAGTATTGGCAAATACCCCCCAAAATGATGACACAGTTGTGAAAATCTATGGGGGAGGCCTTTGTTCAGCAGTGGACGTATAAATGGCCGATATGACATTTTAGATTGAAATTCTCTACAGGGACTCTTGAATGTTGCACCCATGTCCCCTCACAAGCCCATCAAAAGACCGGGTTCCCTCTTCATCATCATCATCAGAACCGCCAAAGGACGTCCACTGCTGAACAAATGCCTTCCCCTTAGATTTCCCCAACGAGCGGTTATATGCCACTCTCGTCCAACGACTGCAGCGGCCTTCACCAGGTCGTCTGTCCACCTCGTTGAAGGTACTTTCACGCTGCGTTTTTGCGCGGTCTGGTCTCCATTCTTCGATTTTCCAACCGACTTTAGTCGATTATTCAGAGAAAGCGGTAGTCGGTATATTTCTGATTTAAATACAAGTACTCACTATTCCTCCTAGGTCTTGGCAAGCCGACTCGTCTCGCCCTGCCCAAATATTTGGACTTTGTGGGGTTGGGCACCCTATTGTTGTTTGAAACCTCTTCACTTTCTGAAATATTTTGTAAATAGCATGTTTTAAATATATAAAAATTGTTGAATCATTCGCAAGCGCGGGAAATCTTATACACAGCTTAGTTCATGAGATTTAGACTTAACTACCTATTACAATAGATAAGTAAGTTGTTTGCTGCCTCAGCACCGAACCCTGGGCTTCTTTGGATATTTCATGGGCATTTTGTGAAACACATTTCATTTCAATATGCTGACAGGGTGTAATTAGTGAATAAACTATTCTATTCTAGAATTTACTACAGACTCTGCAAAAGTAAATTCTATTGTTATAAATGTCAGTATTAAGTGTATAGTCTATGGATATAAATGCACAAAATAACGTTCGCACTTAAAATTAAATTAGCTATTAAACTAAATGGGAAACAAAATAAGATAGAGAAATATATTTTTAAAGCAAGTTTGTTGCCATCAGCGCTTCGTTACCTCATGCTTCCCTGTAGATGTTACCAATGGATCACCTTGGGTTACCAATGCAATAATTAATTTCACGAAAATGGTTTTTAAAAAGGTTGGCAGACGTAACACACCTGTAACGACGTGTATTCCTAGAATACCACTAACGCAAGCAAGTTCTTACGTTTGTTTGCAGATACTGGATTGAAATAAACTTTGACGGTAAAGCAACGGTGGATCCAGGATTTGAAACCAAGGAGTAGCAAAAAGTGACTTAAACGAAATGCGGGATCTGTTTAAAGTACGGAACGATACGTGCTAGGGTGACCGCACCACAACAGGGCCCGTCGGAATGAGTGGCGAGCCGAGTACCTGCCGGAGGTGCCGTGAATACGCAAGCAAATCCCGCCCCGGTGGAAGGGAACACCATGGTGGTTTTAGTCGGTACTGTACTGCTACTCGTGCTGGAGCACACCCCTTCACTTTCCCCATGCAGAGTCTCAGAGGATATCATCATCATATCAGCCTAAGGACGTCCACTGCTGAACAAAGGCCTCCCCCATAGATTTTCACAATTGTGTCGTCATTGGGGAAATTTGCAAGTACTAGCCACGCTTGGCATACGGGGTTCTGAGCGCTGTATGCTATTGTTCCACAGTCGGGATGCTGCTGCCCATCGCTCGAGATGCTTCACACACATTTAAGAAAGGCTGATCGAACCGTTTCATAATAGTGGAGTTGGTAGACAAAAGAAAGAGATAGGTATACAATTTGAAATCAAATAACACAAGTACACCATCAGCGAGGTAATCGGCGAGGCTTAACCGGAATGCCTGCTGAGGATTCAGCGTGTTCCAAGGCGATAGCTTTTGAGGGCTTACACTTTTGGGTAGCTGAATCGGCGTGGGTGGCCGCAAGGGCTTGGGTGGTCTCCTTGCGCTGAGACGCCTTGTTGTTGCAGCGTGGGGTTTTCCCGCTTGCGAATTTCGCGATAATTGCGCTGTCCGATTTCTCCACATAGCACATAGCTAGGTGGCCCAGTGCAGAGGGTCCTGTCCTAGGGACGATCGCAGTGGCCACCTAGGCACTTGACGCATCTAGGTTTCGCAAAGCAATTGCATCCTTCTAGACTTCCCCTTTTAAGTCTGGAAACATTACATATTATGCTTTCGCAGATGCAAAAAAAAAACAAATACATACCCTCAGTTGTAGACGAGATCTGATCAGAGTCACTCAATTTCCTCATTTTTGTCAGCACATGCCTATTATTATTCTCCATACTTTCGACTTCGTCTAGCTTTCTCTTTAAATGCACCTCACTGTCAATACTTGACTCCGTACAGTAACCTATAGTAGGATTGTCAGCGTTATCTACAATATTACCGAGTATAATCTCCATAACTTCTTGCCGCGATGTTTTATTCACCATTTCTTCCAATCTAGCATCATAATCACTCGATAGTTCGAACGAACATTCAGATTTGACAGGACTAAAGACTGGCGCAGGGGATTTCGATTCGTAAGTTTTGTCCACAGGCAATGATATCTCTGTAGCTAAATTAACATTTTTAACAACATTTTTTGCAGTTATTGGTAGTTTCAAATGGCCATTTTTGTAGTAGTTTATAACTTCGTAAGATCCGAAAGTCGCGCAGACTTCTTTGAGTATGTTTTCTTCGTAGGTATCACAGTTTATAACATATATTTTGTTTGAAACTAGGTTTGCTTCTATGAATGATTTTAAGAAGCTGCTAAATTGATGTCTTTTTAGTTCTGCGTCGAATTTTTCTTGTTCGGCGAAATATCTGAAGCAGTCTTCTTCATAATTTTCTGGTATTTTAGTAATTGCTGTATCAGGGTTTTTAGTCGTTTTGGTTTCTGGGATTTCAATAGTTTCGGATTCTGGTATTTTGATGGTATCTTTTTCAGCAATATTGTCAGTTTCCGTTTTAGGAATTTCAGTAGTTTCAGGAAGTTTTTCACCCATAGGTTCATCAGTCTCCGACAGTTCCTCAGTAATGATGGTGACTTCAAAATATTCTGTCCGTTTCTTGTTCTCGTCTTCATGTAAATTATCCCTCGCATCCTTTTTGTTTTTCTCTGAAGCTTTACTGTATTCTGATATTTCATCCATTAGCTGGGAAAATGGTTTGTTTTCGTTGTACGTTTCATTGTTATCATTCTTATCCATGGTCAGTTTTGCATCTTCTTCCTCGTTGACTTCTATATCATTAACTGGTATGTCCTTAGCTTCATTTAAGACTTCATTTTCTGTTATTTTTTTTATTTCATCCCCCACATTTTTTTTTACTCTGGCATCAGACTCATTGGGAACTTTTTCATCTGCCGTTTGTTCAGTGTCACAAACCTTTTTTTTATTTTCCACTATATTGTTGATTTCATTACCTCCACAAGCGAATTCTAATTCAGGCCCAGGTATACTAGAATACACCTGACTCAGACTAGGCCGAACATTTGCCTGAAATTCAAGAAGTAATGCTGCTTCTTGATTCATTCGCTTCTGTTCTTCATCTAGGAACTTTCTCATCTTCATCATTCGTTTAGCTTCCTCCAAATTTGCGGCAAATTTGGGCTTTTTTAGCGTCACATCTGGAACAAAAGGCAGTCTTGGAGGACTTGCAATAGGAATTTCTAAGTGGTTCTCAATTCTGATCGGTTTTTGAGTAATCTTTGTATCAGTAGCCGTAGTTACCCCATGATCTTTATCACTGGGGCTAGCTGAATTGCTTGTGGACACATTATCTGACTTTGAGTTTGATTCCTTATTATCTTTTTTATTTTCAGTAGATTTTGTGGCAGATTGGTTTTGGGACCCTTTGGAGGAAGAGCTGCCGTCATTAGAATCTCTGTCTGTCGAGCGCCTACTATGGTTGCCCCTACCAGACAAACTATAATGGTCATCAGTATCTTTCTTATCCTTTTTCTTATCTTTGCCGTCATGTTTGCTCTTGCTACTACTTTTTCTATCTTTGTCAGAGCGATGGGAGCTCGATTTTGAATCTCTTTTATCTTTCGAACTTCTATCGGAACTTCTCTCAGATTTATCTTTATGGGTTGATGAAGACCTTTTGTCTTCTGAAGACTTTTTATCGTTTGAATGTCTCTGGCTTGAACTAGAGCTTCTGTGGGATTTTGAATCTCTACGGCTTGAACTACTTTTATGAGAGGAACTCCTATGTTTTGACGAGTCTCTACTATCTTTCTTATCGGTCCGGTCTTTTGATTTCTCTCGCTCTTTATGACTGGACCTAGATTTACTGTGATCATCTTTAGACTTTTTGTCATGTCTGCTACTATCCCTTGAAGTGGACTGTTTGGATTCCGATTTCTTATCTTTGCTACTAGAATATCTGTGTGAATCTCTGGATCTATTTGAACTCTTGTGACCACTCCTTCTTTCATCACTCTTTTTATCTCTTATATCTTCTGAATTCTGTTCAGTTTCTGGTACTTTATCTGTGTTAGTCTTACTATTCACATCGCTTTCGTAGTCGATTTGTAAATTGTTGCTGTTAGAACTATCGTCATACACTGGCGTGTTAAAAGTGTTAATGTTAACTTGATTATTAAATTGATAGGTCAGATTCACTTGCTCACTATCCTTCTTTTCCGTCTTTCCTTCTAGACTATTCTCTGAAGACTTCGACTCAATAGCGAATCTGAAAGAACTGGGCTCTTTTTTATCATTATCTTTGCTGTCAGAATCATTTTCAAATGCCTGTTGAGCATCACATGAGTTTTCATTGTTGTAATTCCTAATTGGAGTTAACGGAGACATATTTCTTCTTAAAGATGAATCGCTACTTGAATCATCATCACTGTGAACGCCTATAGGTTTGAAAAATTGGTCTTTCTCGTCTTTTGGAAGTGGTATCTCATCAGGGTGAACTAGTTCAGAAGATATATTAGGTTCCTTCGGCAGTTCTATATTTTCCAGATCGACTTTCGGCGGGCTATTGTCTGGCGGCGGAATATTTTCTAACCTTATGTCATTATGTATTGATATTCCTGCGATATCTATATCAACATCAGAATAATTGGTAAGTTCGCTTACAGTAGGTAGTTGCGATTCCCCATCACCTTTAGATTTTTCTGGTTCAGAAACTAAAGATTTTTCCTCATCCTTTTCTTCTTTTGGTTCTTCCACCCCCATTTTTGTGTCATCAGTAATATCTTCATCCATAGGTTCAGTTTTATCATCATTGCTTTTGACTGAACCAGGACTGACTGCTTCTAAATCTGTTGGTAGTAGATCATCTGTACTTATTTTGCCATTGGAAGTTTCTGCAGAAGGTGCCGTTTTCTTCTTGGATATGCCTAAGTAGTTGTACACCAGGTCTTCCACTTGTGGTATGAATACGGAAGCAACTTTTGGGTTAACAACCTGGTCAACAATCCTTTCAACGCCTTGCTCTAAATAGTTTCCACTGCAAAAAAATAAATGTTTATTAAAAAGTGTAACTCGATACTTAACATCCTTAGCAAGTAACTCTTTGTGGCAGCATCATTAACATTCCAATGTGTTCAATGCACTAGTAAGCAAAATACATCTTGATTCAAGTCAAAGTGATGCATGAAGCCGCGTCTGATCTGAACATTTCAGCATTGCATGAATGCAATGCGTTTTATGATACACTAGTATGCATGGACAAATCTCACAGTCAAGCTAACCATTACATTAGCATGACCCGGTATTACACGTCTACACGTCACGTCCAGACGTCATTTAAGCCGAAAGACGTCCACTGCTGGACAGAAGCCTCCTCCAAAGATTGCCACAACAACCAGTTTGGGTTTGTGTGCACGACCCCCCAAGGTTTTGCCATAATCAGACATACTCGTAATTTTGGCAGACGGGTTGGCGATTGCATGCAAGTTAAAATGTTCTCGAAGGACGCTAGCTCTTCTTGCAGTTGAAGGTTGTAAAAAAGGTTAATATCATATCCATGTAGAAAGGTATACTTAGAAATATTGTAATCGATGCTAAGTCTCAATCTATCCGTGCTACATTATTGACCACCATCCCTATATTCAAAACTATACGAAGTGAAGAGATCACAACGCACTTAATACTGCATAACATAAAAAGTACATCTTACTCTAAAATGTGTTTTCTAAGCTTTTCCCTGAGCTGGTTCTTGTTAAGGTCTGCATTCCAGCACTGGCGCGATAAGAAAGAGGACACGGAGTTCTCCACGCGCTGCCTCAGGTTCTGGTATGCTGGCCTCGTGTCTACGTCTGCGATACAGTCTTTGCGGAACTGTAGATGCAAGGGGAAATGTTTTTTATGACTAAAGATAAGTTAACCACTATTTATATATTTATCATCTCTTTATATACTTCCTAGGTAAGGATCCTAGGAAGTTCTTTATATAAATCAATAATTCTTCCAATATTGTAAATATGAAATATTAGGTAGCCCCTAATGTTATTAGTCATTGGCTGACAGCATAAGTTTGTCATGCTCACTAAAATGTCTTATTGGTGGCAGCATTGTCTGTTGGGTGGTTAAGTTTCTTGCAATATAGTTGTGCTGGCCATGCTGATACCTTCTGTCTACGGGAATCTTGTTAGATAAGGATAATTTAATTATCATTGTACAAATGTATTTATCTCACATTTGCCTATCTCTCACGTAAATCTTTTAACAATTCTATAGACTGATATTTCACAGAATATTAAAAATAGTATCCATGTAGTTTCTTGCCTACTGTTCTCCATAGGACTAGGATAAAAGCTTCATTAAAATTTTATGGACGAGTGAGTGATTGTTTTTTGAGATTGTTGAGTGTTTCTTGAAACCTATTTGCTAAGTACAAAGTTGATATGATCATGATGGCAGATTTTTCGGTGATAATTAATATATTTTTCCCTAACGACTACACTGGTACACCGACTACAATCCATGATTGTAGATTATGTTTACCCTTAAAGTAGAATGGTAGCAGGTTCAACTCCAGCACAGAAAATATGTCCGTTTATCTGTTGGTCAGCCTAAGGATTAGCCATTATGAATTATACTCGTTCAAGTATTATTTTTTCAAACTAGTATTATAAACGGAATACTTTGTTAGTTTCTTTGGAGTTCATGCAAATACTACTGAACCAATTGACATAAAACATGTATGATGGCTTTTAGTTTCCAGATTTCTATCTGCATTTAAAATAGTTATACAAAACAGTAAATGTGAGCATCGCCATTAATGTTATATAATATTTAGTACTCAATTATATTGTCTTTGCCTTTTGTCAGGCAGTATATGTCTGTCCGCATTTTAAAATGCCTTGCTGGTGGGGGTGTTGTGTATCATGTTGCTGGGTTCTCTACAAAATGGTTGAGCTGAGCGATGCTGATGCATGAGTCATGCCTGTGAACGGGTGCCGTATATCAGGACTGGTCAGCTGATGACTGCCATGGTAAAATTACATACCTCCTGTTCCTTTTTAACACGTTAACATTTTTCTCAGTATACACTTTACCACAGTTTGTATCAATGATTATTGTTGGTAATTGAAATTAAAGATTATCCATAGTTTCCTTAAAGACAAATAGTTTAAGACAAATAACAAAACAGGATTATTGAGATTAATCATCGTTATTGAAATAAATGTCATAGGTAGTCATTATAATATTTTCTGTCAACATATCCCATTTAACCATTTAATTATGATTTTGATCAGTAGATTAAAAATAAATATTTGACATACTGTATGATGTATGAAACTGGGATAAGGACACACTTGGTGCTGGAATGTTGAATTCCTCATCAAGAAACCTTATGAAGAATGAGTCTTCACATTGTTAATATCACAAACTTACAGTTTTAATGAAGGGCATTTCATTATTAATCACTGTTGCACTTTTTATATTCGTTTTTGTACTTAATAGCACTAATAGATCTTACTCATATTATAAATGTGAGAGTTTATATGCAGCTGAACAAACCGTTTGAGGCTAAGAATATCCATCAATCCATTTAATCCCATGGGTGTCGTAAAATATAGTTAGACGCCTATGGGGTTCGCCGGAGGTTAAGCAGCAGTGTCCTTTGAGTACATTTATAACTCAACTGCCAACACGTCTGCCACACATGGCGATTATGACAAAAACACCCAACGAGCACACAACGATCGAACGATCTTATGGAGAGGCCTAAGTCCACCAGTAGACTTTCTTTTCAGCTGAAATAATAATGATGATAAGCGGAATGGATATGAATTACATTTGGCAGAAAGATAAATGATGTCTTTGAATAAGACATAAGAATGTTTATTGGGTTAACAATTACCCATATGGACTTAAATGAATTCTATCGCAAAATAAATCAAGGGTAGCAGCAGTTATTACAACTAGTTTTTTATAAATTGGGGCAATTCAAATTCAATGTTTTTATTTCACATAGGCACTTAACAAAAGTCAATAATTAAGGTGCAAGTCAATATTAGTTTGTATGGAGAATGGACGAGAAAACTCGGTCATCAAACTACAGCATTGTGGGATGGTTCACTTCACTAGTATGAAAATAAGTACACTTAAAAAAAACACCATGTTAGTAAGTAGTATCTGAATTATTATCAATAAATGAAACTCATTGATAATAAATGCTAGATACAAGTTAATAGAATACCAGCACTTGGATTTCCTGATGTTTTTATATGCAAAGGTACAATTTGGAAATTGAATAATTCACAATGGTTTATTTCTTACCAAACAATAATCATTTTATTAAAAAAACTTTAGTTTTGCTTAAAATAATGTTTAATCATTAAATGTTTTTTTAGATTACTTATTTAAGTAAGCCATGCTCAAACACTACCTATGTTTAAGAAAGTGTTGAAGGAGCATTACCCTGTCTCTCATTTTTCTTCTCCTTTCCCAGTTATATTTGATATTTATTTTATCCATTGTTTTATACATAAAATATTTATTGTAATGTTATTTATTTTATATTATTACATCTAAGTGATATAGTGTATCTTGTATTTAACACGTTACAGACCAATATCTCTCTTCCAGTCAATTCAAAAGTAGTCTAGAAGATATTGCCTTGTACGATAAAACTGCCCATTATACACTTGTCTTGGATAATGTGTGTCCTTTATGTGTTATATGGTGTACAGTAAATAGCGTATAAATAAAAAAAAACTTTTTTCTGGATATAGTAAATTTTAGATTTATCCAATATATCTGTTTAGTTACAAATTTCTGATTATATTTGAGGGGTTAATGTTATACAAATCAGTTATTTAATTAAAGTAAATGGCTATTGACTCTGGCTGGCTGGTTGGCCTGCTATTACATGGGACATCAGATGGTCTGATGAGCACTGTATACTCCATGTTAACCCTACCGGGAATACTAGCAAGAACTTATGTTATATGTACTACTATATGTTTCTTTATCTCTTCATCGGTAAGATCCTCTGCAAGGAGGAATTCAGTCTTTTGATAGGCTAACATGGTGAAATGGGTTCAATATACTGAGGCTCTTTAGACAATTTTATCAAAATATTATGGATCACTAGCTGTGGAGTCTATGACTGCAATATAGAAATACAGTCACAAATTGTTCCGGGTGGTGTAGGACTGCAGTGTGTAGTGAGTAGCCTGACTAGTTGTTCAGGTATAGTGAGATGTATAAATAATGCTATATCTATATAGTTCTACAAATATCACTAAATCAATAGTATCAAATGAAAATGATAATAATTACTCAATCAACCTGAGCTAATGCCGTCCATTGGTGGACATAGGTCTCTTGTAAGTTTGCACTAGAACATTCATGTAATATGAAGCTTGTAAAAGCATATGTAATAATAAAATAAATATAATCATTTATATATGTGCAAGTTTAATCTATTTTCTGACATAAAAATGTGTAGTTTTTGCTGGATTATAAATTCTTTACTTTTTGCATAGTTTTTACAATGCATGATACAAAGAGCTAAACATATTATACATACAATATTAGCTTATTAGAGAACTTAATTTTTTATCTTATCATGCTAAGAGATCTATGAGAGATCTGTGCATGCACGTAGCATGTATATTTTGATGTCGATATTTTCTGAGATAAATAGTAATAAAATATATATATAATAATTCTACTGACAAGAAAAAATATTTTATGGCCATCAAGTTTTTGAATATACAGACAGATGACCGAGTACAGACCTGATAATTTCGATAGGTAATCGCACTATCCATATTGTTATTTTATAAAACATTGAAATATTTCTTTGCATGAGTAGAGATAATAATTTGATTGAAGAAAGGGACACACAAGGTCAGAGTAAAATGGCGACTTGAGCCCTAAGAACACCTCGAGATGAAGGCCTGATGATATTACATAGTGATTCTGCTTACCTGATCAAAGATACCCTTCGATTTTAACTCATAAACTAGTTGATCTACCAAACGAGGATCCCCAGGCAAGTATTGCAAATGTGCCATATTTACGGCATCAAATTATTCTGAAGTAAAATAATTACAAATCTATTAGTTTATGCTTTTAATACTATTTTATTATTTAATATTGGAAACCAAAAATATTTTAAACTACTACGAAAAAGAAATACGACAAACACAGTCAATGTTCAAGGGATGTCAACAGCTGTCACACGGGTGTCGATAGTATCGATATATAGTTTAAAACGATAGTTTCGTCAACGCTTATTGATTGTACCACAACTTCCATTTCTGTTCTGTATAAAAATTTTCCGACCTTTTTCTACTTTTCCCGACATCAAAATTCCGTGCCTAGCTTCATCATCTCGGCCGAATGAAGTCCACTGCTGGACACAGGCCTCCCCCAAAGATCACCACAACGACCGATATGGGTGTGTTGTGGGCTCATTGGGAGGTTTTGCCATAATCGCCACGCTTGGCAGACGGGTTGGCGATCGCAGTTGAGTTGTTAATGTACTCGAAGGACGCTGCTGCCCATCCTCCGACTAATCCCTTAGTCGACTTTTACGACACCCACGGGAGGAAATGGGGTGGTGGTATTCTGAGCCGGCACCACACGGCCTAGCTTAATATTATTTTTATTAATAAGCTTATAAATGTTTTAATTATTCCCAATCTCAAACTATTTAAGTTCACTTAAAAAATGCCGTAGATGGTTGGTATAAATTAAAGGATATTTTTAAGTATTAAGGAATAGTTTTTCGGATTTAGATAGTGTTCGTAAGCAATTTAATTAACTGCTTAATTGCTTATTATAATTGTTCCGTTTACGTTAATGACTCGTTGCAAATCCAATTCATGAAGCTTCGGCCAAACCAAACGTCAGCATCGTGGGAGCATCTACAACTTGAAACTACACGTGCACACCTACGACGCAAATCAACAACTTTCATCAACTTAATTTGTAACTAAATCGTCTGCAACTAGACGCGTGCGTCCCACCATAGATAATCTATTAATATAGGGTCCCACTCTGCTGACGGGGTCATTCCACATTATAGTCGGGAAGTCTTCGCGGAAGCTTAAATATTATCAACTTTCAAAAGTGCACAAACGATCTTAAAATTAGTCTGGTTTGGATTATGGTTTATATTAGTACTTAAAAATACTTTTCATTCATTGATCAAGTAAATTTTTTCATCATCACTGCCGTCTGTGTAGTTTTTTGCTAACGCGACTAGAGCACTGTATCATTAATTCATCGAAATCTGGGCAAGTGCGGTTAATTTAGAACTAAGCAATTAATCATAATTGCTATAAAATTAAGTGTGATAATTCCTTAATCTGAACAGTAGTGTTACATGCTTTAAAGCTCATGTTTTAATCTAGAGCTATCGATATTTGTCCATTTTTAAAAAGATGTCCAGGCTATGGAATATCATTCATACAGCCGAATATAGGCAATTGATTTTAGTAAATTTTGAAATAATTTATATTACCGCATGGTTTCTTTATATAATAATATTTTGCAAAAGCAAATGCATTTAAAGCATTCGTCTCATTTCATAAAAATGATTAAGACTCATGACGAAATCAGCGTACTTCATCTTCTCTTAGATTATGGCTTCTGTAGAGTACCTTCCACAATCCGCCAATGTCAAGTATAAGGCAACGTTGTACGGTGTTTAGAATAATTAATCTTTATTTATTAAATAAAATATTTCATAAAAATGAAATAATTCTAAAAAATATCCATGAGATCCTAAATTGTCTGTTGTATAATAGTCGAAATCAGCGTATAACTTTGTTAAACAAAGTCACGTCTCTTATATTTTTGGCAATTGGGGGTCTAATAATTCGTGTAATAAACATTTAAAATAAAATTCTTCCAATTTCGAGATCGCAAAATTCCGGAATTGATTAGGTATCTTTTTCTATTATTTTATATGTCAATATTTTAGATGACCACACAAAGATATAGTATTATAGTGTCCACACGATGATTATACATTCAGTTATCTGAATTCTGAAGCTGTCCTTGGATTTGGTAAAAAGATTGTGTGGAAGTGATTTCTTTTTAATTTTGTTTGAGTTAATTCATTGTCCACTTCTCTGAAATGTAATTTTTTATTTGTTTATTCGTTCAACCGAGGATAAATTGACACTTATTTCAATTAAAAGTCATCACCTACCTATCAAACCATTTGGGCTTCCTCCGAGATAAGGACTTACACCTCCACTGCCACTAATACCTCTGTGTGTTATCAGTTGTATCTCTCGGTGCTTCGTACACAAATATGTGTTTAAAGGCTCGATATGAAGCCCTAAAAGTTATTGAAGTCGCACAAATCGCAAGGCAAATCTAAATCCAAGTCAGTAGCATAGGTCAGAAATTCTCTAAGCCAAAGAGGTAGGCACGCACAGTAGGTAATTATTATCGAACACTGACAGAAATCCCGGAAAACCTTGCGCGTGTGTGGCGCGCAACGAGTCTCACGCGAGAGAGAGAGCTCCTTCTCCCCAACTTAAACACTAGGAAGCGCCGCAGGCTGGGCTTATGAAGTGCTGTTTTATATTGACGTTTAAAAAGTATTTCTTTTTACCTATTTTGAATAAATGATCTGTTTGAATGATTTGTTGGTAGCATTATAATAAAACACTTTTAAACGGATTCTATCGCGTATAACAAAAACCTAAAATATACGCGATAGAATCCGTTTAAAAGTGTTTTATTATAATGTGTAATACTCGCGAAAACCTAAGACATTATTTGTTGGTAGCATTTAACAGGATACGTCTGTCTCAATCTAAAGAAAGATAATTATATTATTATTAAAGCTAGTTTAATATAAGTAGCTATTATAATAGTTAACTATATGTCTCTCTATTCACGGGTTTACCCTGTAAGAGTAAAACTGATCTTTTGATACGCTTACGCGAGGACATGGGTCCAATACGCAGTGGGCTCTTAGATAATTTTAACTGAAATGAAATGGGACACTAATCGGGGCCTTTCCATGGCTGCACTATGAAAATACAGTCTCGGAGCCCTATTAGCCCAGGAGGTGTAAAACTCTTATATTAGATGGAAACTACAGGTTATTAGGTCTATTGCAATGGGTGCTAAATGGATTAATTACTTCCAAACACGGAAAAAACAGCGTCTGCCTTTCCACCTTTAAATGAATTTCTGTGGCAGACGGTGATTCACCACTTACAAGATGGGCCCCCTAAATAGCCACTACTGTAGGCGACAGGAAGCACTGGCGTGAGCGGCTGGGGGTGTCGAGGGGTGCGACGGTTTCACCATCGCGTGTTTCGAAGACTCTGAGCGTGTTTCCCCGTTATTACGCCATTCGACACATAAGGCAAGCCAGCTGGAGACGAAGCCCTGATCGACTCTCTGGACCATTCCGGTACGCAATGTCGCCACTGTCCAGAATGACAGAGATTAACACTTCGAAACTTGAAGTTGAAGTGTTAATCTGGACAGTGTTGGACATTGAAAATAAGTATTGTTCATATGTTTTTATTTATCGTTTATTGAGTGAATATTGTTTCGAAGTTATTAATTTGGAGTGTGGATTGTGGAACACTGGAAATCATAACAACAGCCTTTTTTCAACAACTGCCATATTGTATTTTTTGAAAACTTGTACTCTTTGTGTTTAAGTACCCCAAACTAGATTGTATTTTTCTATTCTCACTTTTTGGAAGTGAGAAACGTTAAGTTATTTGAACACAATGAAGTACTCGAGTACTGGCGCTGGAATACTATATTTGAGGTGGTGACTCGAGTTCTAGCTCGGACTTTTTTCAAACGAATAGTAATTTATTCGAGTACCGAAAATGGTGGTCTTGTTACGGTAAAAACGGAGAAAAAGTTGCTTTATTATAAAAAAAATGCCGTGCAAGTACTTATTTTTGAAGTGAAAACTTCTTTTAGCGCAGTACGCATATTTTTAGATGAGATAAAATCTCCTGACGCGCCAAAATAACTTTTCATTTCTGTCGGCACTCCCGGAGAGCAAGTTTTTAATACGATTTTTTTTTGGTGATTTTAGGTTAACTCTGCAAAAAATGATCGTAGTACTATCCAGTGTAAGAAAAGAAAAATAAAATTGGTGATCTTATTAAATATTTTACAGTAATTTTGTTATAATAACAATAAACCCCTCTGGACAATCGTTATATCGCCATGGGACAGCGCAATCCTGGAGGGCAGATAAATTCAGTTTCTTAACAATATGCTCACCTACTACCTCACTTTTGATACAATTACTTATTTAATTTTAATTGTAATTAATTACTTAATTTACTACAGGTACTTACTTCACATTCACACGCTTTCGGTTCGCTCTTAGCTTGTTGGTGCATCTACCTTATTGTGTCTGCATCACCCAAATGTCGTCTGGTAGAACATGCCTATGGCATTAAGAAATAAATAAATAATAAAGTATATCATAAGGAAATCTTTTAAGAAGCTTACAGAACGCAGGGCATTTTGTGATGACCTGAATGTCAGTGGCGACACTGCGTACCGGAATGCTCCAGAGAGTCGGCCAGGGCTTCGTCTCCAGCTGGCTTGCCTTATGTGTCGAATGGCGTAATAACGGGGAAACACGCGATGGTGAAACCGGTGTCGCACATCTCAACACTCCCAGCCGCTCACGCCAGTGCTTCCTGTCGCCTGAGGTATATTTAGGGGGCCCATCTTGTAAGTGGTGAGTCACTGTCTGCCACAGTTATGTTATGTTAACTTATTATTATGATTAATTAACCACCAATAATTCTTAGAAATGCTAATTGTCACTCCACTCATACTCTCGCCATCGAAACATATCTTTACTTGAGTTTTGTGTATCTGAATACTTTGAATTTAGTACATGAGTACTTACAAGGTACTCGGCTCAGTACATGATAACGCGATACATCACTACCCAAAACATATCCAGTGGCAACACTGATGACAAATTGTCAATCAACGTTTGTTAACAATTTCAAAATAGTAGATGTGTGTGTATTAAATTTAAATAAAATTAAGGATAATGAAGACTGTTTCGATACTGAATGAGGATTATGAAAGAGTACATTCAGGTTTAATTCAGCGAGAAAGGCAAGAACGCGTTGCTTCTGGTGAGCATTCGATAATATTCGTATTTCGTTACGTATAATCCGACTATATTGTAAAAGCCGTATACGTTTGACGTTTTGTATATTGACGTGTATTATTACATTTGTTCATGTAGCAGCTATACAATTGTTTATTAGGTTACTTAACAACTTCGCTGTAATTTTTAACTTTGAATTAAAATATACACAACATGAATAAATTAACTTCATACACAATAAAAGAGATTCACAAAGCTTATTGTGACAAAATTTTGACACCTACTAGTTTCGTGGATTTAAGTCTGCAAAAAGTGAAACAGACTAGAGATTTGAATGCATTCGTGACCATAACCGAAGATATAGCTGAAACCCATGGCATTGAGAGTGAAAAGAGGTTTTATATGTGCAAGAAACCGAGACTTTTAGAAGGTGTTACTATTGGTGTAAAAGATAATTTTTGTACTAGTAATATAGTAACGACTTGTGCTTCAGAGATGCTTAAAAAATTCGTACCGAGTTATGATGCCACAGCTTATGCAAGATTAAGAGGTGCTGGTGCTTGTTTAATCGGCAAATGTAATCTGGATGAGTTTGCTATGGGCTCTGGGACAGTAGACTCCATATTTGGGCCTACTCGTAACCCATGGTCATATGAGAAAGATAAATGGAGGATTGCAGGTGGAAGTTCAGGTGGTAGTGCTGTTGCTGTATCATCAGGGTCATGCTTGGCAGCTATTGGGTCAGACACAGGAGGATCCACTCGAAATCCTGCTGCATTATGCGGTGTTGTTGGCCTTAAACCGACTTATGGACTTGTGTCCAGATTTGGTTTGATACCATTGGTTAATTCTATGGATGTGCCTGGTATCTTAACAAGGACTGTTGAAGATGCTACTATGGTATTAAATGCGGTTGCTGGACCAGACATAAATGATTCTACAACAATAAAACAGGAATTTAGTCCTATCAAATTAAAAGATATTGACCTATCCAAAATTAAGATTGGGATTCCAAGAGAATATCACTGTGAAGGTATGAGCCAAGAAGTGATTAATACATGGAGTTATGTAACAGATTTACTTGAAAAAGAAAAAGCAATTATAGAGACTGTTTCATTACCTCACACATCAGTTTCTATAGCAGTTTACTCAATATTAAATCAATGTGAAGTTGCTAGCAATATGGCAAGATATGATGGCATAGAATTTGGTCTTCGAGCAAATGCAACTTATTCTACTGAAGAGTTATATGCTTCCACCAGACATAAAGGCTTCAACAATGTTGTCCGATCAAGAATTTTAGCTGGAAACTACTTCCTACTAACTAGGAACTATGACAAATACTTTATAAAAACTCTGAAACTAAGGAGGTTGATCCTAAATGACTTTATTAAAGTTTTTGATAAAGAAAATGGAGTTGATTTGCTTCTAACACCTACAACATTGACTGAAGCACCATTATATGAAGATTTTTCTTCTAAACATAATAGGGATCAGTGTGCATTCCAGGATTACTGTACACAGCCAGCAAATATGGCTGGAATTCCAGCCATATCTATACCAATTAGGCTGTCAGGAAATAAGTTACCATTGTCTCTACAAATTATGGGTCCTCCATTGTCTGAAAAGTTAATGATGAATGTTTCAAGGAAGATTGAAAGTCTGGTGAACTTTCCTGTGCTATAGTCTGTTTGAATAAATTGAAGCAATTAAAAAAACCTTTATGTTTTATTCAAATTAATCTGTTAATATTTCAAATTAGTCACTGTGTGGTGTCCGGATTAAGAATATAGCACCACTCCATCTCTTCCCGTGGATGTCGTAAAAGGCGACTAAGGGCAACTAAACCAGAGGGATGGGCAGCATCGTCCCTTCTGTGAAACGGTAGCCATACTGCGCTCACCAACCCACCTGCCAAGCATGGTGAGTATTGGCAAATGCCCCCCAAAATGAGGGAGGCCTTTGTTCAGCAGTGGGCGTATAAATGGCTGGTATGTATTTGCATAGAATGGCCAGCACATATCTATATTTACTTCTACTAAGTGTAAGATGCAGACTTGATCATTTTTACACCACCCCATCTCAGCTTGTGGGTGTCGTAATACTCGTCTATAGGATTAGCTGGAGAATTGGCAGCTCCTACGAGTACATTAATAGTATACACTCGACTACAATCTTCAACCCGCGTGCCAAGTATAGCGGTTATGGCAGAACCCCCTAATGAGCACTTAACACATACTAAGACCATTCGCAAATTTTAGAGGAGGCATATGCCTAGCAGTCGACGTGTTTCTGGATAAGTAACTAACTTGAAATCAGGATGCCTGAAAATCGACATACTGTTAAGTTAAAGTACGATGATTACTTCTTGACAAGACGTCGCCAGATTTATCTCGGATGTGATATATATTTTCCTTTCTGCTCATTTGTATTTATTTATTATACACCACCCCATCTCTTCCCATGGGTGTCGTAAAAGTCGACTAAGGGATTAGCCGGAGGATGGGCAGCAGCGTCCTTCGAGTACATTAACAACACAACTGCGATCGCCAACCCGCCAACAACTTCATTCGGCCGAAATGATGATGTGTTTATTTAGTATATATACTTATATACATATATGTGTAATATTTATGTAAGTTTATATATTTGTACACCTGTGTTTATTATATATCTTCACATGTGCATATTTAGTACATACATTTATATATGTAATGTTTATGTAACTTTATATATTTGTACACCTGTATTTATTACAATGTCTTCACATTTATGCCTTTCTTTCATATTTTTTTGGTGCATCTACCTTGTTCTCTGCATCACCCAAAGATCATCTGGTCATCATTAAGACCGCCTGTGTACATTAAGCGTAAATAAATAAATAACATTTCCCCGACTTATAATATTTTCAGCGGCAATAACAACAGAGATTCTATCAAAATTGAACATATCCATTGACGCTTTGCCTCAGAAATGTCAACAGCTTCTTCGTCAAGCCGCCGAAAATCAACAAGTAATGGAAATCGACCAACTCGATCCCATCGCCATTACCTTACACCAATCGAGGGAAATGTCGCAAAAATTAGAAGATGAATATGAGATTTTGAAACTTAAGCAGAAGAATATTGAGCTTCAAGCGAAAATCGACCGCAATAACAAGGTTTTAGAGGGTCTGAGGAAAGAATTGCAGAACTCGCAAGAGTCTTTGGCGGGTCAGAATCCGAATCCTGATAATATTCAAGATCATATTAGACAGTTGAAACAGAAAGTGGCTTCGTATGAGGAGAACTGTGAAAAAGCTAAGGTAAGTTTTTTTACTTGAAGCACGAAGTATACTATTATTCTAATGTATACATGGTATTTCTTCTGTTACACCTACAGCTGAATACTGAAACGCCAGTTAAAGTCCCTGTTTTAACCATCAGCCGCCTGATTTCCTACTGAAAACAGGTTTCTCGAATGGATTGAAATGGAATGGAATTCTCGAAAGTTAAATCGGGACATAATAATAACTGGCGTTTTAGTATTCAGCAGTTAGACTGTTAGATCTATAGAAAATAAATTACCGTGTGTTAGTTGCCGTGTGGTGGTGGCTACGAATTGCACCAACCCATCTCATCCCGTGGGTGTCGTAAAAGGAGACTATGGGATTGGCTGGTGGATTTTGGAGCCTCCTCCCTCCTCAGGTGTGCAGGTTTCCTCACGATGTTTACCTTCACCGTTAACGCAAGTGATAATCAAATTCTGATCCGCACATTAATCCGAAAAGTCAGCGGGGTGCGAGCCGGGATCGAAATCAGACCCTCTTGTATGGAAGGCAAGCGTTCAGCCACTATACTATCACAGCTATCTGGCTATCAGCTAAGCGTGGTGATTGTGCCAAAATGACCCTATGACCGGTACCTGCCGGCTAAGAATAGCACCACCCCATGTCATCTTGTGGGTGTTGTAATACTCGACTATGGGCTTGGCAGCAGGGATAGTTGCTCCTTTGAGTAAATTAATTATTATAAACCGAGACCGAGAGAAAAAGCTCGCCGCCTCTACGGGGCACCTGTTTGATCATCTTGTCTCTCGGACGTCCACTGTCGCAGAAAGATTCACTATTTGCAGCGTAGAGCGGCTATACGGAGGCACGTCGATATCGAACGGTGTCCTTCGAGGCGGCAACTCTGTTGGCGCGTTTTCCGCCTTTCGATATTCTGGCGGAGATGGATGCGTGGGTGTATTACCGAACACTCGGCCTACCGGCGCAGGCGCGCCATAAGGGGTGCTAGAATGTTTGAGTTGGCAGGCTCGGCAGCGCGCACTCTAGCTGTGGCGCAAATAGCTCATGCTGCTGTAATAAAATAAAAATAAATGAATACATAAATTAAATGAACACCATCTATAGTAAGACTATTGAGGCTGCTCATTTCATACTTTCCGAAATCTGGCACGGTCTAAGTATGCGTCCACTAAGGGGTAGTTATTTTACGTCTGAATAAATAACTCCTTCGAAAATTGATTTAGTATTTATACTAAACCTAGGTATCAATTTTTTTTGGAATTCCCTGTGTTAATGGAATTTTCCTTGCCTTCCTAAAATCAGTGAACGTATTTGGACGTATTAACATATGGGGAACACATGATTCGTATCCATATTTGATATAATAAACCTCTCTCATAATTTCGGCCGAATAAAGTCCAGTGCTGGACACAGGCCTCCCCCAAACATCACTACAACTACCGATATGGGTGTGTTGTGTGCTCATAGGGGGGTTTTGCCATAATCGCCACGCTTGGCATGCGGGTTGGCGATCGCAGTTGAGTTGTTAATGTACTCAAAGGACGCTGCTGCCCATCCTCCGGCTAATCCAATAGTCGCCTTTTACGACACCCAAGGGATGAGATGGGTATAAACCTCTCTCCTTGGTCGTAATTGACCACCGATCTTTGCGTTGATTGTGCTATTCTGAAAGCACACCTTTTAGTTTGTAATTCATATTTTGCAGGCAAAATTCACTAAGCTATCAGTTCCAGACGGCATTTTGCCTACGTCACTGGCGGCGTTAGTGACGTCTCTGGCAGTGCTGCGCGAAGAAGCGGCCTCGTTGAAACTACGAGCAGATGACGTAGCATTGACCAGAGAGGCAAGGGAGACTTTCATAAGGCTGAGGAGATAGATTTAGTGTTACTAGACTATAAAATTATGTTAAGCTAGTGTTACTATGTAATAAAATTATGTTAAATTAGTGTTACTATGTAATAAAATTATGTCAAGCTTGATTTGTTTTTGTTTCTTTACATACATAGGCTGCACTAAAAGTATCGGGAATGGAATATTTCCACTGTTCCTGTCATATTAAAATCTTTTTAATTGAAAACTCCTTGGTTTTACAAATCGAATACCATTTATTTATTTAAAAAAAGATTCACGGTCTTGTCACAAGGTTTTGTCAAACTTGTTTAGTCGTTGAGAAAATGGAATTGACTCGAGAAAATTCAAGAGCGATGATTTATTTTGACTTTCGAAGTGGTTTAACACAAAAACAGTGTGTTGACCGGATGATTTCTGCATTTGGTGATGAAGCCCCATCCAAAACCACAATTTATCGCTGGTTTGCTGAATTTCAACGTGGACGTGTCAAGCTCAGTGATGATCCTCGTCAAGGTCGTCCAAAAACTGCAGTCACCCAAGAAAACGTTGATGCTGTGCGTAAGCTGATTGAGGAAGATCGACATGTGACATACCGCGAAAATCAGGCAACTTTAGACATTGGCATGAGTCAAATACAAATAATCTTGCATGAACAATTAGGTGTAAAAAAGTTGTTTTCCCGATGGATACCGTATTTGCTATGTGAAGAGCAAAAAGCGGCTCGCGTTACTTGGTGCGTCAGAATTCTCGAAAGATTCCACGCAGGATCCTCAAATGCTGTATACAACATCGTATCAGGTGACGAATCCTGGATATATGCGTACGAACCCGAAACAAAAAACCAGTCACGAGTTTGGGTGTTCGAAAATGAGTTAAAGCCAACAAAAATTGTTCGTTCACGGAGTGTTGCAAAAAAAATGGTGGCCACGTTTGTCTCCAAAACATGGCCGATGTTACGACTACTCCTCTTGAGGGACAAAGAATGGTTAATGCAGAATGGTATGCTAGCATTTGTTTGCCACAGGTCGTTTCTGAACTCCGTAGAGAGAACTGCAACCGCCGCATCATCCTCCATCACGACAATGCGAGTTCTCACACCGCGCACAGAACAAAAGAGTTTTTAGAGCAAGAAAACATAGAATTATTAGACCATCCGCCGTACAGCCCCGACCTAAGCCCTAATTATTTCTATACTTTCCCTAAAATAAAGAATAAATTGCGTGGACAGAGATTTTCATCACCTAAAGAAGCTGTGGACGCCTACAAAACGGCCATTTTGGAGACCCCAACTTCCGAATGGAATGGTTGCTTCAATGATTGGTTCCATCGTATGGAAAAATGTGTCAAATTTCGCGGAGAATACTTCGAAAAGCAATAAATACATTTTTAAATAGTAATGTTGTGTCACTTCCTTGATTCCCGAAATTTTCAGTGCCGCCCTCGTATTACCTAGACGCTGTGGCCATGTGAGCGTCAGGATGACTGGACCAAGAGAGATTTTGAAAGTTTGAGCAATACCAAGTTTTTGTACCTATTTGGTACCAGAAATCAAATAATTTGTACCTCGCTAAAGAAGCAAAACTATTACGAGGAAAGTGGCCATCCATTCTGACATCAGAATGGCTGGACCACCTCGGTTTCGCCTGGTTGTAGGCATTATAACCAGTTCATATTTTCGTTAAACTTTAGTACCTCATTGGTACCTCAACATATGTTTCTATTAGATTTTCTCGATAAGCCAAAAAAAAGTTACTCCTAGAAAAAGTGTTGTATGTAATCTGGACCCGGTTTCACCTAGTTGAAGGCGTTATACCTAATTCATCTTTTCGTTTAAATGTAGTACCTCATTGGTACCTCGACATATGATTTTTTCGATAAGCCAAAAAAAAGTTACTCGGAGAAAATTATAAACTAATACAACCCACATATAAGAAGTTTCGCATAATGTTTATTTTTGTACAAAGAAAATAAATTGGTTAAAATAATTGGTTGGTGCAGTGGCTGATACAGTCACTTCTTTAGCGAGGTACAAATTATTTGATTTCTGGTACCAAATAGGTACAAAAACTTGGTATTACTCAAACTTTCAAAATCTCTCTTGGTCCAGTCATCCTGACGCAAACTGTGGCCATGACTACCTCTACTACGTGGAATTTAATAAATAGATGTTGACAATTGTGTTGTCATGTTGCGGGATATTGTCAGTACTCACCTCGCTTGGCAGGCGGGTTGGTGAGCGCAGTATGGTGACTAGATCAGGATTCGTGGTGGCGTTTGACTATGTCGACAGGCGTAGTAGCAGCAAATGCCTTTAATGTATTTTTTACATAAAAACTACTTTTTATATTATTTCCAAAACTGTTTAGGCCTCTTCTTTCGTTTCTAACTGCCCTTTTAGAAGTAAAGTCAATGCTTCAATGTCACAATCCATTTCGATACTGCTCATACCGGCGAACACGACGTCGCGCCCAACACCGTTCGAAGATCGCGCACGCACAGGAAGCTAGAGTGGAGGAGGTCTAATTGTTTCACTGTATTCTTAATTAGATATAGGAGCTTTAGGTAATTCTTAAGTTTGTGTGCGGACTGAAACGTAGGTACAGTCGCTGCTCGAGCTTCAATCGATCGATTACAATCGCAGCATCGAGGATCCACCCCATCTCCTCCCGTGGGTGTCGTAAAATTCGACTAAGGGATTAGCCGGAGGATTGGCAGCAGCGTCCTTCGAGTACATTAACAACTCGACTGCGATCGCCAACCCGTCTGCCAAGCGTGGCGATTATGGCAAAACCCCCCAATGAGCCCACAACACACCGATATCGGTCGTTGTGGTGATCTTTGGGGGAGGCCTGTGTCCAGCAGTGGACTTCATTCGGCCGAAATGATGATCGAGGATCTGAGATGGGAGATAATCGCCAGTCGTCGATGCTAAAACTATCGTGGGTGCTTGTTATCCAACGCGACTCATGGCTCGAGTTTTCTCCAGTAAAAAAAATCGCCTAGGCAGATTTCAGGCCGGAAAGATTGCTTTTGCATACTTACTCACCCGTCATATATGAACAGACATATCTTACATCACAAATAAATAAAATAAAGTGCATGTAACATTTATTACTAGTAATATAATACGATTCGTTTATATAAACAGAGTACAAAATGCGGCGTTAAACGTGTTCGAATTCATGCGAAGGAAAATAGAAATCTCTACGATCATCGCTCATTAATGATTCTTCTCTATCTGCTGGTTTCGCGATGCACGGCCATGTGCATGTAGTCACCGGGTGCGCTGATAGAAAATAAGACAAAATTTAAAACCACCTTTTAGCTAACTTTCCTGAACCTGCGGCTCTCTGGCTGATTGTGAGAATCGATCGATCAGCAAGGTATGAGACCTGGATGAGCGACCGCTGTTTTTAACTTTTAGACTTGAGAAGAGATTATCATCATCGTTATATCAGCCAAAGGACGTCCACTGCTGAATAAAGGCCTCCCCATCTATTTCCACAATGACCGGTTAAATGCCCCCTTGTATAATGTCTTCCAGCTACCGTCTGTGAATCTCATTGGAAGCCGTCATATAATGGATTTCCGTTTTGAGAAGGGCATGAAAAACGCATCGAGCTGAAACTTGACAGGCCCGAACTAGTTTAACGAATTGGTTGGCAGAAGTTAAGAAGCTCTTCCAGACTGTTAATAATAATCAGATTCAATGATTAGCCGTTCTCGTACATAACGCGTTAGTCAATGACAAATAAGTTGGTCAAGTATTATATATATAGTATGTACCTCCGCTCTGGGGAAGAATGGAGAACTCTGTGTTCTCTTTTTGGAGCACAGAACTCCAATTCTCATAGTCTGCGATAGGCTGTGCTAGCAGAGCATGAAAATTGCACCAACCAATCAATCAACCAATTGACACCACTGGCAGAGAGAGATCTTATCGCAGACTGAAAATTGGAGTGCTGTGGTCTCCTTCTATGAGAGCGTCATGACGAAGAGTGGTATGACGGCCTCAAGGACGCGCAGCTCACCGCCGAGCCTGCTTTTCAAGAATATAGCACCACTTGCATCTCTTTCCGTGGGTTTCGTAAAAGGTGACTAAGGGACTCTAAACCACAGGGATGGGCAGGCTCATCCCTTCTGTGGAACAGTAGCCTTACTGCGCTCACCAACCCGCCTGCCAAGCTTGGTGAGTACTGTCGAATTCCCCCCCAAAATCACGACACAATAGTGGAAATCTATGGAAAATCTAAGACCTCCTTGTTTAAGACCGGATGGTCTTTGGCGGATATGATGATGATGATGATTTTATTAGTCATTAATTTTGAGAAAAACATGAAACACATTGGATCCTCTAAAATGAAAAGTGACTCTTGAAAGGGCAAGAACCGGTCTTTTGATGTCAGAACTTAAGATTTCATTTTCTATTTTTTTTTTAAGTATAATTTTGTATATTATTCGGTATTAGTTAGAAAATTGTACCAAGAAATTGTGGGGATCTTGCGGAGGTCGCGTGGCTGTAGCCCCGGTAGCCTTCCCCTAAATCCGGCTCTGGGTATTCAATAACTCCAGGATTTAAGTGCTATTAATGCAATATCAACCCAAGTAAGATCTTGTGTTTTGATTCCCTTTCTGTGATATGTGCCTTTGAATATTAGTGACGGTACAATTTTTTCATTAACATAGTTTTTTTTTTTATTCTACTAAGGTAGCAAACAGGCATACGGCCCACCTGATGGTAAGCGGTTACCGTAACCTATGAACGCTTGCAACACCAGAGGTATCTCCCGCGCGTTGCCGACCCCGTAAAAATCTTTTCACGCCCTTTTTGAAGAGCCCCATGCTGTAGTGCCGGTGCGTGTGGTGCCGGCTTAGAATACCACCACCCCATCTCCTCCCGTGGGTGTCGTAAAAGGCGACTAAGGGATTAACCGGAGGATGGGCAGCAGCGTCCTTCGTGTACATTAACAACTCCAACTGCGATCGCCAACCCGTCGGCCAAGTAAAACCCCCTCCTGAGCCCACAACACAGCCGATCAACACCGATCGTTGACCGATCAGTGAGTGCAACTGGCTAGGTCAGATGGTAGTCGCTCCCTGCAAGATGCTGATAATCAGTTGCATCTGATGAGATCGGAAACCGTCACTAACAGTATAAATACATTTGGAAAAGAAAATAGTCAACTACCCTATTCTGGAGAAAAAGGCACGCTAGTGTATGTGGTGCAATTTTGATAGTCTTCAACGTGTAGTCCATAAAAACTGTGCCCAATACCATAATTATAATAGTTATTTTAGGAGTGATATCGTTTTTATATCTAGCACACTGGGCCTTCACTTGGTCCAAATGGAGGCCCGTTATTTCTTCAAGCTGATAAAATTAATAGCTTTGTCACTGATCAGGAACTAGGTTGCCGGCAAAGAAGAGGCAACCTAGATACTTCAAAAGACTTGAAGGGGGATTCGTCTACAGAACAGCAGCATCTTCCAGCCCTTCCAGCTATTATTGTCACATAAGCTGTCATTTTGTATAAAAAAATTGAGCTTTCGGGTGACAATTGACTCGCAATCACCAATCCACTAATTCGTTTGTCAAGCGTGATGATAATGACAACAGATCATCACCACAGTTCTCTAAATCTATTATAAGGGACCTTTAGCAGTGGACATTAACGACCTGATAATAGAGGATTTAATTAAAGTATACCACTTGGTTTTGGCATCGGCTCATGATCGTAGCTCAGATCCATGGAGTGCTGCCCGTAACCCCGCTGACCTCTCAAACCCCATAAGAAGTAGTTCTTGGACGTTGTGTTCATGCCACTGTCCTTCTTGGTTTGTAAGCACTTGTCGCGAGGCTCTACTGTTTGGCACTGGGCTTCTGAGCGAAGGTGACTGTAGATCGTTTGTGTTGAATGCGTCTTGGAGTTTACGATGGAAGCCTGCAATTGTTATATAATATTAGCGTTGGTAGTAATTCTCCAGCTTCTCAATATAAACATAGGTTAAGCAATAAGCATCCTGCTTTACAAGTTTCTCAAGAGAGCTAAGTAGTTGAAGATAAAAGGCATAAGATTCTACGTCCTTCATTAACATAACCCATCGCTACCAAGACTAAGTACTCCAAAATATGATAGTACTTCAATTTTAAAAAAATACTCGCTCTTTATTTGTTTTATGTAAGCGATTAAAAGATATTTTCAAGCTGAGAAGTTCGAAATACTGATTAATAATTATGTCATCTGATGACAGACCCATTGACAAGCCCTTCTCTTCCATTTCCAGAGGTCCCACGAGTAGTTCTTCTCTATATACTTGTCAACTGGATGAGCCTCCGTTTGTATGTCTTTGTCGAAGACCTTTACTGTAAAATAAATGATAATATATGATTATTTTGGCGAGTAGATTTGAAGAAATCGGCTCTAGTGCGATCATACGAGGACCTGGAGCCTCCCTTAGGTGCCGCTCCAGTGGTTTTAGCCGGTACCCCTTCGCCCTTCACCGGGGCGAAGGAAGTTCATCAAGAATTTCCACTGGGTAAGAATAAAAAAAATGGTTTGAAGAAATACTCGTCAATAGATTTTGACTGGCTCTTAAAGGAAGTGCTGAAACAAACTCCTTTTTTCTGTTTTAATATTTGGAAATATCGGTCCCGGTTGTTATTAGACGGCAGTTGTTAAGACAACTCTGACACAAGGTTGGCCACAAACCATGCGATAAGGAACAGAAAGAAAGACCATCTCAACTTTTTCTAATGCCTTTAGTAGCCCATTCATTAAAATTACATTTATTGTTTAGATTTAAATGTTTAGGAACTTATCAGATTTATTGAATTCCTGGTAAATAAAATGAAATTACTAATAGTTTTTGATAGGTTCGATAGATAACATTTTATTTAATGTAGACAATCGCATTTCAGTATAATCTTGCAGTGAAGGCAATGAGATTTTAGTAATCAGGGCTACGGGTAACATCTAATTAGAGCTAGGGGACACATCTAATTAGAGATAGGGGACACATCTAATTAGGGCTAGGGAACAAATCATAATACAGATTTCCATTTATTATTTTATTTTCATTTTAAGTCATTCTAAATGCAAACTATAGAAAATTTACGTGTAAGTCTGATTGTATACCCTAAAAGTACCCAACGGGTATATGGCATATGTACATTCTGTTTAGTAGTATTAATAGGAAGGTAACGAAATAAACTTTTTGAAATTATGAAATCTTCATTTTTATTAAAATTTTACGAGAAAAAGAGATAGATACAAAAAAAGAAACCTGGATTTGTGTGATTGCTATGAAGTGTTTAAAATATGTCATATATTTTATAATACATGTTTTTTTACTTTATAACGAAGATACCTATTATAAATTCCATATAGGTAAATAAATGAAAAATCGAGACTACAGAATCTAACTTTTTTGTAAGTACATACCTATTATTCAATATTCGACCTTTTTTATACCACCACCACCATATTTAAGGTGGCAAACAAGCATACGGTCCGCCTGATGGTAAGCGGTTACCGTAACTTATGAACGCTTGCAACACCAGTCTGGTGTCACCAGGGGAACCTATCGCGCGATTCCGACCCCGTTAAAATATACAGGATGTCCAGTAAATAGCACGACATACCAAAAAAACAATATATGTTCAGCAAAATCTTACGGATATACAGTAGTACAAAATTTTAAGATAAGAAAATTGTACTGTGAAAATTTAAATAAAAATTGTATTTCTTGAAAACATTTTAGTTTTAAATAGAATAAAGACTTATCAATGAGTAAAGTAACTATTCACAAATAATTTGAGGTAAAAAAAAAACTACAAAAGGAATTTTTCATTACGAGATGCTTAAAAATCTGTGTCAAGGTATCGATATTCGATGTTTCGGAAAATTTTGTACTACTGTAAATCCGTAAGATTTTGCTGAACACATATTGTGTTTTTTTGGTAGGTATTGACCCAAGCTCTCACCCCCTGCAGTAAGTCGTGCTATTTACTGGACACCCTGTATGCACGCCCTTTTTGAAGAGGATCGTGTTGTAGACTGTAGTCTCCTGGGAAAACCTCTAAACATAAACCTGTTACAGTGATTCTGACTTACTTTTAGGCACGCGTACTACAACGAGGTCATCGACATCTTTAACTTCGTAGACCTTGTCCACGATGTTCAGCAAGTTGATCAGGTGTGGGTTATTCCGCGCGTAGTTCAGGACTTCGTTAATATATCTGATGTCGAGAAACACTAAAGATTTGGGCATGATTTAATCATCAACCTAAATTTAATTCAAATTGCACTTGTCCAATTCGGCTGGTGTCCGGATTAAGAATATAGCACCACTCCATCTCCTCGCGGGCATGTCGTAAAAGGCGACTAAGAGACTGGCAGGGTCCCAGGGTCTGAACAGCAGCCATTCTGCCTTCACCGACCCGTCTGTCAAACGTAGTGAGTACTGGCAAATATCCCGTTAGTTGACAACACAATTGTGGATATCTATGGGGAAAGCCCTGTATTCAGCAGTGGATGACTTTCAGCGGATATGATGATGATGAGTTCAAATCTGGCAATACCATAAGAGACCGGAAAGAAAGTTAAGTACTAGGAGAAATAAAGATCTGATGTTATCACATTCTATTTTTTAGTTCATTAAATCAGTCATACCTCTCAGGTTCCTTGCTAAATCTGGCAGTCATCTTAATGCTGCAGAAACCGTAGTAGTTTCCCTTGACCTTGATAAGGCCAGTTTTCATCTGGCTAGGTACTAGAGCACCCACGCTAAGACAGAGCACGCAGAAACCTAGGAACTGAAAGACAGAACAGCGTCTTCAAAATTACTCGCGGTATTGTAAGAAATGTCAATAAGTATTTTTGTAATATCGCTAGAACTATTAAATTATGTATCTTCTCAACAAATGCTGATGTAAAGACAAGAAAGCCTAATAATTATTAGGATTTAAATAGCTACTAGGGCTTTCATATATGAACATGTTGTTATAAAGACGGATACCGACCCCGACAAATGAATTATGTACTTTATGTAACTGGTGATTGGAAGCACATAATTTATGTTTATTTCTAGTATTAATTGCATGAATATCGGAATATCTAGCTTATAAATTTATATAAATTTATATATATACATAATTTAGGTAGGCAAAAATATACGGTGATGCAATAATTAGAATGCCTCTTTTGAAATAATCTCTGAGCGAAACTCTAGTACCTTATTGATATATTGCACGCACAGCACGTTTTTGTAGAACAAAAAATGCTTTCAATAGCCGCGGCCCTACCCCACTACAAAATGCCGTTGGACATGATACTGTGGAAATAACTAATATAAGCTAAACGAGCTGTATCCACTTCTGTAAGTTGTTTAATTTTCCTGTCTGCAAAAGCCGCCGAGCTGAGCTTGCCTGCGATACAAGATATATGAGCACCCCACTGAAATCTCGTATCCACTATCAATATTAGCTCTAAGCCTCTCAGGTTATTTACGTTAAGTACCGTAATAATAATACATTTTGTATACTTGTCATTAAGTAACAGAGGAAAGACAAAAGTTTGATGATGTGAACTTACTTTCCAAGGATACGCATATCAACTTTAAAAATAAGTGAGGTGTCATCAGTACAACATTACATATGCCCTATAAATAGGCAAATCATTATTATAAACCAAAAACATAAACGGGCCGACAATTGAACCTTGAGGCACTCCTCCAATTGAACTGGCATTCTGGAAGATTTTATGTCATTAATATCGACGCACTGAAACCTATTGTGTAGATAAGAATTAATTACGCTAAGTGCTGTATTCTGAACACAAGAGAAAGAGTTTCATAATTAACGCAATCGAAGGCTTTTGAAAGATCACAGAAGACTGCAATTGCATTCTGAGAGTTTTCCTAAGCAATTTTGCGTCATGACTTCATGTGTCTGTAGCGTTCTGTGAGAATATCCATGTTATGCAATGGCCGTCGGACTGTTATGGTCAGTTTGACTTAGGTGAGTGAGAGTTTGAGTTCAGGTGCTTTATAAACCTCATGTCAGATGATACTTCAGATGAATACGTACTTCTGCTTGATTACTCCTGACGAGTTCGAAGCTGCTCGCGTATGACACGTAATTTGGTAACGATCCCAGTATTAGGCGCTCATCCGTGCTTGCGCGGGCGTTCAACCGGCACTATGTTGAAAACGAAAAGTAACATATAAAGTTATATATTAACATAGGGGAAGCAAACTAATTCTGGTTGACCCAAACGTCAACTTCTCCTGTGATACTCGCGGTGCACCCTGTTGGCGAAGATTTGATACCTACAGATATATACTACTGGCAGCAGCATTACTAGAGTGAGAGGGCTGGTTTTGAGATCAATAAATTAACTTGCCCAGTCGCAGGCATAGACTGACGGTGGGTGTTTATAACGAAAAAATAACTTTAGGTGAATCCCACAAAAAATGCTTGACGACACTTGACGATTGGTGCAGTGGCTGATACAGTCGGTTGCTGCACCCCGGGTCGTGAGTTCGATTTCCAAACGGAACAAATATTTGTATGACCTGCAGGTAGTTGTTCCGGGTCTGGGTATATTATATGTGGAATTCACCTGTAAACGCACCCAAGATACAGGAGAAATCATAGTGTGGGGCAACGTTATTTTAAAAAAAGCACAAATAAATCTAACTTACTTGATCAGTAACCACAGTTTTCCCCTTCAACATATGTTCGAGCACATGGCTGGGCATCTTAATTTTGTCCTGAAGGCAGCCGAGAATGCTCATCAGCCGGTTCACAGTGGAGATCAGGTACATCACGTTCTGCATCGCGCGCCATACTTCCCATAACTTCGAAAACAATGGCTATAACAAAAGTACTATGCTATATTCTTGGAGTAAAGTTAAGTCAGCAGAAATAAATGAGTAGTATGTATGTGAATGTTTATATCAACTGTTTCAGCTTCCATTCAATTAGCTGCGTTACCACCAGAGCTGTGCGATGCAGGCGGTGCAAGGAGAATAAAAATAGGGTAGGATTAGTTCATTTTTCTACCCTGGCTAAAAGGGATTAGCGTAGCGAGGTCTTTAAATGTGTGCGAGGTATGTGTACGAGGCGGTGTGACATTATATAATATAGCATTAATGTAAAGTGTCGGCTACATTCCTCTCACCACTCAGCTTCCTCACACAGCTTTGGTGGAATAAATCACACCATTTTACATCTCCGCTATGCCTCCTCATACTCAGCTTCATCGCACATCTCTGGTGCAAACGCAGTCTTAATTAAAGCAAATGATTGGAAGTTCTTAATTTTGACAACTGGCAATCAATATATATTGCGTATGTTGACATGGGTTCTCTTCTGCTTGACAAAACTGAGATTGCCTTCAAATAAACCCACCAAGGTTTTTGGATTTACGCATAGTGTAGTTACAGTGCAGCGCTATGTGAGTGCACATCTACACGGGCTGTTTAATCAGTTTGCACAAATCTTAGACTCATCGAAGTTTTTTTATCAACAGTAATTATCATAACATAATCATCAGTAATTTTAGTGCAGCTACGGGGCCCCGCTCCTTCCTACCTACTTCTTTTGGACGCTGTGACGAGGATTATACTAGCTTATTGCTGTTCGATCGCGTCACCCCTAGTAAAGTCTCCCTATATGGTACGCACATAATCGTGAATAATCTTCCATATACTCACAAATACATTCTGAACGGGAACTGCAGCCTTATACTTGACGGCGGCGTGCAACTCCTCGAGCACAGCCTTGACTCTTTCCACATACTGAGCACCCTTCTGCGTCATAGACTCCACGTCGGACAGGAGCTTGCGAATAAAAACTTCGTATTGACGGTTGAAAGCTAGTAAGTCGAATATTTCTTTGTAGTCGTCTCTGGAAGATTTGAGAATAACATCTTTTTACTAAATGCATATGAAAGTATACATGGAACTAACAAAAAAAAAACAATTTTAAACTTTTTGTCTGTCTGGCGTTCTGTCCGTCTGTTTGTTCTGGCTAATCTCCGAAACGGCTGGACTGATTTTACTAGTAGCAGATAGCAGTAGTAATAACGAGTAACTTAGGCTACTTTTGTTTTAGAACCAGACTAATTCTTGTTACACACAAAAAGAAAACATGAAATCCAATCCAATATATATACTAATTATACTGATATATTTCATCAATCAATCATTTCGGCCGAATGAAGTCCATTGCTGGACACAGGCCTCCCCCAAAGATCATCACAACGACCTGGGCTCATTGTGGGGTTTTGCTATAATCGCCACGCTTGGCAAACGGGTTGGCGATCGTAGTTGAGTTGTTATTGTACTCGAAGGACGCTGCTGCCCATCCTCCGGCTAATCCCTTAGTCGACTTTTACGACACCCACGGGAAAAGATGGGGTGGTGGTATTCTGAACCGGCACCACACGGAATTTATTATATTACATTAATTTGACCTAGCGGTGGCTAAGAATAGCTCTAACTCATCGAGATTAGCCGGACCCTTAGTCAACTTTTACGACACCCACGGGAGGAGATGGGGTGGTGGTATTCTAAGGCCGGCTGAATTATTTGCATCTATATTATTAAAAATAAATGCGCGGGTGAAACCGCGGGCAACAGCTAGTATATTAAGAAACTGTTGCAACATTTCCTATACAGTCAGTTAGTAGGTAGGTTGGTACTCACATGGTTACACCAGTGGTTCTTGCCGTATCTATGACGACGTTACCAGTCTCTTCCTGCACAGTAATGGTCCCGTATATAGCCGTGGTGAGGCTGTTAACTCTTTGCATCACAGATATGAGAGAGTTGGATAGTTGAGCCATGCAAGCTTTCCCTGCGTCGACCAGGTTGTAAGGCACTGTTAAGGCATGGAATATCATTAGCTTACTCCAAAACTTTGCCTGTCGCATCAGTAAATGCAAGGAGCATATTGCCAAATTTATTTACACGTATGTAGGTAATTGGGTGGAGAATCTGAAGTGGCAATGGTCTGGCCATATAACTTCTAGAACTGATGACAGTTGGGGCAGATAGGTTCTCGAGTGAGGTGCAATTCCTGGGGTGGGGTGCAATTCCCTAAGCTCAAACATCCATACATCCTTGAATAGAGAATCGAAATAACGGTGTAAAACAAATTTGGTATTCGCTAAGACTCGTCCTCATGGCTCACTGTCTGCAACGTGTCCTTGAATAGCTTCAATCATGTCATAGCGAATACCAAATTGGGTTTAAACCGTTATTTCGATTCTGTATTCAAGGATGTATGGATGTTTGAGCTTAAGTAATTGCATGTTTTTTAATGAACACAATATTACCTTTTTTATTGGTGCCCAGTGGAAATTCTACATGAACTTCCTTCACCCGAGGAAAGGGCGAAGGGGTATGCCGGACTCCTACCGGCTAAAACCACTGGAGCGGTCATCTTCGGCACCGAAGGGGGGCTCCAGGTCCTCGTAAGATCACACTAGAGCCACCCATTGGTGCACGCCTTTACATCACGGAGGGGATGACTGTAAAGCGGTCACCCCTTCTAGTGGTGGGAAGGCGACTGTAATACGGTCGCTCCCAACCACTTCTCGGGGAGGATTGTAAAGGATCCTCCCAAGCCTCGCTATGCGCTGTGCTGCGCAGACGGCGGCATATGTCCATGTGCGCACCACCGTCTTCCCGGGGTCGCTCGGTGTGAGCACGCAGACTCTCAAATCTGTGCGCCCGTGATCCCCGGCGGAGCACAATACTACCTAGAAATACGATGAAGAAATCGAGAACGATAAGTAGGTACTCACGATCTGGTAACCCTTCACCTCCTTTGTTGCAGTCTCTGTTGAACAACCTGACTCCAGAGACGAGCCCCAACAGCTCTTCCAGCTGCAAAATCTTTTCTGGCCGAGGAAGAGCTACGAAAATCTTCAGGTCTTCTATCGAGAACACGCTTTCTAACGCCGCCATGCCTTCTTTTAAAGTCTAGATATTTTCATTGTTAGATTACCTATTCGAACGTTTCCACCAGGCTATACGCTAAAGGAGCTTGGCACTGGCAACCGATTCGCAAATAGGCAGGCCATAGACGTCTTTTGCTGCCAAAAGGTCCACATGGTCACCGCCATGTTTTTTTCAGTTGGCACACTAAAGGGCGTAGACCTTGCTTAGTTGAGAATACATATCGCTCCTAAATTGGACTTAAGAATATATTGTCGTCAAGCTATGGTGTAACTGCTAGATTGCAATATGATATCTATTATCTAATAAGAGCTCGACACTAGACAGCTAAAAGTAAAAATTAATCTGTCTACAAGGTTAAGTAAAGGCGTTAGGGCTATGCTAATTCTTCTTAAGATTTTTGAGAGTCGATTGAGGAATTGCTTTTCAGTCTAAGGACGATCAGTGGCTACGGTTTCCCATCCTTAGTATTATTTCCTTATCTAGTTAGCCATATCGATATTGATGTGTCAGGTGCAGCAGTTCATTTTATTTATTCACAAACAATTTACAATTGTGTTTGAATATTACATATAAGAAGGACATCCATTTAAACTACTACTACTCGTGACATCTAGCCTGTTATATACATATGTATGAAGGCGCGCAAAAAACTTTACGAGGCGAGGCGTGCAGTGCGAACGTCTCGCTGACCATGCCTTGTTACATGGTTAAGGCAAATAACGGCCAAGAATAGATAACATTTCACACAGTTGAGTTACGTACCTACCAAATATGCTACTCTCCATAAAAATAGCCCAGCGTCTAGTCGACAATAAGAAGGAATGCTTCCACAAAGCGAACGAAAGGAATGTGCGTAATAAACACGTAGCTACTTATGTACACGGCCACTTAGGACAGAGGCATTTGGGCCATATGCCTGGCGATGTTTGTTTAGGCATAAATACTTACAACTATATGCCCAGGGTTCCCCAATCCACTGGCAAGTATAATATAAATCGATATCTTTCTAAACAGCTTACTAAACTGTTCTTCATTTGTAAGATCTGGGTCCATTTCTAGAATCTCAGTGACAAGAGGACTCAAGCATTTCTGAATCGTTGCTAGATGTTTGTCAATCAAATGCTGAAGCTTGTCGTAGTTCGTTTGTAAAATGAATTGCATTTTCAAAGTGTTTAATGATGTACCTCCGTCTGAAAAATGCGTTAACAGTTATGGCCCCTTTAATGTTGTAAAGATTAGTCGTTACTTCATTTCCATGCCGATAAGGTGTAGCATGCGGTGCCACACAGAAAACGGGAGCCGATAGCGTACTCTGCTTTTGGTGTACCGAAGGCTTTATTGATAATGCATTATCCTGAAGGATGATGCAGTCATTTTGCGAATGCGTTTGTTGTGATACCCATGAAATGAGTCTCTGTGGGAGCAAGTAATACGTTGACTACTTGACATAAACACAAACACAGTCACCACGATAGTGGCTAATTGAAATTAAGCTTATCGTTCACTTAACCACACCCTGTGGCATTCCCTCACCTCCACCTTGCTAGGTACAGCTTGATGTCAGCTCGCAACACCCCGGGGGACTTTACACGTGATGAGTATATACTTACGCCGCAAAATGGTAACACATTCTTCAACAAAATACGCCAATTTTGTCCTGTTGATGGCTTTGGCGAATAGTTTGCCGTACTTAGGGTTTAGCAGCAGCAAATCAATTAAATAAATGACGAAGTCAGGATCTACTGTCACGTTCTGTGCTTGACAATTCCTTGTTATTTCGTTCGCCATATTTTTAATCACATTTTCATTTGCCATATTTATTATAATAAGAAATGCACTGAGAAAATAAATAAAAATGGTCGATTCAAAATTATATTAAGTCATTCGGTTGCTAGGTAAATTTCCCGTTGCGTAGGAGATTTCAAACAAGTTTCGCTGTCTGATTGTTGTTTGTTATGGATTATAGATCGAGGTCTTAGTTATACATACCTACTATTTGCTCAATCTGGCGTCAGAGGCCAGTCAGTCAGTGGCAGGCAGAGGCATTGAAAGGCTACTAGCCTGGGATCCCAAACACGACCTTAAATAATAGGGTTAAGGTTTTCTTTTCATAAAAACCAAGCTATACCTATAAAAGTATCACCTCATTGCTTTAGGACTGCCCTGCATGGGCTCGTAATCGATCGGATTGGGCATCATCTTTCTCTGCCAGCAGTAGCTTGGCTATGTTGATAGAGCAGGAATATTACAGAGTCCAGAGGTCTCCTTCTGTGAGAGCGTCATACTCCAGAAGGTGACCGCAAAGCAAGTTCTGGCGAGGGTTGGGCATTAGCTAGTTAAGTATAAACGTATATCAATAGCGTAATCTAGGTACATTCATGCAAAATTACAAACTGAAGCAAAGTAGCCATTGAATCCAGATCCAAACATCTATATTTCAAAAGTAGCTTTTAGTGTGGGTTGGATCCTTTTTGTGTATCATGTCCAAGTTCACCATGTGGTTAAGGTCTCAAATCGTCGTTAGTTATTTAACTGCATTGCGTGTCACGAATAGGGCTAACCCTTTCCACCCCTAGGGTGTCGTAGAAGGCGACTAACGGAGTTTGGAACCCGCGGGCTGATTAGCTAAAAACAGCAACAGCAGACGCGATAGCAGCTATCGCGCAGCCAAGGATCCACCGGTGGCAAAGTGTCAGAACAATTGGTATTACGTTAGGCTTACGTAATCAGCCCGCCGGTGTAACATTAAGCATTTTTACCAATCCGCTTGAATATCTCCGGACATACTGCGTTTTAGTTTTATAATAAGCTGTACCTATAAGTATTTTACCGAGTAAATCTTCTGTGGCAACACATTTTCACCAAGTTTCGTGGTTGTCGTGGTATGGAAGGGGCGGGGCTGAAAGCGTCAAGCTGGTCCGGCCATAAACAAGTGCTTCAAATATCTTTGTAAGAGCGATAAATTGAAAATGAAGGCAGTACATACGGCTACACATCAAGCTATACAAATCCAGTTTACGCTGATCTCTCATCATAAGCCTATACAATGCGTGATCAGCTTATACTGGTTTACTATAGCTTGAGTTATAGCCGTGTGTACATATGTTTGTGAAGAGGAGTACATTTGATTGGTACTATTCTCATTACCAAACGCACCTTGGCCGGGCCAGGCCGATGTGTCAAAACCTTTGCAATATGACGCTATATATTGTGCTTACCCCTATTAGGTAACTGGGGACAAGGGCAGGAAGATGATGTTACGTAGAAATAATACAACAGCTGAAATTTACATCATATTTTATTTTATCCATTCATCCCTCTCGAAGAGTTACAACCTCAGTCTATTAATAGTTCGACATACATGAGTCTGGTGTCAATGGACTGGAAGGTCTAGGCCAGCCTCAGATACTTCCAGGCCAGAACTAGAATTATATTAGCGAGCTTATCGACAAATTGTTGTAAAAAAGTTTGCAACTTGAGAATGTACAGTGCAACAAATTGCAATAAAAACCAAAATATTAGCAATGAGTTACAATCCGGTATATAAGTATATAAAGTAGTGATGCGCACATACACCCATACATATCGATACTTAACTTCCCTTACGGCCGAAATTAATAATCGATCTAGTCCAAAATCTTCGGATAGATTTCGGATTCCGGATATCTGTTTTTCGTGTTAAATGTGATCGTAACACAACAACGGATGAAATTCAAAATCTTAATTCTGATGATTTCGGATTAGATTGATTATTAATTTCGGCCGTTAATCATTTCATTTAAGCATACATGGATGTCGTGTGGTGCCGGCTCAGAATGCCACCACCCCCATCTCCTCCCATGGGTGTCGTAAAAGTCGACTAAGGGATTAGCCGGAGGATGGGCAGCAGCGTCCTTCGAGTACATTAACAACTCAACTGCGATCGCCAACCCGCCTGCCAAGCGTGGCGATTATGGCAAAACCCCCCAATGAGCCCACAACACATCCATATCAGTGGTTGTGGTGATCTTTGGGGGAGGCCTGTGTCCAGCAGTGGACTTCATTCAGCCGAAATGATGACATGGATGTCCTCACTAGGCAAACAGTTTACGGCCTATAGTTAGTTCCTACTTTTACTGAACAGTATCCGAACGGTACGCAGTCTTTAAATGTTCGATTAAAACCTAAAAATTATTAGTGCTCTCTAGTTCTGATTATATACAAAACTATATATAAATATATAATTGATGTAGCTATCTTTTTTTATTTATTTCGAAGATGGTACGCGTGTTACTACATAGTGATGGGCATCCGATGCGCACACGCATCATTTCGTTCGAATTGATTTGCTAGCTTCTTTTCACCGTACGTCTGCCAGTAGTGAGTGATACTGCTTTGGACTCATGATTAAAACTAATTCAAAGTTTATTTGTTAAGTTTACACTAATAGGTGTAATATTGATTTTAATATGTCGTCGCAGATAATAGTTGGGGACTATCAACATGTCTCCAAAGTTAGTCAAGACTGGCTCTTTCTAAAAATATATTGCATTGAATCGTCTAAGGCTTCCCAAACGATATTGGGTCGGAGACCCCTTTTCCAAAATGAACCGATACCTCAGACCATAGCCCATAGCCGTAAAAATCGTATCTCTAGTTTTTTTTCCAATTAATAAAAAATACTTACTTATTCATTCTTATAACAAGTTGGTACACGTAACACAACTTATAAAGTATCTTGAAAGTTTCAAATAAGAACTTGTGTGAATTAATAGGCGTCGATTATTAGACCTCGTCGACCCCCAAAATCAGTTTTCGTTTATATAGACCTCTGGGAAACCGATATCGACCCCAAGGGGACCGCACCGGGAATCCCTGGATTAAACCCCTAGATATTGACTCTACTTGACCCTGGTGAAGCCTACCAGTAGGTATGTTTTAGTGTATACAAACGCTTAAAGCAATTGGTCGATAAGCTGGCTTGGCTTGACTTATTTACAAGATATGAGCATTCATACCAAAAGCTGCCGAGATATTATGAGTTACTGTATAGCAGATGTGGCCAACACGTCAATTGCGATCGACTTGTCAATCGCCAACTCGACCGAAATAGAAAGGCCAACAGCAAAGCACAACACAAAAAAGGTAATTAAATGAGTTAGAAGATTCTTTAAGTTTGGATTTATCTTAGGCTCGTATCAGATTCAGAATAATAGTTCAAGTAGGACTCCAGTCGGGATTGCGTTATTCAAATATGAACTCTACGTAATAGGTTCAGCATTCATATTCAATTGATGTAATTTCGACTCGATTTCTACAGGAGTTTTGATTATCGATCCCTAATAACTGTAACTAATAATAAACTAGTAATTATAGTAACTTTTCATATGATTTAAAATTATAGTTAAAAAAACTAAAACCACGCTTTTGTAGATAACCGAACTAAAAGTAGAAAATAATTTTCAATAAGTTTAAAATAACAATAGAGTGATTAACAAAAATAAACATTTTATTGTAAAAAAGCGTGGGGTGCTTGATGTCAATTGTGGTAAATATGTTTGTGAATATTTGTCAAAATAGCGTCATCTTGAAAATATCTGATAAAGCACCCCACGCTTTTTATCAATATTTATTTTTTGTTCATCACTCTATTGTTATTTTAAACTAATTGAAAATTATTTTCTAGTTTTAGTTCGGTTATCTACAAAAGCGTGTTTTTTAGTTCTTTTAAACTATAATTTATTTTCTATTTTTTAGTGCGGCTAACTACAATAAAACGTTTTGTGCAAATTTTTGAATGTCGATGAAATTGTAATTTTTTCCGGGTATTGCCCGTTCTTCTCCATGAGAAATCTACATCTTGGAACGCGACAGCTAAAGTCTCGACTATTCATAAGTACTTTGAATGGTTAAAATGATTTTTTTTTTTACTTTATCTTATCTTTAATACGGAACTTAAATTACACTCCTGATTGTTAATTTGTCTGAAGAAATGATAACTCTAAGTTCCCATTGATCTCTTTTAATAATAAATAATAGTAAAGTGGACGACCGCCCTAGACAAGTTGGCCATCCCTGCTGTGCTTGAGGCATGATTTTAGTACGTATTATTTTTATATTTGGGTCTGTCTAGTTGTAAGTGGTATCAGAATATGAAATGCTGCTAATGAATGCGTTATTTAAAGACTATCTAGCTTAAATTTTAACAGCATTTATGATGTAATGGCATGTGGTTAACGAAGCCAAACATTAATTAATCAAAAACAAACGGCAACTGTTTTGTTTCGTTTTTCCGCCAATAATGTGAATAATTCATAATGGTAATTAATTTAATTGTTTCTCAATTATACCACTGAAATTTCGTTCGACCTTGAAAATAGGGTAGAAGACACAATATACCTATAAAAATCGATATGTTTCTTACAAGTAAGCCACATTCTATAGCTTTACTTAAAAAATTGGCAAGTTCCTACTTATTTCAGACCAATTAGACTTCACCATACTGAAACTTATTTATCGTTAGTAAAGGTCTACAATTATCTGCACCCTTATGTAGGTAATACGTTATGTTCGCAACAAGCAACTTTGATGCTAAAGATTATTAATGTGTGTGGAATAAGGTCTGAAATGTACCACAATGCGAAATATTGACTGGATCAAAGGAAATGCGATCTTAGTATATCGGAATAAAGTTGATTGTCAAATCGATTTTCTATAAAATTATTTTTCATACAGTATCCAACTCTTAGATTACGGCTTCGGTAGAGTAAACTGCCACAATTTCGCCAATGTCATGTATATCGGTAACGTTGTTTGGTGTTCAAATTAATAATATTTTTTTAAATAGGTACTCATAATCCACACAAAATCAAAAAATCTACATTGAAAATGTCGGCAACGTCGTACGGTTTTCATACAATATCACATAATTTTGGAACCTCTTTGCGAGTTTCATCAATTAAATTAGTTATATTTTCATACTCTTATTAATGCATTTGTGTCCAAACCTACATGTTATATCTAACGAATGCCAAGAACCAGCCGTTACCCGCTCGCTTCGCGAGTCGTAAGATATATTTGTGTTCATATCTTCTGAACTCTGCAAGATATGTTCCACATACACAACATTTAAGGGGGGAGAGGGAGAGCGCTCTCACAGCCGATAAATGAATTTATATACATTTATAGTTCTCTCTATAGTTACACTTATTGGTTTCATAAAATCCAATTCACACCATGTCAAAAGAAATAACGGGAACGCAAAAGAAATAAAAAACATGGTAAATATCCCGTTTTCAGTTCCAATAATAACATCAAAAGAAGTTTCACTTCAAAAGAAAATTTATTTCTGGTCTTTTTCATTTGCATGATTAATTTTATATATTCATGTAGATTTGGACGGACGCCTCATCATCAATCATGGTTTACAAAAAAAGTCACAAAATAAACAATAAATGCATTACACAATGCAACACTCAATATTAGATACAATCTAATATTTTATTTGCATCTTGCTCGAAAGCACCTACTTTTTTGAAAATTAACGAGTGGTGTCCTTTTTAAATTGACTGCTGCATTTCAAACTATATGATTAAAAAGGATTTATTTCTAGTTAAGTTTACTATTGTTTTTGTTTGTAATATGCGAAAATGTATTTTAAGCTTACAATATCCATCTATTAAAATTAAAACATCATGAAAATATGTCTTTAAACAATCATTGCAATTAGACAAAGCGTTCCTTCCACACAACACCATAATCAGGCTAGACAAAAACTCTTACTGTAGTTAAAAAGCTGCGCAAATACTGTCCTATGACAGCGGAAAAGCATATTGGAATAAGTCTGAGTTTGTTCTCATATTGTAATAATATTTCCAAATACCAATAGAATCAATCTATTATACAAACATAATTTATCAATATTTCCATATAAAATACATAAACTACAAGATTTCTGTGCGAGATACTTTTTTAAAAGTAAGACTTCCATATAACCTTGGTCATACGCACGGGTGAGTTTCACTTTCTGTGACGTGTACTGAGTAGCACGCATTAATTTAATTTTAAGATTTATTTATAAACAATCTGTCAATTTAACCTAGCCACAAAACAGGCAGACAAAACTGACTGCAATGATGATTTCAATTAATAAATCCACTTTTAGTTCATCTAAAATAATGACGTTTATAAGCGTCAATAAAATCAGACGTATATTATCGTCAATAATGTAAAATATTGACGGACATAAGCGTCATTATTATAAATGCGACGGCATCCCACCGAATACTGACTTAGATCAATATCAATAACTTACACTAGCTTAGTCCACGAAATGATTTTTTAAGTATTTCATCATGCTGAATGTGTGGAAACTCTTCTCTCCGATGACTTTGAACAGGGCCTTGTCGCATATAGCGTACTGCCTATTTTTGGGGTCGTAGAGCTGTTTCTCTTTGATGATAGCCCATACACGCTTGACGACCTCATGGCGAGGCAGCTCGCTTTCTCCCATCAGTTCTGCTAGAGCCGGCGACAGTTTGCAAGCTCGGGTGTACCCACCGCCCTTGCCTTTTTTGCGGACGCCACCACCCTGAAATGTTTAAACCGGAATATCTGTCATAATTATGTTTTATCATCAATCAACTTAGTGTATCGTAGCCCACGGCTGGTCCGTCCCAGTAAACTTGTTCATCACCATCATCATATCAGTCAAAATACGTCCTTCAGCACGTCCTGCCGTGTGGTGCCGGCTCAGAATACCACCACCCCATCTCCTCCCGTGGGTGTCGTAAAATTCGACTAAGTGATTAGCCGGAGGATAGGCAGCAGCGTACTTCAAGTACATTAACAGCTCAATTGCGATCGCCAACCCGTCTGCCAAGCGTGGCGGTTATGGCAAAACCCCCAAATGAGCCCACAACACACCCATATCGGTCGGTGGTGATCTTTGGGGGAGGCCTGTGTCCAGCAGTGGACTTCATTCGGCCGAAATGATGACGTCCTTCAGCAGTGGAAATCCCCCAAGAACGACCAGTTTCATGCGTGTGTTCGCCAGTATTCAACTCGCTTGGCAGGCGGGTTGGTGAGCGCAGAATGGCTACGGTTCTATAGAAGGTACGCTGCTATTTCATTTTCGGCCAGGTCCATGTACAGTATCTCAAAATGTCGAGAAAAGTCCAAACGTCCCCAGAAAAATTCTTACGATTCGTTTAGATGCATACTTTAGTGGTACAAAAATCATTTCTAATCAGTTACTTTCAATATCGCGACACAGGGATTCAACTACTTCGTAGATAAAAAATAATTTTATAAGCAGTATTTTAAACCATAAATAACGTGTTTCATGTAACATACCAATGATGGTAACGTGTTTTTATTTCGTTCCAAAGATCTGTTCCAAAAAACTGACCGATACAAGTAGATACCGATACTGTTTGATAGAGCAATGAGCAAGTATCGATACTTTCTTTCGGTACAAGTAATGAGTAAAAGTATCGATATCTTGGCAGTATCATACATCCATAAATTTCTCTTACCGCCATGTTGGATTTTTATGTTGTGTATTCTAAGTGGAAATTCTAGTTTTGCACCAGAAAAGAAAGTCATTTTGTCAAAAATGAATAGAAGAAATCAGTTTTTATGTTTATCTAGCTATTTTTTTGTATATTGTACAAGGACCTGGCCGGGGACCCCTTCATTCTGGAACAATTCCTTTTAGCGTATTAAATAAAAGATGCAATTCTTGCGACTGCCTCACCTTCTTAGCTTTGGGCGTAGCTTTCTTTTTCTTTTCTTCTTCCTTCTTAGCTTTTTTCGCAGACTATAACAAAATAAACGAGATTTTAATAAGATATTTTTATACCGTTTGCAGTTGCACGGTCAGATGTTGGCCCTACGGAGAAGAGCCAGAAAGAAAATATTTAGTAATGTTATATTATTGATATAATAGAATCGCTTATTCAGGTCATAGCAGACACTTTTACACATCACATTGAAACGACCTGTCTGATTCCGTAATGGTCTAGTTTCAGCAGAAGCGTCTCGTGGTCTACACAATCAAAGGCTTTTGAAAGGTCACAGAAGATACCAATCGCATCTTGAGATCTTTCTCAAGCATCGTAGATATGTTTGATTAATGTGATCTCTGCGTCAGTCGTATTACGCCCTTTAGTGAAGCCATATTGCTTATCGTGACAAAGATTGTTAACATCAAAATGCAATAGCATAATTTTTTCAAATAATTTGCTAGTACAAGCAGAACTGAATACTGGTCTGAAATTTCCAGGATCTTGGGTATTGCGTGATTTAAACAAAGGTATTACTTTACTGCATTTCATACCTTGACATACTTTTACCGATAATCACCACAAGTTGATTCGATTTTAATTTCTTTAAAAGCTTTGATAATTGACCGGGGAAAACATGCATGAATTTAAAATCTACGGTACAGGCCGCTACATTTAGTTTAAGTAAAGTAGATCAGTTAAAAAAATGGAATAGCTATTCAGGGATAATGCTATGTAATTTGATTTGTAAGTACAAAAAATTAAAGAGTTTTATAGAAATTGAAATGGCGTTATGATATTGATCTTTCGTGTCGTCGCTTTGGGTATTTAAAATATTTTTATAACCCCGCAATAATTTATTTATATATTTTACGATTCCTAACCTTCATCATTGGTCTAATTTCAGAACGCGACAACTTTGGACAGTTGATTAGAATGATACGTTTAGAAATTCTAGTTCAAATAACTTTCTTAGTAATATTTAATTTTACTCCGGGGATTTAAAATTATTTGGCGAAGTTATATACTTTCGGTACTAAGGATATCAGTAAAACTATTCTAACATCTAAATCTTTATTTTTGTGTACGAATCCTGCCATATCGTAAGATTGTAGACATTTTTGTTTTTATTTGTCCCCAGTGCAAATTCATCATGAACTTCCTTAGCTGCGGGAAAGGGCGAAGGGGCATGCCGGTCTCCTACCGGCTTAAAACACTGGAGCGGTCATCTTCGGCACCTAAGGGAGGGTCCAGGTCCTCGTATGATCAGTTGATCACACTAGAGTCGCCCACTGGTGCCACGCCTATAGGCACATCCCTGAGAGGGTGACTGTAAAGCGGTCAACCCCCCCGGGGGATCGTAAAGGATCCCCCAAAGCGACCCCCGGCAGCACGTGACCACATGCGTGCTACCAAAGATTGCAGACCTAACCAGTCACGGCTGACGGCACCCGTTCACAAGCATGACGCATGCATCGCTCAGTTCTACCATGTTGCAGGGAACTTAAAGACTATACACAAGGTAACCATCAGTAAGAGACATTTTAGTGTAAATTGTACTAGATTACATAAGGGTGTGGACACGGCGAAGATGCCTCACTGCGATACCCCGTGGTCGCGGTATAGCTCGTTGCCTCGACGTCACCTCCGTGTAAAATACACGCACACACATGCTGCCCTTCAGCTACCTGTGGGTATATGTGGGACGCATGCCCCAGCCTTGTGTGGATGTCGACAGAGCTACTCCTCTTGCATCTCAAGGTGGATAAAGCTGGATTTTAAACTCCTTGCTGCTTTTTATACCAGATTTTAAGGGAAGAAAATAAAACCTTAAGTTATTATTTAATTAAATTTATTAATTAAACAATTCTAAAGTACACAGACACAGTATTGAAATGACATTAATGTTTAATAACTTTCAGAAATAAGTAACCGATTCCAATGGCTGAAGTTCACGGTTATTGAGTACCTATTTATAAAAAGTTCAATTGAAATAGATTCTTCGCAATCATCAGATGCGATGACGTAGAAATCCTACGTTGATTAGTCAGATTAAATATAATCCCTATATCTTGACGGAACAGACATACCAAGTTAAACCACCTTTTTAAAGGAGGTAATAGACCATAATATGTTTGGAAGTTTATTTTTCACATACACCCAATCACCTTTTAGAAGATGGTAATAGACCACAATATGCATGAAACTACTTTTTCACATGCATCCTTTTTGAAGTAGGTTACAATTATCACATACTTAATTTGGCTTAAACATTACATTTTACTCACAACGAATTGCGTACTTAATTTATAAAATAGGTTTATTAGACGTCAAGTAATTCGATATTAGTTTAAAAACTACAATCTTCACGACAGAATGACAACCTGAATCTTCAGGAACATTGAACGGGAACCTGCTTTTAAAGCGGGTCAAAGATAAATTGATTTACTTATTTGGCTTAAAATCTATATTCTAAACACATTGAACTGAGAACCTGCTTTCTAAAGCTGGTTAAAAGAGATCATATACCTACTTAAGGTTAAAACTTCATTAAATAGAGTCTCGATTTAAAAGTTGATTTGAACTGATAACATACAGCTATTTTTAGTTAACATGCTACACACGTATCTAACAAGAAACTTATTTATGAAATAGGTAAATAAATTACGTACATAAAATTTTTTGAGCTGGCGATTATGATTTACACTATAAACTGAATTGAGATTCTGCTTTCTAAAGCACGTAAGAAACGACATAGTGTGGTGTCCGGATTAAGAATATAGCACCACCCCATCTCTACCCGTGAATGTCGTAAATGCGACTAAGAGACTCTAAACCAGAGGGATGGGCAGCAGCGTCCCTACTGTGGAGCAGCATTATTCTGCGCTCACCAACCCGCCTGCCAAGCGTGGTGAGTACTGGCAAATCGCCCCAAAATGATGACACAATTGTGGAATTCTATGGCGGAGGCCTTTGTTCAGCGGTGGAAGTCCTACGACTGATATGATGATGATCATGAGGGTGCGGGAAAGTACCACGCCGTCACAGAATACCAAGTCAAGTAGCAGTATTGTTGTTAACAACAGTGTTTGTCTTCATTGTAGTTGCAAAACATGATCTCCCATACATTCCAACTGCAAATGTAAGTTTGTACGCAGGACCATAGACTTATGAGTTTTCCTGTAATCTATAAGTAAGAACTACCAACAGTTTTTTTTTTTTTTCAAAATTTTAGACTTTATTTTCCGAGATAAATGGGGGAATGGTATATTTTCATCTATTTTCTTAAATACCTTTAAAACAAATGATTTACGAATTATATAAAAAATAAAATTAATACAGTCACAACAAGCCCCCCATCTGACATGTAACGCGGTACAGATTGCAAAACAATTTTATGCAATTTTCTAGTTTTCGCTCCAAAAGAGCCCCTTATATTAATTTATTTACGTAGACATTCGTGTTTGGGTCGTAGAGATTCATATGTGTACTATAGACCTACTTAATCGGTCTCGTAGATTCGGAGCAAATTAGCGGTGACGGACAGACTCGAGTGATCCTATAAGGGTTTCACCGTTTTTTTCCGGACGTGAACACTACAAACGAGTTTGTTTAGTAACAATTCGACACTATCTAAGTGAACTACGCTAAGTCCAAAAACGCAACATTATAGGAGGCATATAGCGGGATACACAACAATCAATTGCAAGTATTAAGGAAAGTTAGCGTGCTATTTTTTTTTGGGCTTCTCGCATACATTTCTGGGAAATGTCGTTGCTTAACCGCCTATTTCTGCAAAGCCAAAAGAGGCATCCAGACAAGAGGTACCGATATAAAAAAAAAGTGAGTATATATACCATATACTGTCCAGTAAGGTGGGTCCAATTTCGAGAAAGAGATCAATCGTCGAAACCGACTCGGCTGGGCAGCGTTTGGGAAACTTTGCAACGTCTTGTCGTCAATAATACCGCAATGCGTCATGACTAAAGCCTTTAACCAGTGTGTGTTACCAGTGATGACATATGGAACAGAGACGTGGTCACTCAGCGGGCTATGGAGAAAGAGCTATGCTTGGTATTTCTCTACGAGATCGAATCAGAAATGAGGAGATCCGTAGAAGAACAAAGTTGCCGACATAGCGGGGCACATTGCTCGTAGAACTAATGGCCGTTAGGGCAAACGGGTACTGGAAAACGCAGCGTGTGACGACCTCCAACGAGGTAGACAGACGACCTGGTGAAGGTCCTGAGAGTCGTTGGATGAGAGCGGCAAGTAACCGCTCGTCGTGGAAATCTAAGGAGGAGGTCTTGAGCAGTGGACGTCCTTTGGCTGATATGATGTACATGTATGTAACTATTTTCTAAGGTATGGCTTTAAAAAGTAGAAATCGCCTAAAATCGACTTAGTGGTGTATACTTAGATAGTGTCGAGAATTGTCCATTATATGTCCATGTCCATATATATATTTCAACTAAAAACAACTTTGGCATTCTAACAAATTATACTATCTGTGTCCTTGCCCAAGTTGAGTCTGTCAACAGGTCTAACCTTAGAATACAGTGTCAAAGGTCAGATGGCAGTCGTTCAGAGTGAAATACTGATACCCTGCTTAACTAGAAGCCGATTCCAACTTAATTGGGAAAGGCTTCGCTGTCGATGAGTGTTTAAATGATATTACAGGAATAACGCGGGTTCCCATTTTTTGTCAACGACGCGTCACTTGTTGACGTTGAAACTGGAACTGCTGTAGGAATATTATTTGCCAGCCATGGACCATTACTCGAAGTAGGAATTACGTTGGGGATAGTCTTCACTCGATATATTTTCTTTGCCTGAATCTGGGTAGGTGAGAAAGGACCACCAGGTATTGTAGGTGTGATGGTAAAGTGATCCTGATGTATATTTGCTGTCGTTTTCACAGGGGTTGGCCGATTAGAATGGTATGTCCTGTCATAAAACAATTGGTTTATATGAATCATCATCAAGTCTTTTTGTTCTTCGGGCATTCTCCGTAGCTTCTTAGCTGTAAGTTTCCCAAAGATATCGCATTCATCGTCATCTAAGACTTGCTGGGACACTCTTTTTAAAATAATTCCTTTCTTAGGCTGATTAAGTCCAGGGAGGCTGTGTCTCATTTGAGTCGTCGTTGGTTCATCTTGGATAGTTGAATAATTATGTTCCGAAGATCCGCATAAGAGCTCATGGTCCTGGTCATCCTGAAAGTAAAAAAAAAGAATTACAGAAAATTCTTAAAGGAGGTCTCGGCCGATGAGTATGTTTGTCTTGTTAGACAATAGCAGCGATATTAATTAGGTGATATTTTAAGGTCGAGAGTAAACATGCAGGTGAAATCTAAACCTGGTTCCGGGCGCGGTCGGGATGTTCGTGACAATTCTATGGGTCTCATATTGCCTCCCAGTAGCATGTTTACGTAACCGAACCGTGAGGCCTAAATGTTTACGCCCAGTCCAATGCATTTGTAACTTATTACACCTGCATATTGCTATAGAAAATACTCCAGAACTTTATTATTGTTATGTACTCGACAGTAATTGCTGTTCAATGATAAGCCGTAATGGGATGCCAGGAAGCAAGGTAGTACAGACAGGTCGAACAGCTCGCGAGGCTGTATTAGAAATGATTCAGACGTAGACGTGCCTCGAGCCGATATTGCCTCGCGCCGCCGACCGAGCTCGTGTTGAGAGTGTATTGCGATTCTGGGATCCGATTAATAGAAATGAACTCGCAGGCACATAATTATGTGAATCAGCAAAAGCTTCTAAATTAAATAGGATAAAATGTACATCAGACAAACATTCGTGCGAAGTATTTAATAACTAATTTAGAAATGGTAGTGTTTGTAAGGTTGTCTCAAGCCATTGTATAATATATCAGATAATTTGGCATCCGGACAGCAAAAGCCTTCAACGTTAAGGGTGACTTATTCACATTGAGCCATGCTCCGCTGCGGTGCTAAGCTAACTTTCTAGTGCTGTTTTTTCTACAAACAACTTTGAGCTGCGCGACAGCCTGGTGTGCTGGGAGACTGGGTCAGTACAGAAAACTAATAGCTCACGTGAAGTGGTTAAAAAAAAAAAAATTAAACACGTCTGAAGTAGACGCGTTTGAATGTTGAGTGTGACTAGATGCGTTATGAATGCGCACAAGTGCGAGTGAGATAGACGGAAGACCGAGCGTGTGGGCAGTCTGGTGAGGAGAGCTGCTATGTTTTAAACAAAACGCAGCCCATTTTGCCCATATAATTTATCATCTAAGAGGAGCAAATTGACTAAATAGTGCATATAACAAGCACAAGGCATATATGTGAATGTTTATTAGTCACTCTTACAATACTGCTGTCACTTTTCTGTGACTGTGACCTGTGATATAATGTTCCCTTACGACATTTAGTCGTACCGGTTCTATGAGAAGATCTATGTTCAACAGCTTAAATCCTAGCGGCCAAGGGCAGACGACATCGAAAGGTCTGCGAAAGATCGGCAAAGATCCCTACTGCATCGACAAGTAACCATAAACACATTAGAATAATTGTTCTAATGAAAGCGATTCCAATGGTGAGATAGCCATGAAATGAGGGAGCAGGCAAGCACGGCATTAAGGGAACAGGCTCTAGCTGATTGTTAGACAAAGGCTGACGATGATCAAGATGAATGTAAATAAATATATTAAAATGAAAATGGAAGTTAATGATTAAGTTTAGCAAACAGAAGAATAAATATGGTTCATTACATACCTCGGGGCGCTTACCATTGGCTACCATTTATAAATCCATTCAAATCAGCATGGTTGTATTTTCACTCTTAAACAGAACAGCTGCACTTGGTACCATAACATCTCATAAGAGGCCTGCTTTGTAAACAAGGTGAATAGCAAAATTTATTCCCGGTTATTTAGTATTTTGTTTACTAGGAATGATAAATGTTATTTTTTTTATAATAAATAGAATTATAAATAATGTAATATATTTGGAAATTAGACCGTATGACCAACACATTCATAGAATGTAAAATTTTACGTTGTGGAAAACTTGAATGATCTAAAGACACGTTACATGATTGATCATAAAAAAATCACTTTCTACATTAATGTTCAATCAAATATTATTCTTTAATAACGAGGTAAATTATTTATGCTCATTTCGTGCAACGTTACATACGGTCCCTGAAACTAGGGCGATATAATGAGGGGCATAGAAGCAACAACGCCTCTGTCCAAGTTGTTTGGTATGGAGTCAATGCTTTTTGCTTTTTTGGTTTTGTTATGCGATTTACTAGGCATGATACGCTTTTGCACCTGCACATTGTAAGAGCTATTGGCCTCAGGAAAAAAAAATACCATACCAACGATAGGTACGATAGGTTATTTTAAAAGAGTATCTATGGAGTTTCTTGCCGGCTCTTCTCCATAGATCAACTATTTGGAACCGTGCAACTTAGATTCTGACGTTTCATAAGTGCCAATATTTGGTTTATTTGAAATAAAAATATTTGACTTTGACTTTGACTTTGAGGTGAAAATTTGGACAGAGGTCTATTTCGCTTCCGAAATAGAAAAAAAAGAAAACGCCTAAACTACAACAGATAACATTAATCAAATTAGTTTTAAAATTAAAAGTAATTCAATTTAAAATATACATAATAGTTACTATGGACAATGTTTCGCCAACCTCTGCTTTAAAAAATCAGTTCCTAATGCAAAAGCTACTGCAATCTTGCATCTATAAGATGCCAGACGACTGGAAGCGTCATGGAAAGGACCAAAAATCTTATTTTACCTGGCTGGAAGCAAGATAAATGGATTGATAAATTGTCAAAATAATTATAATTTCCACCGCCTACTCATCAGATGAATATAGTTACAGCGACACATAATTTTTGGATGGTTACTTAGGTTATCACTGTCACTAACAGTAAGACTTAAAAAGAACATGTATTTTTTTTCTTATCATACGGCCGAATACTGAACGCCCCTCGATATTTAAGACCCTTTCAACTAATACAGTTAACGGTGTGGTGCCGGCTTTAATATATAGCACCACCCCATCTCTTCCCCTGGATGTCGTAAAAGGGACTATGGGATTAGCCGGCAGAAATTCGAGTAAATTTACAACCCAACAAAATCAAGCAGTATCGGTGCCTTATATAGTGATATCAACGTATTGGAGAGTATTCATCAAGAGAACTTTAACAAGAGGAAACAACTTGATAGAATCAGATACACGAAGAACAAGAAAATGGAAAAATTTAGCTTTGGCACAGTTAATGAAAGAACTAAATTGGACTTCTGAGGTGGAAGGCCTGGTGACCTGAAATACAGGCTTCAGCCTAGTTTAGGCACCAGTCTCCCACAGTAAATTTGAACATAACTGTAACATTTTCATTATTGTGGTGAGAAAATAAATAAACTGCGATCGCCAACCTAGCGTAAACCAAGCGTTTATGGCAAAACCGCCCAACGAGCACACAACACAAACCCAGACTGTGTGTTGTGGCAATCTTTGGGGGAAGTCTGTGTCCAGCAGTGGACGTATTTCGGATAAAACGATGAAATTGTAGGTTAACGGGCGTCTCTAATAGGTTAGAATGTCTTACATACTTTCGACGGCACGGTTGGCGCAGTGGCTAAGGGATTGGCTTTTGGGCAACATGTCGCGGGCTCGACCCCGTACGGATTCAATATTTGTATGATCTACAGATAGTTGTTTCGGCTGTGGGTGTTTGTGTATGTACATCTGTAAACTGAGCCCACGACACGAGAAATTCTAGCCTCTCTAGATAAGAAATGAGAGGCGTTTCAGGATTTTGCCGTTACACTACAATAATCGAATAACTTGCGATTATGTCATATCTCTAAAAAGAAAAGAAATATCAAAGACATCGGCCAAACAAACTATCGATATGTTCAATAGAGTAGTTGATAGGGCAAACCAGTCTCAACCCACAATCGATAAGTCGAATGAATGACGCCACTCTGCGTACAAAAAAGTGTTTGTGCAAATATTGCTCAAAACATAGCATGTACATTCTTGATAGAAAACGAAATATATTACAATAGAACAGAATAGAATATTTATTCAGTAATTAGGTCCTAACGGCCACTTTTACTCGTCATATTGAAACAACGAGGGCAATTCGGTACCTCTGTGAAGAAATGCCGGAAGAAACTCAGCCTAGTTCCTTTTTTGATTATTTTTCTTGTACATTGTTTTATGCGATGTGGTGCCGGCTACGAAGAGCACCGACCCATCTCATCCCGTGGAAGTCGTAGGTGACTATGCGATTAACCGGAGGATGGGCAGTAGCGTCCTTCGTGTACATGACAAATCAATTGCGATCGCCAACCCGCCTACCAAGCGTGGCGATTATGACAAAACTTTCGACGAGCACACAACACACCCAGAGCGGTTGTTGTGGCGATCTTTGGGGAGGCTTGTGTCCAGCAGTGGACACGACGACATTGTTTTACAAATTATTTAGGACAGCTGTTTATATATTGAACTACATTTTGCAGCTATACAATACAAACAATGCAGATAAAATTTGTTTCCATGGAAGCCGCATTAATGTCGCAAACAGGAATACTTGGCTTTAATTATTTTTACAGCACAAATTAAAACTGTAAATAGTTAAATAACATTGAAAATAATTGCATAAAATTGAGGTAACATTTTGGTGGTCACTTGCAATTTTTGCCAATAATAAATTCATTTTTTATGTTCGTCCGTGTCAGTGTGGTCAGTTAAACAAAAGCCGTTCTTAATTAGTATTAGTTTATCATTTTTCTTATTATTAATAATGGGATCAGTGTTCTACCGCATTACAGTGTTGCGGCTCGGGTCATTAACGGCCGAAATTAATAATCAATCTAATCCAAAATATATGGATATCGGATTTGTCTTGTTTTTGTGTTATGTGATTGTATAACCGTGTGGTGGCGGCTCAGAATACCACCACCCCATCTCCTCCCGTGGGTGTCGTAAGAGTAGACTAAGGGGTTCGCCGGAGGATGGGCAGCAGCGTCCTTCGAGAACATTAACAACTCAACTGCGATCGCCAACCCGTCTGCCGAGCGTGGCGATTATGGCAAAACCCCCCAATGATCCCGTAACACACACCGTTTAGGTCGTTGTGGTGATCTTGAGGCCTGAGTCCAGCAGTGGACTTCATTCGGCCGAAATGATGATTGTATAACACAGAAATAGACAAAGTTCAAAATCTTAAATCTGAAGAATTTGGATTGGATCGATTATTCATTTCAGGTGTAAATCGTTATCAGTACATTGCTCAAAATATACTAGATAGCTATCCAAATACATGAGCGGCTTATTTAATACGAGGCATAGCCATAACACGCATTCAGACACAACGATACCTTAAACAACTTTACAGTAAGAATTCGCAGAGCAGTTCATAGGCAATCTTTCGGTTTTAGGAAAGTTAATAGCTTAAGCCACCTGAATTTAGGGTAACGTTGCAGTTATTTTCGGGCTCGAAAATAATTTATATTTATAAAAGCGCACGGTAGGGCACACTTTGCTACATTCAAGCTGTTCTATCCAGTTTCAGGCACGATTGGTGCAGTGTCTGATACAGACGGCTGCTGCGTCCCGGGTCGTGGGTTCAATTCCCGCACGGAACAAATATTTGTATGATCTGCACGTAGTTGTTCCGGGTCTGGATTTACTGTATGTGGAATTTGTGTCTGTAAACGCACCCACGACACAGGAGAAATACAAGTATGAGGTAAAGTATCAGTTAAAAAAAAACACAAAAAGAACTCATAGCGTCATCTGCTTATATTGGAAATTTATAGCTTGAGTCCCCAACACGGCGGCGCGCAGTTATCTGTAGTGTTATTCTCTAAGCAACACACCTCCAACTCGAGACGCTGCGGCAGCGGCGAGTAACATTTTCGTTTTCACATTTCGTGCCCACGCAGCCACGAGGATTTATGGATTTTGGTGGAACTATTCAAGTGCAGTCTTTGTTGTCAAATTGCTGCAAATCAGTAAATGATTACGAAAATCACTCGCCGCTGCCGCAGCGTCGAGTTTGAGGTCGTGTTTCTTAGAGAATAGCCCTAATGTGCGCGCCGCTCTGAAGGAATGTGTGGCTGGCCAGATCACAGTGACGGCCCGTCAGGACAAATGACGGGCCGATACTAGTTGAGAGTGCGGCCCAATTCCTACCGAATTTCGCACCGGTAAGAGTTCGGCACGCCCCTCCGCCCTTCCCACGTGCGGAGGAAGTCCACGAGGATTTGCCTGCGGCAAGAAGAGCACGTGCACCAGCTCTTAAACCACACAATAAGACATGTAGTAAGGCCCTAAACATTATTTCTTAATTATATTTCTGTACTGCACATGTCATATTTTTTTTAATAAAATGAGCAGAGCACTATATGTATTATTCTTTTAGGGGTCTCGGATACTTCTTACTGGTTTCTTTTTAAATATATCCTAATTATAATTTTGCCTTAAGTAGATAAACAATGGTGTATAAACAGTACAAAAAACATTTTCTGAACTGAACATGAGTAGCTGGCATCCCACTACGAAGTGAACTATAAAAATCGTTTCTAAACTGATGGAATTTACTACGACTGACAATATGGCAGGCAAAATCAGTCTGAAGAAAAATATTCTGGGTACTAAACTTTTTAAATGAATAATTTGGCAACAAGCATGCGGTGCATTTAAAAGTAAGCTATCACCGCTGACCATTACATCCACAACACTAGAGGAGCCGCTGATTCGAAAACTGTAGTTATATAAGTGCCACTATTCGGTGAAAGTTACTTCAATTTGCTTACAAGTTACAATCTATTGCTGACCAATGCTGAACAAAGACCTTTGCCATTGAAGCAGTGGTCTTAGGATCCATGCTAGGTAAACAAGTTGGTGACCAAAACTATCTCGTACTTGTGATGGTGCCCGTTAAAGCCTCAACATGTGGGCGGCCGATTGTTTGACATGTAAGGATAGTAAATATTATGTTGTAGGGCCTACTCTGGGTCCACTGTCAGACGAAAGCAAAAATGGTATACATACAACACTTGGCAAGTTGGTTGTTCATAGCAGAACTACCGGGCTCTCCTAGCACCTCTGTTAAGGATGTGGGCAATATTTTTACACCTAAACCACAGATATGTCTACTCACCCCCCAGTCACTATCATTGCTGTCATCACGTTCTTCTTCCTCATCATCATTGACTTTCTTCTTCTTCTTCTTGACCACTACTTCCTCCTCCTCATCCAAAGACTCATCCGAGTCCATGTTGTTGACATAGTCCATTACCAACTGGTCGATCAGTTTCTTCTTGTCCGTCAAGGTAACTCCTAATTTCTTCTCCAGTTTTTGAATGACCTTCTTGGTTGAGGTCTTGTCGAGACTAGCATTTTCGAGGATCTCTGTTGGTAAGAGATAAAAAGAAATATATTATTACTATTATTGATCCATCTGGATTTGTAAACTGCTCTGCGAACTAAAACAGGGCTGTATTCAGTCTTCTAAATGCTTGTACATTGACAATATTGCTGTATTAATTAGAGAGTTGTTATCGCATATAAAAGATAGTATCGTAATTTCGCGTTAGTACTATCTGGCGATAAACAACTGCGGGAGCACTTTAATTTAATTGAACCCTATATAATTAGGGTCTGATGGAAAATGTTGGAGTCCAGCAAAGGTGGTACACTATCGACGCTTCTTCACGTTCTCTTGCTATCTCATCATCAGCAGCAGGTAGTGTCCCGGCGGGGTGGGGTGGCATTGGCTGTCAGTCAAGACATTGTCAATGCCTGCAATTAAATCCCGCGGGGCGATAAGGAGGGCGCTAGTCCATCATCGGTGCCCCCTTGCCTGCAGGTCATCGAAGAGGCCTATCTGCGCAATAGGCACATTCGCTACGTGACCTGGGACGGTAGCATAAAGCGAGGGAGAAAAGTGAAAAGCGCAGGATTCCGCAAGGGTTGGTTCTCGGCCCGCTGGCATAAGCTTAGTTGATTACGCTGACGACACTCTTCGTTTTGGCCAGCGGTGAGTTCTTCGAGGGAACCATCCGGTTTGTTGAATAAGCGGTGGCTCACACGTCACAAAACTGAGGCGTTTTCAGACACTGCAGCGGAGCAGAGAACTACCAAGTTCGTGGATACGCATTGGTGACGCTGGAATCAGGGTGGGCCGACGTGAAGTACCTAGGTCTCACCCTTGACAGTCGCTGGGACTTCAAAGTGCACTTCGAGAGCTTTTGTCCCCCGAATCGAGAGGTTAGTGGGTGCCTTGCAACGGCTGCTGCCCATTATCGGGAGACCAAGAAACTAAGTTCGCTGCCTATACGGGGAGTCATGCGGGCCATGGCCTTCTACAGAGCGCCCGTATGGTCATCTCGACTGTCAAGGGTCCAAAACTGCATTGCCAAACTTCACGTTCTTCAGCACAGTGGCTATACGGATCGCACGAGGATACCGAACGACATCCTACCAAGCGGCGACACTTCCGCACTTTCCGCCTTTGGACATCCTGACGGAGACGGATGCGTGGGTCAACGACCAGATACGCTCCTTCAGCTAGATTGGCGAAAGCGCGCAGCGCCAGGGCGTTTGTTAGGCTGAGGCGGCTGGCTTGGCGACGCGCACTCGAGAAGTGGCGAGAGCGCCTTAGGTAGCGGTTCGCGGCCAAGCGCGTCATAGACCGAAGGCCGCCTCACCTTCCGGATGACGCAGGCGATCTCGTACCATGGGTGTTTCGGGAAATACCTGTATTGAATAGGCCGAGAAGAGATGGCCGGTTGCATGACTGCGGAGACTTCCCGGTGGTGAACCACCAGAGTGAGAAGGCGTGGGATGCCGTCGCCTACTTTTGCGAGGATGTGATGCAAGCAAAGGAGGCGGGGGGAGACCTCTGATCCTCGCGGCAGAAAAGTAGGTGCAATTTCTGGTATAACTTGAGATGGTTACACTCCAGATTTGAGTAGAGGGAATCTGTAGGCCACCGACTTAAAAAATACGCCGCCCATTCAACTTTAATTAAATGATAACAATCATCCCAAAAGTTTAGTTCCTTAGATGCAGAAGAGCATCTCCATCTCATGAAGGATGGGGGTGGACCCTGAATGGGCTGGGGTGTATGCAGAGAAACTTGACAAAAGAACAAAGATAAAAAAAGTTGAGTAACTAGACTGTTTCAACAAGATCCACTTGAGAATGTATTAAAGGCAACTGTGCAGCCAATACAAATCCTACTGTCTGACAGTTTGTTGCCGGTCTAAAAACAGCAATACTAAATAATTTGTCCCACACTGTTGTAAGGAAATGTGCGAATGATGAAAATGATGTTTCAATATCTAATTATATTTTTGGCACCAGGAACAGACATCTCTGCACTGAAAATACCAGTGAAACAGAAACAAAGTCGGAGCAAAATCTTGGTTACACATTTGTGGCTATGAACAAAGACAATAAATAGCTAAATGCAAGCATACGCTTGTATGTGTTCATTAAAAGCAATTCAAATATGAGAAAATTTGTCTCACCATTTGTGTTTTTATTACATTTCATATATGGCCTCCCCTGAAGATCGCCACAACAACCTGTCTGGGCATGTTGTGTTCATTGGCAGTTTTTCCATAATCATCACACTTGGCAGATGGGTTAGTGTTTGTAGTGAGTTGATAACATACTCAAAGGATGCTTCTACCCATCCTCTGACTATAGAATTTATGACAGCTCATCATATCAGCCAAAGGATATCCACTGCAGATCAATGGCCCCCCCCATAGACTTACAAAATTGTGTCGTATTTTTGGGGGGTTTGCCAGTACTCACCACACTTGGCAGACAGGTTAGTGAGCGCAGAATGGCTTATGTTACACAGAAGGGATGCTGCTGTCCATCCCTTTGGTTTAGAGTTCCGTAGTTACCTTTTACGACACCCATGGTAAGAGATGGGGGCGGTTCTATATTCTTAATCCGGACACCACATGGCCACCCAATAGTACCTATTTACCTAGGCAGGTTCTACAGCTGTATATATTAGGTATATTATACTATAGAGGTTAGATCCAGATATGAAATTCCTGCTTACAATAATTTTGAGTTCACGCCATCTACAGCTTCCATGCCACTGCATCCTCTAAATTTCTTATAAATTAGGTGGCTTCAAGGCCTTTTTATGCATGATGTTGGTGTTCTTCTCCATGGTGTAATATTTATTGTGTAGAGTAGACCAAAAGCAATGCTCGAAATATCTCGTAAAATTCTATATGAAATACTCATAAATTGTTGCATGGGTTTAGCAGTAACTTAAAATAGCGACCGTCATTCAAAAACGTAAGTTGTACGCGGGACACCTCGGTTTGTATATTTATATAAACTGGCACCTCGGTTTGTATATTTATATAAATTAACAGTATAGGAGTTAGGAATAATGTATATATTGCATACACGTTGCTGGTTGATCTGCACTCCCATACCGAGCAATTTCACATCAAACAATTTCGCATAAACATCGTTTAATCAGAGATATTTACATACAAACAAGCGGTAAAACTAAATCCACTTCCATTTCACCGTAGGAAGCCATTTTAGGAACCCCGGGCAGACTTAACATTGGCACAAATTGTAATTTTAGGGCTAAAAACGCAGAGTTACAACAAAATACTAATCATGTCTGACATAATTCTCTAACCTGCGATTCCCTTTTGAAGTTCTTCCTCAGTAATCTCTTTGCCAGCCATTTTTCTACTTGAACGATTTCTTCAGAATACAGATAAATGCACCAGACTACTAGCCATACAATAATATACCTACGCGCTATGTGCAACACGGCGTCATTGCGAAATTAGCCGAAGATCACTTCGGGGCGGTTCGGCCGCCAATAAACAACTAGTGTACAGTAAACACCGCAGCTTAGAAATAAAATGCAAAATGAATTCACAGTAATATGCACCCTATTGAGATAGTTTAAAGCAACTATCAATATTTTGTTGTAGATTTCATGCTGCTGATAGTATGTAATATTTAGGCCATTTTATCAATATTGGATGGTCTAAGATGTAATACTAACAATGCATTCATGTAATCGATAACAATAGTTGTTTTTTATTATTAATAAGTGTTATCATAAAATCACCATCATAAAATAGTATAATAATAACATATTTTACTAATATGTTATTATTATCGTCATGTCTATTGCTATTGCATCCTATCATCTATTGCTACATAGTTTTACATCAAAAGGTAAAATGTACACGTGTCTAATTTCTAGATACTGTTTACATGTTTACCGAATGTAGTAGTAGTAGTATACTTTATTCGTCCATACGGATAGGCGAAGGTTTATCGAATACATGACTGAATCATGAACGCAATATTTTAATTGTAACGTCAAAAACACGCGTGTTTATCTGTCAATGTCAAAATTATAACCTATACTGTAAGCCAACAATTTGGAGAGAACGGTGATTTGATTATAAAAATCCAATGATTGTCAATTAAAACAAATATAATGGCGAAGGTAAAAAATAAGAGAAACTCGGGCCTAGCCGACAGAGTTCACAACAAGAGGAAAACGGAAATAAACAAGAAAAAGTTAAATCCCTTCGAAGTGCATATTAACAGAGAGAAAATTAAAGTTTTGGGCAAAAAGTCTAAGCATGATAGAGGATTGCCGGGTGTTTCTCGAGCTAAAGCTATACAAAAGGTAATTATCCCTTTATCGGTGTTTGAAATGCATCAAGTACGGACAGTGCAATGCAATGCAATGCAAAAGCAGCAACGATATCCTTATTATGGCCAGATAATATTTTAATATAGCTTTGAACATTGACTTACTACCTCTTAGAGTAAACCCTGACTATCGTCCAGATCAATATTTATGCAGTAATACAAAATGTGATATATCAATGTAAGACGGTGACGTGGTAGGCCCAGGAGATCGCAGTATAGTAGGATTGATGCTTATTTATCGTCACAGGTAAAATACTTGGGATTAAAAAGTCACAGTCTGTTGCTGTGTCACAAATCCCTGTGACTGACATAGCTGTGACTTAATCTGCTCCTTGATAAATACTAAGCTTTATCTATCTATCAGATACAACTTCTTTCTAAACTGTTGCAGACCTGTATCACTGCACTCATCACAAGTATTTGCATTTCCACTTGTAACATCTTACACTTGTAAATAGCCTGTATCAGCAAATTTTCTTATTTTAATAATAATTTTGGACAGCTATTAATTTTTGAGTCTATCCAACTATGAAACTGTTGTTTGTTACTTATAGTAACATCGATGTGCGCTGTGCTGCGCACACAACAGCATGTGACCACGTGCGCGCCACCGTCTTCTCGGGACCTACAGGAGTCTAGTGGTCCTACACCACACACAGCTCTTAAACACTTTTTCTGCACTGTAAAGTCTTTATTAATAATGGTTGAGTCTCCCCACATTAGTAAACCATACCTCAATACAGACATTATGTTGCCATGATAGGCAATAACTGCAGTGTTTTCACCTGAAATACGTTTTAAGCGTTTTAGAGCGAAAATAAACCTGTTAAGTCTAGAGCACACACTATCAATATTCGCTTTCCAGTTGCAATGTTGATCCACAAAAAGCCCGAAAAAGAAATTTATATTAGTTGGTTTGTTGGATTATTTGTTTTCGACAAGTTATGTTATATATCATTTTATTTGAGTTATAATTACGAAACAATACGAATTTTGTTTTTGAAATATTTACATGTAACAAACTATTTTCTAACCAGTCTAAGACCGAATCTGCTGCTTTTATCATAGCAATTTCTTGGTTGTTGTGTAATTGTCTGGTATTAGCCACTACCACAGTGATATCATCGGCAAAAAGAACACATTTATGTTGAACAAAAGCTAGTAAATCATTAATGAATATTAAGAATAGAAGTGGACCAACTAAACTGCCTTGAGCAACACCTGACCTATTTAGTCGAGATATCGATCTGTATGCGGTACATTCCAATCTAAGATTAATGGAATTGATTTCGACGATTTGATTAATAACTTTTAATCCATTGAAGAAAGGGTCTCTTATACCGTAACTGTCACATTTACGCATGAGCAAATTATGATTATCAAAATGAAAGAAGCACTGTTGTTGTAGAAGCCACATAGTGGTTTGTAAAGATTTTGTTCTGTGCTTTCCTTTTTGATACACTGCAAGTTCATATTGCATATTTTGGGTATACCTGACTAGTTTTGAACTTGATCTGCGCCCCTTATTCATGAGCATAGAAGGTAGTGAGATTGCGAACTGAACTTGTAGTTCGAATCGAAAAACTTGTAATGAAGTATTGATTTTTATACAGAGAAAAGAGACATTAGGAACGGAAATGAAGCTTATGAATAAGACCAATTCGTTCATTGACCGTCGTATCGGTGAGAAGAACAATCAGTTATCAGCTGAAGACCGCATGGTCGCCCGGTTCGCAGCTGAACGAGCTAAGCAACACAGCAAGAAGAATATTTACAATTTGGCTGATGATGAGATATTGACACACAGGTATTTGGACAATAACTTATTTAATATAATATTTGAACACAGGTATTTGGACAATAACTTATATAAAGTCATATTAGTAATAAGTAATAAACAACACAAAAAATGTATCTAAAATCGATGTCAGGTGTTTGTGATTCCATGGTTTTCAAATGATTGTCGCCTTGAAACTGACTTACTTAACAATTACCTATAATAATGTCTTAGATTTTCGCGATTATTACACATTATAATAAAACACTTTTAAACGGATTCTATCGCGTATATTTTGATTTTTGATTTTCCTGACGTTTCGAATACTTTGCAGCATTCGAGGAAACGTCAGGAAAATCAAAAATCAAAATATACGCGATCGAATCCGTTTAAAAGTGTTTTATTATAATTACCTATAAGTTATAACTAGGAGTATAAACTAAAAATGGCCACACATTAGTAAGTCGTTCTCATAACTAATTTAAAGCCAAGTGGATTGAAAGATCTGCTGAGTTAAGCAACGCTTGCCGCGGCCAGTCCTTGCATGGGTCACCATTCCTCCAGCCATCCGGAAAGCACGTTAAGCCGTAGGTTCCGGTTTTCATATAAAAACATCTATAACAGTCATTACCGGTAGTCAGAAGCCCAATATTCTGTCAAAAACTGTTCTAATATAAGAATGTCGGTATTGCCCAGTTTGTAGGTCAGTTTAGTAGTAATTTTTTTGTTTTATTCCCGTTTTTTTTTTCACTTTGTACTTCTCCTGTGTCGTGGATGCGTTTACCGACATAAATTCCACATACAATAACTCCCAGACCCGGAATAACTACCTGCAGATCATACAAATATTTGTTCCATGCGGGAATCGAACCCACGGCCCGGAGCGCAGGAGCCGACTATATCAGCCACTGCACCAACCGTGCCGGTGTCGAGGTATATCTGCACGACAGGCATGTTCGCTACGTAGGCAGGGATGGTAGCGTAACGCGGAGGGAGATCACTTGAGGGGTTTCACAGGGGTCTGCTCAAGCGGTGGCAATTGTCGTGGCCAAAATACACGCTCTGGGTTTTTAGATAGCGCCTTACAAATCCGAGGCGCTATGGTTCCACACACTACCGCGGAGCAGCGAGCCTTCCAGTTCGTGGATACGCGTTGGTGACGCGCAAATCAGGGTGGGCCGGTACATGAAGTACCTGAAGGTCACCCGGGACAGTCGCTGGGGCTTCGAGGAGCACTTCGAGCGTCTTGTCCCCCGGGTCCAAAGGATAGTGGATAGTGGGTGCCTTGCACCGGCTACTATTCAATCTCGGGGGATCGGGGGAAGAAGTTCGCCGCCTCTACGGTGGAGTCGTGCGGACCGAGGCGTCGTGCGATCCATGGCCCTCTACGCGGCGCTTGTTTGGTCATCGCGACTCACGGGCGTCCAGCGCTGCAGAACCAAGATTCACGGTCTGCAGCGTAGAGCGGCTATACGGATCGCACACCGAACGTTGTCCTATGAGGCGGCAACTCTGTTGGCACGCTTTCCGCCTTTTGATATCCTGGTGGAGATGGGTGCGTGTATGCGTATGCGTGGGTGTATCACCAAACACGCTCCCTCCGCCAAAGTGGTAAAGGTGTGCCTTCAAGGGCGCTCGAAAATTTGAGACTGCAGGCTCGGCGGCGTGCACTCGAGTTGTGGCGCGACCAGCTCATGTTGCCGCAGTAAGCGCAAAAGCGCGTCGTTGAGGCTGTCTTGCCGCTCTTCGAAGCCTGCCTCCAAAGGAGCGAGCGCGTCACACTTTGGCTGACAGATATTTCGGTGCGTACTTGCATAGGATGCCATGCGTGGGCTGCCGAGCGGCGGATCCTGGTCGATCGGATCGGGTAAGATCTCTCTCTGCCGACAGTAGTGTCGGCTATGCTAGCAGAGCATGAAAGTTGGAGTGCTGTGGTCTCCTTATGTGAGAGCGTCATGCTCCAGAAGCAGGCCGCTGAGCGGGATCGGGAGAAGGCCGATTGGAGAAGGAGGACACGGAGCCGGGGTTACAACCGGCGTGGTGCCCGCGTCCAACACGCCTTAGCCTCCTGTGGTCTTTACATGGCGGGGGGTCTTGGGGGTGGCGAGTGCGCCTATTGGAAACCCTTCGTGCTGGAAGACGGCGGTGTGCATGTGGTCACGTGCCGCCGTATGCGCAGCACAACGCATAGCGAGGATTTGGTGGAATCCTTTAGAATCCCTTCGAGAGATGCCTGGGGAGGTGGCCTCTTTACAGTCGCCTTCCCTCCGCTAGAGAGGGTGACCGCTTTACAGTCATCGCCTCCGAGATGTGTTTAAAGGCGTGGCACCAATGGGTGGCTCTAGATGGAGATTAAAGAGTACCTGGAGCCTCCTTTCTTTGCCAAAGATGACCACTCCAGTGGTTTTAGGCGGTAGGAGTTCAGCATACCCCTCCGCCCTTTCCCGGGGTGGAGGAAGTACATGATGTATTTCCACTGGATAAATTTAAAAAAAGGTCTCTTATTGCAAGAGGCCGGCTAGGTAGATACCAACCCAGTGTCAGATATTCGCCGTTAAGCAGTAGGGTTTAAACTTTAGACATTTCCCAATACTCGCCACGCTTGGCGGTAAGTAAGCGTTGGTTACGTTGGTACTTGGTTGGTAAGCGCAGTATGGCTACTGTTTTACAGAAGCACACTGCTTGTAGTAGTTAATTTATCATGTGCATGTCTTATTTATAAATAAAACTGAAAGACTGGATTTCAATCAACTTTAGTCACACACACACAGCTTTAATTTTTATTATGTTTCACACTAATAATAAGTAGCAAGATTAGCATTGCATTAATAACAAGTACTTTCGCAGAGGTCAAACGCTGGAGCAAGTTGAGAAGTTTGATGACCCCAGGTCTGATGACGAGGAAGACGAAGATGGCCGGAAGTTTGGTGGTCTAGGTGGTGAGTAATTCATTAAAGAACTTTAAGATAACAAAACATAATGTAGTAGGATACCTGCCTAGTCCCCTTAAATAAATTGATGTTCTTCAAACACCAAGGAACAAAGATGACAAAGGTATCTATTGAAAGGCGGTTTATGGATCAAGGGCCTTCGTATGAACTGTTATTGATCAGACAGTTGTCAGCCGCAAGCTATCATTTTTCATTCAAAATAACAGATTGTGGCACGCCGTGTCTTTGAAATACATTCATTTAATATAGAGCTGTACGTTTAGGTGACAAAGTACCGAATAATTTGGGAAGAAGTTATACCTACGCTCATAATAAAAGTAGGAAAGCCATATTTCTCGGAAAATAAGGATTTTGACATTTTTGAGCACAACGGTTCTTAAAGGTGTATGTAGTCTGCCAACCCGCACTTGGCCAGCGTGGTGGACTAAGGCCTAACCGTGATCTCCCGTGCCCAGCAGTGGGACAATAATGAGCTGACTATTGTTATGACGAACGCGATGTACGTCGCGGTCGCGCTTATCACACGTTCGAACAACCTTGCGCCTTGGGAAACGCTAGTGTGGGCGAGGCCTAATAGGACCACAAACAACTCCACTCAGACGAGCATGAATTAATTTGACGTATTTGTTTTTCTACTCAGTCGGTTGGGATCATAAATATCTTTTTATTTCCCAGATAATTTCGTAGCTGACGGCCATTTCGGCGGAGGGATGCTATCCAAAACCGATTCCAAAGACGGTGCGAAATCTCACAAGGACCTCATAGAACAACTCATTGCTGAATCCAAGAAAAGAAAAGCAGAGAAACAGAAAGAAAAAGAACAAACTCTAGACTTGACAGAAAAGTTGGACACTGAATGGAAAGATCTCCAACCTGTGGTGTTCAAGAAAATGAGAACTGAAGAGAAAGAATCTGCAATTGAGAAGCTGTTAACTCAAGCTGAAAACAAGAGCTTTGATTATGATAAAATGATGAGGGAGTTGAGGTTTGAAAAGAGGGGCACGGTAAGTACACAGGCATTTACCTTATTTATGACGAAATTATCAAGGGTGAAGTTGAAATAATAGCTAACACGTGAGATCCTGCCGGGGCAAAATGTTCTCGTACAGTTTCTGTATTTTTTAACGGGTGTAAAATCGTTAAGAAACCTTATACCATGGATTCAGTACATGGTTCTGGAACGGTTAGAATCGCTCAGCGTTCGAATCTTGTGCCAGTCTTTGATCAACTGTTGATCTATGATAACGACGGCTGGCAATTAATATTAAGTATTCTGGGCTTTGGAGTGGACAAATGAAAAAGAGATTGAGACACTCGTCAAATATCCTCATCTAGTAAGTCACTTCAACTTCCATTTTGAAAATAATTTGTCAACTAACACGATTATCGACATCAAGGATTTAAATGCACGCGTTACCACTAGGTTTGACGCATTATTTTGTGGAATATATTCACGCCTTATTGGGCGTTACACCTTAATCTTAGTGTGACCGTAGCATTAAAAACACAATTATTTAATCCAAAATAGTTTTACATTTTGTGTTTTAAAGCGTACGTTCTAAAAGTGAATAGCGCTACCTATTGTTACACATACAATTTTGGATTTTTCTAACTTAACAGTAACAGCATCGTCTGCAACCTGTTAAAGGCTTATCCATTATTTACTGGACACATATCATCATATCAGCCAAAAGACGTCCACTGCTGGACTAAGGCTCTCCCCATAAATGATCGGTCATCGGTCCGATGCATGTGTCGTCACTTAGGCGGGAATTTCCCAGTACTCACCACGCTTGGCAGGCGCGTAGGTGAGCGCAGAATGGCTGCTGTTCCAAAAAGGGTCGCTACTGCCCATCCCTCAAGAGTCCCTTAGTCCCCTTTTATGACATCCACGGGAGGAGATGGATTGATACTGTGGTGGACACAAAATGATTCTTCAGTGTAAAGAAGTATTTTAATGCTGTGATTTTTCAGATTTGTGATGTAACATGTTTAATTAACAATAAAATTTGATTCTCAGCCCTCGGATGGCCTGAAAAACGATGAGAAGCAAGCAAAAGAAGAGATGGCGAAGCTTGAACAGTTAGAGAGGGAGAGGTTAATGAGAATGATAGGAGACGAAGAAAAGGTTGCGCTGAAATCTCAGCAGACTGTGGGGAAACATAGGTATTGTGTGCTCCATTGTCTTTTTATATCATGTCATATAGAAATCGCGAACCCTATTGTCATCATCATCATTTCGACCGAATAAAGTCAAAAGGACACAAGCCTCCCCCAAAGATCACCACAACGACCGTTTTGGGTATGTTGTGTGCTCATTGGGGGTTTTGCCATAATGGCCACGGCTTCGGGTTGGCGATCGCAGGTGAGTTGTAAATGTATTCGAAGGACGATGCTGCCCACCCTTCGGCTAATCCCATAGTCGCCTTCTACGACACCCACGGGATGAGATGGGTTAGTGCTATTCTTAGCCAGCACTACACGGCAGCGACACGCCTGCCCATAACAATAGTAATTTTACGAACTAGAGTGTCCTTTTAACCGGAATTCAGTAATGTCTAAATTTAAAGAACATTAAAATGGAACAAGATTAACTTATGGCAAGAATTCTTTAAATTTAGATTATTCATATTTTCACCTTAGCCTGATTATCGAGAGCTCACGTTAATGTTATTACTTCAGATCAGCAGAGGACTTGGAAGACAATTTCGAGTTGGATGATGAACATGATTTCATGTTAGCTTATGATAAAGATGGAAAACCTCTGGTGCCTGAAAATGTACTCAAAGATTTCTCAGGTTAGACTTTTGCTTATCGATTCACCAGTACGTTTGTTGCTGCAGTTAATTTGTAAAAATACATCAGTACCCTTATTCAACTTAACTGCGTGGACTACCACAATTTGACGATAAATTCTGTGCATGATAACTTACTTGTTCAGCTTATACTAAACACACGAGTTAATTCTAAATAATTTTAAAGATAATATACTAAAGAAAAGATAATGTAAAATTTTTAGTACCAAATGCAAAACCAAAGTTTGAAGATGGAGTATCAGACACTTCTGACGAGGACGATGACGATGACAATGAAGAAAATGATACTGATAATGTTGGCAAAGAGAATGGTAATAAAAGTGATGATGAATCAGAAGCTGAGACAAACAATGAAAGTGACGAAAGTGAAGGAAACGCTAAGAAAATTAAACCAAAAGACAAAGAGAAAATAAAATTAGTTTCTAATAAAAAAGATTCTGATTCCGACGACGAAGAAAGCGATGACAGCAATTCAAAAAAGTTAAAAATCAAACCAAAAGTTAAAGCTAAATTAGTACAACATTCCTGCACTAATGATGAAAAGAAAACTACAAAGAAATTAGAACAAGAAAATACTATTCTATTCCAAAATTCTAAAGACGATGATTCTAATGAGGATAACGACGAAAGTACCGATGAGGAAAGTGAAAGTGAAGATAATGATGATATAGCAAATGAAGTAGACTTGAATGATTTAAATGATTTAAAGGAGTCTGATGTTGAAAGTGCTGATGAAGAAGTTTTAGATGATGTGGATAATATCGGATCTTTCATTGATCTTAAGGCTGGTGAGGGAGATAAATTAAAGGTATGTAAAAATATTCTAGTCGTCGAAACGTTTTCTTAAAACACTGTTACTATTATGTGATATTTTTCATTAATCATTTGCAAACTTATACGAATTGTTTATGCAAAGGCAAAGTGGAATTACAAATTAGCGTATTATGAACAAGGGGAATCAAATGCCCTGTAAAGATCACAAATGTCAACGGATTCTGGATTTTTTCGTTAGGTTTTTTGTAATAATGGTTAGTTCGAGGCAAAGGTAGTCTGATTTTTATAACTTTGAGGGAAACTGAGTTTTCGCTGTATATTGTTGAGATACATAGAAGGAGAATATATAAATATCTATTGATATATTCTGCTAGTTATTTCATACTTAGCTACGAGATTAAATGGCTTTTATTAATACATATTTTATATTATTGCAGGAATTATTAATGGGAAAGACCCCAGCACAACACTCCAGTGCCTTACAGAGTCTTATAAAAAGTTACGATCCAAGTCTCTCAGAAAATAATAAAGACAAACTCAGTAAACTGTTTGCTTACATGCTACAATATACCAATGATATATTTACAAACATAAAGGAAGAAAGTGACGTTATCAAATCATTTTTAATCTTCGATAGACTAGCGCCACATTTCTACGATCTAGCACATACAAATAAAGTGTCAACAAAAAAATACATTGTAGAATTACTGACAGAAAAATATGGCAAGTTCAAAAAGCGTCAAAGACGTGTCCCTGATATGGATACATTAATATTTTTTAAACTAATATCTTTGTTGTATCCCACGTCAGATTTCCGACATCCGGTCACAACTCCATCTTTGATTTTCATGTCCGAAATTTTAACTTACTGTAGATTTAACGACGCGTATTCTCTGTCTAGAGGGTTATTTGTCACTACACTAATTTTAGAATACACAACATTATCGAAAAGACTCGTGCCTTCAGCTATTAACTTCTTAAGAGGTGTTTTATATCTTAGTGCTAATACTACCGTTTTGAATCCCATACAAGTTATCCCGCCATTCAAGTTACACAAAGACGACAAAATTTTGAATTTAGAGGAAGACTGTTCTAAAATGAACGTTGGCAACAAAATGGCGGCAAAGGATTTGACTCTCACAGAAGTGAACGATGAATTCAAAATTCGTTGTTTGTTATGTAGCATGGGGATATTAAAGGACTTTTTTGATTATTTTAATGATATTGAGGCACAAGTTTACTTGTTTGAACCTCATTTAAGGTTAACAGGAAGAATTGACTTGGATATGTATCCGAAAAAGGTAGCTAATAGGATAAATGATATAGTTAAATATATGAAGTCCTGTTTGGAGGTTAAGACCTTTACTCAGTTAAGTAGGGAAAAGAAGAGGCCGAAGGCTTTGAGGCTGTATGAGCCGGATATACAGGAAGTGTGAGTATTGACATTTTCTTTTATTTTCTTTTGGTGTTGCTAGTGTTCTTGTTTAATTATATGATAACTCCTACTAGCAGTGGGAATTATTTGGTGTGAAATTATTCGTATGACACGCAGTGTTGCCGTTTTAGTGACTTTGTCGCTAGATCGAGCGCCTTTTTACGGCTTTAGCGACATATTTGTCTGATTTAGCGACTAAGATAATCTAGCTACTTTAAGCGACTATCTATTGGTGGTATTTGAAAGATTTTATGTTATGTTAAACATTACTAAATCTACTCGATTTAGTAATGTTTAACTTATCAGAAAAGTTTGTATTTAATTTATTGGGTATAAGTTTTAGAACAATTAGAAATACATATCAATATATGCAACACTATTAATCCTTTGGCGATTTCCCCACTCAGTAGCGCTCGTTCGACGCACCATAGTATCTCTATATAGTCAGTGCGATGCACATCGTTGCCCACTCTCTCTATCATTACAAAATATGTTTGATATTTATTGCTTATCGGTTTAAAGTGAGTGCTAATATTTAGTTTAATTCATTCTATCAAGTATTTATATTAATTCCAATTTTAAAGTATTGTTAAGCGCCTTCTAGCTGATAATTATAACAATCTGGCGACTTTTTGATACTGGTCTAGGGAGTTTTATTTTTGATAAGCGGCAACACTGATGGCACGCCAGTAGTGCTACGGGCCTAAAGAGTTTATGACAGTGCAGTTTATTAATTAATTTATTATTATAAAATAATATCGTTCGGTATTCAAGCTCTTCTTGACACTTCCACACTATGTGAGTCCTTGTTCGGGAGATGTCCTGATTAAGAATGTAGCACCCAATCATCTTCTCATCCCGTGGATGGCCTAAAAGGGACTCTAAACCAGAGAGATAGGCAGCAGTGTTCCTTCTGTGGAACAGCAATCGTTCTGCACCAACCAACCCACCTGCCAGTGGTGATTATTACCAAATTCCCACCAAAACTACGACACTCGGCGTGTCACGGGTAGTTTTTGGGGAGGCCTTTGTTTAGCAGTGCACTAAGATAGAGTACTAAAATTAATATTTTTTTATTTAATTATTAATATCTCCTCATTTCTAATGGAATGGGAATGAGGAAACCCGTAGAAGAACTAAAGTTGCCAACATAGTTGAAATGATTAGAAATCTGAAGTGGCAATGGACGGGACATATTGCTCGTAGAACTGATATTAATTGGGGCAGAAGGGTTCTCGAGTGGGGACCATCGGAACACTCGGCGTGGGACGGCCTCCAACGAGATGGTCGGACGACTTGGTCAGGGTCGCTGGGAAACGACTCCCAGCGACCCTGACCAAGTCGTCCGACTCGGTTGCGGGTGGCATATAACCTTTGGGTGTCAGTGTTAAGCAATTAACCAGTTAACCAGTTGTCATAATCGTTGATTGTTTTTCTCAGGTAAGTTAATTAAAATCAAATCTTCTACAGGTTTACAGGCAGTAAGAGTTCAAAACTGTCCCGCGAGCAGGCAGAGTCTCAGCGACTCAAGAGCAAATATAAGAAGGAGATGAAGGGAGCTTTGAGGGAGATCAGAAGAGACAAATCTTATATCGGGTCCGTTAAGATAAGGCAGAAGATCCATAGGTGAGCTGTTTTTTTTTGTGTTTTACTGATAATGTGCTGGCCATACCTCTATCAGGTGTCATAAAAGGGGATTAAGGGTGTATTTCAAGACGATAGGCAGCCGTATCCCTCAATAACAACTTGCTGCATCATCAGCTAGGTGAAAATGGCAATATTTCCTAATGACCGATCACTCTTTCCCAAGCGAGTCCCAAGAACATGATCCCCACACTTTTTTAATACTGACTCCTGAAGGTGTGATTTGCATCTTCATTGAGCACCCCACACAGTTCAATAGTTATTTACTTGTAACAACATATGGTGAAACGTGATATTATAATTAGAAAAAAATTAATCGAATGTTTCATTATCATTTAGACCAGGGATTCCCAAAGTGGTCGATATCAACCCCTTGGGGTCGATATCAGTTTTCCAGGGGTCGAAATTAACGAAAACTGATTTTGGGGGTCGTCGCGGACTAAAAATCGACGCCCATTAGTTAACACAAGTTCTTATTTGAAACTTTCAAGATAATGTATAAGTTGTGTTACGTGTACCAACTTGTTATAAGAATGACTAATGTTTTAGTAGGAATATGAGGATTAGGAATTGGTAAGTATTTTGTATCAATAGGAAAAAAAACTAGAGATAGTAGTTTTAAAGTAATTAGGTTATGCCTGGAGTGGCGCCCTTTTTACATTCACCTTCCGTCCGCTAGAGGGGGTAACCACTTTACAGTCATCCCCGCCGAGATGTGCCTAAAGGCGTGGCACCAATGGATGGCTCTAGATGGAGATTATTCGAGTTCCTGGAGCCTCCCTTCGGTGCCGAAGATGACCACTTCGGTGGCGGTACCCTTCCGCCCTTTCCCAGGGTGGAGGAAGTACATGTAATACCGGATTAATAAAAATAAAAAAGGTTATGGGTCTGACGTATCAGTGCATTTTGGAAAATTAAGGAAAATTCTCTCTCTTTTTATTTTTTATTTTTTATTTATTTAGGATTGCCAACATCTATTACTTTTTTCTTAATAATTAGGTTTACATGGCACGACTTACGAGCTTAATGCATGGCCAATTATAGGCAAACACCACATGCAATATACTGTTACATATAAATTATAATGAATTCATCATTTCATCATTTCGGCCGAATGAAGTCCACTGCTGGACACAGGCCTCCCTCAAAGATCACCACAACCACCGATATGGATGTGTTGTGAGCACATTGGGGGGTTATGCCATAATCGCCATGCTTGGCAGGCGGGTTGGCGATCGCAGTTGAGTTGTTAATGTACTCGAAGGACGCTGCTGCCCATCCTCCAGCTAATCCCTTAGTCGACTTTTACGACACCCATGGGAGGAAGGAGAGGTAGGAGACCGGCATGCCCCTTCGTCCTTCCCCGGGGCGGAGGAAGATCATGTAGAATTTCCACTGGGTCCAGTAAAAAGGGCGGGACAGTTAGAGGAGCCGCATAGTAGGAGGCAATTGCACCTGGCGCTACTAACTATGCATATCCACATCCACAAGTAGCGACAGGCGGGCGAATGCTTTACGCAATAACAATTTTTTGGCGATTTGCCCCCCCCCCCCCCCCCCCCCCCCCTAGATCCTTGGCGGCACGATAGCTGCTATTGTGACTGCTGTCGCTATTTTCAGCTAATCAGGGTCCAAATGACACTGTTACATTCATATTAATAGATACATATATTTCACTTAGTCTTCTTGTTTACATGCGCTCGTTGTGTGGGCAGAAATAAACAATATTTTCTTTCTTTCTTTCATATTGGTTTGAGATCGCGCTGTTGTGTATTTCCCGCGCTGCAATCTCTTGCCGAAATTTTATCATAATCCCTTTTTGTTACACTATATTCATAGAGTCTGCACATGTTCAGCATCATATGAAACGGCATTATACATATTTTTCTTCTCTTTCTAGCGACAACGTGAGAAAAGACAAGGTGAAACAGATTTACAAGGACGCGTCGATCCAACAGGGGGAGCTGAATAAAATGAAACGCATGAAATGATACGAGTTGTATATTTGTTGATAACTTTAATAAAGTTGTACAAAACATTGGTTTAGTATTAATTATAACTTAAACACCCCTAACAATGAACTCTGGTCTCTCTTGGCCCTCTTCGCCGACGATACGGCCATATACTACTCCGGCTTCAGCCCCAATAATATAACTAAGATTCTCCAAACCATGGCCAACGTCTTTGGTGCATGGTTCAGGAAATAGAGGATCGAAGTAAATCCTAACAAAATCAAAGTCAAATCAAATATAGATTTCGATGTTGGGCCAATCGATTCTTTGGCAACCGCATGCCCAATATCTTGAAGTCACTCTCGACGAAAATCTGTCCTTTTGAGAGTACAGTGAGCGCCTGCGCCGCCTTTGCACTCGGTTGCCTCCACGGCCTACTAAATGATCGTAGTAAATTATCCCTTAGTAATAGGTGCCGGCTCAGAATACCACCACCCCACCTCCTCCCTCGGGTGTCGTAAAAGTCGACTAAGGGATTAGCCGGAGGATGGGCAGCAGCGTCCTTCGAGTACATTAACAACTCAACTGCGATCGCCAACCCGTCTGCCAAACGTGGCGATTACGGAAAAACTCCCCAATGAGCACACTAAACACCCATATCGGTCGTTGTGGTGATCTTTGGGGAGGCTTGTGTCCAGCAGTGGACTTCATTCGGCCGAAATGAATAGGGTGAGAATTTATACCACGTGCATTTTGCCAATCATGATTCATGACCCATGCCAGTGTCGCATTTGCACACACAGAGTCTACTCTGTAGACTTCAAGTTCTCCAAAATCGAGTCCTGTGCACAAGTGCACCCTGGCTCATACGCAATGAGCATATCGATTTGAAATTGACGACCAGTAGGCAGTTTATGAAAAAAGCATCTAAACGCTTTTTCGGCTATGCACTGATTCATTCAAATCCCCTCGAGGTATCCGCCACCAAACACTGACCTTCTCCCACCAGTGGCGGACGCCGCCAGAGGTATGTACTGAATGACCCGGACGACGAAATAACCGTAGAACACATGAAGAGACTAGTGCAATCTCGTCCATTCAAGAGACTGCCGTGTGGTGCCGGCTCAGAATGCCACCACCCCATTTCCTCCCATGGGTGTCGTAAAAGTCGACTACGGAATTAGCCAGAGGATGGGCAGCAGCGTCCTTCGAGTACATTAACAACTCAACTGCGATCGCCAACCCGTCTGCCAAGCGTGGCAATTATGGCAACACTCCCCAATGAGCCCACAACACACCCATATCGGTCATTGTGGTGATCTTTGGGGGAGGCCTGTGTCCAGCAGTGGACTTCATTCGGCCGAAATGATGAACAGACTAAGCAAGCAAGTCAAGCAACGACATATCTCAAAAATGTCTGAGAGAAGCCTAACACAAAAAAGTGTTTGTGCGCAACGCGCTGAGATTTACACATAGTCTGGGCTTTTGATGCATGGTTTGCTGAATTGAACACAATAAACACATTGTTCAAGTGTTTTCCACTGTTATGGAGGTGTGCTTTTTTTCATATTTTTGAAAAAGTTACATCTTTACGTGAACAAGGCTTCGTTCATATATTTTACTGAAAAAAAGAAAACAGGTTGAGTCGAGCAAAAATGATTGAAAATTACCTAGAAACAACGTCAGCAACTTATCATTATCCTCAACTTTTTTTGTTTACCATGTTAAAGCCTACCATCAGCTGGATCAAGCTTTTTGATCAAGTTTAGGAGGGCTCAAACTAAAATCCTGGATCCGCCACTGCCAAGTTGGATGCTCAATTGATGACAAAATAATCAATAATATAATCTACGCTGATGATATGGTGCTGTTGAGTCCATCGAGCTCTGCACTTAGACATTTGCTGTGTATTTGTGAAGATATTTTTATATCACAGTCACTGTGATACTTAGTATTACAATTTGTCTAGTATAACCCAACTCTAGCGCAAACACAAAGACAACAAAGGTTCTCGTTTCTCTGCGTTAAGATGGTGACATTGGTAATTTTAGGGGTCAGCGCAGATTAGGTGGAGCGTGCTCGAACTCTAACATCTTCCAGATTATGACGTAATGCAACTGGAAATTTGCTCGAGCAGTTCTATTCTTAATCTGAGCTGGCCCTTAACATAAATTTTTGCCAAGAAACCATAGCGTGAATTCGACGTCTACACCATCTAGTAAGAAAGAAAGAAGTAATTTAAATAAATAAAATTTATCAATAAAATCTAAGTAAACCGGAGACATCGCCGCTCAGTGTGCGGGGCAGACGGTGTGAAATTGGCTACCGGCCATGACGATGTAGGAGACCAGGCATCTCATGGAAATCGGACTACTGGAATCTCTAACGTAATTAAAATTCGTAACATTCAAAAGATAGGTACATGGAATGTACGTGGCTTACTGCAGCCTGGAAAACTCACAATCTTGGAGAAGGAAATAGTGCGGTGCGAATTGAAAATCTGTGGCATTAGCGAAACACATTGGAAGGGTAATGGCCATTTCTTCACCCAGACACATGCTATATACCACTCCGGCAATAATGAGAACAGTAGGAACGGGGTTGCCTATATTCTGTCAAAAACCATCAACAATTGTGTCATGGGATATGACTGCATAAGTGATCGACTGCTAAGTATCAAGATTAAAGCAAACCCGGTCAATTTGAACGTGATGCAGTTGTATGCGCCAACCTCTAGTGCAAGTGACGCGGACATAGAAGCTTTCTATAAAGACTCGGAAATCACCATGGCAAATATCCCCAAACGTGAACTCCTTGTAATCATGGGTGATCTAAACGGGAAAATCGGAGCAGATGCAAATCAACTAAGCCATTGCGCAGGAAAATTTGGATTGGGGCAGCGAAATAAAAGAGGAGAGCGATTAATACAATTTGTCGCTGAAAACAACTTGGTGATTGCAAACAGTTTCTTCAAAAACCACCCAAGGAGGATATCTACTTGGACGTCACCAGATGGCAACCATCGATTATATGATGATTGGATCTAGATGGAAAACATCAATCAGAAACGCTCATACCTTGCCTGGGGCTGATTGTGGATCAGACCATCAACTTCTGGTCGCAAAATTGCAACTTAAGCTGAGAGTGGCCAGGAAACCTGAAAAAACTTAAAGAATCCAACCATTAGACAAGCTAATGTTTTTCTCCGCGTTAGACCATAATTGGGAACAATGAACTTCTTCAAACACACAAACAGCCTCTCCTGGTCAGCTATGGTGTCAGGCAAAGAAACTAATGGAAAAAGCTGTCGCAACATCCCAACCCCAACCACCCAATAACAGCCATGAACGACAACATTGGATGAGCCACGCGACTCTAGCCCTCGTAGAAGAAAGACGCGCTATGAAGGCTTTGGGTGCTGATGTAAGGACAATAAATGCTAAGTCAGCCCGTATACAAGAAGCATGAAGACGCGATCGCAATATGCATCTTCAAAAATTGTGTGTTGAAGTGGCAAGTTGCATGCAAATAAGTATGAGACTAGAGACCTTCACCAGAAAATAACATCAATTACAAAAACCTTATCATCCAGAACTTGGGCCATAGAGAACTTTGATGGTGACACAGTGACTGAAATAGACGCAATTGCCGAAACATGGAAACGACACTGCCAGTCACTGTTTCTAGATCCTCACTCGCGTGATTTCGTGTCGATGGACCCTGATTATGAAGACCTTGAGCCAAGTATTCTCAGAGATGAAGTGCGTGCTGCCAATACTCATCTGAAAAACAGAAAAGCGATAGGTAGAGATGCCACCCCTATTGAGACCATCAAAGCGTCCGGAGAGTATGGAGTCGAGATTTTTCTGACGCTATGTAACAAGATCTGGCAGACTAAAACTTGGCCTCAGGAGTGGACCCATACTATATTTATTCCATTACATAAGAAGGGTTCTACAAAAGTGTGCAGTAGTTACCGCCTCATTGCATTAATCTATCACGCAAGCAAAATCTTACTGCACATTCTAAACGAACGACTCAAGTCCTATTTGTCAAAAGAAATTGCCCCAGAACAAGCAGGATTCGTCAAAGGAAAGGGTATGTGAGCAAATACTAACTGTGCGACAAATCATCGAGAAAGCTCGAGAATTCAATAAGCCTACTTATATTTGCTTTGTTGACTTTTCGAAAGCGTTTGACTCTGTAAAATGGCCAAAACTGTGGGAAACACTCTTAGCCATGGGTACGCCTTAACACCTAGTCCACCTTCTGCGGCGACAATACGAGGACGGAACAGCCTCTGTCAGGGCAGACGATTTACTGTCGAACAGTTTTCACGCCAGTTCAGGAGTACGTCAAGGGTGTATAATATCGCCTCTTCTATTTAACGTGTACACAGAACTCGTTATGAGGATCACCCTCGAAAACTGGACTGATGGAATCAGCATCGGCGGCTCCAGAATAACAAATCTGCGGTATGCTGATGGTACAACCTTGTTCTCGACAAGCATCAGCCATTTGGAAGATCTTTTGCAAAAAATGGAAAAAGTCAGTCTTGATTTTGGCCTCAAGATAAATCGCAGTAAGACGATAATGACGGTAAAAAGGTAATGACTGTTGACCGTGCTAACAATAACTCGCCAGATGTCACAATAATTGCGGGTTGCGAAGTCGTGCAATCATACGTCTGCCTCGGAGCCCTGATTTCTAACAATGGTGGGTGTGTTGACGAAATTAAGCGGCGTATGGCGATCTCAAGATCATCCATGGATAAGTTGACGAAAATATGGCGAAACAGAAACATCACTAAAGCCACAAAAATGCGACTAGTCAGGGCGCTAGTGTTTCCCATATTTCTTTACGCTTGCGAGACGTGGACACTTCGAGAAAGTGAGAAAAAGCGGATGGATGCTCTAGAAATGTGGTGCTGGAGAAGAATTTTTGGCATATCATGCACGGATTTTAGAACTAACGACTCCATCATTCAAGAGCTTGGCATCAAACAGCGTCTGTCCTCCATCGTCCAACTTCGTATTCTAACTTTCTTCGGCCACGTCTCTCGCCGGGGAGATGTTTCTGTGGAACGCTTGGTGGTTCAGGGGAAAGTCGAGGGCATTAGACCACGCGGCAGATCACCGATGCGATGGACCGACCAGGTGAAGGCGGCCCTCGACGATCCTCTCCATGAGTGTACGAGAAAGGCAGCTGTTCGTAAGGATTGGCGACGGATAGTGAAGCGCGCCACAAACCCTAAAGTGATGACCACGACCACTCTGTCAAGAGTGTAACGATCAAGAAGATAAGAATGTATAGTATGTTGCCTTTATATTTCAAAATACCAAATAAATAAAATAAACTCGGAAAATTACTTTGCGTACACAAACGAGGCCCAGAGTACACAAGTACACATACGACTGAAATAGTACACAATTCGTACTATTCGTACCTTTCTGGCAACGCTGTAGTTTACCTTTCTTACCGATTACCGTTTCGTTTTTTGTAATAAATCATGTGGTTATTAATTTACGTAGTAAAGATTCATATAAGAATAATATAAACAACAACAAAAAAGTATTCTAAAATGTCCCGTATTTAGAAGTCATAAGTTAAAATATTTAAGATTAAATTAGGTATGAAACGGAACGATGCGATCATCTGACAACGGTGACATAATTTTACTTACATATTTTCCTACAAATTTAAGAAGGTCTCTTAAACAATAGCATTTCCTTACGTTTCTTTAGCTTTTAAGACAGTAGTAATATTTGTTCTGGTGAGTTGATTTATCTTAGAAATTTTTATTTTTACTTTTATGAGTCGTTTTCTGCGAATAACAGCAGATTTCAGAAGCACTGTATAGCTAACAGTAAGTATTGGTACAATAGACGATAATTTTATCACACCTTTTTAGAAGTTTACCGGCGTTTTCTAATGTAAATACATTGCGTAATGACGAGGTACGAATAAATTAACAGTACTTACAATTTCGGCCTAATCATCGCTGGCAATAGCTTAAGTTACGTCACTTTTAATTAAAAGTTATAAATTATTTCTGCTGGTAAGTTTTTGTAATACTATCTAATCTAATCGGACAGCATGCTAATTTTACCTACCGCGCCGGTTCCAATTTATTATCATTAATTTGAATATTTACTGGGTTATGACATAACGGGTCGTGTTATTTGCCTCAAAAGTACTAAAGCATGGAGCCCGAAAGGTACGATAGTATAGAATTATTACTTAATCAATAGAAATGAGTTAATCAAATCTAGCAACTTAGTAAATCACAGTCTATTGCTGGACTTCGTACTCTCATAACTTGCGGGATAACATTTGGTGAAGATCCACATTCTTACTTAAAATGTACATTCTATGTTTCTTGTTAAGTAAGCTTAGACTACATAATTGCCATCACTGGCTGGAGACAACTCCTGATTTCCTGAAAAACAATCCAATATTCATGGTCAAGGATTCAGTAGCAAAAATGTGTATCAAAATGGACATTTTCAATGGCTTCTTATATATGATAATTTCATGTGTTTCAGATTAGTGAATTTTCAATAAGGTGTAGATATTAATATCTGTATCTGCTCTGTCTTTACACCTTAGCATAAAATGTAACAAAAATATGTAGGAATTATTCTAGGAAATGCTCTATGTCTGTATTACACATACTTATATTTAACCACTGGATTAACACTACCACCGCTCCATCTCTTGTAGATGTTGTAAAGGCAATTAAAAGATAATACCAGACTAATACAGGACTGGTGTTCCACTAGTGTGCTCACCAATTGCATGACAAGCATGGTGAACACTGGCAAGAATTCCCCAAATCTGATGACACAATTGTGGAAATCTAAAGGCGAGGCCGTTGTTCAGCAGTGGACATCCTTTGGCTAATATGATGAAGCCTGCAGTGACAACCAATTATGCATACTTATGGCTCAAAAACTATATACAGTTAAAGCATGTGTTGATATAGGGTGTATACTAAATTAAAATAAAAATCTAACAAATTGAAATATTACTATGATTAACCATTCTTACTCCATTTTCAGAATCAAAGATTTTATAATGGCAAACTGGTCAGCGATTGGTTCCATCATATTGCCCAATGTTGGTGGTTGGGCCAATGGCATTTACTTTGCGGGGCAAGTCCGCAAGGATGGGCAGAAGACCTGGTACGATGACCTCAAGAAACCGAGCTGGACGCCTCCAAAGTGGGTGTTTGGACCTGCATGGACTGTTTTATACAGTGGTATGGGCTATGCCTCATATCTTGTTTATGAAGAATGTGGAGGATTCACAGGTAAGCATAGAAAATCATTCAATTGATACAAGTTAACATGATGGCAATGGGGTGTCGAGAGGTGCGGCACCGGTTTCACCATCGCGTGTCTCGAAGACTGAGCGGGTTTCCACGTTATTACGCCACCAATAAAAACTTAAACATAGCAAAGCTCTAGCGGCCCCCCTCTGACCGGCCTACTAAGGCAAGCTGGAGTTGAGAGTCCTCATGGGGCACTCATAGGGTCAACTCCAGCTAGCCAGTAAAGGAAAGATGGAGAAGCTACCCTGACTTACTTACTCTTTGGGGTATCGGGTATACAGCATCATCACAAGCTGCACTGCGTTTTGTAAGCTTATTGAAAGTCCTTTTTTATTTTATTAAGATAAGATAACATTTATTTGTTAAAACACGTGTTAGTTTTACAATCAGGTCACATTAATTGAAGAAAAAATAAAAAGTGCCAACTAGTTTTGCCTAAAAAGGCGTACAAATGTAAATTTACAAAATCATTTTATGTTACTTGTTTGAATAATAAGATACCTAATAAAACATATGTATGAAAGTCTAGTGATCTAATTAATAGCAAGATAAAAATAGTAGACCCTCAATATAAAAATGTCATATGTCAAAATGTAAAAAAAAGAAAATGCATGTCAAACAATAAGAAATACTTAAAAATACTAATTATAATACATCATTTAAATAATCATTGATATTATAGTAGCATTTAGCACGTAATATTTCCTTCATGGCTTTAGTGAAAATGCTCGTATTTAAATCTTTATAGCACTTCGGTATCTTATTGTAGATTTTTGTGGAGCCATGCAGAATATACTCTTTCCCATGAGGGCTGTTTTTGCATCATGTATTCGAAGCCTATTGCTGTCACGCTGGCTTATAATGACACCATCAGATAGCCGTGACAACAGTTGAGGGTTTGTTTTCACAATTAAGGCCATTTCAAATATGTAGAGGGATTATTATTATTTATTTATTTATAATGAACCTACAGTCAAGTCAGCTTCATAGTCGATCGCTATTTTGGAATTTTGAAATTAATTATTAAAAGATACAACCATTGTTGGGGTAGAAGCCAAACTATTTATTTGACAGATTATTACAATCACTATTTGGAAGTACCCACATATTTATATAATCATTTTAAAGCAACCCACAAAGTCAATACATAACATACCTTCCCTTTATAATCTTTAAGAATCAAACTAATACAAAATAATATGAAATCAAGCATAAACCCATATAGAACAATTAAATAATCCCTTAAGTTATTAATCAGCTGTATTTGGTATACCAATGATGTCAGGCCATAACTCAGGAGGAGGTATCTCTATTGGAGGTTCTGGTGAACATGAGTTTGACCTTGATTGGCTTCTCTGCTGTGTATTAGTAGGTCTGTCACCTAGTTGGGAAGATCCCCGAGCCAGTATTTGATCGGCATGACGTCGGTGTAGTTCACCATCCTCCGTCCTCACCATATATGAGCTAGGCCCTTCTACCATTTCTATTATAGCTCTCTTCCACTTTTCTCCAGATCCATAATGGCGCACTAAAACCGGCTGGTCCACTTTAAAGCTCCTAGCGGTCTGTTTCTGTGCTCTGTCATTTAACTGTTCCTCCTGTGGACTCGGCGCATTATCAGGATGTAAGCTTGATACAGCTGTTCTATATTTACGTCCATTCAGCATCTCTGCTGGAGTTTTGTTATTAGAGCTGATTGGCACTACCCGTAGTGAATAAAGAACTCTAGGAAGCTTCTCATTCCAAGGCAAATGGTCCAGGGACATTTTCCTTAACTTATTTTTAAATGTTTGTATTGCACGTTCAATCTGCCCATTAGTAGCTGGGTGGTAAGGTGGTGAATACAAATGCTTGATTCCATTATTTTTGAGGAATATGTTAAATTCATTCGAATTAAATGCCCTGCCATTGTCAGACACCAGTATATCAGGTAATCCCTGTGACGAAAATATTTTCCTGCATGCTGCTATCACTGCCTCACTTGACATAGAAGAAACAATTTCTGCCTCAAACCATTTACTGAAACTGTCAACCAATACAAGAAATGTCTTGCCTTGGAATGGGCCTGCAAAATCCACATGTACTCGACTCCACGGTCTCTCAGTAACTATCCAAGCCTGGGGATCTCTTGGTGGATTATTCCTAACAGATTGACAAGGCTCACAACTTCCCACCATTCTCTCAATTTGTGAATCCATTCCTGGCCACCACACATATCCTCTTGCATAAGCTTTGGTTTGGACTATGCCAGCATGCGGTGCATGCAATAATCTAAGTACCTCCTGTTGTAAACTAGAAGGGATAATGACTCTATTGCACCACAATAAACACCCTTTATTGTGTGAAAGAGCATCTCTTCGTGTCCAAAACTGTTGCAGTGTGAGGTCAGGATTTTTACTAGGCCAACCATGGAGAATGTGGAATAAAACTCTCTGCAAAACCTGATCTTTCCCTGTTTCTGTGGCTATTTTAGATGCGTCTAAGTTCCAGCCAGCAGGTTGTTCCTCCAATAACAACACATCTCTAAGCCGTTTCACAGATATTTCTGAAGTCACAGGCTCATTCCATCTACTGAGCGCATCAGCGTTACCAATCAATCTCCCAGCTCTGTATTTAATCTGATAATTATAACAAGCTAACTTCAGAGACCACCGCAACATCCTAGGAGAGATTTGGTCAGGGATCGGTTTGCTTGGATTAAATAGACCCACCAAGGGTTTATGATCCGTCACAATGCAAAATGTGCGACCTGCCAAAAATTCGTGAAACTTTTTTAATCCAAACATGATGGCTAGGGCCTCTTTATCGATTTGTCCATACCGCCGCTCATGAGGTTGTAAAGTTCGCGAAGCCATCATCACGGGTTTCTCGCACCCGTCATCAAATGTGTGTGCGAGTACTGCTCCCAGTCCATAATTTGATGAATCACAAATAAGCAATAATTCTCTGTCAAGATCATACCCAACTAAGGTTAAATCAGAAGACAGGAGGTCCTTCGCCTTTTCAAATGTCCTTTGCTCAACCTCGCCCCAATACCATGATTTCTTGGTCTCCAAAAGACGATACAAAGGTTCTAGCAATGTTGCTTTGTCTGGAAGGAACTTTTCATAGAAGTTGTACAAGCCTAGGAATGCACGTAATGCCTGCTTGTTAGTTGGAGCTGGTTTCTCTTTAATTTCTTTGACTTTATTAGGTGACGGATGAAGTCCTTCAGCGTCTATCATATGTCCCAAGAAATTGATGCTATTGGAAGCGAACACACATTTCTCTAAATTCAATTGAAGGCCCATTTCATTCAATTTGTGTAGGACCGCATATAACCTCCGGTTGTGTTCTTCATTCGTCCTCCCAGTCACAGCAATATCATCCAGCAGACATGCTACACCCTCCATGCCTGCAAGTGCTGAGGACATCAGTCTCTGAAAGATACCAGGTGCCGCATTCACTCCAAATGCCAGTCTATTCATTCTCATTAGTCCAAGAGGTGTATTTAGTGTCAGAAGCATAGCCGTCTCATCGTCCACCTTCAATTGCATATAAGCTTGTTTTAAGTCAAGTTTGCTAAAGACACGTCCCCCACTTAGGTTCACAAAGCTCTCTGTAGCTGCGGGCAAGGGGTATGTATCAACATTAATCGCCATGTTCACTGTGGATCGATAATCTCCACATATCCGAAGAGAGCCATCATCTTTCTTCACAATTCTTAGTGGTGTCGCCCATTTAGAAAATCTAACAGGGGTTAATATTCCCACATCGACCATACGAGTTAATTCCTCATCCACTTGTTTTTTTAATGGGAATGGCACTGGGCGAGCCTTCAGAAACCGCGGCGTGGCATCGGCACGCACGTGTAGTGATACCTCTGGTCCCCTGTACTCACCCAGGGTTTGATTAAATAACTCCGGGTACTGCCTCAGCAGATCATCCTTAATTTCTGCAATTGTCCAACAAATACCCAATATTTGTAGATCAAGGGCCTTAAACCAACTACGACCAAGAAGGCTAGGTCCTTCACCTGATACTACAAACAGCTCACACTGAGCTTCCTTGTTACCCAACGTGACATGTACGTATGTGACGCCCAGAACATGTAAGGCCTCACGCGAGTATGTCACCAATTTCACATTGGTAGGTCGCAAAGGTGGGGGTCTGTTCCAAAGCCGTCGATAAGTAGCTTCTGAGATGATTGTTCGAGAAGCCCCTGAATCAACCTCCATTGCAACCGAGGCACCGTTAATTGTTACATCTGCCTTTATCGGAGGCGAATGGCTCTCTGAACAAGCATAGACACCCATCATGTCTTCTCCATTCTCCTCTTTGGCCTCTTCCGTTAGATCCGCCACCTGGTGCTGCTTCTTGCTCCGTCTATCACAGGCTGACGCGATGTGCCCTGGGCGTTTACAATAAAAACACCTAGCCTTTACAAAGGGACAGCGTTCGCCTTCTCTGTGACGTCGCGCACAATGTCGACATTCTGCAGCAGTAATCCTACCAATCTCCATAGGTTCGGCAACATCTGTGTGAGTTTGCTTCACGTCGATCCTAGTGTCTGGATATATGTCTTTCACTATCGCCTGATGATTAAGACATAGCTGCACTGCCGTTTCGTATGTTAGATTTTTAGTCTTCAACAATTCACGGCGCAAGCGCTGATCGCGCACGCCCAGCACTAGTCGATCCCGCAACTGACGTTTCAAGTCTAGAAAGTTGCACTTTGCACCTAACAACCCAATGACTGCTACAAAGTCCTGCACGCTTTCACTATCAGTTTGTTTACGTGTATGAAATTTCGCGGCTTGAAGTATTTCATGCACTTCCGGTTCATAAAATTGGTCTAACACTTTAAGAATGTCTTTAAATGGTACATCAGTTGGACGTTTTGGCACTAAAAGTGATACTATCAATGAATAAGTCTCTTTTCCACACTGTGATAAAAAAACTGAGCGGGCTTTTTCAAGGTTATCATTACCCACACCCGCCACATCCAAAGAACACAACAACCGCTCTTTATATTCGCACCATTTATCAGTCTTAGGGTTAAACTGTCCGGGAAATACAATATTCGTCAAGTTACACGCCATTTTCTCACTGATTATTGTTTAATTTTCCGTAGTCGCCATTAAAAGATACAACCATTGTTGGGGTAGAAGCCAAACTATTTATTTGACAGATTATTACAATCACTATTTGGAAGTACCCACATATTTATATAATCATTTTAAAGCAACCCACAAAGTCAATACATAACAATTATAATACTTATAAACTTTTTCTAAATTTATTAAAACTAGTGATTTTAGTGAATTAGATTGCATTCCGAAATATATCTCTTTAAGAAGCATACCTTATTGCGCGACTGAATTTATTTGTTGACTAGCCCAACTGTCTGTCTGTACGTCTCTGTACCATATGTCATGACATGCAGGACACATTGGTTGAAGGCTTTTGTCTTCAAGCATTGCGGTATAGGTGATGAGAATACTCGGCGAAGCTTGCCAAATGCTGCCCAGCCAAACTGGATCCTTCTGTTGGCTTCTTTCTCCAGGTTGTGCCTACAAAGTTGATTGATCTATCCCAGGTTGACACATCGGTGTGGATAGAAATTATATAGCTAAAAATATTATTTATTGAAATTTAGTTAATTTATAACATCAACATAAGATAGCGACTATCTAAGCCAACCCTTCACTGCTTCCTAGTGTTTAAGCTAGGAAGACGGAGTGGTGCAATAATCCCCAATTGCCGTATTTCACTTTTGTATTATACAATACGTTTTATGACATAAATTTATATGAAAACACATCATCAGCTACATGTATTAGTTATTCTACAACTTAAGGATCAACTGGTACTTGAATAAAGATAAGATTATCTATATCTCGGGACTGAGATCTATCACCTATTATCAATCGAAGTGGTAAAAAATACTGTGTATACAAGGTAATGACCTTGTTCGATGATGACATCACATTGATGGCGACATCAATGTGTGGATGTGAGTTCTCTTAAGACTAGCTGTGCACAGCGGTTTCACCCGCCGTTTAATTTAAAATAAATCTGATTATTTATAAATAATTTAGAGTACTTAGACAATATTTATATACCGTGTGGTGCCGGCTAAGAACACCACCTTCCCGTCTCCTCCCGTGGGTATCGGTAAAAGTCGACTAAGGGATTAGCCGGAAGATGGGCAGCAGCGTCCTTCCAGTACATTATCAGCTCAACTGCGATCGCCAACCCGCCTGCCAAGCGTGGCGATTATGGCAAAACCCCCCAATGAGCCCACAACACACCCATATCGGTCGTTGTGGTGATCTTTGGGGGAGGCCTCCTGTGTCCAGCAGTGGACTTCATTCGGCCGAAATGATGAGACAATATTTTTAGTCATATTTTTGTGTGGTATTAGTATACAAATTCCGTGTATGCCACGACTGTTGCGAAGGGAGCCATGGTACCTCATTGTCATGGGCATGCACAGTTCGGCTCTTCTCGGTAATGCTCCGTTCTAGTCGGACGGTCGACCTCGGCCCCCACCCCACCACGTCGCATCGCCCTCCCGCGCCTAAGGCTAAGTGAAATCGAAGTAATTCGATTTCACTTAGCGTTCAACAATTTTCTTTTAGCTCGGCCTTAATAAAATTTTTTTACCCCATTAGGATTTCTCCTGTGTCGTGGGTGCGTTTACAGACATGAAAATTCCACATACAATACACCCAGACCCGGAACAATTACCTGCAGATCATACAAATATTTGTTCCGTGCGGGAATCGAACCCACGACCCGGAGCGCAGCAGCCGACTGTATCAGCCACTGCACCAACCGTGTCGTCATATGTTGAAGAGATAGATGTTAAAGATATATAGATGTTAAAGAGCCTATAAACTTTCTCAAAAATAGCGACTAAATGCAAACATTTTTTCTTAAATCTTACTGGGCGGTCCATAAAAAAAAATTACAATTTAGTTTAATCAACTTTGTTATAGTAATCAATTTAGGTTTTCGCGATTATTACTCATTATAATAAAACAATTTGAAACAGTTTATATCGCGTATATTATAGATATTTGTTTTTCCTGATTTTTCGAATGCTTTGCAGCATTCGTGGTCGCAGGATGACTAAGGTGACAGGCGTCGTTACAGATTTTAAAAAGTTATTTTATTTTATCTACCTACAATTATTCTAATCAAAAATTAGTTTCGATGCACCCAGTAATCACTCACAGTGGCTTGTTTTTAGTGTGGTATTTTGTTTGAGACTGATTTTAATAACAGGATTCCAAACTGGGGGTATCTGCTAGCCATCTTCTCTATTAAAATTAGGGTGTTTTTAACTTTGTTACATTAGTATAGATATTCCCCACACTAGCATCGTGTATTATGGGCACTGTTTAGTATCTACAGATATAAATCTAATATGTAAGGATATATCAGACAAATGGCATTGTGCCACCGTTATATGGATCAAGTAAAGGCGAGCAAGGGTTGAAAGGGCTGATACAGTCGACTGCTGCGCTCCGGGTCGCGGGTTCGATTCACGCACGGAACAAATATTTGTATGATCTGCAGGTAGTTGTACCGGGTCATTGTGTATTGTGTGTGAAATGTATGTCTGTAAACGCACCCACGACACAGGAGAAATCCTAGTGTGAGGCAGCGTATTTATAAAAAATTAAGAAAAAAAAACTGAATGAAAACATTTTTTATAAACTTTGCCCTTCACTGAGATTTCGTGAGTCAGTGAGTGTTGTGAAGTCAGTTTACATTTATAAATCTCACATGCACAAACATCCAGACCCGAAACAACTATATACAGTACGTACAAATATTTGTTCCGTGCGGGGATCGAACCTGCGACACGTAGCGCAGGAAGCCAATCGCTTAGCCACTGCCCCAACTGTGCCGTCATTACATTAGATGCATACGTCACAGGTGCAGGTGCTATGCTGATGCGTCATTCAGGACGTCAACAATAGGGAGTAACCTGGATTTTCTAGTCGCCTAAATCCAGTATTTCTTGATTTTTAGATGATGCAGTGCTGCCTTTGACCCTGTACGGAACCCAGCTGCTGCTCAACTGGGCATGGACACCCATCTTCTTCGGCATGAGGGACTATAAACTGGTTAGTATTATTTCTTAAATTATACCGACTAAACTAAGATGGACCATATATTCTCTAATTAATAACAAGCCATCTCTTTCTGTGGTTACTGATAATATATTACCCTTGTTTTCTTATAACTTGAGTAAAGACAATTTAAACAGAGAGAGTTACTCGAACGTTTTAAGCGCTATTGTTAATATAATGTTTTCTCCATTGTTTGTTTTTGTGAGCAAGAATTATAAAAGTCGCGCGCGCCCATAGTAACAAAGTGAGGCATTTCTCAGGATCCTACTCTCGCAAGTCGATAACCTATCAATTATAATATTTATTTAGAAAGTTGGTGGTTGGTTGGTTAAATTTACTCGTAGGACGACTTTTACCACACCCACGGGCAGGGACGGGGTGGTGCTGTTCCGGCACGACACGGTTACACCATAGTTATACATAATATACGTAATTAATAATTACACTATTTGCACCAACCCAGTGGCTTAAACTTTAGACCTTACTGTGTTCCAGTGAGAAAGGCCCTAGCTAGTGACATTACTCGGCATAAGAGACTAATAACTTAAAGTCTCGAGGTGACGAACGCAGTGGTGTTGAGTAGGACATACAAGAGGCGGTACATTTGTCCCGTACATGACACAATATTGTAAGAGCGGCTCAACATTATAACATGTACCACTTCAAATTTTATGTCGCGTCACTCTACTCCTCGCATATGAACTGTAGGGTGAGAGAGAGAGAGAGAATGAGGCACATGCTTCAAAAGCACGTCGTTTTATTCAACAGACATTATCGTGACTGCAAGAGACAACATGATGTTTTTATTCACTCTATTACAAATGTACTAGTACAAAGTACGAGACGCGACAGTTTTAGAAAAATATGATTTCATTAATGTCTGTTAAATACCTGTTTGTTTTGCTTGTTTATGTATGTGTATTAGGTATATTTTAAATCAAAATCATGTTTTACAAATAAGTCGCTTGCACAATAATGCTACAGTGGCTAATAAGTAGAAACGTCGATACAATCGTCATGCGTCTAAAATCAATCGCTTTTTATTACTTTGCTTTAAGTATTACCTCAATCACACTTTGTAAGACAGGGCAGTACAAATACAGCAATATTACATGAAATACTCGTTCTTTCAAATGTACCGCCAAGCTTCATGAAGCTGCAAATGAGGCGAGGCGTCATCACGTCATGACGCCTCGCCTCATTTGAAGTGGGACATTGTACTGGCGCAGTACAAAAGAGAGGCTGCTCTTACAAACTCATTTTTAAATCGTGTCCTACTCAACACTAGAACGCAGTGTAGTGCACGGAAGACTCCTGGGTAGCAATACAATCGGTATTTTCGTGCGATCCGTATAGCCACTGCGCTGCAGACTGTGAAGTATGGTTCTGTAGCCCAGGGAACCTGACAACTGACAATCCCGCTGACCATACAGGTGCACCGTAGAGGGCCACGGACCGCACGACTATTATTGTTATGGGCAGGCACGACGCTTACCATCGCTCGTCTCGTCACGTGTTTATAGAAATCCGTAAATGACGAATTAGTGCCTGCTAAACTACTTTAACGACACTAGGATGTCACCTGTTGCGTTGGTATAGTTAGATAAAGATAGATAAAGAAAATTTATTACCACACACACGTAACTATAAAGTTAAAACAAAAGATACATAAAATGTTGTGTAGTATGGTAAAGGAACGGACTCGGCAATGTTGTAGTGTTGCTTAAAAATCGATAGGCTATCGTTAGTCAATCGATAGTGTCATATAACCCCAAATCATTCATACTATCGATTGCCCTATCGATAGTATCGATATTATCAATAGTATCGATAGTATTGATTGGGGGCTTTGCAAAAATACTATTGATAGTATCGATAGCGTCGATACTATCGAACTGGGTCGTAAATAAATCAATAATCATGTAATACTATCGATAGTATCGATACTATTGTATAATGTCAACTATCGATACTATCGATAGTATTGTTCAATATGTAAAAAAATATCGATTGTATCGATACTATTGATAATATCGATACTATCGATAGCGATAGATCGATAGTCGATTTTTAAGCAACACTACAATGTAGGCCGTGCGCAGTGATTAAACCACGCATTGGTCAACGCTGGTTTTCAGCCCGTCCCCATTACTACGAATAATAAATTAACAATTAGGCTGAAAGATAAATAAATATTTTTTTACGAAAGATAAAAAAAATACTTATTTAATGGCTTCAATGCGAGCGAAGCCGTGGGTAAAAGCTAGTATGAATTATAGAATAAAACAAAAATTTTTGTTCTACCCTAAATTTGTTCATAATAAATACCTTAAACATCATATGTACAATACACAATTTAGCACACATTAGTATAGTGGAACATAAATGCATGCAAATATATAAAATAAAATACTGCTCTTAATTCGCTCGACGTTTCGAACACTGCAGCGTCCGTGGTAACGAGCAGACTGATAAATGTTATCGTAATTTTTTTTTTTTATTGCTGTTCTGTGGAAATTCTTCATGAACTTCCTTCGCCCCGGGGAAGGGCGAAGTGGTATGCCGGACTCCTACCGGCGAAAACCACTGGAGCGGTCATCTTTGGCACCTAAGGGAGGCTCCAAGTCCTCTTATGATCACACAAGTTAAATGTTACCTAGTTAATGTTTATTTAACTGTCACCAGGCCTTCATCGCAATCTCTGTCCTGTCCGGCGCGGCGGTAGCGACAACAGCATCCTTCTTCACCGTCAACAAGACGGCTGGAGCCCTGCTGGTGCCCTACCTCGCTTGGCTAGGATATGCCAGCTCCCTGTCTTACTACATCTGGAAGAACAACCCCAAGGTCGAGGTCAAGGAAATTAAGGATGAGAAGAGCCAGTGAAGGTGTGTATCTTATTGAAACTCGGTAAAGGGAAAATATTTTATAAAATTATGGTGATGTTCCATATAGAAGGCGACCATTTTACTATGGCCAAAAACGCCCATCGCTGGATACAGAGACTATCGCTACAACGACCGGTATGCATTTGTGTTGTGTGCTCATTGTGGGGTTTTGGCCATCATTTACGCGTTGCAGGCGGGTTGGCAATCGCAGTTGGTGGTGCTATATTCTTAATCAGGACCCCACACGGGTACTCGGCCTGTCTACTAATAATAATAAAATGTTATCTGTCTACTTAATTATAAAATATATTACATTGCGTATATGTTGGCATACCACTATTATTATATTAACTTCAGACCGAAATTAGTCCAAAAATTATCACATTTGTAAATTGTATACTTCACCATAGAGCGCAAATAGTTCTTTACCTTTGTCTATACTGTAAGATTGACACATTCTTTTCTTTTCCAGGTAATCTACAACACAAAGCTTTACAACAAAAGTCTACGAACAAACATGTGTCCTTAATTTTAGACGCATATTTCACGCAATAAATGCAATTTTTGTGAACTTACTTTTAAGCATAACTATACATCGCTATCTATAGGGTAACAGATGAGATAGTAAATTGCGTTAAAACGTTATATATGCGGCCCGCCAGCGCGTAATGCGGCCTGTCAGCGGTTAATGCGGCCTGTCAGTAATTAATGCGGCCTGTTAGCGGTTAATGCGGCCTGCCAGCACTTAATGCGGGCCGTTGAAGCTATATTTGCGATATATGAACAATTCAGTACTAACCTGGCTAGCTATATATTATACTAATAATTATATAATTTCAAAATATGAAATTGTACTAAATATATATTCTATAAATTTGTATATACAAATTATGAGGCCTTTGTATGAGGTATTTAGCCTAAGTTACTGTCTTGCACTTGAAGTTAATCGTTGTGTAATATGTTTTTAATACATACATTTTGTGAAATAAATTGTTGTCTGTAACTTATAGAAGTTTATAACAAATAAACAGTAGATAGTCTTGTTATATTACATAATAACCTTAAATGTTGTCACCTCTTTTCGCTATCTGTCGTGGAAAGTACATATTTGTTAATCAATATAAAACTTAATAATCAGTATTGTGAAACTAACAATAATTAAGTACAATTTTTTTTGCTTATGCCTAGGAACTTCCTACTTTTTTGCATATAAATGTGGAAAAGGAGTTCAGTTCAGTTAGTCCCATGGCAGCAAGCATGCTGAAGGTGTTGAGGTTCGTTATCCAAGCCTGGAAAAGTTAAATGGATGAAATCCATAAAAATGTTAAATAGAGTTGTTATGAGGTCGCGTATATACTTAATGCTTGGGTATCGGAACCAGTAAAAATCATGGCAACTGTCAACTAAAACTATAAAACCACATGTGGCAGTAAATGAAACAGGAAGAATATTCATTTCCGTATTTTTTGTCTTATTTCTGTATTTACCCATATTTTATCCGTGGAAGGTAGAGGTAATTTATCTGTACTTAGAATAAGTGGAAAGTGTCCTTGCAAGCACAACTATTTTTAAGCATTCCTGATTGCATTTACTTACACATTTTTGAAACCAAATATTAATTGAGTTTTCTGGATAATTTTTAATAAAATTCTATTTTTTGGTGTAAGTTATTATTTTGAATATTTATTGTTTGGAGTCATTGAGAATTGTACCTATCAATAAATAATTCTAAAGAATGAGGTCTTTTAATTAATGTGTAAGTACACAATTCTACGTAATACGAAACCTTTTTTATTGGTCCCCTGTGGAATTTCATCATGATCTTCCTCCGTCCCGGGGAAGGGTGAAGGGGCATGACCGAGCCTTCGCCTCGCGAATTGCCCTATGTAGCGACTTCGTGGGCGTCCAGTAGGCCAGATAGGCCTCGTCAGTCTCCGGCTGTGGCACCGGGCCGGCGTCGGCTTCATTGGTACCGGCGGCCGGATGACAGAACGCGCAACTGCGTGATCTCCTCCGACGATCAGTACACCGCCGAACGCCTGGCCCGCGGCATTGATGCGTCGACATCATCGCCTCACGGAACCAGGGTAGCCTGGCTCCTCTTCTGGATCGGGCAAGATCCGACGTATCGGTATCGAATGATTCCTTAGAACACTGTCCGTTGCCAGGCGGAAGAACACACAAAGGGAGGTAGAGGAAAGACAGACGTAGGGGTTCTAGATCGCTTTTGAGCTTGGGATTGGATAATCCTAACTGCACGTTTCTGTACGGAGGCACAGGGTCAAAGCTGGTATCCAGGTGCTCCCGCCCATAAATAGCGGCAGTATTCTATATGAGGATGGACGGACGGACGACGGACTTGCGACTTATAAAGCAGTCTTTGCGTCGATCAGAAGTACCGCCTTGCCCTGTTGAGGACACCGGATTTTGGAGGCCAGCTTGACCTTATCATCTAAATGCGTGCGAAACTGGACGCTGCTGGAAATGTCGACACCAAGGACCCCAATACTGTTACCGTTGTTAAGGGACGTGTTCTGGAATTGTGGAGCTGCAGTTAATAGTTTTCTTTTGCGGTGAACGTGCAGACTTGTCTTCGTGGAATTAAAGTGGACTAAAATTTATCGTCCCAGTCGGAGACTATATATAGTACTCTCGATTTCCAACACAAGTTATCTTTGGTTTTCCTCCACTACGGAACGGGGGATGTTAGCCCGTGTAATAAGTGTCCCCAATACTGCTATCCGTACAACAATGAATGCCGTCGATAGACAGCATAGCATCGATATGCAGTAAGACCAATGTTGGGGACAGCACGGTACCTTGTGGGCGCCAGCGTTAATGTCCAAGCTATCGGAGTAATTGCTATAGACAACGGCTCTTATGCTTCTGTTGGACAGAAAGCTGGCAATCCAGTTGCACAATCCCTCGGGTAGTCCGTATGATGGTAACTTCGATAGAAGACTGCGGTGGTTATTTGCTGCCATGATTTATTAAGACTTTCGTTGCGGTACTAATCAATAACTATCTTATCATAGACTTTAGATGTGGTCGAAGCAATATAATTGATGATTTTAGCGAAGGACATTCTTCTATGGCGACCACTGCAGATAACGTTAGTGCTGTGCGGCTAATGATTAGCAGCTGATAAAAGTGATTTATCAAGCCGGCAAGAAACTCCATGAATATACCTACTCTTTTCAATAAAAGTTTTATTACATTGTAATAAGCTAGGTATGTGCGAACAAAGTAGGCTAATTAAATGTAAAATACACACAATAACAAAACAGACAATTGTCCCTAACATAGACTATATACAATAGGAATCTTGTTTTAATCGTATGGATTGGTGCCGCGAAATGCTTGAAAAGTATAACGGATGTGACTCGAATGTTGTGTTTGACATCGTCACAGGTGAAGAAAGCTGTATTTATTGTTACGAGCCCGAAACCAAAAGACAATCTGCCTCCATGGGGCAGATTATCTTTTGGTATCGTTTCCATTTGAAGGAACAGAAACACAAGTTATAAAACAACAAAAACAGGTCATGAAATTCTATAAATGCATTATTCGTAGACATGTTATTCAATACTTCCTGAAGCCTAAGCCTATCTTGGCTTGCCATACAATTTTTGAACTTCACAATGTTATCGTCGCTGTAGTCAAGATGAAACTCATACCAATATTTCAACGAAGGGGCTCGGTGCTGTCTCACTGTCCAAACGTAGGTTTGAGCTGTGTAATCAGAGAGACCCAAATCATGTATATTCGCAGTTCCTTCTTCAATATTCGTTAAAATATGGTCAATGCAAGTCTTCGAATTATCTGTTATTCGGGTTGGTGACATAATTACGGGTGTTATATTAAAGGTCTCTAATATATTTTTGCATTCTCTGCACTCTTTAGAAGATACGTTTTTATTAGTAAATTCAGTTCAGGGCTGCGTGTTACTTTAGTACTATGCTCATTATGAATACATCACATACAGGTAGTACATCTGACCCTAGTAATTTTAGACCTATTTCAGTGCTACCTACATTTAGTAAAATTTTTGAAAAATTGATTTTGAATCAATTACAAGCCTTTTTTAATAAGTATCAATTATTACATTGCAAACAATTTGGATTTACAAAGGGTCGTTCAACAACTGATGCTGGTGTTGAACTCTTAGGACATGTTTTCGGCGCTTGGGAGGATTCACATGATGCCTTGGGCATCTTCTGTGATTTGTCTAAGGCATTTGATTGTGTTCTCCACGAAATATTGATCAGGAAATTGCTTCACTATGGTATTACGGATTTTGCACTGGAACTTCTGGTCTCATATTTGAATAATAGGATTCAGACAGTTGATGTTAATGGAAAGCGATCTCCTGGGTCTGTGGTCAAAATGGGAGTACCACAGGGCTCAATTCTTGGCCCATTTTTGTTTCTTATATACATAAATGACCTACCTTACATCATGAAGGATAATCATGAGATAGTGTTGTTTGCAGATGACACATCACTTTTATTTAAACTTAAACGCCAACATCTGGCATCTGACGATGTAAATAACGCTATCTCTAGAGTGGTCCACTGGTTTAATGTTAATAATTTAGTCTTGAATGAGACAAAAACTAAATGTATGAAATTCACAACACCTAATGTTAAAACGGTGAACACCAGTGTATTAATGAATGGCGCGGAGTTGGATCTTGTGGACACCGCAGTGTTTTTAGGTATTACTTTAGATTCTAAGCTGCAGTGGGGCCCACACATTCTTAAATTGTCGAAAAAGCTTAGCTCTGCAGCATACGCGGTAATGAAAATTCGTTATTTAACAGACATAGAAACAGCCCGATTAGTATATTTTGGTTACTTTCATAGTGTAATGTCGTACGGTATTCTGTTGTGGGGGAATGCTGCCGATATTCAAACTATTTTTGTGCTGCAAAAACGAGCTATTCGGTCAATTTATAAGTTAAGCTCTAAATATTCACTTAGGGAGCAATTTAAAAAGATTAATATAATGACCGTTCCATCTCAATACATTTACGAAAATGTTTTGTATGTTCATAAAAATATCTCTCTCTTTGCAAAGAATAGTGATACTCATAGTATTAATACCAGGAACAAACACAAACTCGTTGTTCCTGCCACTAGGCTCCAGAAAATAAGCAAATCATTTAAATGTCAATGTGTACGTTTTTACAATAAAATCCCAAGCCCAATGTCAATGTCATAATACATAATTAATTATTTAATAATCATTTATTTATTTGGAAGACCAACGGCAACAATACCTTTTGTAAACATCATAATTAATTACGTAATCATTTTTGAATCTGCAATATACCGTAACTTTTTGCAGTCAAAACCTTACGAATTCTACTAAAACAATTTTAAATGGAATTCATCGCGTATATTATAGATTTTTTGTTTTTCCTAACGTATAATATACGCGATGTAGGAGTCCGTTTAAAATTGTTTTATTATGATGTGATAATCGCGAAAACCTAAGGCATTACTTACGAATTCTATTATTTAAAGCTTCGATATGTTGTTCGATTGCTTAAATCTATTATTATACCCAGGATGTTATATTAAGTATTTGATTTTTTAATAACGGGCACGCATTTTGGCTTTCAGCGGGGACTCTACAAAAATTACCATACAATATTGGGTTAGTTTAGTTTGTTTGCGCATCGAAAATTTAATATCATTTGTATTATCTGCATTTAGTATCAGTAAATTACGCTGAAGACAATTTATTTATTGACTACTTTGGATCCGTGTTGCGCATGCTTGTAGACTTCGCTTTCTGAATCAGCGCTGAAAAAATTGCCAAGCAAGCATTTCGCATTGAGTACACTCTTTTAGATAGATTGTGTAGAGATTCTGCTGGGTGCCTTTTATACCCATCATTACTAGCTTGCGCAACAGAATAGGAGTGGAAACTGTGACAAGGTCCAGGGAGATTATTATAGTGTGATTGCCTTTATTTATTTTTTGTGCTAGATAGTCAGATCCATGCGATGTTACCAGCGATGATATATGCCACGTAGACGTGGTCACTCATCCATTAAGTCAATCCATCTCGTCCAATTAGTTATGCTGTAATGTTAGTGTAGCCGAAAAGAAAAGTTAATATGGGATTGGCATAAAGTTCCTGAATTAAATAACGAATAAAAAAATGCTTATTATACAGTGCTGTTGCTTGTCCTCCGGAAATATTCCCTAGTATTTTACGATACGCTACCAGATGGATGATCCCATGCTAGGATAACTCGTTTATTTTGTTTGTAAATAAAACTGGATGTATATAGCGTTATCGCAAAGAATGGTTTCTTGCCCACCTGAAAACCGGACACCTGGTGACTGTGCCTATTTCTTGAAGGTTTTCCACGAAAAACATGTGGACATAAAACCCTAAAACTATTATCGGACATTTAAAATTAATGGAACTATAAATACAGCATATCTATCCCAATTCTATCTCTAAGCCCTCAAGATAGGGTATGTTTTTGCACAAAAAGTGGTCCGCAAAAGGATTAGCTGGTAAGATCTGATGTCGGTGATGGTCGGTTCGTAACTTTGATTTATTTGACTCTTACTACTTGTCCAATATTTAAGTTTGGTTAAGTGGGATTATGGAGGTTACTGAGATCGCTCTTAATGGTAATCTATGCCACTTCAAACTACAAAAGTAAATGGTTACGTTTTGACCTCGATGGGTACAAGCTCGAACCACTTCATTTGCGTCTGCTATCTAGTTGTTATACTGTCAGATTGGTTTGTGAAGTTTCATACAGCTAAATAGAACCTAAAATACACTTCTGCGCAGGTGAAGGGGATGTAGCAAAAGCTGTAGCAAATTAAGTGTGGTGTCCGGATTAAGAATATGGCACAACCCCTTACCCTCCAGTAGATGTCGTAAAAGGCGATAATGGGACCCTAAACCAGAGGGATGGCCAGCAGTGTCCCTTCTGTAGAACAGTATCTATACCCGCATGCCAAACGTGGTGGGTTTTGACATATTTCTCACAGTTATCAATCTATGGAGGAGATCTTTATTTAGCAGTGGACGTCCTTTGGCTGGTGTGATGATGATGAGGAGATGGGAGCCAAGGTCAACGTTCAAGGTCGGTGCCGATTACTACACTTACGTATCTTCAACCGTGATATGGTAAGATTTTAAGAAGGAGCTGATTAGCATGATTTCCATTGATTTCAGGAGATTAAAACTAAATTAACAGGCTCATCATTACTTTGAAACTATAGGTCGTGTGGTCCGTGGCCCTCTACGGGGCGCCTGTATGGTCATCCCGGTTGTCAGGCGTCCAGCGCTGCAGAACTAAACGCATGGTGTCTAGCGCAGAGTGGCTATACGGATCGCACGGGGATACAGGACAGTGTCCTACGAGGGGGCAACTATCTTGGCGCGTTTTCCCCCTTTCAACGCCCTGGCGGAGACGGATGCGTGGGTCTATATTAGACACGCTCCCTCCGCCAAAGCGGCGAAAGCGTGCCTTCAGGGGCGTTCGACAGGCTGAGGCGGCTGACTCGTCGGCGCGCACTAGAGACGTGGTGACATCGCCTACGATTGCAGTTCGTTGGGGGCCTGGGGCCATCCTAACGCTTTTCGGAGTCTGGCTCAGTAAGAGCGAGCGCGTCACCTACCGCCTGACGCAGGTGTTCACCGGTCACGGTTGTTTCAGTGCGTTTATGCACAAAATAGGGCGTGAGGACCCGAATACCGTACAGCACACGCTCGAAGATCCACTCCCTGCGTGGGCTGCCGAACGGTGGATCCTGGTCGATCGTGTCAGGCAAGATTTGTCTCTGCTAGCAGTGGTGTCGATGTTGGCAGAGCATGAAAATTAGAGTGCTATACGGATCGCACGGGGATACATGACAGTGTCCTACGAGGGGGCAACTATCTTGGCGCGCTTTCCGCCTTTAGGGCCGATTCTATAGTAACTAGCGGTGTGCGTTGCAAACCATAAACAGTTATTGAAACTATATATCGCGTCCAATACCTAAAACTATGTATTGGTCTCTTCTGAAACTATTTATCGGGCGAAACACTTTATTCACACAGCATTGGATCGTCGATAAACAGTTACCGAAACTAGCCGAATGACTCCGACCGAGTTATTCCGAAGTAAACCCGACCGATACCGACGATCGCACGAACAAGAAGCGAGATCGCGCATTTATGAATTTTAGTCATTCTAAATAATAATAATAAAAATCACATTTTATTCTATTTTATTAGGAATCATGTTTATGCTGCTATCAAATCTTTGACACGTTATTTAGGTATATCCATCCTATATTGGCACGAGTATAAATTACATATTAGAACTTTGCATAAGACTATAATTTATTGTGTCAAATTATTGTATTTTACCAGTCATAATAATCATTTACCACAGACAAAGAACAAAAAACCAAAGTATAAAATTTTCAGTTGATAGCGAATTTTAATTTGTTTACTATTGATTACAAGTTTCGAAGCAAATACCTAAACCGACACGAAAACGTTTATCATTTCATAAACACTTTATACGCATATCGTCCAATAAATAGTTTTTGAAAATACATAGTTTTGAAACACTTTATACGCATCTCGTCCAATAAATAGTTACCGTAAATACATAGTTTTGTGTTGATAGCATGTTTCAAAGCAAATACCTGAACCGACACGAAAACGTTTATCATTTCATAAACACTTTATACGCATATCGTCCAATAAATAGTTTTTGAAAATAAATAGTTTTGAAACACTTTATCGGATACCAATACATAGTTTCGGTTCGGTTCACGCAAAAAGCTTTATTACCCACTTCTAATAGTAACCTTACCTCTGCTAGGGGGGTGACCGCTATAGCAATCTAATTGTAAGGCATTTAATTATTTATCATTAATTCATTATGCATAAATATGTATGTATTTATCCCACAAATTGCATGCATTATCCTCACATAACGTTTTACGATTATATTGAAGACTGTAATACTTTCATGTATTATTTCAAAAGAGTATATCCATGGAGTTTCTTGCCAGTTCTTCTCCATAAGGCCAACGACTTGGAACCGTGCAAGTATTTAAATTCGGACTATTCATAAGTGCAAATGGTTTATATGAATAAGAACAATTTGACTTTGACGTTGAGAAAATTTGAACCGATTTACCAAAGCGCTTGACAAATATCCTGAAACTGAGGAAAGGATATTCTAGGGGATCCTGATAGAATTCTCCTGTCAAGGATTTCCAAAACTACATACACTCTATCAAAAAACATTCACGTAATGATTTACAGTAAAGTTCCTAATTGCATTAAAAGTCTACCAATTAAAATTTTCACAAATGGCTTAGAATGTGGTTATTAGTTGAAACATTTTATTATGTCGACAATTTTTTTAGCAGTAATCAATTAATTCATCGTTTTAATTAATTCTTTAAACTTATCATAATCAACGTCAACAATTTACAAATTTTATTTTCTATTATCATGTTTTATTCAGATGGACACAATACTTCTTACGTCAACATTATGCTGCCGTCTTGTAAGACTTTGATTTGATTTTACCCTACATCAGAAGCTAAATCTTTCGAAACTTTCACGTGAGTTTCTATCGAGTTCTATCTAACGGCCGAATGAAGTCCACTGCTGGACACAGGCCTCCCCCAAAGATCACCACAACGACCGATATGGATGTGATGTGGGCTCATTGGGGGGTTTTGCCATAATCGCCACGCTTGGCAGGCGGGTTGGCGATCGCAGTTGAGTTGTTAATGTACTCGAAGGACGCTGCTGCCCATCCTCCGGCCAATCCCTTAGTCGACTTTTACGACACCCACGGGAGGAGATGGGGTGGTGGCATTCTGAGCCGGCACCACACGGCGAAGTTAGTTAGTAAGCGAGTTCTAATCGTCACTAAATAGTTTGGGTAAAGATAAGAGGAATTACTTGTTGAGGGAAGGATTATGGCCATTTCTCCGTTTGACAGGAGCCAAGTTTTTAGTGCCCTCGATGGCCATTAGTATTCAGATTTAACTTTACTTTGGCTGTGTGATTTTAGAGCTAAAATTTATGTTTAAGATAGATCTGTAATAGTAGTATAAAATATATGCAAGCATTGATATTTAATATACCTTTTTTTTTATTGGTGCCCAGTGGAAATTCATCATGAACTTCCTTCGCCCCGGGGAAGGACGAAGGGGTATGCCGGACTCCTACCGGCTAAAACCACTGGGGCGGTCATCTTCGGCACCTAAGGGAGGCTCCAGGTCCTCGTATGATCACACTAGAGCCACCCACTGGTGCCACGCCTATCGGCACATCTCGGAGAGGGTGACTGTAAAGCGGTCACCCCCCCAGGGGGATTGTAAAGGATCCCCCAAAGCGTCCCACGGCAGCGCGTGACCACATGCGTGCTACCGTCTTCTCTTGGGTCGCTTGGTGTGGGCACGCAGATTCCCCAATCTACGCACCCGCGAACCCAGAGGTCCCCCACCTTATAGCAACGGCAGGGGTTTTCAGGCGTATCGGAATTAGGCGCCAGGGCGGTTGTTATCCCGACGCCGACGGCCCTCTCCCGCTCTGCGGTCTCCTTCTGGAGCATGACGCTCTCACAGAAGGAGACCACTGCATTCCAATTTTCGTGCTCTGCCAACATAGCCGACACTACTGCTGGCAGAGAGAGATCTTGCCCGATCCGATCGACCAGGATCCGCCGCTCGGCGGCCCACGCAGGGCACGCCTCGAGCGTGTGCTGTGCGGTGTCCTGGTCGCTATCACAATGGTGGCATTGTGCCGTGGCCTCGCGTCCTATCCTGTGCAGGTACGCGCCGAAACAACCGTGCCCGGTGAGCACCTGCGTCAGGCGGTAGGTGACGCGCTCGCTCCTTTGGAGCCAAGCTCCAAAGAGCGGCAGGACGGCCTCGACGACGCGCTTGGTTGCAAACTGCATCCGCAGGCGATGACGCCACTTTACAAGTGCGCGCCGCCGAGCTAGCCGCCGCAGCTTGTCCAACGCCCCTGGAGGCGCGCCTTCGCTGCTCTGGTGGAGGGAGCGTGTCTGATCGTAGACCCACGCATCCATCTCCGCCAGGATGTCAAAAGGCGGAAAACGCGCCAGGAGAGTTGCCGCCTCGTAGGACACCGTTCGGTATCCTCGTGCGATCCGGATAGCCACTCTGCGCTGCAGACCGTGAATTTTGGTTCTGCAGCGCTGGGCGCCTGATAGTCGAGCTGACCATACAGGTGCCCCGTATAGGACCACGGACCGCACGACTCCTCCGTAGAGACGGCGAACTTCCTCACATGGTCCCCCGAGATTGGGCAGCAGCCGGTGTAGAGCACCCACCACCATCTCGACTCGGGGGACGAGGCGCTGGAAGTGCTCTTCGAAGCCCCAACGACTATCCAGGGTGAGCCCCAGGTATTTCATGTACCGGCCCACCCCGATTTGCGCGTCACCAACGCGTATCCACGAACTGGGTGGTTCTCTGCTTCTCGGCAGTTTGTGGAACCATAGCGCCTCGGTTTTCTGAGGCGCTATCCGCAGACCCAGGGCGTGGATTTTGGCCACGACAATTGCCACCGCTTGCTCCGCAAGCCGGATGGTTCCCTCGAAGGACTCCCCGCTGGCCAACACCAGAGTGTCATCAGCGTAACAGACTAAGCTGACGCCAGCAGGGAGAACGACACGCAGGACCGCATCGTAGGCGAGGTTCCATAAGAGAGGGCCGAGAACTGACCCCTGCGGAACCCCGCACGTAATCTCCCTCCGCTTCACGCTACCGTCCCTGCCCACGTAGCGAATGTGCCTATCACGCAGATAGGCCCCAATGATGCCCTGCAGGTAGGACGGACACCGATGATAGACTAGTGCCGCCCTAATAGCGCCCCACGGGATGGAGTTGAAGGCGTTGACGATGTCTAGACTGACCGCCAACGCCACCCCACCCCGCCGGGACACTGCCTGTTCCGACAGCGAGCGGACGCGAAGAATCGCGTCGATGGTGGACCGCCGCTGCCGGAAGCCATACTGACTTTCGGCCAGGTCGGGGCCAACTCGCGACAGGTGCTCAACGAGTCTTCGGGTAATTATTCTTTCGAATAGCTTCGAAGCCTCGTCGAGCAGGCAAATGGGACGGTAAGCAGAGGGAGACTCTGCAGCCCTTCCTTCCTTCTTCAAGAGAACCAATCCGGCTTCCTTCCAGCCGGACGGGAACACGCCACTACGGAGGCAACTGGTGAACAGCCGCCTCAAGCGGTCCCCAAGAGACTGTAGCGCATACACCCACGCACGGCCCGGAATGCCGTCCGGACCCGGTGCGGTGTTGCGACTCTTCAGGCGGCCAATGGCTCGGCCCAGCTCCCCATCCGAAACCCCTAAATCCTCGGGGAGGGAGTTTGCCTGTAGATACTCCCACGCTTGGCGGGCAGGTTAGGTACAGAAGGGGCGCTGCTGGCCATACCTCTGGTTAAGAGTCCTTTAATTCTCTTTCACGACATCCATGGGAGGCGATGGAATGGTGATATATTCTAAATCTGATTTTATTTCAAACTAACTAACTAGCTAACCCACGGTTTCACCCGCCGTTTAATTTAAAATAAATTGTATTATCTATACAAATAAATAAAATCCAATCGCTTAGCAATGTGCAATAGCGCCAACTTTGCCGTCAATTAGCTGAGCTTGTTTCTTCATGGGATTCAAAAGAGTTTTATGATGAACCGCGTATTGGTGTAGCTGCAATCGCGAGGTCCTTTTTAAGGACGTCACGGTTGGTGCAGCGGCAGCTGCGCTCCGGGTCGTGGGTTCGATTCCCGCACGGAACAACTATTTGTACGATCTGCAGGTAGTTGTTCCGGGTCTGGGTGTATTGTATGTGGAATTCATGTCTGTAAACGCACCCACGACACAGGAGAAATCCTAGTGTGGGGCAACGTATTTAAAAAAAGGTACCTCCGAATAAAAAACGGAAACCTTATAGGATAATTTTTGTCGCTGTATGTCACAACTCACAGCCAATTTGCTTTGAATCTACTGGAACGATTAAGTTGAAATTTGGTATACTTACGTATGCGTTGTCGCCTAGCTTAGCGGGTAAACACTTTCCAGAATAACCAATGTAAGTGATCGACTTATCTATTACTATCGTGACATTAATCGATTGATTGTTATGTGCGATAATTATAACGAGATGAGAAGTGCAGCCGCATCTATCTGGAAGTTAACAACACTGCGATCACACGGCGATTAAGAAAGAAAGAAAGTAATTTATTTTTGCCTGGCACATACGAGTACATAATATGACATTTTCCTCACTAGTCAAGTAAATTGAAACATATTATACGAGAAATCTGAGTTTAGCATCTGTACTACCAACAAGAATCTTCCAAAAACATTACTCAAGTCACAGCTTGGGCCGACAAGGCGACATGATGACAACTATGTGAGGTGTAATGCTAGCGTTGAGATGCGGGTGTGTCGTAGGCATAGCTGCGACAACATGCCACGCGACATAGTTTAGACTACGCGTGTGGCACACTGGAAGATGTACTGCATTGTATCTCTTCTATTATATCCGTGTTAATCATGGTATAATTAGCTTAATCAGTCATAATTTTGTCTTTTTGTCTTCGTCATTAGAGTTAATATTTATATCAGATATTTTTATGTATTCTATTTAACTATTTATAATTATGTAATATAATATAGTATCTATTTTTATATTAGTATATGTATGTATTCCTATTTTTAATTCAGTCTTTTTTAACTTTAGATATAGCTTTGCTTTTATATTTCTTTCGAAGTGCTTTGTTTAACCCAAAGGTTGACTGGTAGAGAATGCCTCATGGCATTAAGTCCGCCTTATGTATACTCAATGTACATAAACGTTTAAATAAATAAATAATTATATACTAATCATGTAATTTACAGCAATGTCTTAGGTTTTCGCGATTATTATTATTACTTATTTTACTTTTTTCTTTTTAAAAAAACGTTGCCCCACACTAGTATTTTTCCTGTGTCGTGCGTGTGGTGTCCGAATTAAGAATATAGCACTACTCCATCTCCTCCCGTGGATGTCGTAAAAGGTGAGTACGGGAATCTAAACCAGAGGCATAGGCAGCAGCGTCCCTTTTGTGAAACGGTAGCCATACTGCGCTCACCAACCCGCCTGCCAAGCGTGGTGAGTATTGGCAAATACCCGCCGAAATGATGACACAGTTGTGGAATCTATGGGGGAGGCATAGTTCAACAGTGGACGTATAAATGGCCAATATGATTGATTGATGATTGGGTGCGCTTACAGACATAAATTCCACACACAATACACCCAGACCCGGATCAACTACCTGCAGAATCGAACCCGCGAGCCGGAGTGCAGCAGCCGTCTGTGTCAGCCACTGCGCCAACCGAGCAGCATTATAAATCGTCACATAAAACAATATACATAAAATAGTTTTAAGCCCAGCTGGAGGCTATTCAAGCTTCGCCAATTGTCCAGTCACAGATATTCAGCAAGGATGCTGCTACTTCTTGCCATAATTCTTTTCCTCCCCTTGTCTAACAGAAAGTGGGAGGGAATAACACACACACAATGCTTTACATATCTTGGTATAGAATTAATAGCTGTACCTACGCGTAACTTCAATCATCATAGACGTTTGAGCGTCGTGTTTCGGCAGCTACACTGCATACTATCAAATCGAGCTAACATCGCGCTCTCAGTTCACATACTTAGAGTTGACAGGTGGGCATGAAAGTCCACTTCATGGAGTGCCAAAGATCTGCTCGATAGGATTTTGATATTGATACGTATGGATACTTTTTCGTCAACCTATTATGTATATGTTGTGGTATATGTTCTTCTTCTTCTCTTGAATTATGGCTTCTGTAGAGTATCTTCCACAATTACGCCAATGTCAAGTATAAGGCAACGTTGTACGGTATTTAGATTTATAAATCTTTACATATTCAATAAAACATTTCACAAAAATGAAAAAATTCTAAAAAATATTTCGGCAACGTCGTACGGTTAAAACAGTCTTCCGTGGTATATGTTACATTACTGATTTAAACTGTCTATTCTTAACTTGACACTGGCAAAATTTCATAACAGCTGCCATATAAAAAAAAAGAAAATAAGCAACTGTCATTTTTTTTTACATATAGTGTAGTTGAACGGTTGTCGCCCGATGGAGACATTACATGCGCGCCAAAAGGCTTCAACCACGTCGCGAAATGATGTTATGAAATTAGTGAAACAAACGCGGTATATTTCCATACGATTATGTCGATTCAAAAGATATTCCACATTTGAAATATGAAATCTTTTGAATTTTAGAAGCATCACACTTCTTTCTTTAACGACCGAAATTAATAATGGATCTAATCCAAAGTTTTGAATTTCGGGATTTGTATATGTCTATGTTTTGTGTTAAATGTGATCGTAAACATAACAACGGATAAATTCCAAAATCTTAAATCTGAAGATTTTGGATTAGATTGATTATTAATTTCGGCCGTAAAACGTTATCAAGCCACATTTATTACTTCTTAATTGAAGTATTTCCGTGTGGTGTCCGGTTTAGGAATGCACCACTCCATCCTATCCCGTGGATATCGCAAAAGTCGACTAAGAGACTTTAAACCAGAGTGATGGGCAGCAGCGTCCTTCTGTGGAGCAGTAGATATACTACGCTTACCAACTCGCCTGTCAAGCATGGTGAACCTACTGACACATTCCCCAAAATGACGACACAATTGTGATAATCTATGGGGGAGGCCTTTGTTCCACAGTGCTTGTCCTTTGGCTGATCAGCAAAAGGGAAAATAGATTATTCTGGATCTATGGTTTTGAGTTGAAACAAGAGGGCAACATTTTTATTTAATATTTATAGAATAGCGAGAAACTTTTCTTGCTTAGCACACTAAGCAAGAAAAGTTGACTGCCAGTTGCTACCACGTGTTTCCGCAACCTATGTTCAGGGTAATCTATTTCCCCAAATTTCCCTTTCTCAGATGGCTGAGCAGCATCAGTCTCAGCTTTTTGTCGTCACATTATATCTGCAGAACCTTTTTTTATTATTGTTTAGGGGTATTTATATAAACAGGTACGTCAACCTCATCGTGTTTTTTAAGATAGTTAAATATGTTACAACACTATATATAAAATAACCGGCTGAACCTACTCGTATGATCTGCATTCTTCGATTTCTCGTCTTGTTTTTAGCAAATTCTTTTATGCATACCAGATAATTTCAAAACCAAAATAAACAACAAATATATTTAATCTTCATTTAATGTCTGAATATCAACAGCTTTTTTTATACAATTTCGCGAAATTATCCTAAAATATAATAAAACTGCGATTAGTGCCCGCCATCTTGATATAGCAGTAACAACAAAATGGCGGAACGTACCTACAAGATAACTTAGTTTACAGCTGTTTTATGCCGTAATTAAAACGTTTTGGGCGAGAATGGTATTGTTACAAAGTAACTAAATTTTAAGCTTTATATTTGTGTCACATCGTCAATACATTGTGTAGGTGCCTGGTAGCCGGAAGTTTGCCTGATATTCCCAATGCAGTCTCATTACATCAGACGGTAAACGACATTAAAACTAGAGACTTCTCATAATAAACCTCTGATACCATTGGTTCGCAATATATCGTTTCAGGAGAATGTTGATACAATGCCTCTCGATCTTTGAAGGGTTAGTTAGAGCACAATTTCAGCATTTTATACTCAAGGTTACCAAGTAAGACTCATAACAGAGATCAAAGTGTCTGCAGTCGCATCCTTCTGTTCCCCTCGCGTGTATATTGCCGGCAGCCGTGTAGACACAATAGATTTTCATTTATGTCTTGTTTTACGACACGCAAAGAGATAACCCGCGCTGAACTTCTTGGCCGCTTTGAATAAAAGGTCTTTAAGATGTGCGCGGTGTCAGTTGTATCGATCGCCTAGTACACGCGTAAGTGTTCATTGTGCGTACGGATTATCTTTTAACTGTATGATCAAAGATGACGGCACGGTTGGTGCAGTGGCTGATACAGTCGGCTGCTGCGCACCGGGTCGTGGGTTCGATTCCCTCACGGGACAAATATTTGTACGATCTGCCGGTAGCTGTTCCGGGTCTGGGTGTATTGTGTGTGGAATTTGTGTTTGTAAACGCACCCACGGCACAGGAGAAATCCTAAGGCGGGGCAAAGTTAAAAAACAATACTCAGAAAATGTAATCTTCCTAGTGGCGAAAAAAATTGGCGTGACTAAGTATACTAGTTAATAAATAAATAAATAAATATTTAGCGATAGCTCCTAAAGCAAAGTGTGCCGGAGAGAGCTGAAGATAACGTTTCGGACAGATAAATTATAAGTCATTTTCCATCTACCCATTCAAAGTCCGGAAGTCCGTGTGGTGTCCGGATCAAGAATATAGCACCACTCCATCTCCTCCCGTGGATGTCGTAAAAGGCGACTAAGGGAATCTAAACCAGAGGGATGGGCAGCAGCGTTCCTCCTGTGAAACGGTAGCCATACTGCGCTCACCAACCCGCCTGCCAAGCGTGGTGAGTATTGGCAAATACCCCCCAAAATGATGACACAGTTGTGGAATCTATGGGGGAGGCCTTTATTCAGCAGTTGACGTATAATTGGGCGATATGATTCAAAGTCAAAGCCGATGTTTTTATTTCAAACTAGCTGGGACCCGCGGTTTCACCCGCCGTTTAATTTAAAAGAAGGTGTTAATTTTTATGCGCCTAATTAATTCCTTATAACATCAGCTATCTGCCAGTGAAAGTCTAGCCGTTTCGGAGATTAGCGCAACTAACAGATATAATAGTTTTTTCGTTGTAGGTACCGTATATACTTTCATATGCATTTAGTAAAAAGCTGTTATTTTGACATTACAAACAGACACTTCAATTTTATTTATTTGTATAGATAAACTGGCACTTATGAAACGTCAGAATTTAAGTTGCATGGTTCCAAATAGTTGATCCTATGGAGAAGAACCAATACTTTTTTAAATATTTGAAATCACAATGTTGATTGATACAAATTATGGTAAAACATATAACAAGTCAAGGCAGCATTAAGATGACCAATCCCAACAGACGGCACTCGTTCACGAGCATGACGCATGCATCAGCGTCGCTCAGGTCAACCATATTGTAGGGAACCGAACGACCCGATACACGACGCCACGAAGCTTAATCTTATCGCACCTTTGGGTTAGCTTTAGCTTTTCACTAATCAAAGTCAAAGTTTTTTATTTCAAGTAAACGATCTTATGAAACGTCAGAATCTAAGTTGCACGGTTCCAAATAGTTGATCTCGTGGAGAAGAGCCGGCAAGAAACTCCATGGATACTCTTTTAAAATAATTGAGATTACAATGTTGATTGATACAAATTATTGTAATATATATACCGAGAAAAACGTACGACAATGTGTAAAGATGGAACATATCACATTAATATTATAATAATAAATTATCTGCCGTGGCTGACCAGTCCCAACAGACGGCACCCGTTCACGAGCATGACGCATGCATCAGCATCGCTTAGCTCAACCATATCGTAGGGAACCGAATGACCCGATACACAACGCCACCGCCAGCAAGACATTTTAGCGAGTATGACAGACCAATACCGGCAGGCAAAAGACAACCAATATTAGTACTAAAAATAACATCAATGGCTACATTAGGCTACATTTGGCTGCTTATAAAAATCAGAGTAGGCCGCTGTAAGCTAGGTCTATAAAATTGCAATAAAACGTCGCAAACCTATAATGACAGTCCAAAGTATATAACCAAACAGTTTCAGCACTGATTTGAATGTCTATAGAGAGAATCAGTACACAAAGTCCAAACAATGGTGTTGTTAGTGACAAACTTTTTAACTGGGAACGTGGGGTGGTGCTCATTTAAATAATCCAGCGCTTCGGTGATCCGTTAGACTCTATTAACGTCACCGACTTAGAGCGTAACTATTGCGATATGAAACTTAGTAGCGTATCTTAACATTTTAGCTGCGAGGCCGTATGGATCGTTTACTACGCATAACTTAACTTTAGTTGTATGCGTAAAGGACTTTATACCAGCCTCACAAAAATAGTTTCTGAAAATGTGTAAAAATCTAGCCGAATAACCGCAATATGTTATGTTCTACTGACGTTATGTTGACGGCACGGTTGACGCAGAGACTAAGCGATTGGCCTTTTGCGCACGGAACTAGTTGTTTCGAGTCAGGCTTTTTGTGCATATGAGATTTGTGTCTGTAAATCGTATCTACGATGAAGAAAAACATAAGGGCACTACGTTTAAAAAAAACATACATAAATGATGTACCTATAACGCCTCACACAGACATATCAACATTTTATCTCTGACATCAATTCGACTGTAAAATGATGTTACTGGTTCGAATTTTAAACACACAATGTTACCAACTCAGGCGCGCACATACATTTTACGCTAGTGGCGGGGTAGATTAACTTTGATGCTAATAATATAATATTAACTAGACTATGGTGGTTGCTAAATTCCCACGCATTGCAGACATATTGGCAATCGCAGTTTTTACAAAAAGTATGTACCTTAAGGTCCAATGACATTTTATATATAGACGCGCCATACACGAGCATTATTGCATTACAAAACGGCGCGCCGGCCGCCATTTAAACGCGTAATAAAATATAAAACAAAATACAATTTTTACTTACAAAATCGATTTACGTTACGTATTTTTGAAATAAAAACCTTTATCTCTCACAATAGCAGTATACTTCGTGCATCGTTTATAAACACGGGATGGCATTATTTTTTAGCAATATGTTACTGAATTACGCTTATGATTCACGTCGAACCACGACACTGGTCGGCGCGCGATTAAGTGAACTCCGGGCAATTACCTTGCTTTCAAGTGACTATCGTAGAGCGCGGGCAACGCATCTACACTTATAAAAACATCTTAGCCTTAGGTCCTTCAAACAACTGTGACATGACAGGTGAGAGACAGTACATCAAATTGCCAGCGTGAGATCTGAAAGTGCAATAAACTAATTTGTCATCTAACGTACACCGTAGTAGGTACATATTTAATTATAAGCGAATAGGTAACAAAATGTTGAGATTGATATAAGAGCAGTACGTGTCTGCGAAAATAATAAAAACCGCTCTATATTTCTTCTTATAGGCTCTTGTTTATTATACCGTGATAAACCTTTTTTTTTTAATTGATTTCCAGTGAAAATTCTACATGGAATTTCCTTCACCCCGGGGAAAGGCGAAGGGGTATCGGAGAACCGGAATGCCGTACAGAACACGCTTGAAGACTCGAGAGTATTCTGCTCTGATGAGGATTCTTGAGTGGCAAATCTGCTGGTCGATTGGATCGGCTAAAATTGACCTCTGCTAGCAGTAGGCGATGTAGGCAAGGAGTACAGTGGGTCATGCCCCAGAAGGGACCGCCGACGGATATATATATATATATATATATATAATGTTGATATTTCTATGCCTTTTTTACATATTTCATTAATAATAATAATCATGCCACAGAATTTCACTTTAAAGGTTAAAAGGCAGACGCCGTTGTTTCCGTTTTAAGAAGTATATATCCATTAAGCACCCATTACAATAGACCTTATAATTGTAGTTTCCATCTTATACAATAGTTTTACACCTCCGGGGAAAATCCGAGACTGCATTTTATAGTGTAGCCATGGAGAGTTCCCGGTTAGTGTCCCATTACATTATAGATTAAAATTCTCTAAAGGGCCTCTGCGTGTTGGACCCATGTCCCCGCGTAAGCCTATCAAAATACCGGGTTCCCCCTTACAGGGGATATAAACCCGTGAAAACAGAGACAAATAATAATAATAATCTTTATTGTCTCAAATAATTACAACACATATCAAATTGAGGCAACCCCAGTAAGTAATAAATAATACTTGTGTTGGGGCGGTCTCGCTTCATCTTTATTGTCTTCATAGTGACATATCGAGACCATTATTACATAAAATAAGTAAATAAAGAAAAACCAGAACGAATGAAATTACATTTAAATTAAACTAAGGAGAAAAACATTCGCATGTGCGTGTGTGCGTGTGTGTTGTGTGTGTGTGATGGGTATGGCTGCCCAATTGTGTTTGAGTGTAATATGATGGTAAATAGGCAAGATTTTCAACTGAGTCTATTTAAAAGGTGTTCAGTTTCCTCATATGTTAGTGTATTTAGCCATTCAGTTATTAGCCTCTTGCATTCATGTAGAACCTTAGGGTGAAACTTTAATTTATTTTATTGTAAATATAGGCAGATTGAGTAATATACTGTCGCCTTGCAAAAGCTGTGCGTACACTTCGGGAGTGAGCCACATTATCGCTTCGTCTTCTATCCTGATTAGCTGTATGACATTTACATAGATTTATGCAAGTATAAGGTCATATTTAAGAAATATAACTTCCGTACTGTAAGTAAACCACTAATTCTATATAAGTTATCTGTGGGGTGTCTATAAGGTTTAAAGTACATCACTTTTATAAGCGATCGCTGGGCTCTTTCTAGCTCAAGAAATTTTATTTTCGTGTATCCCCCCAAACGGGTATTCAGTATGAAATAACTGATTGAGCCAATGCAATGTAGACGTTATTGAGTAGCTGAGGAGACAAGAGATAACGCAGGGTTTTGAACATCCAAATCAATTTCCTAACACGAGTCATAATAATAATATTCATTATAAGTATATTTTCCTTAATTACCTCCGTCCGTGTGTCACTGTCCAACAGAAAACCAGTGCTGGGTGCCTCGCGCCCAGCAAATGCTGAGTTGGTGACCTTTTCGGCACGGGCATGATCGACAGCAATAAATATCGTCAAATTGTGGGTTGAGGGTAATTTTATTTTTGTTTTATATGGTTTTTATTCTTTATATAATTTGACTAATGTTGTCACTATGTGCCTTACCGAATAAATAATAATAATAATAATAATCAACATTTATTTCAGGCAAGTACACCCATAGAAAATAATACAATCAGAAAATTTGTTACAGGAGTTAGTTTAAGTTAAAGTTACAATAATTCATAATTTAATAATTTGATTCACGATTCATTTACAATTCATAATTCACAATTCATAACTCATAATAAATGTATGTCTTTCTTTCTTTGTTTCTTTCTAAAAAAAAAAGAATCAATTATTTTCAGAAATCGGTGAAAAATTTGAGACTATATCGTTTATTTCACAAACAGCCAAGGCATTTTGGAAGATCCTTTATAGTTATTCGATATGATGAGTTGATTTGAAATTTGTTTGAAGCATTTCTCAAAATTCGCCGGTACCTACTATAATTAAATTGCTTAATTGAACCAAGTAGCGCGACCAGTTACGTCCTATGAAAGCAGAAGTGTTACGTAATTGACTTAAAACTGTCTTAAGTAACTTTTCTCGGCTACGGAGGGAATTAACATGGGTAATGGGCAGGAACCGATGGTTCCATATAGTGGCCGACGGCTTACCATTGTGTAATGGGCAGGAAACGATGAGGACCAAAAACATGGAGAGGCCTCATCATTTCAGCCGAAAACATCCACTGCTGGACAGAAGCCTCCCCAAAATTACCATCACCCGGCTACAACGACCGGGTTGGGTGTGGAACCCATAGGTTTGTATGGTGTGCTCATTGGGGGGTTTTGCCATAATCGCTACGCTTGGCAGACGGGTTGACGATCGCAGTTGTAAATGTACTCGAAGGATGCTGCTGCCCATCCTCCGCATAATCCCATAGTCGCTTTTTACGACACCCACGGGATGAGATAGGGTGATGGTATTCTTAGCTGGAACCACACGGCCAAGCCGGCACTACACGGCCATGGAGAGGCCTGTTCGCAATTAAAACAGGCCGAATTAATTGATTAGTGGACTAAGTTGACGGTACCTTTGGCGCAGTGACTTAGAAATTGGCTTTATGGGCTAGCATGTTGCGGGTTAGATCCCCGCTTGGAACAAATATTTGTATAATCTATTGATAGCTGTTTCGAGAAGAGATTGGAGATTAATCTTAACATCGATAGGCTGAGACTTTTGGCCCGGTGCACTTGAGAAGTGGCGAAAGCGCCTTAGGTTTCAGTTCATGACTAAGCGCGTCGTTGACGACGTCCTGTTGCTCTTCGGAGCCTCGCTCAGAACTGGCGGTAGCTGACGCAACGAGACGCGAGGTTACGGTACAGTGCCACCATTGTGGATGCGACCAGGATACCGCACAGCACACGGTCGAGGAGTGTCCTGCGTGGGCTGGAGAGTGGCGGATCCTGGACGATCGGATCGGGCAAGATCTCTCTCTGCCGGCAGTAGTGTCGGCTATGTTGGTAGAGCATGAAAATTGGAGTGCAGTGGTCTCCTTCTGCGAGAGCGTCATGGTCCAGAAGGAGACTGCAGAGCGGGGTCCGGAGAGGTCCGATATCGTAAGGAGAACGACGTGACGTAGGGGTAACAGCCACCCCGGCTCCCAGGTCCAACATGCCTGAGCCCCCTGCCGTTGCTACATGGTGGGGGGCCTCGAGGTTCACGAGAGCACTGATTGGGGATTCTACGTGCTCATATGACCCGGGAAGGCGGCGGCGCGCATGCACACACACATCACATGCCACCGTGTGCGCAGCACAGCGCGTAGCGAGGCTTGGGGGGGATCCTTCAATCCTCCCCGAGAAGTGCCTGGGGGGCGACCTATTTACAGTCCCCTCAGAGATGTGCCTAAAGACGTGGCATCAATGGGGGATTCTAGTGTGATCTTACGAGGATCTGGGGCCCTCCTTCGGTGCCGAAGATGACCGACCCAGTGGGTTCAGCCTGTACGACTTCGGCATGCCCCTTCACCCTTCTCCGGGGCGGAGGATGTTCATGTAGAATTTCCATTAAAAAAAACCTATTTTTGGTCTTAACTTACTTTATCTTGTCATTATCATGTTAACTGAGAAAATACATTGGAAAATAAATAAGTTATGAAAAGGTCAGTGTTTTAAGCTTCTGGAAAAATTCTTAAAGTATATCTGACGTGCAAGCTTGTACCTACATTACTAAGATAAATACATAGTTATTTCAAAACAATTTACATCTAAATCTACATAAAAAGGACTTATATTTCTCAAAGGAGAATGTATATTTTAGTAATTAATATCTTCAAAGTTTACAGTTTCAATAATAATGTTGAAGATTTTCAGTAACGAATTGCGAATCATTTCACTCAATTTATTTAATGTATTATATAATAGCTCAGTCGAAACTCACTTAAATCATGAGTATTTACTAAGTGTTATTTCATTGATTATAAAAGGCTTCTTATAAGTACTGGTTTAGTTTCAGATACTCCAACTATGAAAAGATCTGGGGCATCTTAGGTTCGTTCTTATTAACTAGCTCTTATCTGCTACTTCGCCCGCATATTTCCTACAGGAACTTGAAAATACGTTAGCGGAGAGCCGTTTTTTTTGGTGCCCGTAGGAAGTTCTTCATGAACTTCCTACGCCCCGGGGAAGGACGAAGGGGTATGCCGGTCTCCTACCGGTTAAACCACTGGAGCGGTCATCTTCGGCACCTAAGGGAGGCTCCAGGTCCTCGTATGGTCACACTAGAGCTAGCGGAGAGCCTAGCTATAGTCATTAGTTGACTATAGCTCGCAAATGGGCTGGCTCGACCGACGAAGTAAACTTCATCTCAGAATACCGGCGTGAAGTAGTAACATTGTTGTTATCAACAGTTTTGCTGCGTTTTGTACGGTGTGTGATGATTACCGGAATTCCAACCCTCAAAAATATGACCTGCCATACGACATAGGGGTTTTCAAGGAAGACATATATATCTGCCCTAAAGGGCAACACGCTAGGGGTCGGCAAAACATCAGCAACATATTTGTTATTGTCTCTGTTTTCCCTCCAATATAACTTTAAAAAAACCCGCTGCTGTAATTAATTATTAAAAAAAGGAATATTGTTTGTGCTCAAATAGCAACGTTTATAAATGAAATGATTTGTAGCAAAATGAAAATTATAACATAACTATTGTTATAACTTAATTAATTGTTCTGCAGTGTGTACCTACGAAATGATAGTATATTACTTCTACTATACAATTACTCTTTATTGAAAGAGAATTATGTCAACCCGGGAGAATTATAGCCCCAATTCAGAGCCTCAATTCGTCAAATAAGTAAATCAACAACCTTTGCACACAATGTAAGAAATACAGCCAGTTACTTTACTGTCCAAGTTAACATAGATAATACAATATAACCAGATACATTCTTGAAAACAATTAAACTTGCTGGAGTGAATTTTCCCTTATTGATTTTTACCTCGCTATTGGAGGAATGGAAACCTTTGTTGAAAGGCTCATGATTACGATTTAGCCTTTGAGGGGTGCTCTTAATTGAATGTTAGACATTATTGCAAAATGATGATGGTTGAAAATGTTTTCTATCTTCATCATTTTGTCATTTAAGCAGTCTTGGAAAGTTTCTTTGTTTAAAGGAAACTGCTTTGTGATTAATACGCTGCTTTGCGTTCGAAGTCTTCAAAGGGCTTTCTACAGACCGTTTTCTTAGAGCGTACAGGGCCAATAATTACCCCGGGGGGGTGACCGCTTTACAGTCACCCTCTCCGAGATGTGCTTATAGGCGTGGCGCCAGTGGGCGGCTCTAGTGTGATCATACGAGGACCTGGACCTTTTTTTTTTTTTTTTTTTTTTTTATTGGTGCCCAGTGGAAATTCATCATGAACTTCCTTCGCCCCGGGGAAGGACGAAGGGGTATGCCGGACTCCTACCGGCTAAAACCACTGGAGCGGTCATCTTCGGCACCTCAGGGAGGCTCCAGGTCCTCGTATGATCACACCAGAGCCGCCCACTGGTGCCACGCCTATAGGCACATCTCGGAGAGGGTGACTGTAAAGTGGTCACCCCCCCGGGGGGATTGTAAAGGATCCCCCAAAGTGTCCCACGGCAGCGCGTGACCACATGCGTGCTACCGTCTTCTCTTGGGTTGCTTGGTGTGGGCACGCAGATTCCCCAATCTACGCACCCGCGAACCCAGAGGTCCCCTGCCTCGCAGCAACGGCAGGGGGTTTCAGGCGTGTGGGAATTAGGCGACAGGGCGGTTGTTACCCCGGCGCCGTCTCCTCCTTCTTCGAGCGGGATCGGCCCTCTCCCGATCCCGCTCTGCGGTCTCCTTCTGGAGCATGACTCTCTCACAGAAGGAGACCACTGCATTCCAGTTTTCGTGCTCTGCCAACATAGCCGACACTACTGCTGGCAGAGAGAGATCTTGCCCGATCCGATCGACCAGGATCCGCCGCTCGGCGGCCCACGCGGGGCACGCCTCGAGCGTGTGGTGTGCGGTGTCCTGGTCGCTATCACAATGGTGGCATTGTGCCGTGGCCTCACGTCCTATCCTGTGCAGGTACGCACCGAAACAACCGTGCCCGGTGAGCACCTGCGTCAGGCGGTAGGTGACGCGCTCGCTCCTCCTGAGCCAGGCTCCAAAGAGCGGCAGGACGGCCTCCACGACGCGCTTGGTCGCGAACTGCATCCGGAGGCGGCGACGCCACTTTCCAAGTGCGCGCCGTCGAGCTAGCCGCCTCAGCCTCTCCAACGCCCCTGGAGGCGCGCCTTCGCCGCTCTGGCGGAGGGAGCGTGTCTGATCGTAGACCCACGCATCCATCTCCGCCAGGATGTCGAAAGGCGGAAAACGCGCCAGGAGAGTTGCCGCCTCGTAGGACACCGTTCGGTATCCTCGTGCGATCCGGATAGCCACTCTGCGCTGCAGACTGTGAATTTTGGTTCTGCAGCGCTGGGCACCTGACAGTCGAGCTGACCATACAGGCGCCCCATAGAGGGCCACGGACCGCACAACCCCTCCGTAGAGACGGCGAACTTCCTCACATGGTCCCCCGAGATTGAGCAGCAGCCGGTGTAGTGCACCCACTACCCTCTCGACTCGGGGGACGAGACGCTGAAAGTGCTCTTCGAAGCCCCAACGACTGTCCAGGGTGAGCCCCAGGTATTTCATGTACCGGCCCACCCCGATTTGCGCGTCACCAACGCGTATCCACGAACTGGGTGGTTCTCTGCTCCTCGGCAGTTTGTGGAACCATAGCGCCTCGGTTTTTTGAGGCGCTATCCGCAGACCCAGGGCGTGGATTTTGGCCACGACAATTGCCACCGCTTGCTCCACAAGCCGGATGGTTCCCTCGAAGGACTCCCCACTGGCCAACACCAGGGTGTCGTCAGCGTAACAGACTAAGCTGACGCCAGCAGGGAGAACGACACGCAGGACTGCGTCGTAGGCAAGGTTCCATAAAAGGGGGCCAAGTACTGACCCCTGCGGAACCCCGCACGTAATCTCCCTCCGCTTTACGCTACCTGCCCACGTAGCGAATGTGCCTGTCGCGCAGATAGGCCCCTATGATGCCCTGCAGGTAGGGCGGACACCGATGATGGACTAGTGCCGCCCTAATAGCGCCCCACGGGATGGAGTTGAAGGCGTTGACGATGTCTAGACTGACCGCCAACGCCACCCCACCCCGCCGGGAGGACCTGGACCTGGCCTTCCTTAGGTGCCGAAGATGACCGCCCCAGTGGTTTTAGCCGGTAGAAGTCCCGGCATACCCCTTCGCGCTTCCCAATAATTAAATGATAATCACGAATAATTTTCTGGTCAATATTTTTCCAGGATTTAAGCAACGGTTATGATGGTATACAAAGAATTTTGATATCTGAGGTCTCGATTGGTGCATTGTTTGAGATACGTTGTGTTTGAGGTTTTCTGTGCTACGGGTATGATTCGATTTCCTGTATGGTCCAAATGTTTGTATGGCCTAGAAATTGACATATACAATATATAAACTCTTGCCGTGTGGTGCCGGCGCAGAATACCACCACCCCCACTCCTCCCGTGGGTGTTGTAAAAGTCGACTAAGGAATAAGCCGGAGGATGGGCAGCAGCGTTCTTCGAGTACAGTACGAGTCGCTTGGTATCAGCACGCAGACGCCCTACTGCATGCACTTATCACTGCCCTTAAAAGTGGCGCCCAACGTGGGGCGCGATATTGATATAGAACATACGAGATATTATTATTTAAATTATTCTTAAGTAGTACCTTGTTATTTGAATAAAATAACACTACAACTGCTAGGTAGGATAGCGAAACAAAAGCAACTTTTCTAGTAACCTTATCTTTGTCTACCCTCCTTATCAAGCGCCAAGAGCAAAAATAAGCAATTTAATATTTTTTTAATGACAATTTTACTGAACCAAGTTTGAAACTTTGCAAATTCAAGAAACCTCGGTCTGTAGGAAGTTCAGTGATTTTATCTTGAAATTTGGACTTCAAGCATTTCGAGTATCGTTTTAATTGCCTTTGTCGTTCAAATGTTTACGATTAAAAAACTTTGGCTTTTTGTGAAGGCTAATGAGCTTTCTTTTGTTTTTTAGACATTGTTTTTAGAGAGGTAATACAGGTACCTTATTTTTTTTACAGCGGTGGAAATGCTTATGGACTGCCTTCGCCCTTGGTAAGTGTTGAGGAGTGTGCCCAACACTTACCTGCCAAAACCCCCTTGATGCCACGCCTTTAGACACATATATAACAGGTTTTTTCATCCATTGGAAGTCTATCATGGGCTTCCTCCGCCCTAGGAAAGAACGGACGGGTATACTGGACTCCTCCCGGCTAAAACCACCGCATCGGCACCTAACGGCCTCCCGGCTTCCAGGACCTTTTTTATTGGTCACCCGGTAGAAATTCATCATGTACTTCCTCCACCCCGAAGAAGGGCGGAGGGACTGTACGGGATCCCCCAAAAGCCTCAATGTGCGCTGGACTGCGCACATGGCGGCACGTGAACACGTGCGTGCCGGTACCTTCCCGGGATCACTCGGTATGAGCACGCCAATTCCCCAATTTGCGTGCTTGCGACCCCGAGGCCTTTAGTCATGTAACGAAGACAGAGGGCTCAGGAGGGTGGATCTTATCCTAGCGCCGTATCCTCCTTCTGTGAGGGGGATCTGACCTGTCCCCATCTCGTTCCACAGCCTTCTTCTGCGGTATGACGCTCTCACAGAAGCAGACCACTGCATTCCAATTTTTTGCTCTGCCAACATAGCCGACATGTCTATGCCAAAGTACTCCAATTTCTTCAATTAAACGGTGGGTGAAACCGCGGGTCCCAGCTACTTTAAGATAAAAATATTGATCTGTTTTTGTGTGATATTAACCTTATCCGAAGATTGAAATTGCAATATTTTTAAGTAATGAATCTTTGTGAAGACGGATTTACTCGTAGATGATGTCTGTGTTTAGAATATTGGTGTATATTTATACTTTAGGTTAAAATAATCGCAGTTGTAATATTATAATATTGTTGAAAGAAAATAGTAATACTATGTAATATTTCACTATTCAGAACATGACGTGTAGTGCCGGGTAAGAATAGCAGTTGATTCGGAGCAAATTCGCTGTGACTGTCGGACAGACAGACAGACATACACACGAGTGACCCTATAAGGGCTCCTCCAATGATGTTATACCATAGATATGTTACACCCATATTAAATGGCGCGCAAAACTCAGTATCGCTGTATGTAGGTATAAAGCTATAAAACTACACATATGGTGTAAGAAAGAAGATACAAAAACTACGAGTAAAAGAGATAGCCATCTAAAATGACAACACGTGAACTCGATGTCTTTGTGGCGACACCTACATTGCCAGCCTAACTACAACTTACAACGACATCTACTTGAACACTAATTGCAACTTTCCGATGACGTCAGGTAATCCTGGATCACGCTTGTAAAGTATTTGCGCAACGCTGCATATATACAGTCGCCCAACATCAACCGTTGGGCTTCGGCCCGCCAGGCATACCGTCCGCCTGGTTGGAGGATCCTCCCTTTTCTATGGAGGAACACCGCACCTTGTTCCCCATATCTTTATCGCATCTGTGATAGAATTTATGTTGTCTCTTGGCTCTTCGCTTGGCCTGTGTTTGTTCGAGAATATTATTCTATAGATAATTTGAATAGTATTTTTATTAAAATATTTTATATAGTTTGTTACTCACGTGTGATATGAGATCCCTTGTTCTTTATTTATTTTTGCTTGATAGTTTGTGCATTATCTATACGCACGACGGCATTGTTATTACTTAATTGATAAAACAATACAGATTGTGACAGTGTGTGCTCGTTGTCCTGTCGTGGGCGAACTGATTGCGCGGTGCTACAATTGGGGGAGTTTTGGTTCTTACTTTTGGCGCGCATGTAACATATCTACTTCTTTTAATATATAATATCATTGGGCTCCACCGTTTCTTCCTTCGGACGTTCAGAACCCTAATAATATAATAATTATGGTCAAACATGGTTACAAAACTGAACTGAACTGAATGTATTGCGGTCAATCAATATCATGCCACAATTAACTATTGCTTGTTGCCTTGGAACGCTTTCCATAGTGTCGCAGTGTCTGTGCTATACAATTCAAAAAACCCCTCAGTGTACACATATAAAAACCCTATAAGAAAATTGCTATCTATAACAGATAGTTCAATTCACGTAGACGCGTCCCACAATTTTTTTGTGACAGGGTAATGCAAGGTAAGTTGTTCTAGTTTAGTCGTTAATATATATAAGTGTGCGTATTCACATAACTCCAATCAGGGAGCGGTAGTAAAACTAACACAGTCGCACCAATGATATTACATATTAAAAGAAGTAGATATGTTACATGCGCGCCAAAAGTCAGAACCAAAACTCCCCCAATTGTAGCACTTCGCAATCAGTTCGCCCAAGACAGGACAACGAGCACACACTGTCACAATCTGTATTGTTTTATTAATTAGGTAATAACAATGCCGTCGTGCGTGTAGAAAATGAGCAAACTATCAAGCGAAAATAAATAAAGAATAAAGGGTCTCATACCACACGTAAATAACAAACTATATAAAACATTTTAATAAAAAATCTGTTGAAATTATCTAAAGAATAATATTCTTGAACAAACCACAGGCCAAGCAAAGAAAAGAGATAACACATATATTCTATCACATGTGCGACAAAGACATCGAGTAAACTAAAGCGAGCTATCTAAAGTGTTGTCATTTTAGATAGCTATCTCTTTTACTCACGTATTTTTTGTATCTTCTTTCTTACAGCATAGGTGTGTAGTTTTATACCTTTATAAACATACAGCGAGACTGAGTGTTGCGCGCCATTTAATATGGGCGTAACGTATCTATGATATAATATCATTCAGTCGCACTTTATAATGCACGCTGCAGTGATTTGGACAAAGAGTAAGGCTCGTCTTCGTGGATTGAACCTATACATAGGTACTCGAACTTTTACGAATGTCCAACGTAGTCTATCTTGTGCACATCATTTCGGCCGAATGAAGTCCACTGTTGGACACAGGCCTCCCCCAAAAATCACCACAACGACCGATATGGGTGTGTTGTGTTTTGGCTCATTGGGGGGTTTTGCCATAATCACCACGCTTGGCAGACGGGTTGGCGATCTCAGTTGAGTTGTTAATTTACTCGAAAGACGCTGCTGCCCATCCTCCGGCTAATCTCTTAGTCGACTTACACGACACCCACGAGAGGAGATGGGGTGGTGGTATTCTGAGCCGGCACCACCCCTAATAACCCACTCCCTTTTCCCTTTACCAAAATTAAGGCTAACAAAATCACAAACGGTATTACCAAAGTTATTAAATAATTTAACAAACCGAACCATGGTTATCCATATTTTAAAATTGTTAGCTGTTTACGAGGAGCGGAACCGCAGCCATCTTGAGTTTTACACAATTTAAAATTAAAACTTGCGAGAGATATTCACTAAAGCAATTATAGGATAACACTGCAGCAATTTAATCTTCATCTTTTGGAGGGGAAAGAGAAAACCTACTGGGAATAACGTATTTATAGGATTATCATCAGAATTTTCTATTAATGTATTCAACAAAACTAGATTAAAATTGTGATTAGTAAGGTTGGCCGTGTAGAGCTGGCTCAGAATACCACCACCCTATCTCCTCCCGTGGGTGTCGTAAAAGTCGACTAAGGGATTAGCCGGAGGATGGGCAGCAGCGTCCTTCGAGTACATTAACAACTCAACTGCGATCGCCAACCTGTCTGCCAAGCGTGGCGATTATGGCAAAACCCCACAATGAGCCCACAACACACCCGTATCGGTTGGTGTGGCAATCTTTGGGGGAGGTATCTGTCCAGCAGTGGATGTTTTTCGGCTAAAATGATGATGAATTACTTGATGAAAGTACAGGCAATAACAATTTTTGCAAAGTTCTCCGTGTCATCCATTGGTATAATTTACAGACATAAATCCCACATTCACCAACACGCAGACCTAAATCAACCATCTGTAAACCATATAAATGTTTGTTCTGTGTGGGGATCGAACCCGTGACATGTATTTGATTTGATTTTTATTTATGATATATTTTTGATTTGACAAATTTGATTATTATAAACAATTTAGTGTACTTCGGCATAGACACTTGACATAGAGTATATATATTGGATTTCATGGGTTTTAATTATTTTGCGCGGAACCCTAATTATTTTTCTAGAATAAAAGTAGCCTAAGTTATCCCTTATAACATCAGCTATCAGTCAGTGAAAGTCCCGTAGAAATCGGTCCACCCGTTTCGGAGATTAGTGGGAACAAACAGACAGACAAAAATAATACTTGTTTTTTGCTGTAGGTACCGTATGTACTTTCATATGCATTACAAACAGACACTTCAATTTTATTTATTTGTATAGATTAAGTACACAGTGCAAGCGTAACATAATTTCTTAGAGAAAATCACTAACCTTCATCCTTAACTCCTCGGCTTTTGCCAAGGTGCACGTAATGGAGGACATGTCCAACAATGTTACTACTCGCCCTTCTGACTTCTTGCCGTACAATTTTCACTTTACAATTCATGTCAGCACGTCTAGGTCAGAACTGTTAGTTTTATAAAGAGCGCAGTATATTGAGTAGGTAATTTATTGCCGGCTTTTACCTCAAGGTTAGGTTGAGGTCTTGTCCCTGAGTACGTGATCTGTGGTCATCTTATGTGACATTTTCTTGTAAAAGGATATTCCGTTTGCCCTTGTAGAGTTTTTAATCTAGAAGATATATGGTTGGAAACGAAACATTGACAGACCATCCAATGGTGGTCAGGAAGAGATCGTAGAATTGCGATAAGAATGCCAATGGTACCTTTTTAGGGTTCCAAACATCCGAAGGACAAAATGGCGGCACTCGTGTGTCTGTCTGTCACAGCCAATTTGCTCCGAAACTACAGGGCCGATTGAGTTGAAATTTGGTACAAATGGAATTCTAGGACCCAAACACGTACATGTAACATAAATACATAATAATAATAAATACAGGCCGAATGAATGACACGCCATAGCAAATACAAATGTGTGCAAGCGCGACCCACGCTGTGGGAGCGGGAGCAAAGCAAGACATGGCTTGAGGCCTGCGAATACGCTTAGTGTTTGATAACTAATAGTATATATGTATGTATAATGATAGTTTTCCGCTTACCTTATATTGTTTTATGTTTTTTATAGCTGTACTATTTAAATGATGTATGTTGGCTTAATATCCGTTCGTCACATAGGGTTAGCACTGAAAACCAGCTCTGTGTTGCGGCTAGCGTTGCAACACGGTGTCATGCTGAGTGTTGACCTGTTTGCCACTGTTGGGACGTGCATCGGCAAACTGTTATCTTTGTTATGATTATTTTGTAACTATTTTTTATATTTTTTTTTATATTCTACGATCATTCTTTTTGTTATGTGGTTTTTCATTGCAAGTTTGGTGTAGATTTTGGTGTAATTATTATGAATGTACCGATGCGCGTTTTGTTGTGGTAATAAATCGAATTTCTTTCTTTCTTTCTTCTTTAAAAAAATGAATATAGGGGGCCTTTTTGGGGGCAATATTTAAGAATAAAGTTTTGCGAACTGTACCGTGTAACTTATGAAATGGAAGGGCTTATTGTGAGAGTTTCAAATATATTATTGATTTTAATTAGTAATATAATAATACCTAGCTGAGCCCGCGGTTTCACCCACCGTTTGATTTAAAAGAAATCGGATTATTTATAAATAATTATTATATGATGATAAGTATATCCTGTGCCGGCTAAGAATAGCACCAACCCATCTCATCCCGCGGGTGTCGTAAAAGGCGACTATAGGATTAACCGGAGGATGGGCAGCAGCGTCCTTCGAGTACATTAACTACTCAACTACGATCGTCAACCCGCCTGCCAAGCGTGGTGATTATGGCAAAACCCCCCAATGAGCATACAACACGCCCAGACCGGTCGTTGTGGCAATCTTTGGGGAGGCCTGTCTCCAGCAGTGGACTTTATTTGGCTGACACAATTATGACATATATAGGATTTCATGAGTTTTGTTTTTTCGCGGAAACCTAATTTGTTTTCTAACATAAAAGTAGTAGTAGAAGATACTCCTTATAACATCAGCTATCTGCCAGTAAAAGTCCCGCCAAAATCGGTCAAGCCGTTTCGGAGAATAACTGGAACAAACAGACAAAACATTTAAAATTGTTATTTTTTGACTGGGTGGGACCCGTGGTTTCCCCCGACGTTTAATTTAAAAGAAATTGGATTATTTATATGTAATTTAGAATACGTAAATATATACACTTGACATAGAGTATGTATTGGATTTCACGTGTTTTAATTTTTTGGCGTGGAACCTTAATTACTTTTCTGAAATCAAAGTAGCTTAAGTTATTCCTTGGAACATCAGCTATCTGCCAGTGAAACTACCGTAGAAATCGATCTAGTCGTTTCGGAGATTAGCGGCAACAAACAGACAGACAGATAAAAAAATAAAATAGGTTTTTTGTTGTAGGTACCGTATGTACTTTCATATGATGGTTCCCTCGAAGGGCTCCACGAGACGTGACCGCCGAGAGTGCCGTCAGCGTAACAGACCAAGTTGACGCCAGTGGGGAGAATGACACGCAGGAACGCGTCGTAAGTGGGATTCCATAAGAGGGGGCCGAGAACTGACCCCTGCAGAACCCCGCACGCTCCGCTTTACGCTATGATCACTTTTAACCCGGTGGCAATACATCATGTACTTCCTCCACCCTGGGAAGGGTGGAGGGGCATGCCGCACTTCTTTCAGCTAAAACCACCGGAGCGGTCATCTTCGGCACCGAGGCGGGGCTCCAGGTCCTTGTTAGAATCACACTACAGCCGCCCACTGGTGCCACGCCTTTAGGCACATCACGGAGGGAATGACTGTAAAGCGGTCATCCCCTCTAGCGGAGGGAAGGCGACTGTAAAAAGGCCGCCCCCCAGGCATATCTCAGGTGGGATTGTAGAGGATCACCCGAAGCCTCGCTGTGCGCTGTGCTGCAAACACACGGCGGTACGTGACCATGCGTGCACCAACTTTTTCCCGGCTGTCGCTCGGTATGAGCTCGTAGATTCCCGAATGTGCGCGCCCCTTACACCCGAGGCCCCTCGTCACATAACGAAGACTGACTCAGGCGTGTTGAACATGGCCTAACCCTGAGTTTCTTTCAACATTTCTTCTCAGAAGTTGTCATGTAGCTAAATGCCCTCCATTGTTTCAATATGACGTGTAAAAGTGTCTGTTAGGACCTATTTACGCGCGTATGCGTTGCCAGCTCCCTATGATGGTCACATGAAAGCCAGGTTCCCTTAGTCACGCACCAAGCAGTGTCGCGGCTAGGCGTCAATCTTAAACGTAATTTTTTGCAAATTGCAATAAAAAATTTCCAAGTTTAAATTTCGAACGTCAAATAAAAAAAATGGTTGCATATTGCGGAAAATAATGCCTTTTTGTGTTTATAAAACGTTCATGCACGAATTATACTGCACTTGTAAGAAAAAAATATGTATAAAATTTAAAAACATGCTTTTTAATATAACAGGACTAAAAGTAGAAAATAATATTCAATAAGTTAAAAATAACAATAAAGAGATTGCCAAAAATATTTTTTTCTGTAAAAAAGCGTGGATTGCTTGATGTCAATTGTTGTGAATATTTGTAAAATGTAGATCAATAAATGAGTTTCTTTCTGAGTTTCTTTCTTCTAAAAGTAGCGTCATCATGAAACTATCTGATAAAGCACCCCACGCTTTTTTACAATTTTTTTTATTAATCATTCTTTTGTTATTTTAAATCTATTGAAAATCATTTTCTACTCTTTAGTTCGGTTATCTTCAAAAGCGTGTTATTTTAGTTTCTTTAAACTATTATTTATTTTCTAGTTTTTAGTGCGGCTAACTACAAAGAGAAAAACATTTTTTTTTACAAAAAAGACCGTGTTGAATATCGACTTCAAAAATTCCGTTACATAGATACATACCAAGCTAATAAAAGCGTGTTAAAAACATTTCATGCGTAAATCTGTACTGTAAATAAAAATATCAGTAATTTGTTTTATTACGCGGTTTCATGGCGGCCAGCACCAGTAGATACGTTATCTCACACGCGTTCAAGTCAATAAGCCTACGCCATGCAACTGCTAATGCCACGTAACTAACGGTCTACTCTTTCTAACAACCGGTATGCCGCATGGTGGCTTTCATTTTCTCTCCGTTCCTTCGCGCACTGTTTGAGAGCTGTATTATATCCTATAGTAAAATTTACGCCGTTCTGTAGTGCCATCACAGAAATAGGAAATAAGGAGAAGTGGTACGGGGGCGTAACCGCGCCACCGCGACATGCCCAATTTGGATTTGCCATCCGGAAAAAATGTCCGTTTAATAACATCAGTTGCGATTCGATCGCGTAAGTGAAATTTTGTTAAATTGTCCAGTTGTTCGGGGATAACATGCAAAAACCGAAGCGAAAATAATAACATTATCAAGGATTTTTTCTTGTATTTGTCTATAAAAAGAAGAAATAAAAAATTATTGTTTTCTTTATTATGTTACATTTGGATTGATAGAGCAGCACGACATTACTATTTTTGTACAAAATACAATGCTTCTTATCTACCACTTTTAACTAGCAATCGGTGAATAACAAACGCAGTGAATAGAACAGCGAATGGTACTCCCAATAAACTTATGTGTTGCGTGGTACGGCTGTCGTTTGCGGTCTGTACCCTCGGTATGATTGGCTACCTACAAAGTCGTGGGTGTGTTTTAGTATGAGAAGCCAATTATAATGTTGTGTTTATTCAGTTCATTGGATGAGACCTTGTAAATGTGTGCATTAATGTGCTTTTATGAAGAATGATAGTGGGAAAATGGATTTCTAGGCTCGCATACATTTTGATCTACATTGCATATCTCCTTTCTTCCAATATATTTGAGTGCCATAATGATCGCGTATGGCGCATCTATTTGTAAAATATCATTGAGTTTTAGTTCTTACTTTTGGCGCGCATGTGACATATCTACGTCTTTTAATATGTATTATCATTGCCTAAAGTCCTCAATCATATTACCAAGTAGCGGAATCTTGTAGAATAGTAAGTACAGCTACGTCTGTGTCCGTATACAGATCCTTCACACATAGTTAAAAGTTTGCTTTTCGAATTCACCATACACATAACTTAAATAAGTACATACATCACTCATTTCTCCGTGGCTTTCTTTTAATATTAAAAGTAATAAATTACCTAAAGGACACCATCTGGCCACAAATTCTCGTCCAGAAATATGAATAGTTTAGCCTTAGGTATAAGAAGCTTCGAATCCCTGTGCGTCAGCGCCACCCTACAAGCGGCGGCGGCTGGCGGAGACTCAACGTAATGTTGCCATTTTATAAATAACCACTCCAATGTTTATTTTATAATGTCATAATGTTCCGAACGTCTGAATAAAAAAACGGCGGAATCCTTATAGGATTACTCGTATGTCTGTCTGTCCATCTGTCACAGCCAATTTGCTCCGAAACTACTTGACCGATTAAGTTGAAATTCGGTACACATACATAAATTAATTTTGAATATAGGGGTCACTACTGGGGTCAAATTAGAAAAATAAAATAAATAGTTTTGCAAACTGTTCCGTGTTACAAAGCACATGGAAGGGCTTGTTATGAGGGTTTCAAATATAATTGATTCATAATTTGAAAATCATTCGTTTTCAAAATGTATGAAAATTGACTCTATCTACGAAACTAATGAGCCTATTTTTTAAATACAAAAGTTATTTATAAAGAAACTGCAAACACAGCTGTGTGGTGCCGGCTACAAATAGCATCAAGCCATCTCATCCATTGGGTGTCGTAAAAGGCGACTATGGGATTAGCCGGAGGATGGGCAGCAGCGTCCTTCGAGTGCATTAACAACTCAACTGAGATCGCTAACCCGCCTGCCAAGCGTGGCGATTATGGCAAAAACCCCCAATGAGCACACAACACATCCATGTAGTGATCTTTGGGGGAGGCCTGTGTTCAGCAGTGGACTTTATTCGGCCGAAATGATGATGCTAATATAAAGAAACGGGAATTAACGCGAAATTATAAGTTTTTAAACTATTGCGAATTTCACTTATATTAGACTATGATTTCGGGATTTTCGTGCACAGATAAATCAAACCCATATTATGACTTACCTCAACGTTTCGGCCATGTTGCATTGACCGTGGTCACGAGAAGACTAAAGTATGTGGGTGTCAGCGTCTTGAGCGGCGGGTGATTTTTAAATCTACCCGCGGTTGATCTTGGTTAACGTAACTGTCCGAAACACGCTATGCTGAATCACGACACACATTGCTAACCGTCTCGGCGGACACACTTTTAGACAAATTGCGACGCGCACATTTCTCGATGACTGGATTCCTCCATGAGGACAGCTTATATCCATCATCCCGATTGAAATTCTTGTACTGTTTTGGCCGACGATTAACCTCTTTCTCGAAATTAGATAACCTAACTGGACGGTTTGTCCCAGATAGACATACTGGTCAACAACTTCGAGAACAGAGTTCCCAACAGATTTTGGGATGGGCACGACACGGGCGTTTGACATGACTTTTGTCTTGCCCATGTTCATTTGATTACCTTAAAAGCCTGTTGGGAAACTGTGTTTGTAGGGAAAGATCTAAACTGTTGTAATTATTACAAGTTTGTATAAAACACTGTATAGCATTATTAACAAAAACTTAAGTAAACATACCATTAACAAGATGCACTTTGTAAATATCCTACAGCAAGTAGATAGAAAAATAAAAGTATGTTCCCACCGGAAGCAGAGCCCGTACTTCCGGTAGTCGGAAGCAAGCCAGCACTGCTGTGCACCGCATCTATGCTGCCAAGTTTTGTGTTTTCAGAATAGTTCTTGAATTCGCTTTAAGAGAAAAATTCCTAATTAATTAATTTTTATGAGGGATATTTTGTAAACTGAAATTCTATTGTGCTTAACTAGCTTTCAAGAAGTGCTTTCGAGTATAACAACATGTTTGGTTTCCCCGACAGAGTGTGCAGTAACGTGCAATGGTACCCATATTCTATCAATGACAGCGTTAAGATCAATATACTAGGCAATGAGCTTACTTTACCGGGTACATTAAGAATCTCGAACTTCTACTGTGCATTTCTATCAGAAATTCCCATAACACTGCCTGGCTTGGAGATCGAACCCAGGGCCTCACGCTCAGCTGTAACGATTGCCACCAGAGCACCAACTAATTGACTCGCGGCGGATTGATTAGGATTTATTAATGGAATATCGCGGTGGCCTCGACGTTGACGGACTCTCCGTAAGCACTAGGTTGTAGGTTCAAAACGATCTCAATATAGATTTGCTTGTCTTTAGGTGCAGGTTTTAATTAAAAAAAATGATGTGAGAAACTTTCTTTTCTTTTAATTCTCCTGTGTCGTGGGTGCGTTTACAGACATGAATTCCACATACAATACACCCAGACCCGGAACAACTACCTGCAGATCATACAAATATTTGTTCAGTGCGGGAATCGAACCAACGACCCGGAGCGCAGCAGCCGACTGTATCAGCCACTCTCTTCTCATTAGCTACTCTTTACACTATAAACAGTTTTCTTACTTCGACGCCTTTTTTTCGGCTGGCTCATATTCGCTACGGCGTCCGTTAATCAACCACTGAAAATGGCGATTTCGCACATAATAAGTCCGATCCGTGGCAACGCAGAAATGAAAATAGTTGCATAGAAATTGGAGCCGTCTGCAGGCACTACGGCGTCATGGAGACTTGTGTAAGACTAGACATGCCCAAAGAAATAGCTACGCATGTGGCTACTAGGGTTGCCAGAATTGAAGACTACAATATCTGGGCAAAATTTCAAATGTCGGGATTTTAGGATCGTTGTCGGGACAAATAATATTATTATTCAAGATCAAACTTTTTATTATTAAAATTATCATCGTGACAAAAATACTTAATAGAAATGACCGATAAGAAAACAATCGAGTTTACACACTAAATACTGTTTGATTAAATTATTTAATCACAGTATCTGCATCATTTATTTATTTTGTTTAAGTGTATATGTAGTGACCGCCTGTGGCCTCACTACACGGTCCTATCTGAAAACCAGCGCCGTAACGTTCCACCGTTGCAGCATATGCGGAGAATGGAATGGTCCCCATTCTGGGCCTCGTACAGCATTCTTTTGTTCTGTTCTGTAAGTGTTGTCCGGGTCCAAAATAAATATCTTTCTTTCTTTCTTTCTTAAACTCGTATGACACTCACTCCGCTATGGTATGCTTCCTATTATACTCAACCGCTATTGTTATCTTTCTCATTCTATAATTAAAAATTCCTTCTACTACCGTACTCTCATTTGTGACCTCTGTTGTGAGCTTTGTTCTTATGAATAAACTGCTGTGATTGCAGGAGTGGTTCAGTGGCCGTGAAATGGCGCGGTAATTTTTGAATTTCTGTTTTGGTTAGAACTTTACCAGAAGCTGTTTGTCGGGACATTTTGTATTTTGTCGGGATTTTGGACATCATATGAAATGTCGCGACAATCCAGACGAATCCCGACCATCTGGTAACCCTAGTGGCTAGTTAGTGGTGACGAACCAAGGGCAGTCCGTAGTCTCTCTTAAGATATGTGCGGGCAACCAGGTCACACAGAGATGGGGCCCGTCAAACAGTTGAAACGTTTGCGTCAAGTGGGGCAGATAGCAAAGCGAGTAATTTCGGCTAACCTGAGGATTCAACTTAGGACTCTATAGTTCGGTGTGGATCTTGCAGATAAGTCATTTTATTTTCCACATGAACTTCCTCCACCCCGGGGAAGAAGGGCGAAGGGGCATGTCGGACTCCTAAAACACACAGCTAAAACTACTGGAGCGGTCATCTTCGGCTCCAGGTCCTCGAGAACCACAATAATAAGGACAATAAAACTCATTTCAATGACAATAATATATCACAAATATTTTATTTTAATGTTTAAGATATCTTCTTGCCAGGATAGCTCTGCTTCTTGGTACTATGCACTCGGCGATAGTATGGACCCTGTCACTTCTCACATAGGCAGGGTCTGCGGCGAGCTCTCTTAGTGCTTTTAGAGCCATATCCATGTCAAAAGGGGATTCCGGACCATCGGAAATGCGGGAAAGCCAGCGGGCTTCGACGCATCTGCAAGGAAAAGGAAGAATCAATTCCACAGTTCTTGCAAAAGATTCCTGGTAGCAAAAAGAGGTATTCTGTGTGGTGCTCGGACTAAGAATATAGCACCACTCCATCACCTCCCGTAAATGTTTTAAAATGTGACTAAGGGACTCTAAGCTGGAGGGATAGGAAGCAGCGTCCCTTCTGTGGATAAGCAGCAATTCTGCGGTCACCAATCAGCCTGCCAAGCGTGGTGTCAGTACTGGCAAATTCCCCCAAAATGACGACACAATTGTGGTAAATATAAAAGTAAAATAATTATAAATTTATAGGGAGGACTTTGTTCAGCAGTGGACGAACTGTGTGTGCGTGTGTTCAGCTGTGACGATGATGATGATGATGAAAAAGAGTGTAGTGAATGCTCTAAGCCATGGGTCAATAACCTTTTGTAAAAAGAACCAAAAAAATTTGATATGGGATTTCCATGATGGGCCGCATGTAATAACTTTGTACTTAAATATTTTTTGTTCCCGGCCGGTACTCGATGGGCAGTACGGGTCTATGGGTGTTTGTGCACCCAGTACGTAGCACCCCAAATATGGGGATACACGCTACACAGGTTTTATAAAGTGACTTCGATGAGTCAATAAAGATGTGTAGACAAATTATCTGTGGACTGTTTTTGAAAGGCTGAGCCGTGAGTGACAAGGAGGTGGTATATAGCGAATGATTAAATTGAAGGTCAAGCGCTACACCGGTACAAGACGTATTACGCAAACGCTTTATATAATATTCAATTAACAAATAATCTAAATAGGTATTTAATGCGTGGTGCCGGCTCAGAATGCCACCACCCCATCTCCTCCCATGGGTGTCGCAAAAGTCAACTAAGGGATTAGCCGGAGGATGGGCAGCAGCGTCCTTCGAGTACATTAACCTGCGATCGCCAACCCGTCAACCAAGCGTGGCGATTATGGCAAAACCCCGCAATGAGCCCACAACACACCCATATCGGTCATTGTGGTGATCTTTGGGGAGGCCTATGTCCAGCAGTGGACTTCATTCGGCCGAAATGATGAGGTATTTAATTGGTTATAAGTGTAAATTTCACGTTACTACGTTAGAAATATTAGATGGAAAGTTTTTAAAGGCGGAACGGAAGGAACTTCCTTCGCCCCGGGGAAGGGCGAAGGGGTATCTCCTACAGGACTCCTACAGGCTAAAACCACTGGAGCGGTCGTCTTCAGTACCTAAGGGAGACTCCAGGTCCTCGTATGATCACACTAGAGCCGCCCACTAATGCCACGCCTATAGGCAAATCTTGGAGAGGGTGACTGTAAAGCGGTCACTCCTTCTAGCGGAGGGGAGGCGACTATGAAGAAGCTACCTTCCCTGGCACATCTCGAGGGAATTTTACAGGATTCGTGAAGCCAGTACCTACTGTTGCATTCAGGCAGGCCTAAGAATTCTACTTCATGCGTAGAATTCCGACCCTTAATTTTCCAGTGTTTCACTTCGATTTCTCCAACGGCGTAAATAAACCTCTAAGAGTACATAGCTTAGTAATGTGTACGTACGAAGGACAAGGATCCGCAGGTACTAGCAAGTTAATAGGTGTCGGCTTGAAGTACTCCGGAGGTTCTGCATGTACCGTGTACTTCTTGAGTCGTGAAGTGCTTGTCTTATCACTTTTCTTTTGGATGCAGCGTTCCTGGTAATGTAAGTACAATTGAAAGTAGTGATGAGTAGAGTAGAATAGAATAGAATAATTTATTTAGCTTCTTCATCTTCTTTCGTGTGGTTCGTGGCCAAATTTGTGTCACAGTTGTTCAACCCGCCCAAAGGCCTCCGACTTGGCTTAAATGACAAGAACTAGGACTGATGACGCGCCCTTCGACGCACGGAGACGCGTTTGTATACCTGCCATTATGCGGTCACCCATCCACATACAGACCGCGCCAAGCGTTGCTTAACCTTGCCGATCGTTTAAGGATCACTGAATGTAACTGGCTATGAGTACTACTATTATTTATTCAGCAATCAGGTCCTAACACAAAAATAATACAATTAGCAGCGATACTATACAAATAGTAGGTGCCTTGTTTTTATTGCGCCTAGACTCCAGGTCCTCGTATGATCACACTAGAGCCACCCACTGGTACCACGACCATAGGCACATCTCGGAGAGGATGACTGTAAAGCGGTCACCCCCCGGGGGGATTGTAAAGGATCCCCCGAAACGTCCCTGTGCGCTGTACTGTGCTGCGCACACGGCGGCGCGTGACCACCTGCACGCCACCGTCTCCTCGTGGGTCGCCCGGTGAAGGCATGCAGATTCCCCAATCTACGCACCCACGAACCCAGAGGCCCCCCGCCTCACTGTGACGGCAGGGGGTTTCAGGCGTATAGGTATTAGGCGCCAGGGCGGTTGTTACCCCGGCGCCGTCTCCTCCATCTTCGAGCAGGATCGGCCCTCCCTCGACCCCGCTCTGCGGTTTCCTTCTGTGAGAGCGTCATGCTCCAGACCACTGCATTCCAGTTTTCATGATCTGCCAACATAGCTGACACTACTGCTGGCAGAGAGAGATCTTGCCCGATCCGATCGACCAGGATCCGCCGCTCGGCCACCCACGCAGGGCATGCCTTGAGCGTGTACTGTGCGCCCTGGTCGCTTTCACAATGGTGGCAGTGTGCCGTGGCCTCGCGTCCTATCCTGTGCGGGTACGCACCGAAACAACCGTGCCGGTGAATACCTGCATCAGGTGGTAGGTAAAGCGCTCGCTCCTTCTGAGCCAGGCTTCGAAGATAGGCAGGACGGCCTCGACGACGCGCTTGGGCGCAAACTGCATCCGCAGGCGATGACGCTACTTTCCATGTGCGCGCCGCCGAGCTAGATGATTTAAACTTCCCAACTGTGAGATTAGTAATTGCTATAGGTATCCGGTTACAAAATCAGACTACGAATGGTCCTACGAATGATTGGCGTTTGACAATCCAAAGTAGGGTATTACTATTTTAGTTTATTTCTGGTATACATACAATGAATGTAGCTTTTTACATTGAAAATTGTAAAGGGAAGTCATTGTTAGTATTGACTTGTGCACCGACTGCGGCGCCGTTTAGCGACCGCAAAAATTTTGGTACCCGTAAATTATTTTGATGCTTTGATAGTAAGATATGTTTTGATAAAAAATAACTTACTTGATGAAATTAATTCAAAATCTTAAATAAATATGTAATATTATCGATAATACGGTGCAATTTAAGATATTCATAAATTCATATTTATAACATGAACAGGATTTGAAAGTTTCATTGAATTTCCGTGTGTCGTCTGAATTAAGAATATTCGAAAAGAAACATTACTGATGAAGACATAGCCAGAATGGTCTATTTTAGCTATTTTCATAGTGTAATGTTACATGGGATTCTTCTCTGGGGAAACTGTGCAGACAACGCTGCAAAAGCAAAAGGGCTGAGTTTCAGTAGTTCAGTAGTTTCGGAGATAAGAGTGAAATGGTAAATTTTCGTATATTTTCTTAAAGAACTTCATACTTATATTTTAAAATGAACATTTTTGAGACCCCTAACAACAAGCTCTTCCATTTCACATATTACACGGTTGTACAGTTTGTAAATCTTTATTCTTTAATTTTTATGTGACCTCCTAAAAGTGATCCCCATATTCAAAATTCATTTATTTACGTTACACGTCCGTGTTTGGGTCACAGAAATCTATATTTCAAATGAATAGGGTCCACTAGTTTTGAAGCAAATAGGCTGTGACAGACAGACAGACAAACACACGAAGGTTCCGCCGTTTTTTCCTTCAGACGTTCGGAACCCCAAAAAGCACTTCGATAGAGGTACAAAAACAAAACTATAGATAATGTTGAAATAAACTGAAATAAAAATAGGAATACATACATGTACTAATATAAAAATAGATGCTTTATTATATTAAATAATTAAATAGAATACATAAAAATAAAAAAGTCTGAAATAAATATTAAAACTTCTCCTCTTGTCATAATCTCTCAGCCAGTTTCATCGACACCCACGGAAGGAGATGGATATCCCATTATTTCCTAGGAACACAATGGTGAACACAAGAAACGATCCTGTTTGGCCGAAGAATGAATTAGATTGAGGGACTTACGTAATAGTAAACATTTTCTTTATACTCCTTGATTTTGTCTGTGATGAGCCGGAGCGACAGGCTGAGCTGGTGGACTGACGGTTGCTTGTCTCCAAGGAGGTTCTGGAATGGCTCTAGGCTGCAGTCTAGCACCCTGTAAATATAAAGGTTAACATAAACGTGGAACAAGATCCTGCCAGCGTTTTTCCCGAACCCATGACATTCCATGACGGACCTTCATGAAAAGTGTGATGGGCAGCAGCGTCCTTCGAGTGCATTTACAACTCAACTGCGATCACCAACCCGCCTGCCAAGCGTGGCGATTATGGCAAACCTCCCAATGAGCACACAACACACCCAGACCGGTCATTGTGGCGATCTTTGGGGGAGGATTTTGTCCAGCAGTGGACTTTATTCGGCTGAAGCGATGTGCTGTTGTATTGTACATGTTCAAATGTATCTCTATATCGATTACTAGAGAACAGTGTCCAGCTAATCCAATTTAATCGAAATTGGCCGGGCGTGTACAATCAATATAACTAGGTCTCCGCTAATGAACTTATGTTATTGAATACTGGCTCAGAGTGAGCGATCATAGCTATCAACCATTGTTTATTTGGGAGGTTATTCATTGGTAGTTCATTTGAAATGAATTCGAATAGCTGTAAGGGTTTTTCACCGTACTGTGATCTTTTGGAGACGAGGCTGTAGCGTAATTCACTTCTTTGGTAATATAACCTCTTTAAAAATTTGAAGGGTTAATTGGACAAAGGTGTTAACTAGTAAATAGTTACAAAAGAGTCATCATTTCGGCCGAATGAAATCCTCTGCTGGACACAGGCCTCCCCAAAGATCACTACAACGACCGATATGGGCGTGTTGTGGGCTCATTGGGGGGTTTTGCCATAATCGCCACGCTTGGCAGACGGGTTGGCGATCGCAGTTGAGCTGTTAATGTACTCGAAGGACGTTGCTGCCCATCCTCCGGCTAATCCCTTAGTCGACTTTTACGACACCCACGGGAGGAGATGGGGTGGTGGTATTCTGAGCCGGCACCACACGGCAATATAAACGAGTAATGAGCGTTTGAAAATAAAAAAAAACCTGAGATATATACTTGATTGGCAGTTAACTTAACCTTTGCTGGCGTTTGTAACTATGTAAAGAATTAGAATTGGCGTATTTTAAGTTCATGAATCGATTTATCATCAGTTAAAACCTATGTTTAATTTTGTCAGATAACACCTTTGTCCACTTAGCCCTTCATTTGTAGACAATAAAATTTGAAGTAAAATATAGAGCATATAGTATGGGATCGTGACCACACGTTTTGTTATTTTTAAATATTTTTATGTTCTATAGGTGGGTATGTCATTCATATTCATCCTAATATCTGTATTGATAACTAAATTTTGTGTCCAAATGACTTATGGGGAACAAGTTGTGGTGTTCCTCCGTAGAAAAGGGAGGATCCTCCAGCCAGACGGATGGTATGCCTGGCGGGCCGAAGCCCGAATGGAGGAACACCACAACTTGTTCCCCATATCTGGTGATCCCGACGTGATCACCATGTTCACCATACTGGTGACCCCGACGTGATCACCTTGTTCACCATACTGGCGACCCCTGGCCATGAACATCAGCGCAGCCTTCACGATGCAGAGAAGCAATTACTTCGCATCATCGCTATCACTCCCCATCCAATCCCAAGAAGAAGCAAGCAGCAAGTCACACTGCCAGCCAGCAATCTCGGCTACAAGGTTACACCACACGCTGCAGCAAATGCAAGCCTGGTCCCTAAACCACATCACTCCCCCCCGAAGACCGGAGGGCGACCGTGGTTGATGAGTCAGCTGTTCTTGCGTCTTCTGAATTTTCCCAATGTGCCAGTGAATGATTTCAGTGTGGCTTATGTTTGATTGAGCCGCACTTTTGGTCGAAATTATTTGAGAATATTTTTAGTACATCTATAGAGAACCATCATTGTCATCATACCAGCCACATGCGTCTACTGCTAAACAAAGGCCTCCCCCATATATTTCCACAATTGTTGGGGGTATTTACCAATACTCACCACGCTTGGCAGGCGGGTTGGTGAGCGCAATATGGCTTCTGTTTCACAGAAGGAACACTGCTGCCCATCCCTCTAGTTTAGAACCCCTTAGTCGCCTTTTATGACATCAAATGGGAGGAGATGGAGTGGTGGTATATTCTTAGTTAATGTTTAGCTAAAGTCATATTTCTTTCATGGGATACAGTATAAATTTTTACAATAAAATACCGGAATTCGTTTTACAATTACCACAAAATAAATTTAAATTGTTTGTAAAACATACTCCATGCACACGGGCATATTATAAATTAGATGATTACCTAGTAAATTAAAATGTATGTCAGAGTGCTAGTCCAGCTCCGCAAGACTAGAATTACACAAGGCGTCGCTTTATTATGTTGACATCTCGACGGCATTGTATTGTGACGCCAATTATTAATTAAAAAATTAACGATAATTGACATTAATATTATTAACATTTTTGACATTTTTATTATTGATATTTTTTGACATTTGTATAATTGACATTTCTTCTTGACATTATTATGAATGATTTCATCTGTAATTTATTATTATATAACTTCATTTATTCTCATTGTAAAAGTGAGTTTGATGTAGCTATTTGAGTGAGATTTTTGGTACTAGCACGTTAATTATAGATAGCCTATATCTACACTACTCTCACATGTAGATTGTCAAAAAAACAATATATTCATTGAGATTTTTTTAAACATACAAAATTTGGAAAGAAGACCGTAACCTGAGTTTCTTTCGGCATGTCTTCTCAGAGGTTGTCATGTAGTGAAATGCCCTCCGTTGTTTCAATATGACGTGTAAAAGTGTCTGCTATGACCTTATTACTGAATAAACGAGTCAATTCTATTCTATTCTTAATCCGGACACCACACAGAACACACCTTACTGGAGGTATTTCAGTTTCACTAGTAAAATCTCTCTATAAAATAAAATACAATGGCGTCTTATTCCGTAGCACTAGCTGAGCAATCGATCTAACATATACCGATTATAAAATTGAGTACGGCTACTACTTTCTTAATGAGAAGTACATTGCCAGCTTCCACTCACTGCGATTGATTTATAGTTTTGGAGTGTACGTACAGAGGAATATTTAGAACTGGCCGGTCGCGATTTGTATCCAGACGATGTAGGATAAGATGTACTAAATGATTTTCAAAACTGAACCCAATTGTACCCGACTTTTTTAAATAAATGTATCTCTTTATTTTGTGGTAATAACTAATTAATTATAAATGAGTATATATGCAGATATTTTTTATGGGACAAGTCCACAACCTCCGTGTGGTGTCCGGGTTGAGAACATAGCACCAATCTATCTCTTATAAGGTCTTACTTTAATAATACACGACAGTTTGCATCGCAAAAAAAAAACATTTCATATCTATTCTGAAATAATTTTTTTATAAATCATTCCGCTCACTACTAACATACTGGTTCTCTTTAATTGTAATAATATCTACTAATAAAATAGGGACGCGGCCGGCTGACCAATTTAGGTAGTTGGCAACTACAAACGTGACCGGGCGTTGGCATCACACAAAGAAAGAAACGGATTTATACCAGCAGATTATTATAGCAGCTTTTTTGTGGTAGGTACATCATATTTAGCATTTTTTTTTTTTTTTTAAAACGTTGCCCCACACTAGGATTTCTCCTGTGTTGTGGGTGCGTTTACAGACATGAATTTCACATACAATTTTCATTCACCCAGACCCGGAACAACTACCTGCAGATCATACAAATATTTGTTCCGTACCCAGTGCACAGCAGCCGACTGTATCAGCCACTGCACCAACCGTGCCGTCATTTACTATAACGCAATGCAAAATATCGAGGATTATTAAAATAAGACCTTATATATATGTAAGTTGTGTTTTTAATTATTTATGCTTACATCGTAAGTTCACAAACGCGTTGGAAGATGTCTTCAAAACTCTAGACTGGAGTATATCTCACACCTTCGATTCGCCGACGATATCGTACTTTTGGCAGAGTCAATGGATGAGCTGAGCGGGATGCTGTCTCAACGTAGCCTCAAGACTTGTTGGCCTTGGTATGAACTTGGAAACAACTTAGATAATGTCAAACAGACATGTTGTGCCAAGACCGATTAGCATCGAAGGTACGGTGGTCGAAGTTGTGGACGAGTACGTCTACCTTGGACAACCACTCCGGTTGGGTAGACACAACTTTGACAGAGAAGCTGACAGAAGGATACGTTTAGGCTGGGCAGCATTTGGCAAGCTACGTCAGGTCTTGTCGTAGTCTTGTATTCCGCAATGTCTGAAAACTAAAGTTTTCAACCAGTGCGTCCTACCTGTTATGACCTACGGAGCTGAAACATGGACACTATCAGCCGGACTAGTCCACAAGTTCAAAGTCACTCAGCGGGCTATGGAACGTGCTATGCTCGGGAGTTTCTCTAATGGATAGAATCCGAAACGAGGATATCCGGAAGGGATCCAAAGTGATCAACATAGCACACCGAATCAGCAAGCTGAAGTGGCAGTGGGCTGGCACGTTTGTCGAAGGATTGGCGATTGACGTTGGCTGATGGAGCAGATGAGTCCTAGAGTGGAAACCGCGAATGGGCAAACGTAGTGTGGGACGCCCACCAGCCAGATAGACGGACGACTGGATGCGAAAAGCTGATGACCGGGTGTTGTGGTGCACGCTGAAAGAGGCCTACGTCTAGAAATGGACCAGTATAGGCTGATGATGATGACGATGACATCGTAAGTACCCCTTGTAATTTCTATAACATTCTAGTGGCTAGAAAACGCTGAAATTTCACGAGTTTTTCTGTACTGTGAAAATTATTTCACTTTTATTATATTATGGTGTGCAGTCAAAAATATTTATTATTATTTAATTATACGTTTCCATCCTCCTTCTGGGTGCCTTAATTTCTAATGAAAAGGGGAAGCTTATTCATAGCCATGTCGGCATGTGTTTTTTTACTGTTGCCTACGATTTTATTTTCGTGTAGTGACTGGTGTCCATATTAAGAATATAGAACCACTCCATCTCCTCTCGTGGATGTCGTAAAAGGCGACTAAGGTGAATGGAGGAATGGGCAGTAGCATCCCATTAGTTGAACAGTATGGATACTGTGCTCACCAACCCACCAGCGAAGCTTGGTGAGTACTGCAAATTTTTGGGGAGCAAAATGACGACATAGTGGTGGAAATCTATAAGGGAGGTTCTTGTTCAGCAAGAGACAATATGTTCTCCAACAGCAGGAGAGGCCTTAAAATAAAACTGGACGCACCTAATGATTTCACGTATGTTTCTGTAGTGAGCGTTTTAAATGCAGTTACTGTGCTCGCTATATGTAGGGTTAGTTACTTTAAATCGTTATATAAGTACTCAGAATAATCTAATATGTAATGGTTTTTCTCTTTTATTTAATTTGCTCGTTTGATTCGGGCGTAGGGCTAATAATGATTTGTGCACCAAGTTCGATGAGTTCGAAACCGCTGGATTTTTTAAGAACTCGTTTGAGTGGCATTTACTACGGATGCAGGCTATGAATTTCTGATACCTAGGTTGAGCAAAAGCATAATTATTCTCATATTTATTCATGGATTTAAATCCCCTGTACGAGGAAACCCAGTCTCTTTAAGGCTTACCGCGGGGACATGGGTCGACATGCAGAAGACCTTTAGAGAATTTTAATCTAAAATATAATGGAATACTAACAGGGGACTCTCCATAGATGCACTATAAAATGAAGTCAAGGATTGCCCCTGGTGGTAAAGCTATTGTACGAGATGGAACTAAAACGGAAAGATCGGATCGGATCCTCTGATCGGCCAATTAACACAAGGCAAAGTTGAAAGTCCTGCGGGCACTCATGGAGTTCTACTCCAGCCAATCAATACAGGCAAGCCGGAGACGAGGCCCTGACCGACTCTCTGGCAAATCCGGGTATGCAGTGTCACCAGCTTGCCACGAGCTGCCTTGCAAGCTGTAAGCTTTTAACTAGATCTTCTTCTGATATACTTTTTTTGTATCAAAAGGGAGGAAGAATTGAGGCAGTTGCTTTATCCCATGGTGAGATAACGAGTGCCCCGGTATCATTACTGTTAGTATAATTGTTCTTATTTTTATTGTGCAGACTAAGACTAATACATATATTAAATAAAATGCATATACAAAGGTGAGTAATAGAGAAATACAGATGACAGTATAAAGTGTACAGACAGAAAGATAACAATTAAAACGTGTGAATTCAGGGTTGCTATTATTAATTAATATGGCCGGGTAGTGCCGGCTACGAATACCACCAACCGATCTCATCCCGTGGGTGTCGTAAAAGACGACTATGGGATTACTCGGAGGATGGGCAGCAGCGTCCTTCGAGTACATTAACAACTCAACTGCGATCGCCAATCCGCCTACCAAGTGTGGCTATTATGGCAAAACCCTCCAATGAGCACACACCCATATCGGTTGATGTGGTGATCTTTGGAGGAGTCCTGTGTCCAGCAGTGGACGTTATTCGGCCGAAATTACGATTAATTAATAAAACGCACAAATATACAGCACAGACATATGCATTATCATTTTTCTATCAGGTAATTTCTATGCATTACTATAAACAAAACCTTAGTAACCCGTGTCTAAAATGATGGCCAGTAAAATGGAATAGTTTCTCCCCCTGTCTCACGGGGCTCATTATCAGGACTGAAATACTGTGGGTACACAACAAAACACTTCTGCGTTCTCCATCAGGGATTTAGGGTGATATGGTCGAGTTCGTTTTTGTACAAATCTAAACTAAACTTGGCTTAACTTTGGCGCGAATAGCTCGCCCTCATGCAACAAAATGACATAAGTTTGATGCAGCATTACTTATTAGCGTTCCGAAGAAACAGTGAAACCTTCATAGAATCACTTGTGTGTCTGTCTGTCTGTCCATCTGTCACAGACAATTTGGTCCAAATCTACTGGACTGATTAAGTTGAAATATCACACGGACACGCACGTGTAACGAAATTAAATGAATTTTGAATATCGCACTGGCTAAAACTACTGGAGCGGTCAGCTTCGGCACGGAAGGGGGGTTCCAGGTCCTCGTAAGATCACACAAGAACCGCCCCTCGGTGCCTGATAAAAGGCTGCCTCGCAGGCACTTTTCGGGGAGGATTGTAAAGGATTCCCCGAGGGCTTGCAGTACGCTGTGCTGTGCACACGGTGGCATGTGCGCACCACGGTCTTCCCGGGGGTCGCTCATATGGGCACACAGACTCCCCAATTTGCGCGCCTGCGACCCCCAAGGCGATATGGACTACGGATTACCTACTACTGTTTGATTTTTCTAGTAAATTTTTATCAAAGAATGTGGAATATATGTTAAAATAATGACCTGTTAAAATCAATGAAATCATAGTTTATTTCAATTGCTTTTTTAACCGACTTCAAAAAGGAGGAGGTTCTCAATTCGATGTGTATTTTTTATTTTTTTCATTTATGTACACCTATTACTCCGATATTTGTTGACCGATTTGAGCAATTATTTTTTTATCTGGTGCAGAATGCTTTCGAGTTGGTCCCATATAAATCTCATTACACGTGATTGAGTCGGTTTTTAACCAGCTTCAATAAACAGGTTAAGACTGCGCTTATCTAGATGATGTCTTAATAGTTTCGATTCCTCTGAGATCAGAGAACCGATTTGAGTCATTCTTGTTTTCAGTGTTAAATACTGAAACCAACTTGGAAAAAGTTCTTACATTTATTTGAATAAAAAGAAACAAAATAACCCTTTTAACAAAGAAAATACATTTCAGTGGTTTAAATATTTTTATATCGTGTAGGGTTTTTACGTCGGTTTTTTTTTTAAGTTTTATTTATTCAATACAAATGTATTTTGTTTAGAATAAATGACTTACTATGAGGCAAAAAGGTCTCTACAGTTGATACTCTGTACATAATCAAACCACAGCTAGTAAAATACACGACTAGCGTATAGGCCCGTATTATTAATTTTGTAGTAATCATAGTGTTGTCACTAGCATCTGCCGACATAACGCCGATTTGATGATAACGTCATGGTACCGTCACACGTCACGGGTGACGCGTTGATTTGTGGATCGTAAACTAATTATAAGCACGTGTCGATGATTGAATTGTGGTTTTGAAGAGGAGACATTACATTGTATAGTTTTGGTTGACTTGAGTAGAAGTGGATAGAAGCGGTCATTCGACAAAGTTCTCTTTCACCAAGAGATTTCTTTGCTTCTAAGACCTCTACAGTAAATTGAATAAAGAATTGCACATATAATCAATGGCTAAGAACTCACTAAGACAAACTGTGACAACTTGGCTACTAAATTTAAACTACCAAGAAACGGAGCAACTTCTTCATTCACAATAATCGTTACGGATCTCAACTTCACACACGCTACACACTGCACACCCGCACACATACACACATTATCATTTAATTAATCAGTTTATTAATTACTAGCTTTTGCCTGCGGCTTCGCACGCGTGGGATTTAGTTATGTACACCATGGTATTGAAAACATGCAATAATGGCCTGCGGGCTGATTAGCTAAAACAGCAACAGCAGACGCGATAGCAGCTATCGCGCAGCAAAGGATCCACCGGTGGCAAAGCGGCAAAAATATGGTATTACGTAAGGCATCGCGCGCCAGTCGCTATTGTGGAAGATGCATAGTTACTACCGCCAGTAGCCACCAGTGGAACTAAAAAGAATGAATGTTTTTAGTTCATTGATTGTCCAACAGAGGCGCGTCAGAGATCTTCGCCTGTTTAGTCGCTATCGGCAAATAGGTAATATCAAATTGACGTTTGACAGCGGCGTTGGAGCAATTTACGCCTGTTGCAAAGCGTCTGCGACTCGTAATCAGCCCGCTGAGCTTTTATTAGGAACTTGTAATAGGTGTAGAGGGATCATGAGATATATTCAAATGACACGACCCATAGGCCTGCCGCATATTGCATTCAGCCCAGCCTGCCGAGTGCCAAACCATGCGCTCTTGTCTTTTGTTTGGAAACGCTTCCCACATGGCACTGGGTGTCGTCATCAATAACTTTCATAAAATGTAGTTTGCCCTTTTCCGCGCAGTATTAATAGTCCAATCACTCATTATACACCGGTCATTTTGTCATTTAAATTAGGGCTTCAATACGTGTGTTGTACAATACTTTTATAATATCAAGATACACTGCGCGAGTGCGCTCGCAACTGCCAACCTCCCATCTATTTCTATTATTATTTATATTTCTCCCGTGTCGTGGGTGCGTTTACAAACACAAATTCCACGTACAATACACCCAGACCCGGAACAACTACCTGGACATCGTACAAATATTTGTTCCGTGTGGGAATCGAACCCACGACCCGGTACGCAGCAGCCGACTGTATTAGCCACTGAACCAACCGTGCCGTCGCCTAGCCCTTATACGATCGGTTACATGCCGTGTGTAGTCATTTTGGAGTGAAATTCGCCAGTACCCACCACGCTTGGCAGGCCGATTTGTGCAGAATGACTGATGTTCCACAGAAAGGACGCTGCTGGCCAACACCTTTGGTTTAGAATCCCTTAGTCGCCTTTTCAGACATCCACGGGAGGAGATGGAGTAGTGCTCTATTCTTAGTTGGGACACCACACGAAACTTAAAAATAATAACCTGAACATCTTTATTATTGTTACGCCATCCGGTAAACAATAGCAAAATGTGGCGGCATCTGATGTTTAGTAGTGATACTAAGGCGTGTCGTAACTCGTGTTCTGGATAGTTCTTCGTAAATAAGGCACGTGGCGCCATCTGTTATCTAGTAGCTATACTACAGATTGTAGTAACTTCCAGAACATTCTGGATTGTTCTATGTGGCGCCATCTGGTGTCCGTAGTGGTACCGCATAGTGTAGAAAATTCTATAAAGTGAAAATTCTGGAACTTTCGACAAAGTGTCGGTCGGCCCATCGGCGAAGGAAGGAGAGACATAAGTCTCTCCTTTACCGGTTAAGCAACCACATTTCCAAGAAATGTATGTGGAAGCCCAACAAGGTGGAGTGCTAGATTCTTAATCCGGACACTACACGGATGCACGATTTTATTCTTTATGGCATGATTAATCCATCCATCCATCTACTTACGTGAATATTTCATTGATCTTAATCATGACATCATGGATCAACTGTTTTTTATCTTCGTGTTCTTTTCTTAGTTTTTCTGTCCTCGCCTTTTGTGCGTCTAGAAGTTCTCGTAACTCCTTTATATTACTCTGTCTCCTGTGGTCCATCATCTCATTCTGATCTCTGCGGTCATCTGGTATTTAGTAAAAGTTTAAAGGTAATACGGTAAAATGCCCTAAGAGACGTGGAGCATGGCGGAGTGGCGGCTAAACGTGGAGTTCTACTTCCTAGTCAAGTAAAGGATTATTGGGTTATTCAGTTTTGGTGGACGAGAAGTAAATTTGAATGAATATAATTGATGCTATCGATTACATGTTCGTTGTTTTCAGCCAAATAAATTCCACTGTGCGATACAAGCCTCTCCCAAACATCGCCACAACGTCCGGTCTGGGTATGTTGTATGCTCATTGGTGGATTTTTCCATAATCGTCACGCTTGGCGGGTTGGCGATCGTAGTTGAGTTGTTAATGTACTCAAAAACGCTGCAAAATTATTACCTACTATTGGAACATTCTGTCAGTGGTTATCGTTCCAAAACATTACTAAAGTAAAATCAACACGAGCACAAATATATTGAATGCAATACGTATTTGTACAACAAAATAGAGTCTTACATGAGTCATTAGACCCTACATGATATATTTAAAAATACCTCAAGCTTTTTCCTCAATAATTCAAAGACGTAAGCAACATCTTACGGGCCGTCACCTTTCTGTTTTACTATAGCGGAAAACGTAACCTTTGTCTTTTAAAATATTGGTATGTCTCAGAAGTGGCCCATTTCTGCCAGACATAAAGTGTACCCTCACGAATGCAGTTTTCAGTGGCAACTTGGACTTTACTGTCATGCCTAAAAACACTTTTAAGGGGACCACATCTAACATTATCCCATCAAACACATAATATGTAGAGTATTTTGCTTTTCACACAAATAAGAATTGGATTTAAGATTACTTAAGACCGGAAAGAAGACAACCTACATGTCGTCACTTAGGTTAGGAGGCAGATACTGAAAACAAGTAGTTTCACTCAGTACCGCAACATTATGCTGAGCGTCAGCTATTTTCTGCACACTTGCAGCGCATAGTTTCATCATTTCGCCCGCATAAAGTCCACTGCTGGACACAGACCTCCCTCAAATATCACCACAACGACATCGGTGTGTTGTGTGCTCATTGGGGGGTTTTGCCATAATCGCCACGCTTGGCAAGCGAGTTGGCGATCGTAGCTTAGTTGTTAATGTATTCGAAGAACGCTTCTGTCCATCCGCCAGATAATCCCTTAGTCACCTTTTACGATACCCACGGGATGAGATGGGTTGGTGCTATTCGTAGCCGGCACCACATGGCATGAAATAGCCATAATCTTTCATATTAAGTTGCTCTGTTGCCCTATTTGACATTTTAATCTCTTGCCTACTTTCAAGCATTAAGCAGTACTGTATTGAATTGGGTGAGTGTTGCAAGCGGAAAAAAATACGTGTTTGTACTTATTTTTTGGGGTTATTATTAAGTGAGTCTGTATGGAATTAGAAATAAAATGATTTACCTTTATTTTTTGAGGTTTATCTTTTTGTTTTTGTATATAATACTAAAAATAATGTCGTTTATTTGCATATGATGAGTGAATAGGAACGATAATATAATATGGGACTTAGATAATATATAGTTATTTACATGTATTAACATGAGGCCTAAAACGAGAGAGAGGGGGAGGGGGGAGATAAAGGAGAGAGAGAGAGAGAGAGAGAGAGAGAGAGAGAGAGAGAGAGAGAGAGAGAGAGAGAGAGTAACCTAGTACATGATTGTGCCGTACTTGCAGCCTGACGTATCGCCAGAACCTTGCGGCGTAGGACATCATTTTCCGCACATAAATCCGTCAGCAGCTGGTACATCGAGAAGTTCATATGTTCCCTCTTCCGAAATAAGTCTATTATCCTCTCTGTATTGTATTCTCCAGTGTAGTCCTGCAGGAAGAGAATAAGGGTTACAAAGCTTTGTCCAAGTGGTTTGTCTGTTGTGATGACACTTATCTTTGCCCTATGAGAGGTGCGATGCATAGTCACAGTACACGAATAATTTCTCTTGTATGTTCTGTAGACTAGCCTATTGTAGTGCCCACTTAACCATTCAAATCATCTAGTCATAAATAATTAATAACGCCTTACGTTAATTTAAATTTACAGAAGGAAAAGAAGAATACAGAAGGCATCAACAGGAGTGCCATGTGCTGCCGGCTAAGAATACCACCACCTCATCTCATCCCGTGGGTGTCGTAAAAGGTGATTATAGGATTTGCCGGAGGATCGGCAGCAGCATCCTTCGAGTACATGTATAACATTACTGCTATTGCCAATCCGCCTGCGTGGCAATTATGGCCCCCGTCCCCCCTGAGCGCACCACACAAATCTATACCGTTAGTTGTGACAATCTTTGGGGGAGGCTTCTGTCCAGCAGTGGACGTTTTTCAGCTGAAATGATAAAACAGGTTTGTCTGCATTAGACCACGCCCTCGGTAGGTATCGGCCCATGACTGTTTGACGGGCCCCTTCTTTGTGCGACCTTGTTGGCCGCATCTATCCTTCAGACAGGCGCGCGTGGAATACGCGCCGCCATCTCGGGCCTGTTTCTGTTAGGGCGACGAACCGTCCCTAGTTCGTCGCCCGCAGGCCGCTCCTCATGGTGGCTGGTGATAGTTTAGCGCCCTCCTCCGGGCCCGCACCTGGTACGTTTTCTGCGGCGGGGATCAGCGGATAAGTCACCTCCCGTCCCCGCTTTAAAGTATAGCCCAGCCTGCGAGGTGCAAGGAAAATAAAATTTACTTACACTAATATCATCCAGTAATTGATAATGATACTGATATTGTCTCTTCATGTTTTCCTCTTCCGTTCTTTTTTGTTCTTCTTCTTTTCTCTCCTCCTTCTTGTTAACCCTAGTCATTCCTTTGGTAGCCAGGAACAGGTATACCTTCATCTCATTGTCAAAAGCTTTTATGAGGTCACGCATTTCCTGTAATCAAGAGGTATATATATGTGGGTGTTGTAAAAGCCGACTAAGGGATTAGACGGAGGATGGGCAGCAGCGTCCTTCGAATACATTACCAACTCAACTGCCATTGCCAACCCGCCTGCCAAGCGTGGCGATTCTGGCAACAACCCCCAATGAGCACACAACACATCGATTCGGTCGTTGTGGTGATCTTTGAAGAAGGCCTGTGTCCAGCAGTGGACTTCATTCGGCCGAAATGAATAAGTGTTCGTCTTCATTTTTTGCTTTAAGAATTCGTTTTATGAAACTCTAATCTACACTAATATTATAAAAAGGAAATATTTGTATTTTTGTATGTGTGTAACGAATAAACTCAAAAGCTACGGATCCGATTTCAAAAATTCTTTCACCATTAGGATGCTACAATATCTTTGAGTAATATAGGCTTTATTTATTACTAGAAAAAATTAGGGATCACTACTAAAACTTCAATAATGTAACGCAAGGTGTAAAAAAAATTGCCATAAAATATCTTTCTTCGCATGCGCTGCGAAAACTAGTAATGATAGAACAAAAAAATGTTCTACAATATTAACGAACAGATCAATATCTACAAAAAACTATGCGATTCCATGTGTCCAATTATTGTAGTTATATAACTATTCTTACCACCTACGTTTTTACATTTTAAAAGTTGACAGAAATGCCGGCTTAAATCAGACCGTGTTTACGTTTACTCTACGTTTATCACAAAAAGTTTAAATAAATTTATTTGAACAGCTGTACACTGACCTTTTTACACTTATGATCATCATCATATCAGCTAAGAGACGTCCACTGCTGAACAAAGCCCTTTCTATAGATTTCCACAACGAGCGGTTACATGTTGATCGCAACCAACGTCTCACAGTGACCTTTACCAGATCGTCTGTCCACCTCGTTGGAGGTTGTCCCACGCTGCGTTTATCGGTGTGCGGTCTCCACTCGAGGACTTTTTTACCCCAACAGCCATGAGTTCCGTGAGAAATGTGCCCCATTTTTGCTTCTTCAGTTTACTAATCCTTTCAGCTATGTCGGCAACTTTAGTAAGTCGACGGATCTCCTCGTTTCTGATTCGATGTCGTAGAGAAATACCAAGCATAGTTCTCTCCAATAAAAACCTTTACGGATATCGGTCGGCTACTTATTTAAAACAAACATTTAATATTAACTTACATTATAAACATATTTTCAACAAACATTATTTACTGTCGGGCTTACACCCCAACAATTATAACCTTATATTTAAATATTTAATTAACTGAACGATGTAGATATGACGGAATGAAGGTCCGATTCTCGCATTTAGACCCTTATGCTGAGTTTAACCAGTTTTTGAACATGTTTATTTTTGCACAGATTTTTGTATGTAATTTTACTTTTACACATGTTTTAATTTTTCAAACTCAAACTCAAATCTTTATTGCATTCATATGTTCATAAGTTAACAGAAAATTAGATGCGTATCAATATGAAACCCTGTTAGGGCGCAGCAATTTTACTATACAATAACAATAGTATTTTTGTTTGCTTAAAATATTAAAAGGAAGAGATTAATACGTACTTATTAAAGGTTATGGCGATTATTAAGCGGTTATTTATATTAATTATAAATTTTTGATACATCTTGTAGATTTTAATATTATATTATTAATAAAGCGGAATCTGATCATTCTTATTATATTATATAAATATTATTTACTAAGTCCGTATAGAATTTGTTTAATCACAAGATACAAATTTTGTCTTGTCTTCAAACAACTCTTGCAAAGTGTAATAGGATTTTTGCTTTAAGTATTTATTTAATTTTACTTTAACTTTTTTTATTTGTGCACAGTTTATTGCACAAGATTTTTGTATAATATCTAAAAAATTCTCATGTGATTCTATTTCAACTGAGAAGGAAAATAAATTTACCTGAACTTGAATCATTTGATCAATCTTCCCCTTCTCTTGCATTGACTTAAGCTTGGTGCACCATTCATCCCTTTGATCGTAAGCCAGAGTCGAAGACTCGAAGAGATCGTGTAGAAACTTCTTCCCTCTGCACAAGGCTGATAGCATTTTTTCCCAGGCTTGGTTGAAGAGGGCCCTGTAAAGATCCAATATCAAGGTCTCTATGGAATATTGAATGATTGATATGGGTGATAAAACTTAAACTCTGTGGTGGTTGGTCTCATATTGCACAGTGCAAGAGTCTGGTTAGGTGGGTACCATCAAAGGCGTCTCCACCCGAGGATGCAGTTCGAGACCAAGCGCGTCGTCGAGGCCATCCTGCCGCTCTTCGGAGCCTGGCTCAGAAGGAGCGAGCGCGTCCTACCGTCTGCTGCAGGTTTTCACCGGGCACAGTTGTTTCGGTGCGAACTTGCACAGGATAGGACGCGAGGTCACGGCACAGTGCCACCACTATGATAGCGACCAGAATACCGGACAGCAAACGCTCGAGGCGCACCCTGCATGGGTGGCCGAGCGGCGGATCGGGCAAGATCTCTCTCTGCCAGCAGTAGTGTCGGTTATGCTGGCAGAGCATGAAAATTGGAGTGCTGTGGTCTCTTTTTGTGAGAGCGTCATGCTCCAGAATCGCAACGCTTGGCAGGCGGATTGGTCATCGTAGTATGTTCTTATTAGCAGAAGGGAGGAAGCTGCGGCCCATCCTCTTGATATCAACTTAAGATAGTGGCCTCTTACGATACCCATGGGTGAAGATTTGTGGTCTTCTCTTTGCTGGAAACAAAAATCCGTCGGTAATCAGGTAGCTCGTCCCTTTTTCCTTATATAAAAGTGCCTCACCGATCTTGAAGCATATGATCTATTTCTTCACGTATCTTTTTATTTTCGCACTCGATTGTGTTGAACCTCAGTTTGGCAGTCTCCAGCTTATTCTCTGCTGACTCCAGACGGTATTCGCTTTGAAAACGACGTTCTTCGAGCTTTAACAATTAAATATTATGTGGTCTTTCTCAGAATTATAGAAAGAGTGAAGGAATTTTCATGTGAAATATACACTCAGGTTTTATGTACACTCAGCTGCATATAGTTGCGCAGACTTGCTTAACGTTGTAGCTATTTGAGCCCACGCTCCACAACTATTTGCCAGCAGACCTCGGCGAGCACTCACGCTTCCAGGTCCCTCTTGTTGTGTAGTAAGCTTACATTTGGTCCAAGCAGATACAGTGCGGTATCCGTGTATCAAAATTTCGAACACGATTACGTACATATTATTTTAGTAAGAGACCAGAAGTCAGAAGAAGAAAATTAACCATGCAAGCCCTATCATATCCTCAACATATGTCATCTTAAACTAACTCTTATTAATTAATTTGTGCATAAGTAATAAATAATTTCCGACAAAATACTCACACACAGCATGAACAGTATAGTAAAATCACGTAAGCCCATTACCAGGTCTGGTTCTAAGACATTCCAACAGGTATTAACATACTCTAGATAGAATCATCCTTCTATACAATTTGGTGGCATTTTAACGCCATAAGATGACGCATCTCGTACTGTAGAAGATGCCCATTTAGTATAATTAATGTATTGCTATTTAAATAATTTATTGTTTTGGACCAGAATCAATGAAGATACAAATTTTGCACAGGCAAACAGTTTTATAAATCTAGTAAGTGGAAGGATTACTATCCTTCTAGATAGGTTACTGGATAGCCTGTGTTTAGGAGAAATAGTTCCGATCCCCTTGTAGTCATGGTAAACAACAAATTATAAAAAAATCCTATTAAGTATTGTAGTATAAGTAGTATTAGTACAATAGGGTACTGGAGGTTCACTGTGCATTATACCAAATCTCCTTTACCAGTGATCTTTCATACCTTCATAACGTTCTTTTTATATTTAGGTAATATTTCCAAAGTAAATTTACCTACTATAAAGACTTTTTAAGCGGAAATAGCCCAATGGTTTTACCATCCTTTGGTGGCTTTCCATCTTGTGGTGTTCGGATAATACTACTCCATCTCCTTCCGTGGATGTCGCAAAAGGGGACTAACAGACTTTACACCAGAGATGCGTAGCAGCACGGCTTTTGTGGAAGAGTAGCCATTCTGCGCTCACTAACCCGCCTGCTAAGCATGATGAGTAGAGTAGAGATGACACACGACATTTAACTGGTGGTTTATGGTGGCTTTTGTGCAGCAGTGGACTTCTTTTGGCTGATATAAAGAGCCCAGTAGCTAGGGCTTCGGTATTGGTCGGTGTGTCGACCGAGAGGTCAATATGAGTTCGAATCCCACCCATTGCACTTTTGATAGCGGATTCGCGGCTCTGGAGCGTTCGTTCTCGAGATCCTTCTCTGCCGAAGATGACCAGTCAGGTGGTTCTATCCGGTTAGTTCGGTATTCCCCTCCGCCCTTCCCACGAAATAATACTACATAATTATACATAATAGGGATCCAAAGAAAAACTCCAGCACACTTTCCCACATCAATAAAAGGTGTGTTATGTGAGGCTAGTCTAAATATCACCTGTCCTTGCGTGGTGTTTGCCAGTTTCTTTAAGTCTAAGGTTTCTTTACTGTTCTTTTGTATCAAGTCATTTATCTGCTTCAGTATAATCACGTCGCCTGAAAACAACCACGGTTAAGAATATTATAAGTTTATTCAAAATTTGCTCGTAGAACTGATGGCCGTTGGGGCACAAAGGTTCTCGAATGGAGACCGCGCACCGGAAAACGCAGCGTGGGACGACCTCCAACGAGGTGGACAGACGATCTGGTGAAGGTCGCTGGGAGTCGTTGGATGAGAGCGGCATGTGACCGCTCGTTATGGAAATCTAAGGGGGAGGCCTTTGTTCAGCAGTGGACGTCCTGTGGCTGATATGATGATGATGATGATGATGATTCAAAACATTTATTTTAAGGAAAGTGCATCTTGGAAGTATTAGGTCTAGGTTACGGGGGTGACCGCTTTATAGTCATCCCCTCCGAAATGTACCTAAAGGCCATCAATGGGGGGCTCTAGTGTGATCTTACGAGGACCTGGAGCCCCCCTTCGATGCCGAAGCTGACCGCTCCAGTTTCTTTAGCCGGTAGGAGATACCCCTTCGCCTTTCACCGGGGTGAAGGAAGTTCCATGTAGAATTTCCACTGGATACCAGTTATTTTATCTACCGTACAATTTTTGATTAGTATTGTACGGTAGATAAAACAACTTTTTAAATCTGAAACGACGCTTGTCACCTTTGTCATCCTGCGACCACGAACCCTGCAAAGTGTTCGAAACGTCAGGAAAAACAAAAATCACTAATACACGCGATTTAATCCGTTTAAAATTGAAATATATTTAAAATCAATTGTCACAAGTAAAATAAATATTATGCACTTTAAATTATCTTTGACGGCCAACTTCATACTGTTCGATTTTTGGAGACGGTTTGCGCGCGCAGCTCACCATTCTAGTTTCAGCAAACATCTTTGACGACTTCTTACTATAGAATTTTTGGAACGTTATTCTCGCGCAGCTCCTTATTTCACACCACTCTCGACAAACGCGTCAAAAGAAGTATTTGTACAAAATTAAAGAGTAAAATCAAGTAAACATTAGAAAATAAAATAAAAATTGTAGAAATAAGACTTTACTTACGTGGTTTTTATTTAGTTTTTAGTTCCAGTTACTCAGTTTTATTTCCTAAATTTAAGTATTTATTATTTTAAGAGAACTTGTCTTTAATTATTACAACTCCTAAATGTATTTACTAATATTTTGAGAAACGTACGTTTTCTTAATAATTGTACACCAATGTTATTGGTAGAACATATTAAAGGATCTTATATAAAATTATTTAAATAAATACTTGAATTTTATTCAATACTTAATTGATTCATATATTATATTTAATTCCTTTTCACGTTCTTACCTTCACACTGCATCTCGGCCTTAACTCTGAGTAGCAATGCGTTCTTTAGTTCCAGTTTCATTTTCTTATCCTTTTTCTTATGAGCACCGGATCTTGCGATCTGTCAAGAAAATAATGCCATCAGTCTTCTTTATGAACTAATTTGAAGTCCACTGTTGTACATGATGAGCTGTTAAATACTATCATCATCATAGTCATCATCATTTCAGCCGAAAAACGACCACTGCTGGACAGAAGCCTCCTCAAAGATTGCTAAACGACCGGTATGGATGATGATGTTATAATTGTACTCGAAGGACACTGCTGCTCATCTTCCGGTTAGTCCCATAGTCACCTTTTACGACACCCAAGGGGTGAGATGGGGTGGTGGTATTCTTAGCCGGCACCACACGGTAAAATATACTGTTAAATATGCTACATACATACGTATGTCACCCCTTAAACGTCCACTGTTGAACATGGGCCTTCCAATGATCACTACAATGAGTGGTCATAGGGTCATAATGACCATGCTTGGCAGGCAGATTGGTGGTCCTTTTCTATTGATGCCCAGAGAAAATTCTTCATGAAATTCCTTCACCCCGGGGAAGGGCGAAGGGGTATGCCGGACTCCTACTGGCTAAAACCACTGAAGCGGTCACCTTCGGCACCTAAGGGAGGCTCCAGGTCCTCGTATGATCATACTAGAGCCGCCCACTGGTGCCACGCCTATAGGCACATCTCTTAGAGGGTGACTGTAAAGCGGTCACCCCCCGGGGGGATTGTTAAGGATTCCTCAAAGCCTCCCACGGTAGCGCGTGACCACATGCGTGCTACCGTATTTTCTTCTGTCTGTCTTAAAGTCTGACTATTCATCAGTGCCTGGAAATGGTTTTACATGAATAAAAATATTTTTATCTTTATCTTATCTTCAACCTCATCGATCTAGCGATCAGCGTGATCATCATCTAATGATATAGCCTCGTTAACCCCATTGTTCATAGCATGAAGGCCACCAAGACCATGTGAGGACGTTAACGTACAATAACGACTTTAGTTACAAAAGTTAGCATTCGTGTGTCACCATCAGAGCATATTTTATTCTGATTCTAATTTGCTTTATGTCTACATTTATCAACAATTATTAGGGTAACTTTGCACTAGGGTGAAAAGCGTAAACCTTTTCACCACACCACAATAATGATCTTATTAAGAGGTTTGTCATTGAATATTCTTAAAATTACATGTTGATATTGCCATGAAGACTATACTGAGGGTATACATAGGTATTCTACAAAGGAGTATGCCCATCAAAAAAATCAAAATACAAAAAAATGCCTTTGATAAATAAAAATGAATTATACACCAAATTGTACTTCGAATCAAAGAAAATCCATTAATATTTGAGAGGTCAGTAAATGAGAATGCAGGCGCTCTTCAAATAATCACTTGTATCTTATTACACATCAACACAGGCAAGACTGGTCAGGCGCCAAAGCCAGAATGTGTATGTTGGCGTCACATCACAATTAGCTGAACGACTATTGGTTAAAACAGCAACAGTGACGCGCAAACATACCTGTTAAAGTACGTATTTATTATAATAAGTTGATAACAATGTTTTTATAATTGTCTTAATAAATTAAATATTAGAAATAAAATAAATAAAAGCTAACAAATATTTCAGTAATTATACAAAAACTAGAGAGAAGTCACTTTAGTTGAACCTTTTTGACAAAAATGTGTTAATGTCAAGGTTAGGGCATCGAAATATATCAGTACTGACGAAGTTAAGGAATAATACGCAATAATTAAACAACATATGGGCGGGGCACATTGCTCGTAGAACTGATGGCCGTTGGGGCAAAAAGGTTCTCGAATGGAGACCAAAAAAAGAAAAAGAAGAAAGAACTCATTAAATTAAATCAAGTGAACGAATGATTAAACAAAATGTAATACAGTAATGCCAAATTGTAAGTGAGTAAGGCAAAGGACATGTGATTCATACAGCTTATGATCGCATAAGGTGACTAAGGGAATATTAATATCAAGAGGATGGACAACAGTATCCTTGCATGTGCCAATAACAACGTACTGCGATCACTAATCCACCAGTCAAGCGAAGTGATCATGGTAATATCCACCCATTACCACTCACTGTAGTGATCATTGGGAGGCTCATGTTCAATGGTCGATATTTACGCGCTGGTATGTGTGTGTGTGTCTGTGTGTGAATCGCAAATACTGGATAAAGATAACATAAACAGATTTTTTATTTAAACCAGACTGAGATTAGGTTTAGGTTGAGGTCTGCGGATGACAGGATAGTCGCCTCTAATACCGAGTTACTCGCGGAAATCGAACAGTACTACGGGCAGCTGTACGCGTCACATGCTGTGGCACCCGTAGCTAGGAGCACCGACGATCCTAGCGCTAGTGCGCGGTTACACCAAGGACATCCCGGACGTCAACTTAAGTGAAATTAGGGTGGCTCTGAAACTGCTTAAAACTTTGCTCCCGCAGATGATGGAATTACAATCGAATCATTAAGTGCTGGGGAGACCCCATGCTGAGGGAGTTTGCACTTATTAAATTCCGCCATCCAATACGGTACAACACCGGAGGCATGGAACGGGAGTGTGGTGGTGCATTTTTTCAAGAAAAGAGGTAATGTCTCCTCAAGAATTACAGACCCATTTCACTCCTGAGTCACGTGTACAAGCTGTTTTCAAGAGTCATCACAAATCCTCTCGCTAGAAGATTTGTCGAAGCCCAACCAACTGGAACAGGTTGGATTTCAAAAAGGCTACAGCACCGTGGACCACATCCATACTGTTCGGCAGATTGTAGAAAAGTACGAGGAATACAATAAGCTGCTGTACATGGTGTTTGTGAACTACGAGAAAGCCTTCAACTCCACCGAAATATGGGCTGTTTTGGATTTTCTGCAGAGGTGCGGTATCGATTGGCGTTATATCGAAGTGTTGAGATGTCTATATAACGCTCCCACTATGACCGCCCATATCCAGAACCACAAGACGAAGCCTATCCAACTGCGTCGGGGAGTGAGACAGGGGGATGTTATATCCCTGAAACTGTTCACAAACACACTGGAAGATGTTTTTAAAACTCTGGACTAGAATGAACGGGGCATAAACATAAACGGTGAGTGCATCTCATACCTTCGATTCGCCGACGATATCGTACTTTTGGCGGAGTCAATGGATGAGCTGAGAGGGATGCTGAATAGTTTCAAGGTAGCCTCAACACGTGTTGGCCTTGGCATGAATTAGAAAAATACCAAGATCATGTTAAATATACAAGTTGTGCCCAGGTTGATTAGCATTGATGGTACGGTGGTCGAAGTTGTGGAAACGCTCTGGTTGGGTTTACACTTAACTTTGACAGTGAACCCGTTAAAAAGATACGTTTAGTCTGGACAGCATTCGGAAAGCTGCGTCAAAGGTTGACTGGTAGAGAATGCCTCATGGCATTAAGTCCGCCTTATGGTATACTCAATGTATATAAAAGTTTAAATAAATAAATCATCTCGTCGTCTTGCATTCCGCAATGTCTGAAAACGAAAATTTTCAACCAGTGCATCCTACCTGTTATAACCTGCGAAACGCCGAAACATGGACACTAACAGTTTGACTAGTCCACAAGTTTAAAGTTACTGAACGGGCAATGAAACGTGCTATGCTCGGAGTCTGTCTAAAGAATAGAAATGAAGATATACGGAAGAGAACCAAAATGATCGACCGAGCAGACCGAATTAGCAAGCTGAAGTGGCAGTTGGCTGGTCACTGTCGAAGGACCGATGGCCTTTGGAGCAGACGAGTCCTAGAGTGGAAACTGCGTATGGCCAAACTTAGTATGGGACGCCTACCAGTCAGATGGACGGTCGACCTGAAGAAGGTTGCTGGGTCCGTCTTCATGTGGTGAGCTGATGACTAGGCGTTGTGGCACACGCTAGGAGAGGCTTATGTCCAGTGGACCGATATAGGCTGATGATGAAACCATTTACAGGCATTTATAGTCAAGGCTTTAGCTGCCGCGTTCCAAGATATACATATCCTATGTAGAAAAATCCATGGTTACTATGTTTAAATATGGTTGGTAGAATGTCACGTACTGTTGTGAAAATTATATATTATAATAAAACACTTTTAAACGGATTCTATCGCGTATATTTTGATTTTTGATTTTCCTGACGTTTCGAATACTTTGCTGCATTCGTGGTCGCAGGATGACCAAGGTGACAGGCGACGTTACAGATTTTAAAAAGTTATTTTATTTTATCTACCGTACAATTTTAATCAAAAAATTAGTTTCGATGCACGCAGTAATCACTCACAGTATATATTAATAATAAAAAATCGCTTAGACAAGATTACACTTTAGTGTTATAAGACCTTTATATTTCGCATAATATCTGCAGACGCGTACAAATTGTTCGCTAGATAAGGCAACTGACTAAAATGTTTGATTAATGACAGACAGATATTCAAATTGCTTGCTAACTAGTAACCTTGTGTTACAGAACTGCTGCTGCTGTACATCACAAGCTATTACAGCTATAACGCTTGGGTTCACCCGATATTAGTGGTGGAATAAGCTTAAGGAAATAAGTAATTGTTAATATGACCATGAGGTTATAAATTAGATTGAAAAATATTTAGATTAAAAAACGTATAATACGCACTTTTAATGAAATATGAACTAAAAATAAATATAATATTTAGTCATTTCATTATGTATCTGTGTGCACCATCAACTGCCGCATATATCATCCAGTTAAGTATTTCTCCACCCTAAGGTTGCCTGGAAGAAATCGCTGAGCGCGATAAGGCCGCCCATTGTACTCTAAAATATACTTATCAGCAGTACTGTTTTTATATCTTTTACCGATTCGTGTACAATAAAGAGTATATAATAAATAAATAAATAAATATAAAGCACAACATATTTTTTTAATCTATACAAATAAATAAAATTGAAGTGTCCGTTTGTAATGTCAAAATAACAGCTTTTTACTAATTGCATATGAAAGTATATACGGTACCTATAACAAAAAAACAATTTTTAATGTTTTTGTCTGTCTGTCTGTCTGTCTGTTTGTTCCGGGTAATCTCCTAAACGGCTGGACCGATTTTGACGGGACTTTCACTGGCAGGTAGCTGATGTTATAAGGAATAATTCAGGCTAGTTTTATTTTAGAAAAATAATTAGGGATCCGCGCAAAAAAAACCCTTGAAATCCAATATATATATTCTATGTCAATTGTCTATGTGTAAATACTCTAAATATCTTTTAAATTAAACGCGGGTGAAACCGCGGGTCCCAGCTAGTGTAAAATAAAAGCATGTGCTGTTCGGTCAAAGGTAGATTAAAAATGAGAATATAAATAGAGAGCACTCACGGTTTTCAGCGTTATAGGGTATGTCCCACACAAAGGTGTAAAACGGCACTCGCTCAGAGACATTTCTATGGTATCGGGAGTCACCTATACAATAAAACCAACAAATATTGCCCCATATATTCCATTAGTACTCATGAATGTAAAAAGAATGTCTGCAGGTGGTTACAAGCGCAGAGTTACGATGAAACTGAAAACCTTCTAATTCTAAACCTATAATTTCATTAAATTGATTTAATACACTAACTACAACCACTCACGTCCTTCACTCACAACCACAACCACATACACACTTACCGTCACAACTCTTCGTGCACACTCACACTCTCTTATACGCGCACACCTTTACACAGAAACATAAAAAGGCTTCTTCCCTTCTGACTAACCGTTCTTATAACAGACTTCTGAGGCATCCAATGTAAATTGTGAGTCTGTAATAATGTGAGAATGCTGGTACCCATAGCACAAGTTAAATCTTTCTTTAGGTACCAGAGTTCATATAAATACTACGTAATGACGTGTAGTTGTATCAAAATACGTTCTATTTCTTTGTACATAATGTTGTTAGTAAAAAAAAAAATGTTTTATTTTATGTGCCTAAAAAAATATTTTGGTGTTTTTCGTCTGTAAAATTCAGTCGGACGATTAAAAGTGGGTGAAAATTGATTTGCATGATTCTATTATATTCATACATAGTAACATACAGACACGTCAAGCAAATGTAGTAACATGTTTGTGAAGTCATTTATGAATCGAATCATTTTGGATCATTGTTATTAATATTTACGGTATGTATAATTGCGCTATTCGGCCGATAGTGTAAGGTTAAGAGAAGGGTAATTGGTGATATTATAGATCATGTTTATTTACGACCTACCTCATTCCGTGGGTTTCGTAACAGGCGACTATGAGATTGGCGGGAGGATGGGCAGCATCCTTCGAGTACATTGACAACTCAACTGCGATCGCCAACCCGCCTGCCAAGCGTGGCGGTTATAGCAAAACCCCCCAATGAGCACACAACACACCCAAATCAGTCGTTGTGGCCTTTGGGGGAGGCCTGTGTCTAGCAGTACACTTTATTCAGCTGTAATGATGAAATGATGAATTACCTCCCCGTACACCTCGTGTTTCATTATTACTGGCCCCCGTTTCTGCCATCCCTCGTTCCCTGTCGCGGGGAAACTGACAAACGTAAGTGCGTCAATATCCCGAATTGCTTCCTCAGCTGCTGCAGGTCTACCTCCTGTCGAAAATCAGCGGCAACCAAAGACAAAACCCGAGGGTGTACGGACTCCGGAACCTGCTCGAAGCATCTTGCCTCCAGCAACACGCCAACGGCAGGCTGGTCAAGACTGCTTTATCAAAGTGTGGAAGAAGTTCTCTCAGTGGACCCACCATGCTGCTGCGTCCCGGTATACTCTCGATGCAGCTTTATGTGTCAGACTGTTTAAATATCATGTTTCTTTTTAAAAAAAAACTAGACATATAACTTCACTATCATTCATATCTCGCTAATTAATATTGGTTCAGTCTGGTCCTTATAAAATCAATTTGGCATTTAAATATCTGCAATGTTAATTTGTGCGACTAAAGCCCATAGATAAAAATATAATATTTGAAGCTAATATATAAAAATCTATTTAAAAATTATGTTATCAATTTTTCACACTTATAAATGGCGACGTGTTGCATTCCATAGTGAGATCCCATAGTCTTCCACGAAACTTCTAGTATACAAGCCTGCCAGAAGGTCTTTTTCATGAACATAAAAATAATAATTTTACACGTTGGTTATAAAAAAAAAACAGTAAGCATCAATCATAATTGGTAGATTTTTAACACTGATCTCTGTAAACACGGTCCCCGTAAGATCACACTCGAGCCTCCCATGATGCCACGCCTTCAGGCACATCTCGGAGGGGATGACTGTAAAGTGGTCACCCCCTCTAGCATAGGGGTGGTGACTATAAAACGGTCGCCCTCCCAAGCAGTTCTCCCCGCTTCACCGACGTTTTGGAGGCCTAACGCTGCGGCAACTTCCCGTTCAAGTTAGTACCCGTCTCTTGCTCGCCCGTGCCGAGCCTGTAGTTTTAAACGTCCCCTAATACATTTATATAATACCTATCCAGCTGTCCCCTAAACAATAGCTTGTTATCCCCAACAACGCTCTAAGCCGAGGTCCGTGTCCCGTAGGGGGCGCCCTTAGCGCAAGTTGCTGGGTTTTTAATATTAATTTTAAGCCTGGCTGGAGACCTCTTTTGGCTTCGCTAGAAACGACCAATTACCGTACTACGTGCGCGCCACCGTCTTCCAGACTGAGATGGTACACATCAAGCTATTAAAATCCAGTTTACCCTGGTCGCTCATCATACCGAAAGCCTATACAATGCGAGATCAGCTTATACTGGTTTTTTACTCTTGCAATAACAAACTTACCGCCAGTTATAAATAGTCCGGGGAATCGCCCTTTTACAACTAGATTAACGTGTATACTATATTGTATGATCTGCAGGTAGTTGTTCCGGGTCTGGGTGTATTGTGTGTGGAATTCATGTCTGTAAACGCACCCACGACACAGGAGAAATACTAGTGTGGGGCAATGTTTTTGAAAAGGAAAAGTATAATACATGAATTCCACACACAATACACCCAGACCCGGAACAACTACCTGCACATCGTACAAATATTTGTTCCGTGCGGGAATCGAACCCACGACCCGGAGCGCAGCAGTCGACTGTATCAACCACTGCACCAACCATGCCGCCAAACTTTATATCGCTTTATTTTTAAGAGACGAACATTTGAATCCCCGTAAAGCTAAAAACTACACGGTATATTTTTGTATGGCACACGAAGTCATAGTTTGATGATGATGGTACCTTGAGGTCTTTACAAAGGTTGATGTACTCCCTCTTGAGGGTCCGCATGAGCTCGTCTTGTCTTCTGAACTGCGGGTGGACGCCCATCGTGCGCTGCTGCCGGTCAACTTGGATCATGCGGAACTGGAAATCGTTAAAGAAGACCTTCTGGTCAGAATGTGCCATGTATTGGAAGTTTCATCGAAGACGTCGCCCTCTATACGTGTGAAATCATCATCATTGTATTAGTTTTTATAATTTTGTTTCTGTGACCTATTAAAAAAATCCGGACAAGTGCGAGTGGACAGTAGAGTTGAGTACTCCAGTGAGCCTAAGCGAGTAGCTCTCCTAACCGAGCTCCACTCGATAGATCGGCTCATTTTCTATATTATATCTATCTATCCATTACAGTCCAACCAACCCCCCCGGTTGGTTGGACTGGTTATGGAGACATTGAAGGTCACTCTCAATTTTTTAGATATTTCGCGAAATAATTATGTAAATGTTATGCAGAAGTTTCTTCCAAATAAATATTGTCATACTCCACGTCCCGCGTCCCGTACAATACAACAAAGTTGAAAGCGTAAATTAAATTGCTCGCTACTAAAAAAGGTGTTTCCAGCTTTACTTAGACAATAAAAGTCGTTTCCCAGCTATTATTTTTGCTTAAACGTTACTTAGATATACAGAATGCGTACATTTCGGCTCGGTGATATGTCTCTTTGCTGGGTGTAATAAAATTAGCAACGAGTATAATTAAAATAATAATGTTTTAACCTGTCTCTGCAGCCGCAGATGTTCATCCTCCATCTTTTTCAGTACTTCTATATCAGTGGCCTGAATATCAGGCGTTACCGTCGCGTCCATTTAATTAAACAATAATATTTCTCTATTCTTCGTAAATTGTGTAAAAATTAAATTAGAGTATGAAATGTGGTCATGTTCGCAGCCTACTGGATGTTATTACGTTTTGTAATTAAATTTGTGTATTTTTTTTGGTGTTGTTGTAATAACGACATTAAATATGGCCGCTTTTATAGAGCGGTATCTGTGGTCCGGCTGGATTTTTTTATTTAACCTTTTATGCATATACATTTTATGTGATTCTATATACTCGCAAAGCAATAATTAAAATGTATGTAATTCAGTAATTAAAAATTATATAACAGACAGAGACGTGTCGCTGGGGATTTTGTAGCGCCGCTTCTTATTGCCAGTTTTAACCGTAGGAAGCGGAGAAGAGTGGGCGATTTTGGGGGCAGTCTAAAAAAATATTTTTTGTCCATTTTCAATAAACGTTACTTCATGCAGCACTCATAAAATATTTAACGCAGCAATGAAATAGGAGAGTAAAGTATAGTTGTAGTTTTTTAATCATCTTCCCTTTAAATAATAAATACTAGTTTTTTTGTAAACGGTGGGACAGTCCATGATGAAAGCTTTGTATTTATGTGAGTGATTTTTTAACCTCTCGCAACACGTTCATTGTCTGCTTAACCAGACAAATTAGCAAGGCAAAGAGGTCCTCCAGGCTATCATGTAAAACATAAAAACTAAACACAACACTACATAGTGGCACTTGGGTCTCAGCTTAAAGTGATTGTAAGGGAAGAGCTGGATCTAGTCTAGATTATTTGTGAACGTTTTTTAACTACTGACTCGTTACTGGCTGGCTAGCGTCTCATGCGTGGAGGGCCAGGCATGGGTTGTCGCGATGGACCTGTATGTGGGTCTACACGCACGCACTACTTAAACACACACACAAAACAAAACACAGTTTGTACAGGATTTCGACTTATCAAATGAACCCACTGTGCCTGAACCTCCTTCATATTACGCAGGCAAAGCTAAGTCCCGTTACAAGGACTGTAATTACTGTTATTCATCCTCTTACATCTAAGAGTATCCAGTATCACGACTCGTCGATAGGCGTTTATATAGGACAACAAGTACTGAAGCTCTGCCTGTGCTAGCAGGTTTTTTTGCCAGTCGATCTTGAGATACAGCGACGTGCTGCAATGTACTACTCAACGCGAGAAAACATGGACGCGGAATTTCTACTACAACACGATCGTGTTAGGATCTGCAGATTGATAAAACCACAGACTGGTATTTGGGAAGAACTCTTGGCCGAATGGCAATGCAGGTGGGACACATCTAGTAAGGGCCGTCACCTATACTAGTTCTATCCACCCGTTCGTGAGCGGCTGGCAAGTGCATGGTTGGAAGTCGATCATTGCGTGGCTCAATTTCTCACCGGTCAAGGTATCTTTAAGAGTAAATTATTTAGCTTCAAACTTGTTGCCTCACTGATCTGCAAATGTTCAACACCGGACTGTGAATATGAACAGTCTGCACATCATATCCTGTGGGAGTGTATTCTTTGGCAAGATGAACGCAATATTATGTTTGACAGCTTGCAAGTTACATCCGGAGTTGTTTACTATACAGACCTTGTTGCAACTAGGACGAATTTCCGTGCGTTCAGGCGTTTTTGTCATACCTACTATCGGAATTAGTCACAATAGCTCACGACATAGGACCCGTAATTAAATATTTATAAACATTTTTGTATCCGTGGTGCTTGACAACTGGGCTTATCCTAGTTGTACATTCCTAATTATCGTGCCTATGGCCTATAATATGTTCTCTGCCTCCTGCTTGCTGCGGAGGGAACGTATATTCTTTCCTACTCCTCCTTTTTCTTTACTGTTTAATTTCGTTGCGGGTTCCAAGACAGTTCTTCATTTCTCTGGGACACACTGAGCTTCATTGACCGGTGTTCTTTTCGGTGGTCGCCATTGTAGGTCCTGGCTTACAGGAGTTGCAATGGTTGGGAATATGTGGCGGGCTTGTCCCATTAAAAGGCGTTTTGTTGTTTACCATTTAAATAAATAATTACACTTGGAGGAAAATCCATCAATGAAGCTCGATATATCTAAGGAAATTTAATAATTGTCTTGAAACCCACAACGAAATTATTAAGAAAAGAAAACCTTTTCCTTTGGCTGATCTGATGATGATGATGACAAACGGTATTAAGGCGATGCTAAATAGCACACATTGTGACAATCGTTCATTATAGCGGCCCATCAGGAGAACTATGTTCTGCAATGGATTTTTAGAACAATTATATGTATAAAGATTAGCCCATATCTTTACATATATAATTCTTCTGTACGTGTGTATGTCATTGAACTCCTCCTAAACGGCTGGACCAATTTTGATGAAATGTTGTGTGTTTGTTTGAGTGGGTCCCTGGATGGTTTAGATTCACAATTGAACCCAGTGAGTGGCGCCTGTGCGAAGCTGGGGTTGGCAGTTAGTATGTAATAACAATCTGTAATACTTATGTCCAGGTTGGGAATCGAACCCAAGAGCTTAATTCCACAGTAGTTGTACAGACGGTAAGATGACACAGCCTGCATCCATTCACACGCCAAACCGTTTTCATTCAACCCGCCTGCTGGTAGCAGTCACACCGACGTGTAGCGATAATCTTTTAAAACGTAAGATTTATTCGAGCAACATTGGTCCTTTATAGTCGTAGTTCATAGATGAGGTTTAATGACGAAAAATAAATGGTGGATGCATCTTATCATCATCATCATCATGTTTGCCAAAGGACTGAAGAAAGGCCAATAGAATGCCACAATAATTATTTCGTTGAGTTTGAGCGGAATTTGCCAGTACTCACAACGCCTGACAGGCAGGTTGGTGAGCGCAGTATGGCTGTAGTTCCATTAAAGGGATGCTGTTACCCATCCCTCTGGTTTAGAGTCCCTTAGTCACGTTTTACGATATTTATGGGAGGGATGGAATGGTGCTATTTCTTAAAAAAAGTTGCACTATATATGTTGCACCACTAGGAATCCTGTGTCGTGGGTGCGTTTACAGACACAAATTCCACACACAGTACACTCAGATCCGGAACAACTACCTGCAGCTCATATAAACATTTGCTCCATGCGGGAATCGAACCCAAGACCCGGAGCGCAGCAGTCGACTATATCAGTCACTGCACCAACCGTATATTCCTAATCCGGACACCACAGGGAAAAGGGTCTTATAGTGAATAATGCAATGCAATGCATCTTTTCTGTGTGGTGCCAGCTACGAATAGCACCAACCCATCTCACCCCATGGGTGTCGTAAAAGGTGACTAAGGGATTAGCCGGAGGATGGGCAGCAGCGTCCTTCGAATACATTAAAAACTCGCCAACGCGCCTGCCAAGCGTGGCGATTATGACAAACCCCCCCCCCCCAACGAGCACACAACACACCGATGTCGGTCGTTGTGGTGATCTTTGAGGGAGGCCTGTGTCCAGCAGTGGACTTTATAACGGCCGAAATGACGAATGCATTTTTTTATGCACCATTGTTTATTTATTCATTTAGAATATACAATACTTACACCAAAACTGCGCACGTCACCTCGACACATTAGCTATTTAGCCTCCTATGCCCAGTAATGTCACTCGCTACAGTGCCCTTCAAACCGGAAAAAAGTAATGTAAAAAATTACACTACATATTGGCGGTGAATGTCTGGCACGGCGGTCTAACCGGACTCTTGCAATAAAAGACCTATCACCAATATCGGATAACAGTAAAGTTAAGGCCGATATAGGCGAGGGTGGAATATGGTTGAGCATTATAACGAGAGTCTTTAATTTGACGACCAGAACGGCATAGTAGCGGAGCGTACGTCTTCTGTGCAAGTCGTGGGACCGATGTCTGTGTAGTGTACCGGATATCGGGATAAAAACAGTATATTAAAGATATTTATCCCTTTTTTATCCAGCATCTCGCATGCCCGAGACGAATACTAGTTAAAACCACAGGAACTGTGATAGGCACCAGAAACTCGCCAGCAATCATAATGTCAATCTCAGAGTAGACTGTAAAGCGTTTGCCCCCAGGTACATCTCGGGGGCATTGTATGGCACCGGTGGGTTACAGCTGAAAATCAGCGTTAGGTGATCAGTACCACTGCCACCTAACATTATGCTGAGCTGTTGGCCCTGTGGCACTGTGCACGATATGTGTTGCCTTTCATTTAGTTTTATGATTTTAATATTTAATTTTGTATACTGTCTGTGCCAATAAAATACTTTTTCTTTCTTTATTTCTAGTCAAGATAAATCTTGGCGCGAAATATCTTCTTTAAAACAGTAAAAAGTTTTAGTATGATCACATAAAAGCTACCTTTACCTTTTATGGCATGCGTGGAAAAATGGTTTGGTGTAGCCTTAAAGAAAGATCTCCATAAAATAATAACACGAGGATGTAGAGTCGTATTTTTATATTAGCCATTTTCATGAACCGCATATTTGTAAAAGATGCATAAAAGAAGCGGAACACTTTTCATAATTTCGGGCTTATTAAAGTCCACTGATGGACACAGGCCTCCCCCATAGATCACCACAACAACCTATATGTTGTGGGCTCATTGGGGGGTTTTGCCATAATCGCCACGTTTGGCGGACGGTTTGGCGATCGCAGTTGAGTGGATAATGTACTCGAAGGACGCTGCTGCCCATCCTTCCGCTAATCCCTTAGTCGACTTTTACGACACCCACGGGAGTAGATAGGGTGGTGGTATTCTGAGCCGGCCCCACTTTTAAGAGTGTAATAAAATATATATTTTTGATCTTGTCTTACAAACTTACAAAAAAAAAAGACAATAGCGCACGGTCTGGCATTCGGCTGGCTAGACTAGACTAGAATATGCGGCAGGCCTACGGAGCGTGTCATTCGGAAATCTATCATGATGCCCTACACCTATTACACGTTCCTAATAAAATCGCAGGTCATTATTGCATGCTTTCAATAACAAGATGAAGGATTGCAAATTCCGTGCGTGCGAAGCCGCGTGGAAAAGCTAGTATTTTTTTTTAACGTCGTACTATTCTAGGATTTCGCCTGTCTCGTGGGTACAGTTTACAGACATACATCATAGAGGAACTAACACTTCTCAGCCTCGGAACAACTATCTGTAGGTTATAAAAATATTAGGTCCGTGAATGGATCCAACCTGGCGTATCCAGCGCAGAAAGTCCACTGCATAGCCACTGTGCCAAATGTGCCATCAAATATAATTTGTTATAAAAGGATTTTAGCTATTGACACGTGCACGAGTCCTTAACGGCTAACCTCATTTTTTTATTGGTGCGTATTGGTGCCCAGTGGAAATTCTTCATGAACTTCCTTCGACCCCGGGGAAGGGCGAAGGGGTATGCCGGACTCCTACCGGCTAAAACCACTGAAGCGGTCATCTTCGGCACCCAATGGAGGCTCCAGGTCCTCGTATGAACACACTAGAGCCTCCCACTGGTGCCACGCCTATAGGCGCATCTCGGCACATTTCGCACATTGACGGCTAACCTAATGTTGCGAAAACTTCCATCGCAAGATACGCGCGCGCACACGTCTCGTAGAAAATTCTTTTTTACCTTAACGAGCCTAAAGAAGTATAATAACTGTAAAATTACTCTTCCTGAAAATGGAATCAACAGATTTCTTGATTACATTTCGATTCAGGATGGCACATTCGCATTTATATTTGTCTGTAGCAAGCGCCTGATTCTTTTTGTAAACTGCTGGCCCATCTCAATTTATAATACCGATATTATCATAACATTGCTTATTGTAATTGTCTACAGTAAAGCCTCACCTACATTTATAGATATTATTAAGCATCACAAAAAATACTACAATTTTATTTTTTAACCTTTGCCCCACACTAGGATTTCTCCTGTGTCGTGGGTGCGTTTACAGACACAAATTTCACACACAATACACCCTAAATATTTCTTAATGATTACAGAACGGTGTGACACGCGGCTCGCAGTCGGTCTCTTGGTAAAATCCGCTCTTTAATGTTGCCGTCGCGCCGCTGCCTTTGATTCAACCATTCTATGCGACTCAGATTTTCTTTTTCAGCTATCGGTTTTTTAAATGCTTTGCGAGATGGCTTTTGTAATTAGCCGGGCTTTTTGGTGATTTCAGTGATTAACAGGAGAAAATTTCCGTTTCTGATTCATTATTTATCATCATTTCGGCCGAGTAAAGTCCACTGCTGGACACAGGCCTCCCCCAAGATCAATACAACGACCGATATGCGTGTGTTGTGTGCTCATAGGGGGGTTTTGCTATAATCGCCACGCTTGGCAGACGGGTTGGCAATCGCAGTTGAGTTGTCAATGTACTCGAAGGACGCTGCTGCCCATCCTCCGGTTAGTCGCCTTTTACGACACCCAAGGGATGAGATGGGTTTATAGATTTATTTATTTATAGATTTATGTATATTTATAGATACTCAACATATTTTATGTTGAGTATCTTAACCAGAGCAATGAACGGGCTCATGACTACTTGCAGACTAGGTCTCCTGCTTTCATGACTTGGTTTGATTCAAGAGCTTACCCAGCTAGGGGCAGGAAACTGGCGAGGAGAGGAGGCTAGAAGAAAAAAGTGGTCTGTTATCTTGACAACAACCGCACTAATCCACGATGTTAAATTTTTTAATTGGGGTGTTTGCTATCATACCACGGTATGGTAGGCGGGTTGGCGATCGCGGTTGAGTTGTAAATATACTCGAAGGACGTTGGGGCCCAGTGCCTATCCTCCAGCTAATTCCAGTCGTTTTTTACCACACCTACGTGATCGATTGGGGTGGTGTTATTCTTAGCCGGCAGCACGCGGTCAATCTGGGATATCATATTCCCCAGTAATTGAGACAAAGCAGACAGGTGGACCACGATAGAATATCAGTGGCCCAATAGAATTCAAACAGCAATTGATCTATGTTCGTTCATTCATATCGGCCGAAAGGTGTCCACTGGAGGCATCATCAGTTACAGGTGAACGAAGAAAGAAGGAAATATAGTCTTAACACTGAAAACCAGCGCTGCGTGGTGGCTAACGTTGAAAGACAACATTATACTCAGTATTAGCCTTGTTGCCACAACTACGGCGTGCGCTGTCGATGGATCTTTAGTCTTTACCTAATAAATCGGTGTAGGTACCTATTATTATACTTAACTTAACTTATACTTATTATAGTATAATTATAATGTAAAATAAGACTTTTTGTACCCTTTTCGTTTAGTGCGAAACAAGCTAAGGGCCGATTTCACTGTTGCAACTAAACGCGGTCAATTCAAGCTAAACTCGGTTTATGCGCTAAACTAAGTTCGGAGCTCCAATTTGCATTTCACCAACATCAACTGAACGCAGTTCAATATCTGAACGCCCGATTTCCGCCGTTTGGCTCGTTTAAACTCGTTTAGAATGATGTGATTATTGTTCGAACTGGCGGAATCGCATGGCATGGAAATATTTTTTCGTCTTCATGCCCAATATTGACTAAGTATATTTTTGGAATCTTTATGTTTGTTTGTGTGTGTTGATACTAGCCCTTGGCATATGTGATGATGAGGATGAATTAAAATGAAAAACATTCCGTAGAAAAAAATTAAGCGATTATCTTTGCTTTTCGGATTATTATCTCAACGAATATGCTAGCATTTCAGCTTTGACTATATATAAATATTGGCTGACCATATATATGGGTTTCAGCCACTGACTTACAGGAACTGTACATGTTTCAAGCTAAGAAAGTAGCCTATGTCACTTTTACACCAAAAAACTATATCGCAGTAGGTCGCTTACTTGTTACTTACATACAATGGAAGATGCATCGCGATTTTATCTGAGATTGTGACCACATTTACATTCTATGACATTAAAACTTGGTTTTCGTGAACGCAATTAAAATGTATCTGGTGAAATCAGATTGACGTAAACCAAGGACAAACTCAGTTATGCAAAACTTAGTTTTATTAAACTCGGTTTTTAATGCGAACGGTGAAACGGCCCTAAGTGTATACATCGTTTAGGTACTTACATTTTAAAGACTTATGTTTTAGATTTTAAGGTTTTATGTTTAGTATATTTAATGCACGTTTATTATCTGTGGCAATAAATACAATTTTCTTTCTGCAAAATATTATTCAAGACAAAATAAACAAATGCAGTAATACTATTGATTTCTTCGGTGTGTCATCCGGCCTCAATCTTACATGATGAGAAACAAAAAGAAGAGACAAACTCAGTGAATGTTTGACGACCACCGAGTCTTTTCCGTCCGTGGATATTAATTTCAAAACCTAGATTCGTCGATCAATTCGAATCTGTCTCGTAAATTTTACATTGTTTTCTTTTCCCGACCAGAATTATAGGTTTTCCAATACTAGAAATCCGTTCGCTCTAGTTATGTGCCCAGTTTGATCGACTCGGGTACTCACTCGAATATTTAGAAGTACACTGGTACTGGGGAATGCGAAATATAGAATTCGGATACACACATCTGGAATACTTACGGTACCTGAATACTGAATCAAATACAAGATGCACTTTTTTGATAACCTAGTGTTATCGTCGAATTTTGTCGAAGAGGGGAACGATAGGCGTGGCTATCCCCACGCGATGCAGACGTCACCTGAACCGAAGAGGGCAGCGTGCACGCCACGAAGAACTCACTTCGTACCGGGCACGCGCAGCGTTAACTTGTTAGGCGAAACTCTTGTCAGTTTAATTAAAATTGATTACCTACATGCTTTGATTATTAATAGTTCTTAAATACTTGGTTAATATTAATTGTAATTGTTAATGCAAATAAATCTTGTCGTTTCGATTGTTTTTTTTAATAAAAAGTTAGGACGTCGCTAAAACTAGATATTCAACAGACGACTGCCTTGAGTAAATAAGGTACTTCATCATTTCGGCCGAATGAAGTCCACTGCTGGACACAGGCCTCCCCCAAAGATCACCACATCCACCGATATGGGTGTGTTGTGGGCACATTGGGGGGTTTTGCCATAATCGCCACGCTTGGCAGGCGGGTTGGCGATCGCAGTTGAGTTGTCAATATACTCGAAGGACGCTGCTGCCCATCCTCCGGCTAATCCCTTAGTCGACTTTTACGACACCCACGGGAGGAGATGTGGTGGTGGTATTCTGAGCCGGCACCACACGGCAAAAATAAGGTACTTATATTATTGTGAATGATGATTCCAGTCTAAAATCTTAAGTTTATTGGTTTATGAAGTACGTAGTATTGTAGTTGTATTTCATGTATTCTGGTTGAATTCGGTGTTTTTTTTTTTTTTGGATTTTCCGGAGTTTCGTGCTGGAATCGAACCCGCAGCAGTCGACTGTATTAACCACTGCACCAACCGTGTCGTCAAAAGTAATCGTGTACTGGGTTTTGAACTTGAGTACTTGATAGCCTATTGGTCGCATGACCACTATTTTTGTCCAAAATAAATGCTTAGTAATTAGATCGTAACTAAATCCTACAAACTACTGTGACGACTACTAAACTCTTTAGTCAAAATAAATAGGTCAAGTCTACATATTTATTATCGGATTATGAAATTTCTGATCGACGTCCATAGTTCTCTACAGTTGAGACCCATGTTTTTACTTTTACTCTGTTTCTAATTTTTAGGTAATCTTCATAAACTATACTTACTATTTAATTGGTAAACCACTGACAGTCTAGTGGTTGAACGCTTCCCTTACATACAGGAACGGAGGAGTACGATCCAGGGGTGCAATTCCCTAAGCTCAAACATTCATACATCCTTGTATACAGGGGTGCAATTCCTTAAGCTCAAACATCCATACATCCTTGAATACAGAATCTAAATAACGGTGTAAAACAGTTTCGGTATTCACTAAGACATGATTGACGCTATTCAAGGACACGTTGCAGACGGTGCGCCACGAGGACCAGTCCTAGCGAATACCAGATTCGGTTATCATCGTTATTTAAATTCTGTTTTTAAGGATGTATGGATGTTTGGGTTTAGAGAATTGCACCCCTGGCCCGCACCTCAAAGTTTTCTGATTCATTTGCACATTAGAATTTGATTCATATCACTTGCTTTACGGTGAAGGAATACATCGTGAGGGAACCTGCACACCTGAGAGGTCTCCAAAATGTTATCAATGGTGTGTGTATTCCGTCAGCCCGCACTAGGCCCACTGGGCCACTGGTGTACTGTGTATAATCCATCCCATCGTGAGAAAAGGCCTGTGCCCAGCAGTGGGACAGTAATGGGCTGATGATGATGACTGTACAAGCTTACTCGAGTAGTTAGGCCCTGTTACAGAACGAGAATCAACACTTAAGTAAATCCACGTCTAGATTGCATTAATCCAATTTGAACCCTACGCGATCGGTCCAGCATTTATATTTAATTTATGCAATCTATACTCAAGTCCTAGTTGAGTTTTGATTCTCGATATACTTGTAATACGGACATTAGACTTGGATTGTGACATGATACTTGTTGATACACTACTTTCGTCTTATTGTGTATTTTCCATATATTTATTATATTTATGTACGATATATTTTTTTTTTTTTTTAAAAACGTTGCCCCATGTTAGGATTTCTCCTGTGTCGTGGGTGCGTTTACAGACACAAACTCCACACACAATACACCCAGACCCCCAGAGACCAGATCATACAAATATCTGTTCCGTGCGGGAATCGAACCCGCGACCCGGTGCGCAGCAGCCGACTGTATCAGCCACTGCACCAACTGTGCGCATCCAATATTCTTATGGATTATTTATATTGTATTGTATAAAGTATACTATATGATTGTATATATGTATAAGTGGATTATTCATCATTTCGGCCTAATGAAGTCCACTGTTGGACACATGCCTCCCCCAAAGATCATCACAACCACCGATATGGATGTGTTTTGAGCTCATTGGGGGGTTTTGCCATAATGGCCACGCTTGGCAGGCGGGCTGGCGATCGCAGTTGAGTTGTTAATGTACTCGAAGGACGCTGCTGCCCATCCTCCGACTAATCCCTTAGTCGACTTTTACGACACCCATGGGAGGAGATGGGGTGGTGGCATTCTGAGCCGGCACCACACGGCAAATGGATTATTATAATTATTATTGTTTAAAGTTTTTTTTTACACATTGTCCCACACTTGGATTTCTCCTTTGTCGTGGGTGCGTTTACAGACATGAATTCCACACACAATACACCCAGACCCGGAACAACTACCTGCAGATCATACAAATATTTGCTCCGTGAGGGAATGGAACCCACGACCCGGAGCGCAGCAGCCGACTGTATCAGCCACTGCGCCAACCGTATTGTTGTATATTATGTGTATAAGTACACCACGTAATACCCCCATTGTCTTTTCCATCTTTTTATTGTCCATCCAAAGGTTGTCTGCAAAAAATCGCTAATAGCGATAAGATCGCCCATTGTACAATTACTGTTCAAAAGATGATTCCTAATAGTTGTTTTTGAAATGGTGTACAATAAAGAATATTCTGTTCTATTCTATTCTACACTCGATTTCTAAAACTAACCGAGTCAGCACATCGCTAGTTCGCTCATTGAGAAAGTTAGCGCTCTTTTATTTATTTTAGTTCTTATTGTGAGCACACTTTGTTGCATTGAGCCTCGCTTGTTTTATTTGGCTTTAGTAATTACTGTTCAGTGTGAATACGGACTTATTTAGGGTAGGTTTTGTCACACAAAAGTTTAATTGTTTAATTTATAGCCATAGCTGGGCAGCGATAGGCCACGGTTTTAATGTATTACTAATTTTTTGTGCTTTTCCTAAAGTTGCCCCACGTCTAGGTTTTTTCTGTATCGTGAGGACAGCTAACAGACAAAAACCAGTTGGTGCAGTGGCTAATACAGTCGACTGCTGCACACCGGGTCGTGGGTTCGGATTCCCACACGGAACAAATATTTGTCCGATCTGCAGGTAGTCGTACCGGGTCTGGGTGTGTATTGTGTGTGGAATTTGTGTTTGTAAACGTACCCACGACACAGGAGAAATCTTAGTGTGGGACAAAGTTTTAAAAAAAAAACAGGTCCGGAACAACTTGTGGACCATACAAATATATATGTTCTGTCTCCCAACATATGGTGTCCGGATTAAGAATATAGAACAATTCCATGTCCTCCAGTGGATTCGTAAAACGCGGATAGTGGATTCTAAGCCAGAAGAATGGGCAGTAGAATCTCTTCTCTGGAATAGCAGCCATTCCGCCTGCAAAGCATGGCGCGTACTGGCAAATCCCATAAAATTACGACACGCGTCATGTAACCGTCGTCTATGGGGGAGGCCTTTGCTCAGCTGTGGACATCTTTTGGCTGATATTATGGCGATGATGCGGGGATCGAACCAGCGACACAGCGCAAAACACCAATCACTTAGCTACTACGCGAACAGTGCCTTGGTGGTATTGTTGTATTGTGTCCACTCCCGCCGTTATCGATCGTTTGTGCTCAGCTTAAAAGTCTAGAATCTATCGTACGGTATGACTTTAAAAAGTTCTTTATTAAAATATTAATTTAAAATGACAGATTTCACGTCGAATTGCCTAAAAACATAATAATCTCAAACAACAAAGATTTACAGTGTGATATTAGCCTAACTTAGTAAAGTTATTTTTCAATTCGTTGCTTAAAAATTCTTATTAACACTTAATCTTTTAAACCTCGTTTAATAAATTTCGCTTTGTCAAAGCTTCTAAGAATTATTATGATTATTAATTTTTCTTTCACTTAGATGCTTATATTGGTACAAAACAATTTGTTTAAATTAAAATCTTGAGGGACAATGCCAAGTTTGTATGAAACGTTGCTTTGAATAAAAACTTTGCTGTAATCGTTACGCTCAAGATTATGTTTTTTTTTTAAACGTTGCCCCTCACTCGTTTCTCCTTCACTCACGCGTTTACAGACATGAATTCCACATGTATGTGTGTTATGGTTGAGCCAAGCCATGTTCGTGAGCGTACCCTCCGTCGGGGCTAGTCCAGCGTTCAACTAGTACACTAACCAGGGTTTCTTTCTATATCACCCAAAGGTCTAAAGCCCGCCTTTGTACATGTTTATGCCTAAGAAATATATTGTAAGGCACATTAAATATAGTTGTACATATCTTCTTTTTTTCTCTTTAAAACAAACGTTGCCTCACACTAGGATTTCTCCTGTGTCGTAAGTGCGTTTACGGACATGGATTCCTTATACAATACACCCAGACCCGGAACAACTACCTGCAGATCATACAAATATTTGATCCGTGCGGGAATCGAACCCACGACCCGGAGCGCAGCAGTCGACTGTATCAACCGTGTCGTCCAAATTAAACAACGATTCGCCAGAGGTAAGGCAGGCCGTTATGGTGGTGGGTAGGCTCGGGGGTCACGGACGCCCAGAGTAGGGACTCTGTGCTCTCATTTTAGTTACAGTCAGCACACATCCGCTATTGGGAGTGTCCACTTTACAGTCATCTCCTACGAGATGTGCCTATGAACGTGGCACTAACGGGCGGCGCCGGAGGGTTCATTTTTGAGATGCCGAGGTTGTCGAAGATGACCACCCACGTGGTTTTAGCCGGTATGAGGTCGGCGTGGGGCTTCCAGAGGTGAAGGACGTCCTTTAGGATTTTCACCGTGGTTAAAAAAGCTAGTGGTATGGCAAAGATATGTTACCTCCATAAGTTGTAGCGAGATTTGGGGCAGTCCGTTGGCTTTCCTGAAACAGGTCCGACCTGGTCCAGGCGCACCTCTAGAGGATTTTCTCCATTCTCTCTAAATTAGACATTTTGTTGCATGTTTGTGTTCTATTTTCCAGCTTTTTTCAATGCTTAAATTAAATAAATAAATATACAAACCAGTTGGGATCGAAGCCGCAACTTCTGGCGTAGAAATCCAACGGCTCACCCACTGCGCTAATCGGGTTGCCAAAACTCTACTGGTTCAGAAGCTAAACTTATTTATATGGGTAACTGTTATGGACTAGGTACAAAGTTATCTTTAAGTCTGACTTCAATTTCCCTAGTGGACCCACGACTGGTAAACAACATTACAATAAAATTCATTCATATTGAAAAGTTAAAATTTTGATAACAAAGACTTCGGAACCTTTATTGACTAAAACAAAAGTAACACTAGTTAAGACCCGCGATGTCACCTGCGATTCAACTAATTTTTTTCAACAAATTGTCTGTTTGTAATGTTCAAAATAACAGGTTCTTACTAAATGCAAGTACGAATGAAAGTATATACGGTACATATAACAAAAAAACAATTTTGATTTTTTTTGTCTGTCAGTTTGTTTCGGGTAATCTCCGAAACGGCTGGACCGATTTTGACGGGACTTTCACTGGCAGATAGCTGATGTTATAAGGAATAACTTAGGCTATTTTTATATTAGAAAAATAAAAAGAACAAAATCCAATATACCTATATGTTTAAATAATCAATAAACTGATTTCTTGTAAATTAAATAGCGGGTGAAACCGCGGGTCTCAGCTAGTAACGAAATAAAATGTCATCTTTGCAGCCGAATAAAGTCCACTGCTGGACACAGGCCTCCCCCAAAGGTCGCCACAATGACCGGTCTCCGAGTGTTGTGGGCTCATTGGGGGGTTTGCCATAATCAGCACGCTTGGCAGGCGGGTTGGCGATCGCACTTGAGTTGTTAATGTACTCGAAGGACGCTGCTCATTGATCCCTCCTCCAATTAATTCCATAGCCGCTGTTTACGACACCCACGGTATAAAATTGGGGGGTGCTGATAGTAGCCGGCATCACACGGCAAATACAACGTATTAGTGTCCTTTTTTACTGGACCCAGTGGAAATTCTTCATGGAACTTCCTTCACCCCGGGGAAGGGCGAAGGGGTATGCCGGACTCCTACCGGCTAAAACCACTGGAGCGGTCATCATAGGCACTGAACGGGGGCTCCAGGTCCTCGTAACATCACACTAGAGCCGCCCATGGGTGCCACGCCTTTTGGCACATCTCGGAGGGGATGACTGTAAAGCGGTCACCCCTAGCGGAGGGTAGGCGACTGTAAAAAGGCCGCCCCCCAGGCACTTCTCGGGGAGGATTGTAAAGGATTCCGCCCAAGTCTCGCTGTGCGCTGTGCTGCGCACACGGCGGCACGTGACCACGTGCGCGCCAACATCTTCCCGGGGGTCGCTCGGTGTGAGCATGCAGACTCCCCAACCATCAAGACCTAAAAACCCATAGGGGTACTTAAATTATATAGGTTAAACATTTATTGTAGAGGTTGCGAAATACAACCTTTAATAATACCTGTAAATATCCGGTACCTTAATATTAATGTAGATTTAAATAAATGTAGACTTATATTATTATTATTGCCCTGTGGTGCAGTCTCAGAATGCCACCACCCCATCTCCTCCCATGGGTGTCGTAAAAGTCGACTAAGGGATTAGCCGGAGGATGGGCAGCAGCGTCCTTCGAGTACATTAACAACTCAACTGCGATCGCCAACCCGCCCGCCGCCTATGAGCCCATAACACACCCATATCGGTCATTGTGGTGAAGGGTTTGGGGGAGGCCTCTGTTCAGCGGTGGACTTCATTCGGCCGAAATGATTGAATTTTAAACTTTCGCGAATTGAATTCATTATTTTAAGATAATATCGGGTCTATTCGCGCACATATTAATATTACTCTAACAGTCTACTCGTGACCTCGGTCAATGCAACTTGATCGAAACGTTGAGTTTAGTTAAAATATTAATCTGTGCGCGAATAGACCCGATATTATCTTAAAATCATAAATAGTTTATTATGTAGCTCAATTTTTTATTTATATATCTCATATTTCTTGACCACCCGCGATGCATGGCTAATTCATCACTTCGATTGGCGCTAAGTTTTCGCTGGCGGATTGGTGGGGGGCGGGGTCCACGCAGGCGCCACTTCCCGCCATTTTCTCAGGGTGGGGATGCCAGAGGCACCAAATTCAACAAGAGTGCGGGAGTTTACGGAATTTCGAAATATTAAATACTTTCGTTTTGTTGTGTGGGGCATGAAATCGTATTTTATATAGCTACCTATTGTGATATTTAAATTTAAACACAGATAACAGGACAGTCTATGAATGCCTTTTGCTCTAATTGATCCTTCTCCATACATTTGGACCTGAAACAACTAAGTATCTAAATCAACTTTTTTTTCCGCGCGAGGATCGAGTCCGCAGCATGTAGTGCCGAAAGCCAATCGCTTAGCCACTGATCCAGCGGTCAAAAAACTAACTAAATAAAAATAAAACTAACTTACTAAGTCATCATCATCATATCGGCCATTTATACGTCCACTGCTGAACAAAGATAGATAGATTATAGATTTTCACAACTGTGTCATCATTTTGGGGGGTATTTGCCAATACTCACCACACTTGTCAGGCGGGTTGGTGAGCGCAGTATGGCTACCGTTTCTCAGAAGGGACGCTGCTGCCCATCCCTCTGGTTTAGATTCCCTTAGTCGCCTTTTACGACATCCACGGGAGGAGATGGAGTAGTGCTATATTCTTAATCCGGAAACCACACGGTATACTATCCCTAAGTTGATTGTTATTTTCAAACTAGTATGTGTATGTATGTGAAAGTGATCTACTGAAATGTATTTTTATTTTGTTATATCTCTGTGTGTATAATTTTAAACCTACCTAATTTATATGTAGCTGAATCTCCCCATGACATTTCTAAATTTATTTTAAAATTGACTGTTATTTATGATTATTTATAGTAAGCCAATATAGTAATATACAAACCTTTGGTCACAAAATAAGATTTACTTCCTAACCTCTATATCTTTGACCTGCCTTTAGAACCAATGTTCTATAGTAATAGTTACAGAAGTGACAAAAACGAATCTCCCCGCCAAATTTCCCTCTCACCCAAATTTTCCCCGGGCGATTTCCTCTCTCACCCTAGCAACCCAGCCGTCCCGAATGGTCAGTCGTTTTGGCGCCGTCGTCGGGGACGGTCGACGTTCGCAGCGCTACTGATCGCGCATCGTGTCTAACCAATGAAAATAAATAAAAAATAGTGACAAGTTACGTGTGTAGTGTTTCAGTGACAGTGTCTCAATGTGTTATGTTTTCTTCGGTTCAGAAAAGTGAGTATTTTAAATTTAAGGGTAAGAAATGCATTTTCGTGGATTACATAGGTTCTGACGACCTTGGGCTCCTCTAGCCCAAGGGTTCGTCAAAGCAGTATCGTAAATAATGCTGGATTGTGCTCAGAAAGCTTGGTAGGCTTTTCTAAAAATAGGATTTGTTGTTTGTCCTCCTGCTAAATTTTAAGGTTAAGAGTACAATTTTGTATTTTATATAGGGATTAAAGAATTTCTAGAGGTGTACTTTGATTTCAGGAAAATGATGTGCAATTATTTAAAATATTATGTTTTCTAGAAAATTGCAGTTTATTTACGCGTGTAAGAATTTCAGTAAATATAGAATTTTTGACATTGCTACTAAGAAATATTGTAATATGAAGAAAAAGTATTTTATGAAAATGACATATATAACATTTATAGATAAAAAATATATAATATAAGTTTGAACTACTTTCCTAAAACGCCATGCAGAGGGCGATTTTTTGTAATCCTCACATACTTTAGGTTCTCAGTAGAGTACAGGAATTTTATATCAGACAAATACCTAGATCTCTTTTAAATTCCTAGTCAGAACCGTATTTATATTTTATATTTTATAATCGCAAAAACAGCACAACATTGAGAATTAGTTATTTTGAAATTAGCGTTTATTAGTTACTATAATGTTACAGGCTGATAAACTGTATTAGGAATGTAGAAACAGATTGCCTACTGTCTTTTCTCTTTTTCTTGGCCATATGGCCAAACCTACTACAACAGTGTATTTTTATGTTTGGCATAGTCTTCATGTTTAAACTAAGTTAATAAAGACCTATGTAGCGACAAATTGCTCGTTTACAGCTAAAAACTCCTTTTCTTTGAACTCGGATCTAAATGGTAACACTCTGTTAATATGAATAATCATAATATAATCGTCGACGGAAATTTAATATATGTGTATAAGATCGTGCAAAAGTAGTCGATTTTATTTTAAGAGGACAATCGATACACAAAAATAAATGTTGAATAATATTTAAAAAAAAACTGCAGTAATATTTAACATTTATTGTAAATATGTGGTTAGTCGAAAACATGAAAACAACTGTCAACATTTTATTACGAGAGCCCTTTCAAATTTCGAACTCAACGAAATTGTGAAATAATATTTAAAAACATTCAAATTTCGAACATTATTTAGGTATGGCAAAAATGATTACTATTATTTTTAGTAACCGTGATTCCTACAACGTATATTGTCTTCTTGGAATAGTTCACTATTTTCGTATGTAAAAGTTTTATTTGCAGTAATGCGAATATAGGTTTATTCATGGTTCGTTGAACAATTAAGTTTTTTTTAAATATCGAATTGGCTTGCGTATTGTGGTGACAGGCCTGATGTTAAGCGACGATTTAGTCAATGATTGACCACGCTTGTGAGAAGTAACCTATTCACGCACGACTTGAAGACTGTTGTAACTAAGGGGAATCATAGACTCCGGCAAGGAGTTCGACTTTAAAGTAGGTCCTATTCTCCTAGATAAACTACTGTTTAATACGTGGTGGTTCTTTTTCAGTAATTAATAAGTAAAGTTGCTATTCGAGCACTGAAAAGAAATATGTTTTTCACTCATTTATTACAGTAGCGCGTTTACTTTGCGTTTTCGTAATAAAAAAGTGATAAAACGATTTTTTGTGGTCAAATACTTTTATTCATGCAACAAAAATAAGGGATTTAAGACGACACACAAAACATTTTTTATACATTTTAGCAAAAAGTATTTTTGCTTTTACCGAGTTATATCTTACTATATACTTAATAAATTATATGAATGAATCAATCATTTAATTTTCGAATAAAAGATGACAACTTTGAAAATAAAGTTACATTGTCTTTCTGCGATGAGAGGACGCAAAACATAAGAAGTAGCATAATTTAATAATAGAGATTATTAAAGCATTACACATTACTGGTTAAGTAGTATTATATTTTAGATTTTTTTTTGCATTTTCTTAAAAACGTTGCCGCACACTAGGATTTCTCCTGTGTCGTGGGTGCGTTTACAGACATGAAATTCCACATACCGTATAACCAGACCCGGAACAACTACCTGCAGATCATACAAATATTTGTTTCGGGCGGGAATCGAACTCACTGCACCAACCGTGCCGTATATAGTATATATAGTATTAGTATGTCATATTAATTAATAGGTTAATTTGTTATCAGTATACGCTCTCGTCTAGATATTACTTAATATTGTAATAGACCTTCATTATATACGTAACGTAATAGACGGAAATAGATGTGAAAACGCTATTAACCGACACTTCATCATTTCGGCCGAACGAAGTCCACTGCTGGACACAGGCCTCCCCCAAAGATCACCACAACCACCGATATGGATGTGTTGTGGGCTCATTGGGGGGTTTTGCCATAATCGCCACGCTTGGCAGGCGGGTCGGCGATCGCAGTTGAGTTGTTAATGTACTCGAAGGACGCTGCTGCCCATCCTCCGGCTAATCCCTTAGTCGACTTTTACGACACCCATGGGAGGAGATGGGATAACCGACACTTATTTAGTCAATATTACAGATATGCAAAAACTCGTAGGTACTGTAACTGTTGATACATAATAACATTATCAAAAAAAACTAGGTAATAAATAAATAAATGCAAAGGTATCCCCACCATTCTTCCACTTCAATAAAAATGATCCTAATATTTTTATTAAAATAAATAGTTATGTCAGTAGGTCGTTGTGGTGATCTTTGGGGAGGCCTATGTCCAGCAGTGGACTTCATTCGGCCGAAATGATGAATATTGCCCATACATTTAGTCCACGTTCTAACGGTGACTCTATCGATTTACGAATTATAAAAATAATTCAAATCAGCATTTAATTTAATCTGTGCACATTATCAAAGCGTATAAAAATAATAAAATTTTAATATGTCTGTACCTTGTACAGTTGTTTAGTATTAATAAAGCAGGACTTTTGTGGGATTCTAGTATGTATTACATATTCGCCAATAAGTCCTGCTGAACGTGGGCTTAACAGATTGCTACAATAAAGAGTATTGAGGCCATATTTCTATAATCACCACGCTTAGTAAACGTGTTGTTGAAGGAGGTACCAGATGGCATGTTAGGCGAAATGGCTAGCGACTTGGTGCAACGTGTTGCAGGTTCGATCCCCGCACCTACAGATAGTCGTTCCGGTTCTGGGTGTCTGTGCATGCGAGATTTATCTCGCAACACACGAGAAATATTAGTGGTTTGTGAGAAGAATAGTTTTTTTTTCTTTTTTTTAAAACGTTGCTCCACACTAGGATTTCTGCTGTATCGTGGGTGCTTTTCTGACATACATTACACACATAATACACCCAAACCCAGAACAACTACCTGCAGATCAAACAAATATTTGTTCCGTGCGGGAATCCAACTCGCGACCCGGAGCGCAGCAGTCGACTGTATCAACCATTGCACTAACCGTGTCGTCCGTGAGTTTCAGTGCATAGAAATGAGCTACTGCCTAACATCTCAACCCCTTTCTTCTCGGTCAACATCCACTAAACCCACACAAAGAAAGACTGTGTCTGTCATCCATTGCCGGCTTTTCTTTTCCTTGGTTACACGAGGAAAATAAAATATTAACCATATAACGACAGTTATGTAACGAGCCAAGTTCTAACGGGAATGTGTTGTGTTTACGTATTATGTTACACTGTCTCGTATATACAAAACTGTGAAGCTTGTTATCATGGAAGGGTAGGCAGTTGCTGTCTGTGGCGTGTCCGGATTAAGAATGTAGCACCACTATATATCCGCCCGTAGATGTTGTAAAAGGCGACATGTGGTACAGTAGCAGTTCTGCGCCGCCATCGAATCTTTTTTTTAAGTGAAAACTTTTAGCGCGGTACGCATATTTTTAGATGAGATAAAATCTCTGGACACTCGACACCGTTACGAGACGCAGCTATAGTGTGTGCGTATATGCATATACATATAGCAGACCGCGAAAGCGTCTAGATAAAAAAAAATAAGTTTTCACTTCTGTCGGCACGCCCGGAGTGCTAGTTTTTTTTTTTTAAACTTTGCCCCGCACTGGGGTTTCTCCTGTGTCGTGGGTGCTTTTACAGACATGAATTCCACATATAATACACCCATACCCGGAACAACTACCTGCAGATCATACAAATATTTGTTCCGTGCGGGAATCGAACCCATGACCCGGAGCGCAGCAGCCGACTGTATCAGCCACTGCACCAACCGTCAGTAATCAATCGTCAATCGTGGTGAGTACGGGCAAATTCCCCTCAAAATGCCGACAAAACTCTGGAAATATATGGGGCCTCTGTTCAGCAGTGGACGTCTTTAGGCTGATATGATGCAGTAGTTGGTGTACTCTTGAAACGTAAGACTACAAGAAGAAAGCTGTTCGTATTACGTAGATGTCATAATCTGGCTTCGAAGCATTCGTTCTCTGGATCCCAGAGCCATTCGGTACTGAAGTCATCTCAGGTAGATAAAAGCCAAAATCCAAAAGGGTGTCCGACGATGCATGCGCCTTTCCACCGCGGTGAAAAAAAGACTAAAGGTGTAACTCTTCTATACCTATAAACAGGTCATCTGTAAATTTATTTATTCACAATAATTTCAGTAAAATAGATGTTTAAACATGACAATAATTAGTTCTCTTAGTTGCAAAGGGCAAAGGGATTAAATAAAAATAAATTTGAAAATAGAACTATTTTAAATAATTTTAAATAATAAATCGATATTTTAGCTTACGGAACAATATACATCATCATAATCATCATTTCAGCCACTCATACGTCCACTGCTGAACAAAGGCCTCCCCCATAGATTTACAAACACAATTGTTTCATAATTTTGGGGAGTACTTGCCGATACTCCCCACGCTTGGCAGGCGGGTTGATGAGCGCAGTATGGCTACTGTTCCACAGAAGGGACGCAGCCGTTCATCCCTCTGGTTTATAGAGTCCCTTAGTCACCTTTTAAGACATCCACGGTAGGAGATTGTGTGGTTTGGGGGTCGCGAGCGTGCTTATTGGGAAATCTGCGCGTTCATACCGAGCGACCCCCGGGAAGACAGCGGTGCGCATGTGGTCACGTACCGCTGTGTGCGCAGCACAGCGCATAGTGAGGCCTCGGGGGAATCTTTTACAATCCCCTCGAGAGATGCCTGGGGGCGTGGCCTCTACAGTCGCCTTCCCTCCACTAGAGGGGATGACCACTTTACAGTCATCCCCTCCGAGATGTGCCTAAAGGCGTGGCACCAACGGGTGGCTCTAGATCAGGGGTACCCAAACTTTTTTTGTCTACTGCCCACTTTAAGAATAAATTATTTTTTAACGCCCCCCTTTTTAAACATACTTAAAAACCGCTAAGTACTTATAACTGATTATTGAAACGCAAATTTATAGTATTCGGACAGAGTATCTTTTATTGAAAATAAAACAAACATAATCAATTCTTAAATAAAAACTAATGTGAAGGTTGAATCTGATGCTGTTCAATAAGTTTGTTGATATCAGGTTCCAATTTACTCAAAAACAGCCGCAAGTCGCCACGTTCGGTAACACGCAAACGATTTCTCTTTTTAGTAAGCAGCGTTGCCACAGCACTAAATCCACGTTCACACAAATATGACGATGGGAATGCTATCAAAAATCGTTGAACAATTGACCACAATCCAGGGTACAATTGCGGGATCGGTTTTTGTAGCCAAAATTCTTGATATCCATTTTTGAACTTGATTTTTATTTCTTCGTTTGTACAGTACAACGAGAGCGGCCTTATCGCACTGCGATTTCTTCCAGGCAATCTTAAGATGGAAAAACTGAACTGGGCAAGATATGCGGCCCGGGTACTTACTCAAACTATTCACACATTCTTGCCATTTTAAGGGAAGTTCGTTGTAAAAGTCGTTGCACGAGAATCTTTGAGTTCTATAAGAGCGTTCTTCACTCGCCACTTCGGAATTGAAGATTGTACCGTGCAGTCTATCCGAACTCCAAAAACTAGAAGACTGTAGGGCCACGATCTGGGAAATACGGGGTATGAGGAAGAGTCCAGCTCAAGTTCTTGCAAATGTGGCCGGGCGTTGTCATGATTGAGGCATGGCTGAGAACTGTTCACTAGCCATAACTGATGGTAACCATCAGCAGTAACTATAGCACCAGATGGCAACACACTATAGTAACTTGTATCTTTGTAACTTTGTAACTTATTTATTTATTTCTTACCACAATAATGAAAAAGTTATAGTATTATACAAATTTGTTGTGGGAGACTGGTGCCTGAACTAGGCTGAAGCCTGTATCTCAGATCAACAAGCCTTCCAACCCAGAAGTTCAGCTCTTTCATAGACTGTACCAAGCGAAATTTTTCAATTTTATTGTTCGTGTATGTATTTGATTGTATCGAGTTGTTTCATCTTGTTAAAATTCTCTCTACGAAAAAATCTCTTCTCTCCCAATACGTTGATATAACTTTATCAGGCCCTCTCTCTGCAGATATCATCTTGATATAACAATAAACTCACTGTTGTAATAAAATGTGTATATTATGGCTTTAATACACCCAATGTTGACGATTTATCAAAATTTATTTTCACTTCTTCTTCTCTTAGATTATGGCTTCTGTAGAGTATCTTCCACAATTTCGCCAATGTCAAGTATAAAGGCAACGTTGTACGGTTTTTAAATAAATTAATCTTTACAGATCCATAAAATATTTCACAAAAATGAAAAAATCTAAAAAATATATCGGCCGTGCCGGCTCAGAATGCCACCACCCCATCTCCTCCCATGGGTGTCGTAAAAGTCGACTAAGGGATTAGCCGGAGGATGGGCAGCAGCGTCCTTCGAGTACATTAACAACTCAACTGCGATCGCCAACCCGCCTGCCAAGCGTGGCGATTATGGCAAAACCCCCCAATGAGCCCACAGCACCTCCATATCGGTGGTTGTGGTGATCTTTGGGGGAGGCCTGTGTCCAGCAGTGGACTACATTCGGCCGAAATGATGATCGGCAACGTCGTATGGTTCAATTGTTTTTTATTTATTTTCACTTTTTCATCTTTGTTTTACTTTGACACTCGGCGTTTTTGATTTGATTAAACCACCAAGATGACTATCTTCGGCACGCCTACTATTATCGTATAGGATCAACTTTTCATCATCATTTCGGCCGAATGAAGTCCACTGCTGGACACAGGCCTCCCGCAAATATCACCACAACGATCGATATGGGTGTGTTGTGGGCTCATTGGGGGGTTTTGCCATAATCGCCACGCATGGCAGACGGGTTGGCGATCGCAGTTGAGTTGTTAATGTACTCGAAGGACGCTGCTGCCCATCCTTCGGCCTTAGTCGACTTTTCACCCACCCACGGGAAGAAATGGGGTGGTGGTATTCTGAGCCGGCACCACATGGCAACTTATCATCGCAGGTAACAAATTCGCTCAAAATTCCCTCGTTTCTATGTCGATTTAGCAACATGATGTAGGCTTGGAAATGGGCTCTCTGATTATCATCAATTCGAGGGTATTTGTCGAGTGATTTTGCTTTCCAGAATCTCAGAAAATGGGCCAATATTGTTTTGACACTAACATCAAAGACCGAAGCCAGCTGAGTCGTAGTGTAAGAGTGATCCGCCTCCAGCATTGCCTTTAATTCGCCACCTTGTTTTCGTAGATGACGAGGTTCGTTTGTGAGATCAATATTTTGAGAGCGAGCACGATTAAACTGGCAAAGCAACGTCCGTAAACGTCGTTGATATTGCGTGCCGTTTGACGCTCTATTTTCATATTAGTAAATGACACGGGTTTTTGGAGGTCATGGTTGCAAATGATATTAAAAGAAAAACTAAATCTAAACAAAGAAATAAATAAAAGGTTTTGAAAAAGGAATAACGTTGCATAAAAATAATATTTATTTAAAATTTATTCCTATTAAAACTACAGGCTTTGTGCCAAAGCGGCCAGTTTGACAGAACGCGGTCGGTGTGGTGCCGGTTACGAATAGCACCAACCCATCTCGTACCGTGGATGTCGTAAAATATGCGACTATGTGATTAGTCGGAGTATGGGCAGCAGCGTCCGTCGCGTACATAATAACTGAACTGCGATCGCCAACCCGCCAAGCGTGGCGATTATGGAAAAACCCCCCAATGAGTTCACAACACACCCAGAAGTGGCGTTGTGTTTGGGGGAGGCCTGTGTCCAGCAGTGAACTTTATTCGGCTGAAATGATAACGATAAGTTCGACATAACGGCAATTTCATGGATTTCATTTATAGTTTCAGCGACCTGATATACATGTAACCTTTTTTTTTATTGATGTCCAGTGGAAATTCTACATGGAACTCCCTTCACCCCGGGGAAGGGTGAAGGGGTATGCCGGACTCCTACCGGCTAAAACCACTGGAGCGGTCATCTTCGGCACCGAAGGGGGGCTCCAGGTCCTCGTAAGATCATACTAGAGCCGCACATTGGTGCCACGCCTTTAGGCACATCACTGAGGGGATGACTGTAAAGCGGTCACCCCCTCTAGCGGAGGGAAGGCTACTGTAAAAAAGGTCGCGCCCCAGGCACTTCTCGGGGAGGATTGTAAAGGGCCAATTTTCGTAATGAAAAATGTTAAAAATATAGTTCCCATCACAAATGTCACACATGGTATTCTCCTGAACTAACAAACAACGTCAAACGTGAACTTACACTGTGATGAGATCGAAAATGGATCGAAAGTTGATCGAAGCTAAACGGTATTCTGCTAAGATTTTGAACTGACGCGAGTACTAAAATTTTCATTACACAAACTTAAAATTTGTCATTGAAATGAGACTGGATTGAGATCATACTGAAATATATAAATAAATAAATCGTACTGAACTTTAAGAAGAGCAGAATACCAATTTTTAGTCAATTCATGATTTAATTTCAGTTCGGTCAACTTTCAGTTCAGTGTATTTTAATTACGAAAATTGGCCCTCTGATTTTTCTTCTTCAACATCACACTTGTGATGATATCGAAAATGGATCGAAAGTTGATCGAAGTCAAAACGGTATTCTGCTAAGATTTTGGACTGACGCGAGTAAAAAATTTTCCTTAAACAAACGTTAAAATTGTCATTGAAATAAGACTGGATTAAAATCATACTGAAATGTAAACAAATAAATAAATCGTACTGAACTTTAAGAGGAGCAGAATACCAATATTTTGTCAATTCATGATTTAATTTCAGTTCGGTCAACTTTCAGTCAGTCTATTTTAATTACGACAATTGAACCTCTGATTTTTCTTCTTCAACATATCATATAAATATTCCCAAGACAAGAACACCTAAATGAACATACAGGAGTTCACTTTACAAGTGTTATGAACTCCAGTCGACGGTGTAACATAAAAACGATTTCCCAAAGGAAATCAGAATATTGGTCCGTATAAAGTAGCGCTGAAGCTCGGCTAGTAAAACCGTGTGCCTTAGATCAGTCTGTGTGAGTAACTTAGATCTATTTCTGGCTAAATACTATGTTTTTTGTTTCGGCTACGAATAGCACCAACCCATCTCATCCCGTGGGTGTTGTAAAAGGCGACTAAGGACCAGAGGGCTGGCCTATTTTTTGGACAAAGAAATAGCATTGCCATTCAACGTGGTAATGCTGCCAGTCTCCTGGGAACGTTACCAGTTGACAGCGACGAGGAGTACGTCGACGCCTAAATGCACTCCCTTTCTAATCGTTTTATTTATATATATATATTGTGTTAGTTTAGTTATATAGTAGTATAGAATGTATATTTTTAGCTTCAATTGTGTATAAAACATTTAGTAAAGTATTAGGAGGCTGTGTGGTGCCGGCTACGAATAGCACCAAGCCCATCTCATCCCTTGGGTGTAGTAAAAGGCGAGTAAGAGATTCGCCGGAGGATGGGCAGCAGCGTCCTTCGAATACATTAACAACTCAACTGCGATCGTCAACCCGCCTGCCAAGCGTGGCGATTATGGTAAAACCCCTCAACACAGCGATACAGGTCGTTATGGTGATCTTTGAGGGAGGCCTGTGTTCAGCAGTGGACTGCATTCGGCCGAAATTAGTCATCATTTCATCATGTTTTCGGAGGCTTGAAGTGTAAAACTATAATAAAACACTTAAACGGATTCATCATTTCAGCCACAGGACGTCCACTGCTGAACAAAGGCCTCCCCCTTAGATTTCACAACGAGTGGTCACATGCCGCTGTCATACAACGACTCCCAGCGACCTTCACCAGGTCGTCTGTCCACCTCGTTGGAGGTCGTCCCACGCTGCGTGTATTTCATCGCGTATATTATAATTTTTGGTTGACTTATCGAACATTGCAGGGTTTGTGGTCGCAGGATGAAGAAGGTGACCAGCGTCGTCACATATAAAAAAAAAATACGGGTTGCACTCTGGGTGTGCCGACAGAAGTGAAAATGTTATAGCAATAAATGTTTTATTTTATTTATCTAGACGCGTTCGCGGTCTGCTATATGTACATGCATATATGCACACACTATAGCTGCGTCTCGTAACGGTGTCGCGAGTCCAGAGATTTTATCTCATCTAAAATATGCGTACCGCGCTAAAAGAAGTTTTCACTTCAAAAAATATTTATCTACCGTACAAAACGAATCAAAAATTGTTTCGATGCACGCAATAAACACTCAGTGTCTTGATGTTTTTAGTGTGATGGTATACGCGTTCAGAGTACAATTATAGCGCTACTAATTGTATACCTTATGATAATTAAACATATCCTCAAAAAGTAATACGCCAGCACTACTCATCATCATCATCATTATATCAGCCACAGGACGTCCACTGCTGGACAAAGGCCTCCCCATAGCATTACACAACGAGCGGTCATATGCCGCCCACATCCAACGACTCCAGCGGCCTTCACCAGGTCGTATGTCCACCTCGTTGGAGGTCATCCCACGCTACGTTTTCCGGTGCGCTAAACTCTCTCAATAAATCAAATTTTTATAATACGTTAATGAGTTTAAATGGGGTAAAAAACATTTTAATTACACTTTTCCCATTGAATTGTGTAAATGGAATTTTACATCAGCCAAGCGCGGACTTTTTCAATATTTATGAATATTTACAGATTTTTCGGGAATATAACACTGAAACCAAGTGTAAAATTACTAAAACATGCATTTTCACTGAATTAATTCGTGGCAACATATTTTATATTTACATTTTCTTAAAACGTTGCCCCACACTAGGATATATGTTTACAGACATGAATTCCACATACAATACACCCAGACCCGGAACAACTACCTACAGATCATACAAATATTTGTTCCGTGCGGGAATCGAACCCACGACCCGGAGCGCAGCAGTCGACTGTATCAACCGCTGCACCAACCGTGACGTCAACATATGTTTGTGGTTCACTTTATTATTCTAGCTATAGCAAATAGTGTTGAGGACTACGACGGCAGGAAAGGGTACCAACGAGGTGCGCGGTATGGGCGAGTTGGCTCGGGCCACGGTGCGACACGATGGCACGGCAAACAACTTGTGCCTTCTATTGCGCTGACAGTTGTCGGGATCATAAAATCGAGACGGTTTGCCATGTAGACATGGTGCATCAATGTTACCGCGAAGGATTTGCCCATGAAAGTAGGTTGGTCCCGTCTGAATTCCAATGAATTATAGGCCAGACAACTCAAAAGAAATTTCGTGGGCTCCATGTACGGATAGTATCCATTAATGCGCTTGTGGAGATATTTGAGAAAAGCTTTTGGTATTTTTTACGGTTCTATATTCAGCAGTGGACTATTACGGACTGATTACAAATGGTAGTGTTAGAAATAATTACAATCTCTTGAACTCAATCCTTTAATCTATTCTCGATTTTTCTTGTTTGACTTTTATTGGTGACCAGTGGAAATTCGCGTACTGCAACCGCAGGCGATTTCGCCACGTCTCGAGAATGCGCCGCTGAGCCAGCTTTAGCCTGTCAAACGCCCCTGGCGGCACGCTTTCGCCGCTCTGGCGGAGGAAGCGTGTCTGATCATAGACCCACGCGTCCGTCTCCGCCAAGATGTCGAAAGGCGGAAAGCGCGCCAGGAGAGTTGCCGCCTCGTAGGACACTGTCCTGTATCCCCGTGCGATCCGTATAGCCACTCTGCGCTGCAGTCCGTGAAGTTTGGCTCTACAGCGCTGGACACCTGAAAGCCGGGAATGACCATACAGGTCACCCGTAGAGGGCCACGGACCACACGACTCCCCCGTAGACACGGCGAACTTCAACTGCACTCATACCTTTCTAAAATCGACCTTACCATTACTACCTCATGTAATTTCACTTCAATTCCACTTCATCGAAGCTTGATAGAAGTAAACTGTCCCTAATCTACGTTTCTCGTTACAAATAGGGATCGTATAGTAGCAAGGGTTAATTAAAACGAAGTAACTTTGATACGAGGCGCAAGCTACAAGTCTGTGCTGAGCTGAAATGGAATGGATTAGTGTGGAGCACGGATAATTCGGGATTTAGTTCAGTAGAGTAGCGAAGGCAGTGGGACAATATTAATGGCTGAGATAGTAATGAATATTATTCTTCGCTCGACCCTTTAAAGTCATAAGCAACGAACTTAAGATGATCCACCGATACCATAGCCAGTTGCACTCACTGATAGGTAAACGGTGCGGCCAGTCTATAGATGGGTGACCGCATAGTGGTAATTGAACTGAGCATCGGAGGGCACGTAAAATCGTTAGACTCTAAGCCATGGCTGAGGCTTTTGGGCGGCTTTGACAATTACTGTGGTGAAAGGTTGGCCACTAACTACATGAAAAGAAAGAAGACCGAAACGGTTCAGGTATACACGTTAATAGACCTGATTTATCAAGAATAGCATGCTTAAAAAGAGTAGTCTAGCATAGGTGTCGCAAAAAAGAAGGCTGGTGTAGGCGTCTCGTTCCATGTCCCTGGTGCGATCTTTTACTTTATGGATACTGGTCTATGGTCTAATTCCAATTTGGGATAAAAATTTACTCGGTTTTCAATTTCCAAAGTGGCAAGAAGTATGAATGGTGTCGAGAATTTCTCAACAAGTTTTACTTAATAGGTATATCGTGTATGACCTTAATATTTTTTGTTCCAATTATTATAAGTTCTGACGAGAGTCACTTACTATTAATAAAATTTGCAGTCAAAACTACATAGCAATATATTTTCTACTAGCTTCGAAACATAGACAGAAAAACTGAAATCAATATTTTATCCCACTGTTAACATTTACACTGTGGACGTACGCCTGCTGCCATTGCAAGTAACGTGCGGTCAATTACCGGTGTTTCGGTTAATACTGCACCGCTGTACTGGGGGAATGACAAGCTGTTCACTGATGCTTACAAAAACTAGGATGGTGTAGGAAAATAGCTTTAAAGGATTGGTCGCTAATCCATGAAATGTCACAAAGCCAGACAATTATAAATCTATAATTATGTTTGGCTTTGTATTGCTTCTAATCTATTGTCTCGCGGCTGCCGGCAATTGACAGGTAAGAGGTTAAAATATAGAGAATGACAGCTTTTAATCAAAATTTTGCCATAGACGGTATTTTGGTTTTTTGAACGGTGCCTCACACTCATCATTTCGGCCGAATGAAGTCCACTGCTGGACACAGGCCTCCCCCAAAGTTCACCACAACGCCCGATATGGGTGGGTTGTGGGCTTATTGGGGGGGTTTTGCCATAATCGCCACGCTTGGCAGACGGTTTGGCGATCGCAATTGAGTTGTTAATGTACTCGAAGGACGCTGCTGCCCATGCTCTGGCTAATCCCTTAGTCGACTTTGACGACACCCACGGGAGGAGATGGGGTGGTGGTATTCTAAGCCGGCACCACACTCACACTAGCAGTTCGCCTATGTCATGAGTGCAGTTTACAGACATTAATCTTACATGCACCCAGACTCAAAACATAGTAATTGCAGATCCATGGTTGAGCTAAGCGATGCTGATGCATGCGTCATGCTCGTGAACGGGTGCCGTCTGTTGGGACTGGTCAGCCATTAACTGCCATGGCGAATAATAATTATATTACATTAGTATGTTTTTTTTTATATACATTTGCCTACATCATGCTCGTTATATGTTTTACCATAATTTGTATCCATCAACATTGTAATCTCAATTATTTTAAAAGAGTATCTATGGAGTTTCTTGCCGGCTCTTCTTCATAGATCAACTATTTGGAACCGTGCAACTTAGATTCTGACGTTTCATAAGTGCCAATATTTGGTTTTTTGAAATAAAAAATATTTGACTTGACTTGATCATACAAATATTAGTTCCGTGCGGGAAGCGATCACGTCTTACATGATCCTATTTCAAAAATAGTAGTGTAGCTTTTGATGGACCAGCATTATGCTTAGACTCCCTATCTCCCCCATATGGCCTTGTTGGGCCTCGTCCAGGGATGTCGTAAAAGGCAACTAAGTGACTCTAAACCAGAGGGATGTGCAGCAGCAGCAGTCTCTTCTGAGGAACTAGCCATTCTGCGCTCACTAACCCGCTTGCCAAGCATGGTGACTACTGGCAAATTCTCTAAAATAACGACACAGTTGTTTAAACCTACGGGATGGGATGAAATGTTGAACACCAAAATAAGGTTTGACACGGAGATAAATTGGTATCTATTTCTATCATTTATCCAAGATCTAAAAATAAAACATATATTTAGTACTTGCTTACTGGTGGTAGATCTCTTATTGCATGAGTCCGGCTAGGTAGGTACCACCGGAGTCTCTAGTCTACCAAATTCGTTAAAGAACATACAAACCTATTTAAAAAAGCTCACAGATGCCTTTTTTTTTTTTTTTAGGCGGAGAAAATGCCTGACGCATACCACGCCATCGGGGGGCATGGCGTGGTTATGTGGGGCTTCACCCACTAAAAACTCCGCCGTTTCACCTGCGTCCGCCTTTTGATGAACCGCGAGAACTGCGTATGTATTACTTTCGCGGCCCATCGGCTGTTGGCCCATGTGTGTGCCTACCTGCACCTATGGCGATGTTTTACGACGTCGCCGCAACTCCAAGAGCCGTGCAATGCGGACGGCAGACTCCCCGATCTGCCGCCCGCTGGCTATTGTTAGGGCGGCACTTTGTCACAGATGCCTAAGACAACATTGTATAACAAGAGTTGTTATGTAATGTGTGGTCGAATTTTTAATGCTTTACCAGAAAACATCAAAGAACTGCCAGTTAATCAATTTACAAGGAAACTTAAAACATGGTTGATGGAATATAATTTTTATTCGTTATCGGACTTTTTAAATATGAAATCCTTACATAGTCGTCAATAATGAGAAAATGATGTAATGTTAATGGCATTGTTCAATTATTTTTGATTTACTAGACATACTTATATTATATTGTTTTCTGACATCATTCGATATTTTAAGACTGTAATAATTAAGAATAATAACTCAATATTTTTAATTGTATTTTAATGTTTGCATTTCACTGTTATGACTTATGACTAGGTGTTTAGGATCTGTGTGATGGAGTTTCTTGCCCGTTCTTCTCCATAGGAAATCTACATCTTGGAACGTGGCAACTAAAGTCTTGACGATTCATAAGTGCTATTAATGGTTTAAATGAATAAAAATCTTTTTTATCTTTTTATCTTTTTATGTGTATACCAATTTAGTTAAGACCAAAAATTATACCAACACTTACAGCAAATAAAAAATTCTAATTCTAATTCTAGATGGAGATTAGCCTCCCTTCGGTGCCGAAGATGACCACTCCGGTGGTTTTAGCCGGTAGGAGTCCGGCATGCCCCTTCGCCCTTTCTCGGGACGAAGGAAGTACATGAGGTATTTTCACCGGATCAATAATCAAAAAACCACCGGAGTGCTAATATTCACCGCCAAGCAATATTGTTTAAGCTTTATAAATTAAAGTGTTCCGGTTAGAAGCGCACTGTAGACATGTAGCTAGTAAAATTAGCGTAGTGTAGTGCTATGCAGGATTAGTCCTGGGTAGAATTACAATTGTAATGGCCAGGCGAATGAGACGCCTGTTTTGTCACTGAATAGAATTAAGAAAAAAAAAGTGCGGCAGTGTCGACACCATTATAACATTGTTTCACTGCTTTTTTTTGCTAATTAGAAAGAAAGAAGAAAGAAAGAAAATATTTTTATTTCGGTATCGCAAAACAAAATAAAGTATCAAAAAAAACATTGCTTTCCGAAACCAAAAATTGACCCTATCTCAGCACATGCTACAACACAAAGTGTTGCAACGCTGATTTTCAGATAGGACCGTAGAACCGTAGACTTTTACATAATTATTCCATTAAATTAATGTTATTTAATATTAAATCCTAATTAATTTATAATTTCACTTAAAATAATTCATCATTTACACAAACATATATATATATAATAAAAACAAAAAAGATCAAACATAAAATTAGATTGCAATTAAAATAAGTATTGTGTGCATATCAATAAAAGTAGGGTACAATCGACTAACAGATATTTATATATATAATAATAAATTGTATAAAGATTATTGAATAATATTAATAATAATTTCCAATCAAATAAATTGAAATAATAATATTTTTTATAATTACTCTGTGGTCATCTAGAAACTTGTTGTATATGCGGTCAGTGACTAGTGTTCGCGTCAAACAGTTGTTCAGACAGGTTCATTGTTAAACGTTTACGACCACAATGTAGCTTACTAACTGATTTAGTTAACAGACTGTGATTGAGCCGAGATGAACTCCCGCAATATTGACCGCTTGATAGATTGACGTTCATGACACTTACAGATTATTTCTGTGAACAGGCATACACAATGTCGCTTTGTGCGTTCGTGAATCCATAAATTGGTATTTCATACTTTAGTGAACTTACAAACCGACTGAAATTCAACACATCAGCTCTAAACGTCTGTACTGGACCTACTAATTATAAATATTTATTATAATAAATCACTTTTAACCGGATTCATCATATCGGCCATTTCTACGTCCACTGCTGAACAAAGGCCTCCTCCATAGATTTTCACAACTGTGTCATCATTTTGGAGGGTATTTGCCAATACTCACCACGCTTGGCAGGCGGGTTGGAGAGCGCAGTATGGCTACCGTTTCACAGAATGGACGCTGCTGCCCATCCCTCTGGTTTAGATTCCCTTAGTCGCCTTTTACGACATCCACGGGAGGAGATGGAGTGGTGCTATATTCTTAATCCGGACACCACACGGAATAACCGTTTAACCGATAATAATAATTAACCGGATTACATCGCGTATATTATAGATTTTTGTTTTTCCTGACCACGAATTTATGTTTTATAACAAATTGAAGAACAACAAAAGCGTTACACGCATCCGGTTGGTATGTTACACATAATATCAGCTGGCACACATCCTTACAAAAAATAGATTGAAAGTGTTCGAAACGTCAGGAAAAACAAAAATCCTTATTATACGCGATGTAAACCGCAATGTAAGTTTATATGGATTTATTATTTATAATATGTAAAAACCACTTATATCTCTTTACATTGATTTCAGCTAAGACTTTTCTAACAGATAATAATCTACGTTACACTTTATTTGAACCCAGAAGATCCCGTTCAGCAGATGCCGGTAGGTTTTTAAAACGATTCGCCTTGCTTATGCGATATCTCTTGTCGTGGGTGTGGTTTACAGACAATAAATCTCAGATGCACAACCACCCTGGGAACCACTGTCTGTAGGCCATACAAATATTTGTTCCGTGCAGGGATCGAAGCCACTACACCGTCGCGCAGATGGCCAAGCGACTAACTACTGCACCAAACGTGTCGTCAATAAAAGATCGACGTGTACAAACATATACTGTAATTTGTATTATATATTCTACGGAAGGACATAAGCAGATCAATATGAACCTCATTTGTCAAGCCATACTCGTATAACAATTATAATTATGTAGGGGTACCTACATAATTTGTACCACTAATACACAATTTATTGGCTCAGTGAATGATAAATTCTGTCTGTTTTCTTAAATAACTTTAAAACTACATATTTTAAAATTATAAAATAAATATATTTGAGGCCCTCGCAAAAAGCCCTTCCATTTCGTATGTTCTATTCTATTCTATTGTTGGCTCCCACGGGCTCAGCATTAGCCGAACGCACTTCGACCCTATTGGATCCATTGTGCTGCCCAAAGCCCTGCACTACTCCTCCGCTGGCAAATCCAGAAGTCCCTGTAGGTACTTCGCAATCATACCTGCCTGGAGCCGTGCAAAATCATCAGGCAATGGATAAGCCACTCCTAGATGTTTTGCCCTACGTCTTCCCAGAGCGTCACAGCTGCACAAAATGTGCTGCATAGACTCTTGATTGTCCATACAGAATCTGCATGTATCCGTTGTGCTGAGCTTCATTCTATGGAGGTGCTCCTTGGTGCCGAAGTGGCCTGTCATTGCACCTATATAGTGCCTTAAATGGGTTTTGGTAAGATTTAATAGTCTCTTACACCCGTTTAGTCTTGTGCTGCAGAAAGTTTTGGAATGGTTTAGGCCTCTCGCTTGCCTCCATTCTCTGACATGTTCCTTATCAGCAAATGCATGTAATGCCAGTTGGTAGGTACCCTGAGGTATTCCTACGAAAGGCTCAGGGCCAATGAACTGCTTACTCGAGCCTGCCCTAGCTAGTTGATCCGCTTTCTCGTTACCTTCAACACCTTCGTGTCCAGGTACCCAGATAAGCTTTACGTTATTGTGTTTTCCTAGTTTGTTTAGTAAGATAACACCTTCCTTGACTAGTTTCGAGTTTACTTTAAAGGAGATTAATGCCTTTAGAGCTGCTTGACTGTCACTGAGTATGTATACGGTTTTTTCCTTCACATTCCTCCTTAGCATTTCTTTAATGCTGACAATTATAGCATAGGACTCCGACTGGAAAACCGATGTATATTGCCCCATGGATTGACTGATATTGCAGTCATTTGACCAAATTCCTGCTCCCGTACCTGATTTCATTTTAGATCCATCAGTATACCAAATGAGATGAGCAGTGTCATTTATGGGCTTGAGTCCTCTCTGCCACTCTTCCCTTGTGGGTATATGTACGCTGTATCTCCTATTGAACATATAGACTGGATTGTCAGCATCACATGTCATGTCCATTAAGTCATCCAGTTCTTTCACAGGATCCAATGATGTGTGTTTTGTGCAGGGCTTGTATCGATTCCACGCGCCTGCCCTTGCAAGTCTATAATGAGATTTTCTTGCCTCTGTTTGTATGTGAATATGAAGTGGTTTAATGTTCAACATCCACTCGAGTGCCATAGTAGGCGTGGTTTTAAAGGCTCCAGTGATGCCCATGCAGGCTACCCTTTGTACCTTCCTTAAGGTGTCTTTGCAGGTTTGTAACAAAGTTCTCGTCCACCATACTGCGCTGCCATATGTTAGTATTGGCCTCACCATCATTGTCTATATCCAGTATATGACCCTGGGTTTGAGTCCCCACGTCTTGCCATAGGCTGAACGGCACATATTGAACACTCTTAGGGCCTTTTTAGTTGCATTTTCAACGTGAGTACGCCACGTTAGTTTCTTATCCAGTGTTACACCTAGATACTTTACCTCCGTGGCCCATTCGATTTTAGTGCCGTACATTTTTAATTCCTTGAGTCCACTCAGGTCTGCTTTATTTGTGAACGGCACTAAAACAGATTTGCTTGGATTTATGGATAGGTTGCTCCCATCACACCATCCCTCTACTTTGTCCAAAGCCTCCTGTAGCAGGTCCGACACAGTGTTCGGGAACTTGCCATTTACTTGTATGACTATGTCGTCAGCATACCCTACTGTATGGAATGGTCCTATATTTAGTTCCACCAAAAGAGAGTCTACCACAAGGCTCCATAGTATTGGGGATAAAACCCCTCCTTGTGGGCAGCCCTTCGTCGCTTTTACAGCTATCTTGTCTCCCAGTAGATTGGCTTGGATAATCCTGCCCTGAAGCATAGTATTTGTCCATTTTATTATGGTGGGTTCTATGCCATGTCTCTCTGCAGCAGCACTTATTGACTCAAAGGTCGTCCTATCGAACGCACCTTCAATATCTAGAAATGCTGCTGCTGAGATCTCTTTAGTTGCCAGAGCCCTTTCAGCTCTGTCTACTACATAATGTAGTGCTGTTTCAGTTGATTTACCTTGTTGATACGCACATTGCATTTTGTGTAGTGGTCTGCGCTTGAGCGCTCCATCTCTAATATGCCTGTCGATCATCTTCTCTAGAGCTTTTAGGAAGAAGGATGTTAAGCTTATCGGCCGGTATGATTTAGCATCCTCATAATCTGCTTTTCCCGGTTTGGGGATAAAGATCACCTTAACTTGTCTCCAGACTGTCGGGACATACCCAAAGGCTATGCAGGCCCTGTACAGTCTGCAGAGGTGAGGTAAGATAATGTTTCTGCCCTCTTGGAGTAGGATGGGATAGATTCCGTCCGGTCCAGGGGACTTATAAGGACGGAAACTTCGTATTGCCCAACGTATTCTATCCGCGTCAACGACTTTCTTTGCAGTCCGCCAGTCGTCCTTGGAAGTTCTTGCATTTTGTTCTTCCATTGTGATGATATTGTCAGACACACTGTGTAATTCCACCGAGTCTGGGAAGTGTTTTTTGAGCATGATTGCTAGTGTCTCCTTCCCATCTGTTGTGAGTTTACCTTGGTCATTTCTTATGGATGACAGTATATTAACCTTCGCGGAGCTCATTGCCTTCGGCAGTCTCATTCCTTCCGGATAGCTGCTTATGTTCTGACAATGATCCCTCCACGCCCTTCTCTTTGCTTTGCGAACTTGTTTGCTGTAGTGCGTTAGCGCTTTTGCATATATCGTGAAGTCTTTTATAGACTTCGCATAGTTGAAAACTTTTCTGGTGTCCTGTCTTAGATGTTCTAAGTCAGGGGACCACCATGGTTCCCTTTGCGATTTCACCTCTTTTTCCGGACAGTTCTTTATCCAGCAGGTTTTTACTGCTTGTGATATTCTATCCGCCTCAAATTCTATATCTATAATAGAGTTTAGCCTAGTTGTGGGATCTCTAAGTTCTACTTTGAGATCCTCCTTGAAGGATGCCCAGTTCGTTTTCCTGGGATTTCTTCTAAGTACCTTGCCAAAGTTTTGGGAAGTTTCGTACCTAAAGCAAATATAATTGTGGTCAGATAAGCTAACTTCACCAGACACATGCCAATTTTTTGTTGCCTTGTTAGCCCCTTTAGTTGCTAGCGTAATATCAATGACCTCTGCCCTACGTGTATTTACGAAAGTTGGTCTATTGCCTTTGTTCATTATAAATAAGGGAGAACTTACCAGATAGTCCATAAGCACTTCACCTCTTTTATTGTTGTCTGTACTGCCCCAGGCAACGTGGTGCGCATTTGCGTCGCATCCTATGATGAGATTTTCGTTAGCGCAGTTATTGACCAGGTTATGCAACAAGGCATTAACCGGGTCTGCTTCCTCATATGGTAGATAGGCAGAGGATAGGATGATGCTTTTCCTTTTCCCCTCTATCCCTTCGTTAATCTTCACCGTGGTGAGATCCCTAGAACAGTAATCATAAAGAGGAATTGCTTCTATACCTCGTCTAGTATAGATACAAGTCCTCATATTATTTGTGGGACATTTATATGACAGTTGTCCACCACCAGTATTTAATCCCTTAATGTCCCCCTTGTATACATATGGTTCCTGTATAAGGGCTACATCATATTTGTTCCTGTTCAGCTGACGACTGAGTATTGCCGTGGCTGCCTTACTGTGATGCAGGTTAATTTGTACGCACCTTAAATTGCTCATCGTGATGGCTTGTGATGATGCCTAGTGCTGTTGGCCTCCCTCTCCCGTCTCTGCCAGCAGCTCGATGTCATCTGGAATGGCCGGTGAGGAGGCAATCCCCAGTTCGTCCAATCCCAAAGTGAGATAGTCCGATCTCATCGAAAGTGGCGATGAGACCGGATCGTCCCCCCGTGGTTCAGAGTCACCTGTCTTCACCTCCTCACCATCCATTCCATCTGTAATTTGCTTTTCAGCATTTTCGGGAGCCGAGGTAGTTGGCACGCCGTCCGCGATCTGTTCAGAGGGACCGCCGGGGCGCTTTAGCCCATCGTCTAGGAGCTTAAAGTAGCTCCGGTCCATCCCCGCGTGCAGATTGTAGCCCTGTTGCTTGATGTAGTCGGCCGAAGCCCTATCCATCAGGATAATGCTACGGGCGACCACACCTTCAACCACTTGATCCACCACCTTCCACTCAGCAGTCGTGAGATCTTTATTGAACGACCGGAGCATGTCGAGCTCCTGTGTTAGGGTCGCTTTTCTGGATGGCATGCGCCTTTTCCATGCCATCTTTACCGGTCTGGGCAGGTCCTTCGCGTCTACTACACGTAGACTTAGGGCCCCGTCCCTGATCGTCTTCCCTTGCAGTGTCTGCAGCCACGTGACAGCTGCTTCACCATCGCACACTACTTGCAGTGCGCCTGCCGTGAGTCCATTTCCTAGGACGAAGATGGGCCTAGGTTCTGGCGTATCCACCATCTTTTCCCACAGGAGGTCTCGGATATCCTCTACATCCTCGGCCTTCAGGGTCTGAACAGGATGTTCCTCTGCAACTATGGCCATCCTAGTTTTTGCCACTGCATCCCTGAAGGACCCTGCTTTGGTCCTTTTGGGTACATTGATGGCCTCAACTGAGTCTCCACTGCCTTCTGTCCTCAGTCTTTTCGGCATGCGGGCTACTTCCTGTGGCAGTGACTCCACCGATCCCGCTCCTTGCCTTATTAAGGCCATGCGTCGCCTTATTTCGTATGTTACACGGTACCTACAGTTTTCAAAACTTTATTCTTTAATTTTCTATATAGCCCCTCGAAAGTGACCCCCATATTCAATTTTTTTTTATTTAAGTTACATGTTCGTGTTTGGATTGCAGTAATTCATATGAGTTCCGCCGTTCTTTCCTTCGGACGTTCGGAACCCTAAAAAGTATTTTAGAGATGTTGAAATGGCGTTATAATTGATCTTTGGTGTCTAAAGAATACCATTAGGTATTTAAATATTTTTTATAGTCCCGGTATACAAATATATTCCTAACTTTTCTTCTTCTTGTCTCTTAGATTATGACTTCTGTAGTGTAGAGTACCGTCCACAATATCGCCAATGTCATGCATAAGGCAACGTTGTACGGTATTCAGATAAATCAATCTTTACATATTCATAAACTATTTCTCTAGGAATGAAAAACATTACAAAAATATGTCGGCAGCATCGTACGGTTTTCATTTGTTTTTCTATTCTCTCCCAACTTTTCATTCGGCTAATTTATGAACGCGATAATATTGACAGTTGATTAGTATTGATTCGTTCAGAAACTATTAACTCTTTTTCCAATAATTTTCTTAGGAACATTTTATTGTATACCGCGCTTCGAAAAATATTGTAAATGTGGTAATTTATTCTTTAGGGACCAAGGGTTATCAGTAAAACTATTAAAATACCTATAAAAATCTTTATTTATGTCTACAAAGCCTGTAAAGATTCATTGTAACTCATCATGGCCACACCACATGATGCGGGGGCCGCGACGGCGCGGCGGGCGCAGCGACGCGGACGTGTCGCGTCCTAGTAAATCTGTTCAAAGTTTCAAACAAGCTCATTAAATTTGGGCTATTCAAGAAATATGTCAATCATATAATTATCAAAATATATAGCCCGCTCAGCGAGCTATGGAGAGAGCTATGCGTGGTATTTCTCTACGAGATCGAATCAGAAATGAGGAGATCTGTAGAAGAACTAAAGTTGTCGACATAGCTGAAAGGATTAGTAAACTGAAGTGGCAATGGGCAGGGCACATTGCTCGTAGAACTGATGGCCGTTGGGGCACAAAGGTTCTAGAATGGAGACCGTGCACCGGAAAACGCAGCGTGGGACGTCCTCCAACGAGGTGGACTGACGACCTGGTGAAGGTCACTGGGAGTTGTTGGATGAAGGCGGCATGTAACCGCTCGTTGTGGAAATCTAAGGGGGAGGCCTTTCTTCAGCAGTGGATGTCCTGTGGCTGATATAGGGGGGGGATGCACAACGCCGATGGATATTGCTAACATGTTTAGTGAGCATTTTAGAGTGTCATCTTCACTGGGGCCCGCAAAAGGGTGGATCGATGCTGAGGCCTGTCAGGGTAAGTCTTTTGTTAGTTTTTCTGCCAAGCAGGTAGCTAGCGTAATACATAGAATGAGCAGAAGTAGGTCGGCCGGACATGATGGCCTTAGCCTTGAACACTTGAAACATGCGGGAGTGCATCTGCCTAGGTTGTTGTCTGTGTTTTTCACGCTTTGTACAAGTCATTCGTACTTGCCATCGGACATGATAAGAACAGTGGTCATTCCTATTGTGAAGAATAAGACGGGAGATATCTCTGACCCGTCTAACTACAGACCCATCTCACTTGCCACGGTGATAGCTAAGGTATTGGACGGTCTGCTAGACAAAGAACTAGATATCCACATTAATTTAAACAATGCTCAATTTGGCTTTCGGCCCAAATTGTCCACTGAGAGCGCAATTCTAAGTCTCAAGCAGACTGTCCAATACTACACGGACAGAAGCACTCCAATTTATGCCTGCTTCCTTGACCTTTCCAGGGCTTTTGACCTTGTGTCTTACGATGTGCTCTGGGATAAGATGGAGGAAGTTGGCATACCTCTTGAACTTACAAAAATGTTCCAATATTGGTATAATACCCAGGTGAATAGTGTTCGATGGGGAGAGACGTTGTCCAACGCATATAGGTTGGATTGCGGGGTTAGGCAGGGTGGACGGACCTCACCCAAGCTTTTTAACCTGTATGTTAATGAGTTAGTCGTGGGACTCAGCAGGAAACGTGTCGGATGCTGGATAGACAATGTCTGTGTCAACAATCTGAGCTACGCAGATGACATGGTCCTGCTGGGTCCAACGGCGGGCTCTATAAGGGAGCTGTTACGTGTATGTGAACAATATGTAAGTAGCCATGGACTTGTGTACAACGTTAAAAAAAGTGTCTACATGATCTTTAAGGCCTTCGGTAAACGTGTGAGTAGTGACCCAGTAATTACTCTTAAGGGAATGCAACTTGAAAGAGTCTCAAAATTCAAATACCTAGGACATATCGTTGCTGAAGACCTTAAGGATGATGCGGATGTCGAGCGTGAGCGAAGGGCGTTGGCGGTCAGAGGCAACATGTTGATTCACAGGTTTGCTCGATGTAGTAAAGAAGTTAAAATTACACTTTTTAAAGCATATTGCCAAACTTTTTACACGAGCAGCTTGTGGATCAGCTGTACTAAACGGTCATTGGATGCACTTAGAGTACAGTACAATAACTGCTTTAGGATGCTATTGGGACTGCCGCGTTTTTGTAGCGCGTCTGGTATGTTTGCATCTGCGCATACCAATGACTTTTACGCTATAGTTCGCAATAAAACCAGCTCGTTGTTGGCCAGGACGCGGTCGAGTTCCAATGGTATCCTGAATATGCTTATGGAAAAATATGATGCGCCGTGGCTGTGTCATGCTGTGGGCATGCTTGCTGGAGAGGGGTAGTTGTGTGTGAGACACACACACAATCGCGCGCAACTGTTTCGCTCTGGCGGGTGCGCTTGAGCCGTGGCGCGGCCACGGCGCCTCATACGTAAGGGTCTGTGTGATGATGTTTTAATTGTATTTTATGTGTTGTTGTTATGTTTACTAACATTAGAATTAAGTATACATTGTTACTAACAAGCTCTTGGGCCCAGTTGCCATGAATAAACAAATTTTAATTAATAATGATAACCCGCTACTTTTGCGCTGGACGGGGTTTAAGATACGCATATTGTAATATCATATCTGTTCAAATATACATTAAAACAAATCATGTATTCCGAATTGACTCAACATGATAAGAGACAGCCCTCAAAACGCCCAGGGCTTCACCGCTTCCTAGTGTTTATGCTGGGGAGAAGAAACGGCGCAACAAACTCTCCAGCAACACGTCTCCGTGTTATGTTATTTTGAATACTGAATTTATGGTTTATAACAAATTGAAGAACAACAAAAGCGTTACAGCATCCGGTTGGTATGTTATTGCCACATAATATCAGCTAGTCCGTGTGGTGTCCGGATTAAGAATATAGCACCACTCCATCTCCTCCCGTGGATGTCGTAAAAGGCGACTAAGGGAATCTAGACCAGAGGGATGGGCAGGAGCGTCCCTTCTGTGAAACGCTAACCATACTGCGCTCACCAACCCGCCTGCGAAGCGTGGTGAGTATTGGCAAATACCCCTTAAAATTATGACACAGTTGTGAAAATCTATGAGGGAGGCCCTTGTTCAGCAGTGGACGTATAAATGGCCGATATGATGAATATCAGCTGGCACACATCCTTATAACAATAGCAATAAAATCGTGATTGCTAAAACACAAGCACTAATGATATGCTGTTTGTCTAGTCGGGTTTAAACATACTCGTATAAATATGATACTGCTCTTACAGAAAAGCGGTAATAGCTATTTGCCCAGTCTATTTGCAGACTAATTCTTCAAATTTGCGACCGCCTCTGTGCATACTACCCGGGTAATGGATATAATGTGTTAAGTGCACATATTATTATGGGCGCGGTATTCCAGTCGGCGCGAAAGAGAAGATTGCGTGATGTCGCATACATTACGTAGAATTAATGTTTTTAGGTTTTCTGCTAGTTTTCTTTGTGAATTATTTTTTCTTCTCCCGCCGTTTTGTTTTGTAATGGCGGTCTATTTTGTGATTCAATGTAATGCCAACATTCCAGTGGAGTTGGACAAGTGTAGACTGCAGAATCCAATTTCGGCCCTTCATTCTAATCCCGGGATTTCGGAATGTTTCGCAAGCAATCCCGGGACCCCGGGACTATTTCGGAATTCTATTAAACTGCATTAGCCAAATAAAACAAAGGAGCGGTGACAGATACATGCGCGTTTACGAATATAGCTTTGTTCATTGTCTTCTAATTGACATTAGAGTTATTTTAGTAACATTTAAGCGTTATATTTAACCGATAACGCTTAAATGTAACTAAATGTACCAATTTCATTAATCCTGAAATGTTCGGGATTCATCATTTCAGCCAATGGACCTCCAATGTTGAACAAAGGCCTCCCAATACGAGTAGATCCTACTAAAATAGAAATGCGTTTACTATGGATATAATTATGAACCATGACATGCGAAACAAGAGACGACAGTGTTACAGTTCATTTTACAATTATTACACTACATTTGAATTGAATTGTCTTTATACAAACAATTTTTTGTTATAATATTACTGATATTATTGCACACTTACCTACTATATACCTATTACTATACGGCAACGGCACGGTTGGTGCAGTGGTGGTTTGTATATGTGGAAGCTTGTAATTAGCAAATGTCTTTACCTTTACATGTAATTTATCATTTGTAATTAGTCTGTAAGCTTTCTGCAAAACAAAATAAACAAAAAAATAAATAAATAAAGTAAGAAAAGAAAGAAAGAAAGAAAGAAATGTATTTATTTGCCACAAATTATTATTTGGTACAGTCGGCTGCTGCGCACCGGGTCGTGGGTTCGATTCCCACACGGAACAAATATTTGTATGATCTGCAGGTAGTTGTTCCGGGTCTGGGTGTATTATGTGTGGAATTCATGTCTGTAAATGCACCCACGACAAAGGAGAAATCCAAGTGTGGGGCAATGTATAAAAACTTTAAACAATACATTAAAATAATCCATATAAACAATCGTTTAGTATACTTTATACAATACAATATAAATAATCCATAAGAATATTGGATATCGTACATAAATATAATAAATATATGGAAAATACACAGTAAGACGAAAGTAGTGTATCAACAAGTATCATGTCACAATCCAAGTCTAATGTCCGTATTACAAATATATCGAAAATCAAAACTCAAGTAGGACTTGAGTATAGATTGCATCAATTAAATATAAATGCTGGACCAATCGCGTAGGGTTCATATTGGATTTATGTAATCTAGACGTGGATTTTACTTAAGTTTTAATTCTCGTTCTGTAACACGAGCCTAGCCTACTCGAATAATCTTATACAGTCATCATCATCAGCCCAGTACTGTCCCACTGCTGGGCACAGGCCTTTTCTCACTATGAAAAGGATTATACCTCAGTAAACCACGTAGGCCTAGTGCGGGCTGGCACACAGGAGAAATCATAGTGTGGGGCAACGTTTTATCAAAAAAAGAAAACTTAATCCGTTTTGTTATTTTTATTATATTTCTTTAATATATAAATAAATCCTACGTATATAAATAAATGCACTGGTTCACATCCGTGAATCACAAACGGTTTGGTTGAAAACCAGCGTCAGGCAGCCGTCTGATATATGCTGAACCAAATCCGTTTTGGCGAACCCTGAGGCACATACCAACTTTCTTTGTGTTTTTGTTTTGTAACTGTGTAATTAATTGTATATGTATCTCATTTTCGACCAAATAAATAATTTCTTTCTAGATTTCCACAATTGTCTTTTGGGGGGGATTTGCCAGTACTCACCGCGCTTGGCAGGCGGGTTGGTGAGCGCAGTATGGCTGGTGTTTCACAAAAGGGATGCTGCTCCCATCTCTCTGGTTTAGAATCTCTTCGCCGCCTTTTACGATATCCATGGAAGGCGATGGAGTGATGCTATATTCTTAATCTGGACACCCCACGGATCAGGATTGATTATCCTTAAGACTGATACATCTACGAAAGCCGTGTACCAAAGGCCGTAATAACCGAAACTTTCCATGGAATGTAATATACGCTTTAGTAATCATCATATCGGCTATTTACATGTCCACTGCTGAAAAAAGGCCTCCCCCATAGATTTCCACAACTGTGCCATCATTTTGGGGGTATTTGCCAATACTCACCACGCTTGGCAGGCGGGTTGGTGAGCGCAGTATGGCTACCGTTTCACAGAAGGGACGCTGCTGCCCATCCCTCTGGTTTAGAGGGATCCCTAGTTCTTCAATAATGTTTAGACTTAATCTAAGCCTTTAAGCCAGTTGCACTCACTGATCGGTAAACGATCGACGAGGTTAAGCAACACTAGGTGAGGTCAGTATTTAGATGGGTGACCGCATAGTGGTATTTGAACTGAGCGTCTCCGTGCTTCAGAGGGCACGTTAAATCGTCGGTCCCGGTTGTTGTCATTAGACAGCAGTCGTTAAGCCAAGTCTGAGGCCTTGGGCGGCTTGAACAACTCTGACTGAAGGTTGGCCACTTACAAAAGAAGAAGAAAAGAAATAAAGAAGATCTAAGCCTGGTTTATGTCGTGTATTATATGCGGTATACTCGCACTGTACTGTCCTTTAGGGACCACAGGTAATGTAATGTTATGTTACGTTCATATGGGCTAGATGAAGCTTACACAATAAATAGTGGAGAATACTTTGTCTATGTTTATTTATTTAATATACATTTTTTTTTAAAACGTTGCCCCACACTAGGATTTCTCCTGTGTCATGGATGCGTTTACGGACATGAATTCCACACACAATACACCCAGCCCCGGAACCAATACCTGCAAATCATACAAATATTTGTTCCGTGCGGGAATCGAACCCACGACCCGGAGCGCAGCAGCCGACTGTATCAGCCACTGCACCAACCGTGCCGTCAATTGTAAAGGATCCATCCGAAGCCCCGCTGTAGGCTGAGAAGATGGTCCCAAGAGTGTACTCGGCTTTTCTTTTGGATTCTCAGGTATAGCTGTTAGTGCCTGAGTCCCAATTTAATAACATTACATCCAAACTGCTCTATATCATCAAATCGCATACAATTAGTGCCACAAACAAAGCTTTTACAGGCTTGTACCGAAAGCGTAACAATATCACTGGAAGTAATTGACCGATACTCTAGACAGTTTAGGTGTGTTACCAGTCTATTTCTGCACAGTTGTTCACATGTTATAGGGTCCTTCAAATTTGCTTCTATAATACGTGTATCTCGCCATCAAATAACATTGTAATAATTTCTGGAGGTCCAGCAGATCCTCGCAATCGCGCCGTGTGAACGTCCACGTGGAGGAATGCTTCAAATTTAAATTCACTTTAAAAGTAGGTTACATAATTAAGTTCTTAATCTATTACATTGGTCAGCGCATTTTGTCTCAGGTAAATATGTAAAGATCTACCAAAAATCTATACAAATAAATAAAATTGAAGTGTCTGTTTGTAATGTCAAAATAACAGCTTTTTACTAAATGCATATGAAAGTATATACGGTACATCAAAAGAAATTCTGTCTGCCTGCCTGTCTGTCTGTTTGGTAATCTCCGAAACGGCTGGATCGATTTCTACGGGACTTTCACTGGAAGATGGCTGATGTGAATAACTAAGGCTACTTTTATTTTAGAAAAATAATTAGGATTCCGTGCAAAGAAATAAAACCCATGAAATCGAATATATATCTACATACTCTATCTCAAGTGTCTATGCCGAAGTACTCTAAATTATATATAAATAATCTGAAACTGCGGTTCCCAGCTTGCCAGCATTTTGACATTACAAACAGACACTTCAATTTTACTTATTTGTATGGATAACAGATTATTTATGTCGGGTCAATATTTATTTATTTATTTACACTTTCATGTACAATAGTGGTGCACAAGGCGGACTTAATGCCATGTGGCATTCTCTACCAGTCAAAGTATATATACAATTTCATATTTGATATTGACCTTGGACGTTTTTATGTATGTTATAATATAATAGTCTAGTAATATTTCTCACATTCTATCATAGAATACGAAAATATTCAATGATTTGAAAACTCTTATAGTCTTGTCTCACTCACTCACATGGGCAACAATATGCACAACGAACCAATGAAGCGTTGCATCGCTGCGTTAGCTCGTTTCACATTTCATGTTTAAAATCTCCATTCCAAACATGCGTTACGAAGTTTCGCTTGAAAAAAGACATTGACAAAGCTACAATAAAAATACGTTCACAAATATTTGTTAGGCTTTCATGCCATGTACAAGTAGCTGGGCGAAGCCCTCTAGAGACCGCTATACAATGAAAACTCTCTAGAGAGAACATTACCATGTTTACCATGACTGCTAAGCGGGTTTTTATCGCGTATAAACCTCCTACACCACAATTAACGGTCTTAACGCCATTGATGTACAAGGCTCAAGCTTAGTCGGTCCCAAGCTTGATAGTAAAAAAAGATTTTACTTCATTACTTGAATAGAGGAAATCTTTGTTTGCTTTAGCATAGGTACATAATATAATAGAATTAAAAGACAGATTACCGAACTCAAATTATAACGGTCATTAAAAAGTATCGGAGTGGAGCCGGCTAAGAATACCACCACCCCATCTCATCCCGTAGGTGTCGTAAAAGGTGACTATGGAATTAGCCGGAGGATGGGCAGCAGCGGCCTTCGAGCACATTTCTAATTCAACTGCAATCTCCAACCCAAACCTGCTGATTAAGACAAAACTCCCAATGTGCGCACATCACACCCAGTCGTTGTGGCGATCTTTAGAGGAGGCATTAGTCTAACCGTAGACTTAATTCTGCTAAAATTATGAGGACAAGACCGAAGTACCAAGGTAAAAAACCGTACACTTATACGCGCCGTTATGTCAATAAAAGCATAGCAGCTGAGATTTTAGAAAAACCCGAAAATGTTAATTTTAAACCTCCACCGCAACATTTCTTTTATACATATTGGTGACTAGACGAGCAATGCATTCGCCTGGTGGTAACCGTCATCATATCGGCCATTTATACGTCCACTGCTGAACAAAAGCCTTCCCCATAGATTTTAACAACTGTGTCATCATTTTGGAGGGTATTTGCCAATACTCACCACGCTTGGCAGGCGGGTTGGTGAGCGCAGTATGGCTACCGTTTCACAGAAGGGACGCTGATGCCTCTGGTTTAGATTCCCTTAGTCGCCTTTTACGACATCCACGGGAGGAGATGGAGTGGTGCTATATTTTTAATCGGGATACCACACGGAATAACCGTCATGCCTGGCCATAAGAATTATAATGCTACCCAGGACTAGTCCTCCGTGGGCACCACACTGCGACGAGCATAAAACCCTAATTAACTAGTGAGTTATTTAGCCTCATATGCCCAGTAATATCACTGGCCACAGTGCCCTTCTAACCGGAACAAGGTAACTTTGTTCGTGTTGGTGCAGTGGCTGATACAGTCGGCTGCTGCGCTCCCGGTCGTGGGTTCGATTCCCGCACGGAACAAATATTTGTAGGATCTGCAGGTAGTTGTTCCGGGTCTGGGTGTATTGTGTATGGAATTCATGTCTGTAAACGCACCCACAACACAGGAGAAATCCTAGTGTGGGGCAACGTTTAAAAAATAAAATCCAAATGTGCCAAATTGTTTATACCTTGTTTTGCTTAAAAAAAACTGCCGTTACATACAAGGTTATCCATGTCTCTCGACAGTATGTACGTAACGGCTGTTAATGCTTTTGCGAATTCAGGGTTCATCATACTCATACCAGCCAAAGGACGTCCACTGCTGAACAAAGGCCTAGATTTCCACCATTGTGGCATCATATAGGGGGAATTTGCCAGTACTCACCACGCTTGGCAGACGTATTAGTGAGCGCAGTATGGCTACTACTCCACAAAAGGGACGCTGCTGCCTATTCCTCTGTTAGCAGTCTTTGAGTCGCCTTTTACGACATCCACTGGAGGAGTCATCATTTCGGCCGAATGAAATCCACTGCTGGACACAAGCCTACCTCAAGGATCACCACAACGTCCGATATGGGTGAGTTGTGGGCTCGTTGGTGGGTTTTGCCATAATCGCCATTGGCCGACGGGTTGGCGATCGCAGTTGAGTTGTTAATGAACTCGAAGGACGCTGCTGCCCATCCTCTGGCTAATGACTTAGTCGACTTTTACGACATTCACGGGAGGGGTTGGGGTGGTGGTATTTTGAGCCGGCACCACACGGCAATAGGCACCACACGGCAAGCGGCACCACACGGCAAGCGGCACCACACGGCAAGCGGCACCACACGGCAAGCGGCACCACACGGCAAGCGGCACCACACGGCAAGCGACACCACACGGTAAGCGGCACCACACGGCAAGCGACACCACACGGCATCCACTGGAGGAGTAGGAGTGGCGTTATATTCTAAAACCGGAAATCAGGGTTGCTTTCATAATTGAAAGTTGTCGTTATGATGAGTACATTGACCCCTTATAAGGTGCTCATTAATAATGTTATACGTTGTTATATCTTTCGTGGTATTCGTTATCAATGAATAACAAGGAATTTGGAAATTCATATATCTGTTATTTTGCTTGCGCGATGTAGGTAGAGTTAATGAAATCACGTTCGCGTATGTAAAGATTATTTGCGGCGGTTACAAAAGCTGTTTTCAGATGAAAACAAACGAACAGGATCGTTATGTTTACATTCTACATCTTTCTGAAACAGAGCTTAGATTTCGGTTTTGTTCATGTTATTTGTGTTATATTTCTGGTTATAGACAAGTAACAAAATGTTAATTATTGCGAGTACTATGTAGGCTAGCTCCTAATTAGTTAATTCATTAATAGTTACGAGACGAGCAACTTGTAGGTACATCTGGTGGTGTCTTCCTGCCCACACCGAGCAATCCACGCGAAGACGGTGGCGCGCATGTGGATACGCAGCTTCGTGTGCGCAGCACAGAACAGCGCACAGGGACGCTTCGGGATCGGGATCGGGATCCTTTAAATCCTTTATATCTCCCCGGGGGGATGACCGCTTTACAGTCACTCTCTTCGAGATGTGCCTATAGGCGTGGCACCAGTGGACGGCTCTAGTGTGATCATACGAGGTCCTCTTAGGTGCCGATGATCACATTCCGCCTGACGCAGGTATTCACCGGACACGGTTGTTTCGGTGCGTACTTGCACAGGATAGGACGCGAGGTCACGGCACAGTGCCACCACTGTGGAGACGATCAGGATACCGCACAGCATACACTCGGAGTGCCGATGCGTGGACTGCCGAGCGGCGGATCCTGGTCGATCGGATCGGGCAAGATCTCTCTTTGCCAGCAGTAGTGTCGGCTATGCTGGCAAAGCAGGAAAATTGGAGTGCTGTGGTCTCCTTCTGTGAGAGCGTAATGCTCCAGAAGGAGGTCGCAGAGCGGGATCGGGAGAGGGCCGATCCCGCTCGGAGGAGGAGGGCACGGGGCCGGGGTGACAACCGCCGCGGTGCCCGTGTCCAACACGCCTGAGCCCCCTGCCGTCTTTGTATAGTGGGGGGCCTTGGGGGTCGCGAGCGCGCTTATTGGGAAATATGCGTGCTCATACCGAGCGACCCCCGGGAAGACAGCGGTGCGCATGTGGTCACGTACCGCTGTGAGCGCAGCACAGCGCATAGTGAGGCCTCGGGGGAATCTTTTACAATCCCCTCGAGAGATGCCTGGGGGGGTGGCCTCTTTACAGTCGCCTTCCCTCCACTCGAGGGGATGACCACTTTACAGTCATCCCCTCCGAGATGTGCCAAAAGGCGTGGCACCAACGGGTGGCTCTAGATGGAGATCTTTCGAGTTCCTGGAGCCTCCCTTCGGTGCCGACGATGATCACTCCGGTGGTTTTAGCCGGTAGGAGTCCGGCATGCCCCTTCGCCCTTTCCCGGGGCGAAGGAAGTACATGAGGTATTTCCACCGGAACAATAAAAAAAAAAAAAAAAAAGGGTGCCGATGATGGCGGCACGGTTGGTGCAGTGGCTGATACAGTCAGCTGCTGCGCTCTGGGTCGTGGGTTCGATTCCCGCACGGAACAAATATTTGTACGATCTGCAGGTAGTTGTTCCGGGTCTGGGTGTACTGTGTGGAATTTGTGTCTGTAAACGCACACAGGCGAAATGCTAGTGGGGCAACTTTAAAAAAAAAAAAAAACTTTTTGTAAAAGATAAAAGAAAAGAAATGGTAAATACTTTTCTGTTAACCATCTCAATACGCGACAATCTATGCGGTACAAAACTTTCCGTTTTTTTTTCAGCTCAGCATTCTATTTGTTGATAGTTCTATTTATTTCCAATTTAAGAAAACATTCAGAAATAAAGAAATTCACATCGTATGGTTTTGCATATCCACCTTTACATACTTATACGTTACAGTTCTACATTGAACACCTGAAGGATGTGTGGATGTTTGACCTTAAGGCATTTACACCCTTGATCGTGATCGTTGCCATGGCGACAACGATGCCGTTAAAAATGAATTGAATAATCTTATCGCTTTTACAGATCAGGTTGCGACGAGCGCCGTGCCAGTCAAAAGCTTAAATTATTGTATACTTAAGTCTGAGTTTATTAACAGAAATATTCTTAGAATACTTCTATGAAAAGCCAACCCCGGGTTATTGACTTCTAAGGATAATTTTAACACATATAAATAGAGGTGTTCCACTTAGGGATATGCAAAAACATACGATGTGTATTTCTTGATTTCTGAATGTTTTCTTAAATTGGATATTAATAGAACCAGCAACAAATAGAATGCTTCCATGCTGAGCTGAGGAATGAAAAGGAAAGTTTTGTACGGCACAGATTGTCGCGTATTGAGATAGTTAATAGAAAAGTATTTACATTTCTCATTTTTTTCTTTTATGTTTCTTAAAAAGACGTTGCCCCGCACTAGGATTTCTCCTGTGTCGTGGGTGCGTTTACAGACACAAATTCAACACACAATACACCCAGACCCGGAACAACTGCCTGCAGATCATACAAATATTTGTTCCGTGCGGGAATCGAGCCCACGACCCGTTGCGCAGCAGCCGACTGTATCAGCCACTGCACCGACCGTACCATCCAGGCTTATGACTAACTACGATCTATACAAATTAATAAAATTGAAGTGTCTGTCTGTAATGTCAAAATAACAGCCTTTAGATTTTAACTAAATGAATATGAAAGAATATACGGTAGTTATAACAAAAAAACATTTTCAACTTTTTTGTCTTTCGGTCTGTCTCTCTGTCTGTCCGTCTGTTTGTTCCAGCTAGTCTTCGAAACGGCTGGACCGATTTAGACGGGACTTCCAATGGCTTTGGTTTTTACTGGACTATGATGTTATAAGGAGTAACTTTATTTATTTATTTATTTATACTTTCATGTACAACAATGATACACAAGGCGGACTTAATGCCATATGGCATTCTCTACCAGTCAACCTTTGGGTTAAAAAAGAAAAGCATTGAAGGAGGTACAAAAAACAGATACTTTAAGAATGATAATTATAAGATGCATACAGATATAGATACTAAAAGTACGGTAAAATACATAATACATATTACATATATATTAATTAAAATATACTACATATAATACGTTATTATATTCTAATAATCATTATAACGATGCCCATAAGTGTCGATTAGGAATGCTGCGATTTCAAATAGTATTCCCGAACTTTTCGTTTGAATGAAGATTTACTTGTAGCTTTTTTTATGTGTAGGGGAAGCACGTTCCAGAGTTTGATTGCTGAGACAGCGAAGGAGTTAGAAATAAAACCTGTGTGGTGAGAAGGAATCTGGAGAATTAAATTTTCGGCAGCACGCAGGTTACGGCTGTGAGAGCTACCCAAAACATGGAAACATTCTTTAAGATACCCAGGAGCACAGGAATCGTTAATAACGGAGAAGAGGAGACAAACGGCTCTGAGAGACCTTCTCTGACGGATAGGCAGCCATTGAAGCTGGGAACGGTAAAAAGAGATGTGGTCGTATTTACGAAGTCCAAAAATAAAGCGGATGCAGTTGTTAAGAAGGCGATCCAATTTATTGAGAAGGTATTGAGATAAGTCCGAGTAACAAACATCAGCATAATCGATTACAGGAAGCACAAGAGACTGGACCAGAAGAGTTTTGGTGCTAGATGAAAGGAAATGCTTGAATCTATATAGAGATCGTAGTATGACTGTCACATTTCGGCTAACCTGACAGACTTGCTTATCCCAACTTAGCTTATAGTCAATATGTAAACCTAAATCCTTTATGTAGGGTGATAAAGGAATGAAAGAATTGTTGAATATAATTGGCGTTAGTTGATAAGTATTTAAGTGTTTTAGATGGTACGAGCTGCCCATGAGGATAGCTTGACACTTGCTGACATTTACAGAAATTCCGAATTTATGAGACCAGTCTTCGATCGTATTCAAGTCCGTGTTAAGCGTAGAAATACAATTATTTAAATTGCCGATATCAGTTTGAGCGTAAAGTTGCAAGTCGTCGGCATATAGATGGTAAGAGCATTTAAGGATGTCAGTAATGGAATTAATAAATAATGAGAACAAAAGGGGAGAGAGTATACCGCCTTGTGGTACACCAGTTGCCACGTTACACCAGTCAGATAATTCCTGATCAATACGCACAGCTTGCTGGCGACCACGAAGATATGATAAGAACCAACCTTGGGATGACGACGAGATCCCGATTTGAGACAGAATTGCAAGGAGGATATCGTGGTCAACGGTATTAAAAGCGTTGGAAAAGTCTATTAAAATTAAAACCGTTAGTTTCGAAACCTCCATGCCACGCCTAATATCTTCTGTGACTTTAAGTAGCGCAGTAGAGGTGCTGTGACCAGGCCGAAATCCGGATTGGTATTGGGATAGCAAGTTATTGTTGAAGATGTAAGAGGAGATTTGTTTATGAACAACTGCTTCAAGAACCTTAGATTGGAATGGAAGTATGGAGATCGGCCTGAAATGATTAGCTGAACTAGGGGTAGAATTTTTAGGAAGAGGGATAATGAAGGCCTTGCGCCAGATTAAAGGGAATACCCCAGTCTGCAGAGAGAAATTGATGATATGTGTGAAAACGGGAATTACACTGTCAAGAACTAGCGATAACATGGTCCTGCTTACACCGTCCCAGCCCACAGCTTTGGACTTTAAGGTGGCAAAAGTCTTACGGATGTCGAGGTCAGTCACAAGGGAAAATGAAAAAGAATCGGGAGGCAATTTCGGCATGGAACTAATATCAAATATTGTTTTCTTTTTTACATCGTCTGTGAGAGTACCCGGTGATGCAAAATGCTGATTCAGGTTGTTGAGAGATATGTTAGAAGGTAAGAAATAGGATGGCGATTTGGATATGCCGAGTGATTTTAGAAATTTCCATATATCAGCCGATGAAGAGTTGAGAACATTATCACTAATGTATCGGCGCTTAGAGACTCTTACCATCTGGTTACACCGATTTCTCGCTACCTTGTACAAACACCAGTTCTCCTCACTACGATCCTTTCTATGTTTCCAAAAAGCCCTGTTACGTCGTCTCATCGCCATTCGGACACCAGGAGTGATCCATGGAGACGGAGGCCGCTTCACTCGTACAGCCTTGAGGGGAGCGTGCTGTTCGAAGAGTTGAAGTATGGAACTATTCAGAAGAGAAACCTTTTCGTCTACTGTAGATGCTTCGAGAACTTCGGTCCAGTCGAGGGCTTGTGCATCCCTGCTAAGCCTTCCTTGATCCAGTCTCGCAAACCTCCGAAGAAAGATAATGGTAGGCCGCTGCTTAGGAGGTTTGATTTTATATGACATGTAGATCATGTCGTGTCTAGAGAGTCCAGGAGCTACGACTTGGCCATGGTTAGCTACAAAATCCACGGAAGAGGTGATTATCAGATCAATCCAGGAATCATCGGTGTCGACATTATGATGAGTCGAATTAAGAGTGAGAGATGTGAGATTCGACGATTCCAAGATTGCTCTCAGTCTACGAGACCGTGGGGTATTTTTCAAGAGGTCAGTGTTAAAGTCGCCCATGATTATCAGGTGTTTGTACTCAGAGGAGATAGATTCAAAAAGCGTATCCAGACTGGAGAAATAATCCGTAGCGGGCGGGCAGTAGACTACTCCAAGAACGGCTTTTACCCCCTTTACAGCTACCTCTAGCAGTAAAAACTCAAGGTTTCCGTTATAAAGTGGCAATTATTATTTTAGAAAAGGAATAGTGAAAATAATTCAGGTACCGAGGCCTTTGTCCAGCAGTGGACCTCCTTTTTCTGATATGATGATGATGATGAAACTAGCTAAATCCAGAAAACCAGTAAAAACACAGCCCCAGTTCAAATAAGAAAAGCACTCAATTAAACTGTTTTTCATTCATAACATCACAAATATAAAGCTACGTATTCACTAGGAGACAAATACCGCCTCTAGTGTGATCTTACGAGGACCTGGAGCCCCTCTTCGGTGCCGAAGATGACCGCTCCAGTGGTTTTAGCCGGTAGGAGTCCGGCATACCCCTTCACCATTCCCCGGGGTGAAGGAAGTTCCATATAGAATGTCCACTGGACATAAATAAAAAAACTAAAAATAAAAAGGAGACAAATACCGCAGAACACCTTCCCCGAGAGACGTCGTGTGACGTCCATTATTCGATGTTATCAGAGGTGCAATTCTCAAGCTCAAACATCCATACAGAATTGAAATAACGGTGATAGCCCGATTTGGTATTCGCTAAGACTGGTCCTCATGGCTCACTGTCTGCAACGTGTCCTTGAATAGCGTTAATCATGTCTTAGCTAATATCATATGGATATTTGTATACTTTTTTATTAGTTAACGGGAACGCCTATGTGTGTGTGTATGTCAACATATGTACATGTATAGTAATTTAATTTTCGCGATTATTACACATTATGAACCGATCATCATTTCGGCCGAATGAAGTCCACTGCTGGACACAGGCCTCCCCCAAAGATCCACAACGACCGATATGGATGTGTTGTGGGCTCATTGGGGTGTTTTGCCATAATCGCCACGCTTGGCAGACGGATTGGCGATCGCAGTTGAGTTGTTAATGTACTCGAAGGACGCTGCTGCCCATCCTCTGGCTAATCCCTTAGTCGACTTTTACGACACCCATGGGAGGAGATGGGGTGGTGGCATTCTGAGCCGGCACCACACGGCATAGCCGGCACCACACGGCATACACCGATATGTACCAAGAATGTTTCGTGTAGCTATTGAAATAAAAAAAATCATCCTAATTTTAATAGAGAAGATGTTGGCAGGTGCCACATGTTTGGAATCCAGTTATTAAAATAATAAAGTCCCAAACAACATCGCCGTGTGGTGCCGGCTCAGAATGCCACCACCCTATCTCCTCCCATGGGTGTCGTAAAAGTCGACTGGGGGATCGGCCGGAGGATGGGCAGCGGCGTCCTTCGAGTACATTAACAACTCAACTGCGATCGCCAACCCGTCTGCCAAGCGTGGCGATTATGGCAAGAACCCCCAATGAGCTCACAACGCATCCATATCGGTCGTTGTGGACACCTTTGGGGGAGGCCTGTGTCCAGCAGTGGACTTCATTCGGCCGAAATGAGAAACAACCTACCGCGCTAAAAAACAACAAGACACTGTGAGTGATTACTGCGTGCATCGAAACTAATTTTTTTATTAAAATTAAACGGTACGGTAGTTTAAATACAATAACTTTTTAAAATCTGTAACGACGCCTGTCACCTTAGTCATCCTGCGACCACGAATGCTGCAAAATATTCGAAACGTCGGGAAAAACAAAAAATCTATACAAATAAATAAATATCTGTATAAGTGTCTGTTTGTAATGTCAAAATAACAGCTTTTTACTAAATGCATATGAAAGTATGTACGTTACATATAACAAAAAAACTGTTTAAAAAAAAAAACTCTGTCTGTCCGTCTGTCTGTCTGTCTGTCTGTTTGTTCCGGGTAATCTCCGAACTGGCTGAACCGATTTTGACGGGACCTTCACTGGCAGATAGCTGATGTTATAAGGTATAACTTAGGCTACTTTATTTTAGAAAAATAATTAGGGTTCCGCGCAAATTAAATAAAACCCTTGAAATCCAATACATATATTCTATGTCAAGTGTCTATGTCGAAGTACTCTAAATTTCTTTTAAATTAAACGCGGGTGAAACCGCGGGTCCCAGCTAGTCTATAATATACGCGATATAATCCGTTTAAAATTGTTTTATTGTAATACCGTACTGTAATTAACTGAACTTCTCAAATCTTAACCGTGACTGTTTGGTAGCTCCCATATAAACCCCCTAAATCAAGCGATTGATACACGGTGGCCATTGATCTCCAGTAATTCTCTAAGCTTGCAAGCCGCGCGACCCTACAATTTGTTAGGGGTACGCGTCCCTATCCCTTTAACTAGGTCATCCGAGTTAATTGTACTTATGGGACGGTTTTACCAAGTTTTTTTTATTTCAGCACGTGTTGGTGTGTAGATTTGGGGGCAAGTTGTGGGTGCGAGATCGAATCAGAAATGAGGAGATCCGTACAAGAACTAAAGTTGTCAACATAGCTGAAAGGATTAGTAAACTGAAGTGGCAATGGGCAGGGCACATTGCTCGTAGAACTGATGGCCGTTGGGGCACAAAGGTTCTCGAATGGAGACCGCGCACCGGAAAAAGCAGCGTGGGACGACCTCCAACGAGGTGGACAGACGACCTGGTGAAGGTCGCTGGGAGTCGTTGGATGAGAGCGGCATATGACCGCTCGTTGTGGAAATCTAAGGGGAGGCCTTTGTTCAGCAGTGGACGTCCTGTGGCTGATATGAGAGTGGGTGCTTTGTCGAGGTGGAATTGGAGAGTTGTTTTTTTTAATTTTTTGTACTTCATTAAATTGCGTGAGTGTTGCAAAGAAGAAAAAAATGTTTTATACTTTGGTGTTAATGTTATGCGCGTCTCTATGGTGTTCAGAAATAAATACTTTTTCTTTCTTTCTTTTCTTTCTTTTTCATGTCCTGTAACGAAAATCATCTTGTGACTCAAACGGACAGTCCATCCGGAGTATTTAAATAATGGGCACAAGAATTTGGTATAGTTAATAAATATGTTATAGTGAACGCCCATTTTTAGGTAGAGCGCGTTTTGTCTAGATAATAACTGCTAGTCAGAGGTGCTCATAGCTAGTTGCACTCACTGATCGGCGAGGTTAAGCAACGCCTGGCTCGGTCAGTCTGTGGATGGGTAACCGCTTAGTGGTATTTCGACTGAGCGTCTATGGCTTCGAATGCACATAAAATCGTCGGTCCTGGTTGTTGTTTGGGTGGCTTGAACTCCACAAGGTTGGCCACTTAGCACACAAGAATAAGCATACAGGAGAAAGAAAAGTGCCGACTCTACGGGGGGCCTGCATGGTCAGCTCGCGAGGGTGACCGCTTTACAGTCACCCTCTCCGAGATGTGCCTATAGGCGTGGCACCAGTGGGCGGTTCTAGTGTGATCATATCTGGAGCCTCCCTTAGGTGCCGAAGATGACCGCTCCAGTGGTTTTAGCCGGTAGGACTCCGGCATACCTCTTCACCTTTCCCTGGGGCGAAGGAAGTTCATGGAGTATTTCCACTGGAAACCAATAAAAAAATAGGAGAAAGAAAAGTGACGAGTATCATTAATACAAGAAGGTACAAGCATTTTAGTTAGTTAACCATTAGCACAGAACCTCGTTTGTTATTCCTACCATGATCTCTGTAGCCACGTTCTTTCAGTCTTGTTTCACTACCTTCAAAACAACAAAGTACAAAACGAAATCCCCAAATTACAGTTATAATCCCCACGTCGTCTCCCCTTTAAACGTTTCATTAGATAAGGTGTTACAATTGTAAGTGAGATGGGCACGGTGATACTTACTTAGTAGTTGAGTAATTTAACTTAATCCTGAGTTACAGTTAAAGTTTTGTAACGAGATCCGACTTAAGTTATCGTCATAATTATAAATGCTTAGGCCGTGATGGTTACACGTGAAATGTTTTATAATTATATGTTATATTTTTTGAAGTTTACGCGAATAGCATCCATTGAATTGAAAATAGCTTACGGAAATATATCGCGTTTAATTAATTCATTCTATATACTTACATACAGCATCTATACGTGCAGTTCAATTTAATTATTTGTTACTAATATTATAATTGTAGAAGATTATATGTTTGAGGCTCACAGGCATCACAATCAATCAATGGGAGGCGGCTTCCTTACAGTCGCCTCCCCGCCGCTAGGGGGGTGACTGTTTTACAGTCATCCCAGGACCAATGCAACTTCGAAACGTCGAGGTAAGTCGGATTATTGTTTAGATATCAATCTTTCCGCGAATAGACCCATTTCGTCCCTTAGGTGTCGTAAATGGCGACTATGGGGTTAGCCGGAGGATGGGCAACACCGTCCTTCGAGTACATTAACAACTCAACTGCGATCGCCAACCAAAAGAAGTGTGGGGCACTGTTAAAAAAAATATTTCAATATAACCCGCCTGCCAAGCATGGCGATTATGGAAGAACCCACCAATGGGCACACAAGACACCCATAGCGGTCGTTGCGGCGATCTTTGGGGGAGGCTTGTGTCCAGCAGTGGACTTTATACGGCTGGAACGATGAATAGACCCGATGCAATTTTTAAATTATAAATAATCATTAAAACGATGTCGCAGAAGCTGAGATTTAGTAGAAAATAAAATAAATTTATTTAGAATAGTATATTCTCGCACTTGGCAATGAGTGCACTAGTCTGTACATCTTCTAAACAACAACAACAACAAAACAGTAGACCAACTCCATCTTCCTTTCTTGCGGGATCACCTTGAAAACTTTCTTCCCAGTTTTATTAATAAAAAAAGAGTTTTATCCCTCGGGAAAAGTATTATACGTGTTAGGCAGCGTTCGTATTTCCGGGGATCGGAGGGAATCCCGCGGGCCTGTTCTGCCGTTTTATTTTTATCCGCTGTCAGTGTGATCGTAACCTTATTTTAAGTCCGAATTATCTTTAAAGCGTGTAAAGGATGTTGTATAGATGGAGATTTGGTAATGATTATTGCAAGCCTATAGTCATTTCGGCCGAATGAAATCTACTGCTGGACACGGGCCTCCCACAGGATCACCACAACGACCGATATGGGTGTGTTGTGGGCTCATTGGGTGCCTCACCACGCTTGGCAGACGGGTTGGTGATCGCAGTTGAGCTGTTAATGTAATGTACCCGAAGGACGCTGCTGCCCATTCTCCGGCTAAGCCCTTAGTCGACTTTTACGACACCCACGGGAGGAGATGGGGTGGAGGTATTCTGAGCCGGCAGCACACGGCAACCATACCAAACCTATAGGTGTGAAAGATTTTGTACTTAAATAGATCGTGGAATACGATTCATTGTGGTGTCCGGGTTAAGAACATAGCTCCTCGTCATGTCCTCCCTTGGATGTCGTAAAAGACGACGCAACATTTAAGCCGCAAAATGCCCCCTGCTAGACACGGACTTTCGGATGGACGAAGGCTTTCGACTCGGCTTAACAACTGCTGTCTAATGACAACAACCGCGACCGACGATTTAACGTGCCCTTCCAAGCGCGCAGACGTTCATTTCAAATACCACTTTGTGGTCACCAATCCAAAGACTGGCCTCGCCGAACGTTGCTTAACCTCACCGATTGTTTAAAAATCAGTGAGTGCAACTGGCTGTGAGCGTCCGTAAAATCCTAAACTATAGAGAACCCAATATAAGGACAGGCAGTGTAACTTGATTGTTATATTCAACTGAACTCTCTCCCTCTCTCACTCTCACTTATGGACATAACCTCCTCCAAAATGTGCGTTATCCATTTTATAAAAAAATATAGATTTAGTTTTATTCTAACTGGATTTTACCATGAATTAAACAAAAATATATTACATTCAACAAAAGGATTATTGTTTAAGTACAACATTTGATTTGCTTAAGAAATATTTGAAATATCAATTTAGCATGGAACTCGAGGAATCCCTACGAAACCCTTAGATCAGCAGCTTTACAATCCGTAATGTATTCGGTAGTTTGTACCAAATAGGTCAACGAACAAAGAGTCGTATAACACGGATGTATTGACCTCTGACGGGTGGGCCAACCACTTTGTTGTATGTGCATGATTGAAGAATAATGTGTTGTAGTAGATGATATTTGACAGATGTTTTATATTAGTGGAGGACAATGAGTAATTGATTGGTGGTCACCGAGGAGTCGGTGATTTGTTGTCCAGTTATTAGCCCCCGGTTGCCTAGGTTCCCGGCAGAGGGGGTAACAACCGCCCTGGCGCCTAATTCCCATACGCCTGAAACCCCCTGCCGTAGCTACAAAGCGGGGAACCTCTGGGTTCGTGGGTGCGTAGATTGGAGAATCTGCGTGCTCACACCAAGCGACCCAAGAGAAGACGGTAGCACGCATGTGGTCACACGCTGCCATGGGACGCTTAGGGGGATCCTTTACAATCCCCCCGGGGGGGTGACCTCTTTACAGTCACCCTCTCCGAGATGTGCCTATAGGCGTGGCACCAGTGGGCGGCTCTAGTGTGATCATACGAGGACCTGGAGCCTCCCTTACGTGCCGAAGATGACCGCTCCAGTGGTTTTAGCCGGTAGGAGTCACTCATACCCCTTCGTCCTTCCATGGGCCGAAGGAAGTTCATGAAGAATTTCCACTGGGCACCAATAAAAATAAAAAAGTTTCCCGGCAGAGAACAGACCACCCTCTGCAGCAATGAGTGTCGTAAAATGCGACTAGGTCCATCGTCCCGATATCAGCCACCAGATCTGAAGATTTAGTACACAGGAGGATGCTGTCATCTTCATGTGCTAGATCTTCATTCGATTGTTATCATTAAACCACCTGATCACTAGTAAACACTGTTTCAGATACTTGTTAGTACAACAGTTTCTCATGCATCACACAGATGTTTCTGAAACTAATATTTCAGAGAGTTTCACCATCCACATCAGACAGTCGTCGCGAACGTGTTACCGGAAAGAGTGGTGTAAATTATGCTTTTCTGATTCCACAATGGTGTTATACACGCAAACGTTAAAAACGCAAACACGTTAAACATTTAAATTATTAAATGTTTTTAAAATATCTCGACTATTGATATTATTATTTGTATAATTATATTTGTTGATTTATTAGAAGGTATAATATGCAATATTTATGTTATATACTGTTTTTACACCCGTGAATCACCGAATCACCGAAGGGTCCAGTTGATAACCAGCGCCAGGCTCTTGTCTGGCAAATGCTGAACTGGTTACCTGTTTGGCGCAACTGTGGGGCACACAACAAACTCTAGCCTAATATTGTTTTTTTTTGTCTTGTTTATAACCCTATCCAAATTTTTATCGTGTTTTTTTTTTTAGTTTTATATTAAGTTTTATTACCGTTTGAGGTCTCACTTTGCTGTCAAATAAAAAAAATCTTTCATTCTTTCTTTCTTAAATTTAAAATCTGTATTACATACATTGACATTTTCAGCAACAGTCGGGGATGAGCTCAAAGATTTAGTGGTATAGTGGTACTTAATAACTTTATCATCGAGAGTTAAGCAAACGTCACTATTACGGTTCTTGACTCTTCCAGTCTCACTATTTATAATGTTACTTTACCTTTATAAACAACGTGCGAACGCTTCCACACCAGAAAACATTTGTTGCGCGGCTATGTTTTCTATCGTGAAGCTGGAACATTTAAACATGTAATCGAAACACGTAAATGTTTACGATGCAATTGTTACTGGTTTCTGAAATAATAATAATTGTTTTTGGTACACGTAAATATTGTATCGGATACTGTGTTTATATACAAATGTTTATTGGTGAATACGAGGCTTTAGATGGCAGCTATTCAGGCAAGTCGGCGTTTAGGAGGTTCAACAACTGTGACACAAGCACTCTAAAAAGAGAGAATGCTGATAATTGTTCAAACTTTCTTGATAATGTTTAAAAACTCTACGGACTATTGCAGAATCAAAGTCGAAAGTCAACATTTAGAACTCAAATCTAGATCGCGTTAATCAAATATGAACTCTACTTAACAGGTTCAGCATTTATATTCAATTGCTGCAGTCTCGACTCAATGTCTATTGATTCTCCTGTAAGACGTGCCCAAGTAGGTTAGCTACTTAAAATGTATGACAGTGGACATCTCACAAATATAATGAAAAAACTTACACATGCTGGCATTCAGAAAACGAAATAAAAAGATCGGCCAACTTCGGGCTTTTCCGTAAAGTTTTCGGTGCCCTAACTTTGGGTATCAGCCGCCCAGGTGCTCAATAAATAAGTTACTGTCCGCGCATTTCTTAACTTTGTGGTTTTTCCGAATTTTTTGATTGCTTTTGCGAATGGTGCGGTAATTTATTGCTATGATAGGTTTGATAATTTAGTCAGAATCGCAGAATGGTAATGAGATTCGTTTTTTTTTTGTTGTAGGTACATTTAGTTGAGAAAAAACTCGGCTGACTGTAGCGTATTGTGAATTTTGTGCACGGATTAATGCACAGCCATCGCTCGATACAGTTGACCCGTATTTTTATTAATTTATTAAGTATATTTATAGTTCATGATGTTTTTATTTCTACAACACTTAGTATTTCTGTACATAACACCACACACACTTATTTTATTTATTACTTACCTACATACTACTTTCACTAATATTATTTGCCACACGTAGGTATTTTTTATTTACTGATTTACATCAGTAACGCGTCACAACTTAAGGTCCAGTTGAAAACCAGCGCCAGCCACTAGTGGTCGGGCATTTTTGCTGAACTGGGCCTGTTTGGCGCAGCTGTGGGGCACACAAAAATGTTTTCTTTGTGTTTTTACTGTATTTTTTAAAATTCGGTTTATGTGTACCATGTTGTCTGTGTCAAATAAGTTTATTTTCTTTCAAGAAACAAGAATAATAACATCATTTATCTGGTGGTAAGCGTCCTGCTTGCCCATAAAAAGCGCAATGCTACCTGGAACTAGCCTTGCGTGGCACCACACTGCGCTCACCACCTCGCGACATTTGCTGTTTAGACTCCTATGCCCAGTAATTTCAGTAGCTACAGTGTACTTTGAATAAAACTCGTGTCACTCGCAATGTTTACTCATTTTGTTTTTCATTCATTTCGGCCAAATATAGTCCACTGCTGGACACAGGCCTCCCCCAAAGTTTACTACAATGACCGATATGGGTGTGTTGTGTGCTCATTGAGGGGTTTTGCCATAATCGCCACGCTTGGCAGGCGGGTTGGCGATCGCAGTTGAGTTGTTAATGTACTCGAAGGACGCTGCCCATCCTCCGGTTAATCCCTTATTTGTTATTAATTATATATATTACATATTAGACATAATTCACAATCACACAACATTTAAATGATTATATTTTTATTATTTAATTCGATCATATTTGCAAATGTCGTGAACATCTGTAATAGGTATACATATAGGATTTTTTTATTGTAATAAGCTATATAAACTTTACATATGCAAACTGTTGCCTTATTAAATAAATAAATAAAAAATAAATAGTCGCCATTTACGACACCCAAGGGATGAGATGGGTTGGTGCTATCCGTAGCCGGCACCAGACAGCTAACTCACAATGAGCCTTATGACAAAGCTCAAGGTTGCTCAGCGAGCTATGGAGAGAGCTATGCTTGGTATTTCTCTACGAGATCGAATCAGGAATGAGGAGATCCGTAGAAGAACTAAACTTGCCGACATAGCTGAAAGGATTAGTAAGCTGAAGTGGTAATAGATGGGGCTCGTAGAACTGATGGCTGTTCGAGCAGAAAAGTTCTCGACCACGCACCGGAAAACGCAACGTATAACGGCCTTCAACGAGATGGACAGACGACCTGGTGAAGGTGGCTGGGAGTCGTGGGATGCGGGTGGCATGTAACCGATCGTTGTGGAAATCTATGGGGAGACCTTTGTTCAACAGTGGACGTCCTTCGGCTGATATGATGATGATGATGAAACAAATATTCGATTCGTCCAAGCATCAAATTCGTCACAACGTAGAAAGTTCAGTCAACCTGTCCGCCTAATCTACTCGTGGGTCGAAAAGGGTTATTGTTAGCTGCTACTGTACTAATACTCACTGCATCAGTGTGTTCAGTCGATCCTCAATGCTTACCCAGTCTAATACGATAGAATGGTTTCATGTAACAATAATTTAACAAATAAATATCGCCGTTACACAAATACGGCATAATGAATAACATTATCAAATAACATTTTACATATAATATATAATTAGATATATTTTAATATGATTAAATACCGCAATGTGGATAGTTACAGTCCAAATCATTCCTTATCAGATTCATTATGCAAACAGCACTAATTACGGATAAGTAGGTAATGCTGGTGTGGTTCCGTGGGTATCGTAGAAGGTCACTATGCGATTAGCCAAAGGGCGGAGCGTGCTTCGAGTACATTTACAACTCAACTGCGGTCGCCAACCCGCCTGCCAAGCGTGGCGATTATGGCAAAATCCCCCAATGAGCACACAACATACCCAGACCGGTCATTGAGGCCATCTTTGGGGGAGGTTTGTGCCCAGCAGTGGACTATATTTGGCGGAAATTATGCTAGAACGATGTTGAAGGATCTCGATTTGTAAGAAATGACAACTCGCCAAGCTATGACCACGGCAAGCACAGCTTAACCCCGCAGCTCGATAGATCACACGGTCACCATCTAGTTACAAACCCTTTTCTGTTCATCTTCATCATGGTTAAGTGAAAATCCCGTCTACTTAATGCGTAAACAAGGTTCATTGTTAGGATGTAACACAGTCGCCGACAGACGTAATGGAATTCAAGAGAAATCAATGGTTACGTTTGAACCGTCAAAGTTCAAACAATTATTAGGATAAAATCAACCAGTATCGGGGGCCTGATAAAGTTATATCAAAGCATTGGAGAGTATTCATCAAGAAAATTTTAACAAAAGGAAACAACTTAATAGAATTAGATACACGATAAAGAAGAAAAATTTCGCTTGGCACAGTTTATGAAAGAGCAAAATTGGACTTCTGGGGTGGAGGCCTAGTGACTTGAAACACAGGCTTCAGCCTAGCTTAGGCACCAGTTTCCCACGATAAATTAGAATAATTCTATACTAGGCATTGTTGTATTTTGTTGCAACTAATCCATTATAGCGGTGAGAAAATAAATTACTTGTAAATAAAAAATATACTTTTGTGTGTTACATAGTTAAGCTGCCGATTTGGGTGCTGGTTTCCATTCGTCCTAGGATATCGGTACTAACACCGTTATCAAGCTATATGTACCGGCGTACCGACAAAACCTGCATTTGTTCAAAGCCTTTTTTTAATTATTTTTTTATTGGTGTCCAGTGGAAATTCTACATGGAACTTCCTTTACCCCGGGGTAGGGCGAAGGGGTATGCGGGACTTCTACCGGCTAAAACCACTGAAGCGGTCATCTTCGGCACCGAAGGGGGGCTCCAGGTCCTCGTAAGATCACACTAGAGCCGCCCATTGGTGCCACGCCTTTAGCACAAACGAGTCTGCCGGTCTCCTAAGCGATCGCCGCTGCGAGCAAACATCAGCAACACAGGACTCACTGATCTGTTGCGGACCTGTAGGACAGACATACACTTTTTCCTTGAAGGCCCACATGTCGTATATCTGCCTTATATCAGGGTTTAGGTTTCCATTATTCGTCACTCACCGTACAAAATGCAGTATCACTGTTGCTACCGCAAGCTGGTATTTTGTAACGGCGTGGTACCTACTTCCACGGCTGAGCCATAAGCGACTCCAAGCTAATAGTAGCGGGGTAGCACCGAGGGATTGGTTATGTTTAAAAAAGATTTTTTAAGTAACCAGTTGCAAGAACATTACATATCTAATTTTTTACCGATTCTTTTTGAAAATGTTTCCTGTGTCTTTTTATTTACCCACTTATATCGGTAAATTGTATCAATTGATTCTAGTTCGCTTATCTTTTAAACACGTGTCCCCAATTACTTAAATAGCCACAGCAGCATCATCAGTAATCCAACTTTCTTATTTCAACTACAAAGAGCGGACCAGCTACCGAATCTTGCTTCCTTGCAGTTATATTATAAAACTTACGTGTTTTATTATATACCTACAACACCTTATACCTTTTTTTATTGATATCCAGTGGAAATTCTACATGGAACTTCCTTCACCCCGGGGAAGGGCGAAGGGGTATGCCGGACTCCTACCGGCTAAAACCACTGGAGCGGTCATCTTCGGCACCGAAGGGGGGTTTCAGGTCCTCGTAAGATCACACTAGAGCCGCCCATTGATGCCACGCCTTTAGGCACATCATGGAAGGGATGAATGTAAAGTGGTCACCCCCTCTAGCGGAGGGAAGGCGACTGTAAAAAGGTCGCCGCCCCAGGCACTTGTAAAGGATCCCTCCAAGCCTCGCTTTGCGCTTTGCTGCGCACACGGCGGCACGTGACCACGTGCGCGCCACCGTCGTCCCGGAGGTCGCTCGGTCTGAGCACACAGACTCCCCTATCTGCGCACCCGCGACCCCCGAGGCCCCCCACCATGAAGTGACGTAACCAAGTTCCCTGCTTATGCCGTACCCAGTTCCCTGCTTATGCCGAATTTGGCACTTACAGAAATGATTAAGAAGAAGAACTGTCCCAACGAGACCCATTATTACTTGTGGTAGGTAGAGACCTTGCAATAAGAGCATTGCAAGAGGCTGGCTACCACATAGTTACCATAGTTACCACCCCAGTTCTAAGCTTTTTCATTATTCGTTATTCATCACTAAGCAATAGTGTTCAAACTTTAGACATTACTGTGCTCCGGTTAGAAGGGCACTGTAGCTAGTGACATTACTGGGCATAAGAGTCTAAATATTTTCACGTCTCGTGGTGACGACCACAGAGTGATGCCTCGCAGGGCTGGTCCTGGGTAGCATTACAATTGCAATGGGCAGGCATGCCACTTACCACCAGGCGAATGGCTCGCTCGTCTCTTCACCAAGTAGTAAAAACAAATATGACAATCCTATGCGTGTGAGACATGCATGTGTACATAAATCATAGTGTGGGTATCGTGTAAAAGAAATGACGCCTGTTTTCTTTTACACCAATTGAAATAAATCCGTCAATAAAAATCGTCACAAAATAAAATTACGATTTAAATAAATCTCTGGTGACATTTTTGAAAGTCCACATCGTCACGTAAACCAAATCAAATATTTAAACTCGGGCAATTGAGATCGGGGTTGAAGTGGCAAAGTTATTAGTAGTAATTGTACGTCGGGGAAGATTCCACCCCGCAGTGGTTGATTGTTAAAACTTCTCGACGAGACATGAACTTTGAAATTATAAAAAAATAAAAACTCGGTACGACCGCAAAGAAGCTCAACTTTACAAAGTTGGTGCGATCCGAAAGATGCTTAGCTTCGCTCGGTTAGTTATAGTTTCGACTTTGCTCCCGCTGAAGAATATAAAGATTATGAATATATTTTTCAGTCTGTTTCGCTGGAAGGCACTCAGCAAATGTTTTTTTTATTTTCCTTATCAGAAGATATTACTACAAGCATATAACAAAGGAAGAATTATTTGTTCGATAAATTGATGATTAGTTAGCGCCTGGTGAATATTTTAATAGCACTTATTATTACTTTAGTCACAGGAGGCTTATGACGGCACGGTCGGTGCAGTGGCTGATACAGTCGGCTGCTGCGCTCCGGGTCGTGGGTTCGATTCCCGCACGGAACAAATATTTGTATGATCTGCAGGTAGTTGTTACGGGTCTGGGTGTATTGTGTGTGGAATTCATGTCTGTAAATGCACCCACGACACAGGAGAAATCCTAGTGTGGGGCAACGTTTTTAAAAAAAAAGGAAAGCAAAACAAAAAGTATCTAAGCTGAGTTTTTTTCAGTGTATAATGTTAAAAGATATCTACATCTACATGTAGTGATATACAGTTGAGAATCCATTTTTACATTTACTCTGTTTGTATTTTTTACGCGAACTTCAGTCTTCTTTTTTTTTAAATTAATCAAAAAAGAAAAAGCAGGATTAGGAAAAAATATACGTTCCACTACCCTCCGTAGTAAGCAGGAGACAGAGAAAATACTATAGGCCATAGGCACAATAATTAGGAGTGTACAACTAGGATAAGCCTAGTTGCCAAGCATCACGAGTATAAAAATGTTTAAAATATTTAACGACATGTCCTATCACTTCGGACGAATGAAGTCCACTGCTGGACACAGGCCTCCCCCAAAGAACACCACAATGATCGATATGGGTGTGTTGTGCGCTCATTGAGGGGGTTTTGCCATAATCGCCACGCTTGGCAGACGGGTTGGCGATCGCAGTTGAGTTGTTAATGTACTCGAAGGTGGCTGCTGCCCATCCTCCGGTTAATCCCTTAGTCGACTCTTACGACACCCACGGGAGGAGATCGGATTGTGACGGATTTCAATAGTTTATAACTTGAACATCAGAACTTAATAGTCTATACCTACTATAACCGCCATTAATAAAACCAGCAATAGATTAGTGGCTGAGTGCTTGGCTTCCATACAGGAGAGTCTGAGTTCGATCCCGGCCCGCACTTCTGATTTTTCGGATTCATGTGCAGATCAGAGTTTGACTATCACTTGCGTTAACTGTGAAAAAACATAGTAAGGAAACCTGCACACCTAAGAGGGCTCCAAAATGTCCTGAATGGTGTGTGTGGTCCGCCAACCCGCACTAGGCCAGAGAGGTGGACTAAGGCCTAACCTTTCTCATCTTGAGAAAAGGTCCATGCCCAGTAGTGGGACAGTGGGCTGATTATGTTAACTACCATTCGGCTTAGTATAACATCCCAAAACACGTTCACAAACAGCAGTGGACTTCATTCGGCCGAAATGATGATGATGTAAATTGTTTAAAGTCGTGCATCAATCACAAAAATAAAGTTAGGAGAACAGCAGCTACTTATTGCAGTCACCAAAGAATTCCTTATTTAATGTTTCTAATTTTAAGGGCGCTAGTGCAGATTAAATCTATTCTGAGTGTGATGGTAAACTGTCAAAAGCTATTACACTGCGTATGCAAAAAGCGTTCCGTCAATAATTTGTCGCTGCAAATGGTGCATGTAATACTGGTCGCCTTCTAAGGTTATTTTGGTTCGTGCGAAGAAGTATCGTGCCAAGTAGTCAGGACAGTCCATCGAACCATTTGCGACGTTCATCAAGAAACAGATGTCATTAATAATATAGATATATACTTTACTACATGTTTGATCGACGCTTCGCGTGACCAGAGGGCTGGCCTGTACCCGAGACAAACCATTTGCATGGGTATCCTGGGTACTTCACCAGATGTCAGCGATGCGAAGTATTTTAATGCCTCAGTGCTAAATTTATTGAATTATGTTTATGTTTTTTATTGTAAGTATATTTATAGTAGCTGCTGCCCGCGGTTCTACCCGCGCGTTTATTTTTATGAATATAGATACAAATAAGGCCTATATCACTCAGGGATAGTGTAGCTTTCTCTTAGTGAAAGACATTTTAGATTCATTACACGTTACATACACATACGAAATTTCAACCCCTATTTTATCTCTTTAATGGTAGAGATTGTAAAACACGGAACCACGTATTTCTTTATTTTCAACCAATTAATATATGCATAGATCTAACTTAGGTAAATAAAACTTTTTAACAAAAAATAATACCGATTTCAAAACCCTACACGATATAAAAATATTAAAACCACTGAACTTTATTTATGAAGTCGGGCGGGGGCCAGGTATAAGATATAACTTCTCGTTGGACTGCATGAACCATGGTTGGGGCATATGTAGGGTTTTGAAGTTATTTCTTTTGTTAAAACAATTTAATTTCTTTCTTTTTAGTGTAAATAAATGTAAGAACTTTTCCAATTTGGTTTCATTATTTAACACTAAAAATAAGAATGACTCAAATCGGTTGTCTGATCTGAGAGGGATCGAAACTATTAAGACATCATCTAGATAAGCCCTGTCAAATTTACCTGTTTATTGAAGCTAATTATAAAACGACTCAGTCAAATGTAATGAAATTTATATGGAACCAACTCGAAAGCATTCTGCACCAGTTTAAAAAGAATTGCTCAAATCGGTTTCCAAATGTCGGAGTAATCGGTGTACATAAAAAAAAAATACTCATCGAATTGAGAAACTCCTGTTTGAAATCGGTCAAATCGGTCCCCTCTTTTACCCCCTTAAGGGTGCAGTTTATGAAAACACTGAAACACGTATTTCTATATTTTGAACCAAAAAGCCAAATACCCGTTTTCATAGAACTCAATTATAAAACGGCGTTTCATACAAGCTTCCAACCCCTACTTTACCATATTAGCGATGGAATTTCTAAAGTTCCTTCCTTATTAGATGCCTACGTTATTAAAGGCATCAACTGGCAAATTTATTGTGTGTAGCCCCAGCGGTATAGTCTTTGCGCTGATGAATCAGTCAGTCAGGACAAGTCAATATATATATATATATTTTTTTTTAACTTTGCCCCACGCTATGATTTCTCCTGTGTCGTGGGTGCGTTTACAGACATGACTTCCACATACAATACACCCAGACCCGGAACAACGACCTGCAGATCATACAAATATTTGTTCCGTGCGGGAATCGAACCCACGACCCGAAGCGCAGCAGCCGACTGTATCAGCCACTGCACCAACCGTGCTTATATAGATATATATATATATATATATATATATATATATATATATATATATATATATATATAAACATGTACGTATATGCTTAGCTAATAATCATTTAGAGAGTATTTACATTAGTAAGTTGAATTTTTGCCCCACATTAGGGCCTCTCCTGTGTCGTGGGTAAAGGTTACTGTCATAAATCTGAGATGCACAAAATCGCACCCGAATCGAATATTTGTTACGTGCGGGAATCGAACCCATTCTGACATGCACTAACTTGGATTCGAATCGAATATTAGTTCCGTGCGGGAATCACTGGGTTCTGCCGGAGTTGCTCCTGATAATACTTTACGATTTGGAGTTTCTTCAGGCTTTGTATTATCTGCATCATTTCGGCCGAATAAAGTCCACTTCTGGACACAAGCCTCCCTCAAAGATCACCACAATGACCGATATCGGTGTGTTGTGTGCTCATTGGGGGGTTTTGCCATAATCGCCACGCTTGGCAGACGGGTTGGCGATCGCAGTTGAGTTGTTAATGTACTCGAAGGACGCTGCTGCCCATCCTCCGGCTAATCCCTTAGTCGACTTTTACGACACCCATGGGAGGAGATGGGGTGGTGGCATTCTGAGCCGGCACCACACGGCATGTACTTATCTGTATGCATAAAATGCCTAATTGTACCGTAACCGGTTATATTACAAGTATTGTAAGTACTTTATGTAATTAAATTTTGACGCGTGCTGCGGGCACCGACCCATCTCGTTCTGTGGATGCCGTAAAAGGCGACTAGCAGCGTCCTTCGAGTACATTAACAACTCAACTTCGATCGCCAAATCCGCCTGCCAAGCGTGGCGATTATGGCTAGCCCCCCAATGAGCACAACACACGCAAACCAATCGTTGTGGTATCTTTGGGGGAGGCTTATGTCCAGCAGTGGACTTATTCAGCTGAAACGAAATTTATTTTCCCTTTTTTATTCACAGCGGCGCGGGTTTTTTTTATATTTGTGTGCGTTTTTGTAATAAAATGGTGAAAATAGAACGGAAATCAGTTAACTTGAAATAAAGTTTACTCTTTACTACGTTTGTAGGACTTATATATTTGAGTATGCTACAGACATTTATTTTTATTCTCGAGTCAGCAAAAAATACTGTTTATCTTACACTATTTTCCCTATAGTACCAATAAAATATAGCAGATATTATCTTTAATAGTACACGTTTGCCTCCCGGGGTTTCTCGGCTCCCTACAGCATTCAGGACCAAAGGAATGTATTATGAGTTAGAAATTTTCTTTATCTTCGGCTTGATAACAAATATGCTAGCTTGCGTTGGCGATTTCCTTTTTATTTCTATTAGAAGCTTTGTTTTTTCATGTGTGGAGTAAATATGATTGGCATTTAAGAATTATGAAACTGATGAAATATATTTTTTTAAACTGACATGGTCACTGACACTAATATTGGAACTAAAAACGGGATATTTACCATGTTTTTTATTACTTTTGAGCGCTACACTACATGGCGCTTGCAACAGCGCCGAAATATCGGGAACTCAAAAGTAATAAAAAACATGGTAAATATCCCGTTTTTAGTTCCAATATTAGTGATGCCGTGTGGTGCCGGCTCAGAATGCCACCACCCCATCTCCTCCTCCTGGGTGTCGTAAAAGTCGACTAAGGAATTAGCCGGAGGATGGGCAGCAGCGTCCTTCGAGTACACTAACAACTCAACTGCGATCGCCAACCCGTCTGCCAAGCGTGGCGATTATGGCAAAACCCCCCAATGAGCACACAACATACCGATGTCGGTCGTTGTGGTGATCTTTGGGGGAGGCCTGTGTCCAGCAGTGGACTTCATTCGGCCGAAATGATGATGATGATGATTAGTGATGAAATAATGTTTAAACATACAGGTAGGAAAGTTATTCCTATAGAATTGTATACGTTTTCATAATAAGCTGCTCAAATCTGTTACAGATTTTACCGTGGGAAAGAATGAAGTCCATATTTAACTCGAAAGTAGATGGGCAGTATCTTCATCGGTGCTGATAACATAGGCTATCACCGATCCGTTAACCAAGCGTGGTGATTTAGGCAATGATCACTCAAGTCTTTTTTTCGGGGCAATTATTTCAGCCGAAAAACGTCCACTGTTGGACAGAAGCCTCCTCAAGAGATTGCCATTACGACCGGTATGGGTCTGGGGGGTTTTGCCATAATCGCCACGCTTGGCAGACGGGTAGGCAATTGCAGTTGAGTAATAAATGTACTCGAAGGACGCTGCGGCGCATCGTCCGGCTAATCCCATAGTCGCCTTTTCCGACAGCCACAGGATGAAATGGGGTGGTCCTATTCGTAGCCGGCACTATACGGCAAAAATAGTATAATAGTACATTTGCCAAATGAATACTTTACGCTACAAAATTTTAAAAATGAAAATTTGCCAAGTTTACATTTTGGTATAATAAAACAATTTTAAACGAATGAAATCGCGTGTATTATTGATTTTTGTTTTTCCTGACGTTTCGAACACTTTGCAGGGTTCGTGGTCGCAGGATGACTAAGGTGACAGGCGTTGTTACAGATTTAAAAAGTTATTTTATCTACCGTACAAAACTAATCAAAAATTGTTTCGATGCACGCAGTAATCACTCACAGTGTCTTGATGTTTTTTAGTTTGGTGTGTTGTTTGGGATTTTATTAATTTAATAACCGGATTCCAAACAGGTGGTACCTGCCAACCATCTTGGTCACCATCTTCATCATCTCCAAACATTCTTGGTACATAACGGTTCTCTTTCGCGACAACTTGAGGATGATCAAATCGAAGAAAATGGTTGGGTTTGCCTAAGGCATGTTCACAACCCTGCAAAGTGTTCGAAACGTCAGGAAAAACAAAAATCAATAATACACGCGATTTAATCCGTTTAAAATTGTTTTATTATAATGTGTAATAATCGCGAAAACCTAAGACAATACTACATTTTGGTAAATGATATTTTACAAGCAAATTGTTGAGAAAAACTGATTCGTCAAATAAATAATTGATTGCCTAGTGCATATCTGTGAAGAACTAAAGGCCCATCTCACTTCCGAGCCACGTTTACAAGCTGTTTTCGAGAGTCATTACGAATCGTCTCGCGCGCAAGCTCGACGAATTTATGTCGAATGTTCACGTAGTACCAACTTCCGTTAAGATTGGATAGACTCTCCGATCACGCTTGAAGTTGTTGCCGATTATGTATACCTGGGACAAACTGTCCAGTTAGGTCAGTCCAACTTAGAGAAAGACGCCAACCGTCGAATCCAACTCGGCTTCTTGTCCAAAATAGCACTATGTCTCGAGACAAAGTTCTTTGACCAGTGTTTGTTGCCGATGATACCTACGTTACCGAGACGTGGTCGCTCACCATGGGCCTCATAAGAAGGCTCAAAGTCACTCAAAAGGCAATGGAGAGGGCTAGGCTCGGAGTTTCCTTGCGAGATAGAATAAAAAGTGAGGAGATCCGCAAAAGGACCAAGGTAACTGACATAGCCCGAAGAATTGCTAACCTTAAGTGGCAGTGGACGGGGCACATTGCTCATAGAACGGATGGCCGATGGGGCCGAAAAATTCTCGAGTCGCGACCGTGTACCGGAAGACGCAGCGTGGGCAGACCCACCACTAGATGGACCGACGACCTGGTCAAGGTTGCGGGAATCCGCTGGATGCGAGTAGCGCAGAACCGGTCGTTGTGATGATCTTTGGGGGAGCTATAGTCAGCAGTGGCCGACGTCTTTCGGCCGAAATGATGATGATGATGTTTGTGAAATGATTTTTATCAAACGGCGGACACCCACGTTTTTCTTTTGATCTACCCACGTTTGGCGCGTAATTATTGAATGTGTACGTCGTAATGCGGGAATCATTTATGTTTTCAAAATTATACAATACTAGCTGGGAACCGCGGTTTGACCCGCCGTTAAATTTAAAAGAAATTCGATTATTTATAAATAATTTAGAGTATTTAGACTATTTCGGCATAGACACTTGCCATAGATAGAGTATATATATGTTATATTTTTCAAAAATAAAAGTGCCTAAGTTTTTCCTTATAACATCAGCTATCTGCCAGTGAAAGTCCCGTAGAAATGGGTCCAGCCGTTTCGAAGATTAGCGGGAACAAACAGACAAACAGACAGACCGACAGACAAAAAAAATCAAAATCTGTTTTTTTGCTGTATATGCATTTCGTAAAAAGCTGTTATTTTGACATTACAAACAGACACTTCAATTTTATTCATTTGTATAGATTGGTTAACATTACACATACGTACGTACGAACATCTACGTGGCGTTGTGACTCCGACAGTAAATGATGAGATGGAGTGGTGCTATATTCTTAATCCGTAGTACACCACGCCGATTGATATGGAATCGCATTTTCCCTGTATGTATAGTTTACAGACATAAATCTCACAATTACGAACAACCAGACCCTAAACACTGAAAAATCATACAAATATTTGTTTCACGCGGGGATCGAACCCGCGATACGTAGCGTAGTAACCTACCGTGCCGTTGCTGTCCTTATTGATCGATTTCTGCTTACCCCACACGGTAAAACAGCTATTAAAAAGGAAATTGACTAAACTAACCTTACCGTCAAGCAGTTATGAAATCGCTCATTTTCCTATTTCAAATTTTCTACATGGCCTACCCGAACTTCGATCGCGCGTCAATAAAGGACCCGCCAAGTTTTGCCAAGCCAGCCAAGTTTTGCCAAGTGTGCCAAGCCGAGTATTTCAATGCAGTCACCGCAAGTTGACGTTTATTAATTAAGTCTACATTCAGTGTGCCACTATTTAAACTTGACTTGGCAAGTTAGACGTTGATTTAAAGGCCAATAAATTTTATTTGCAAAAAATGGAGGGAAATTGTCGGAGGAATAGTCTGTTTGAGTAAATGTTGGTTTTGAAGCTTTTGTTATATGTATATTCACGGTTATTGTAACAATGCGAGTAAAGGAATAAAAAATGTTTAAGCTTAAATATACATTAGGTTAGTGAACTAAAATAAACTTCGGGATTTATCCGCATTATTGATTTATTACTTAACTAGCTGTTGCCCACGGTTTCACTCGCGCGTTAATTTTTAATAAAATATTTAGATAAAAATATATACTTATCATCATCATATCAGCCACAGGACGTCCACTGCTGAACAAAGGCCTCCCCCTTAGATTTCCACAACGAGCGGTCACATGCCGCTCTCATCCAACGACTCCCAGCGACCCTCACCAGATCGTCTGTCCACCTCGTTGGAGGTCGTCCCACGCTGCGTATACTTATAATTAGTATATATATTGGATTGCATTTCATGGGATTAAATTTTTAATATTTTTTCTTAAATAAAAGTAGTCTTAGTTACTCCTTATAGCATCTGTTAGTGAAAGTCCCGTCAAAATCGGTCCAGCAATTTTATCTATTTGTATAGATTTGATCTAACGTGAACAAAGCACTAATTTCATGCAATTATGAAATAATTATATATTGATATGGAAACCCGTAAGTTTATTACAGTTCTATATGTATTGTACATTAACTTGTACATAATTGTGAATGTAATTTGTACAAATACTGATAATAATGTTTTTAAACGTGCTTTTATTAGCTTCACTTGTAGAACAAATTTTGGAAGTAAATTTTAACCTACTTATCGTCGCATGGATTTGAAACTGCAAGTATATGTCATTCGGATGACAGTACAATAATCTGGTACCATTGAACTGATTTGATGATGAGGCCAGGAATAGTGGAAGTCTTCCATGGCAAGTATCATCATTTCGGCCAAATGAAGTCCACTGCTGGACACAGGCCTCCCCCAAAGTACACCACAACGACCGATATGGGAGTGTTGTGGGCTCATTGGGGGGTTTTGCCATAATCGCCACGCTTGGCAGACGGGTTGGCGATCGCAGTTGAGTTGTTAATGTACTCGAAGGACGCTGCTGCCCATCCTCCGGCTAATCCCTTAGTCGACTTTTACGACACCCACGGGAGGAGATGGGGTGGTGGTATTCTGAGCCGGCACCACACGGGTGGCTAAGTACACTTACTAGTAAATCCCTCGAGTTTAGGCACATTTGGTTTCTTTTAACAATACTGTGGACCTATATATAGGATCATACGTAATATGTAATATGTAATTACAGTGGCTGATACAGTCGGCTGCTGCGCTCCGGGTCGTGGGTTCGATTCGCAGAACAAATATTTGAATGATCTGCAGGTAGTTGTTCCGGGTCTGAGTGTATTGTATGTGGAATTCATGTCTGCACCCACGACACAGGAGAAATCCTAGTGTGGGGCAACGTTTTAAAAAAACAAGACCAAAAACTAAAAAACTTAGTGACTGGTCTAATGACGGAGCCGGGAGGTAGATAGTGAAACAAAGAAAGAAAGAAAAATGTTTTTATTAGCAACAAACAAAGGGACTTGGGACAAAGGATTTATTTTATTTTATTAATATATAAAATGTTGCCGTGTGTCGTGGGTACTTCTTACATACATATGTAACGTACTTCGATAAGAATCGTGTCGAATGACAACAATGCAATACTTTTGACGATATTGTTTATTCACTTTACACACTTTATTGTATAATCGAATTGAAATACTCACAGAGACAACTTTACACTTGGACTGCTGCGGAACGAATGGCCCTCTGAACAAGATGTCCCGATATATATACTACCATTCTAGTATAACTTGGGGGTAGTCTAATAAACACACGCTAACACACACCCTCACAACTGACAATCTCATAATCAATACCTTTATTTATAGTCGTTTAACAGCTCGGCCATCCGTTCCTCAACGAGACCCATCGTATAGAAAAATAAAACCATAGGTTGGTTTTTAGCACTCTTATAACCACAATAATAAAATATTCACAATTACATCTATGAGTGAAAAATACATCTATCACTTATTACTTATTCTAATAATACATCTTGGCTTTAGGTAATAATTACGTAGAAATACTCGACTTTACGTTAGTCCATGACAATGACCAACGCCTTCACGATGCTTCGAGTCTTAAATATACCAGTCGGTGACCTGACTGGGAACCTTAGGGTCGAACGATTACATTAGCCGGTTACCTTGACCAAAGTAAACGCTCTTCCTGGATACACAATGATCCATGACAACGTCATAGTGTATCCCATAACATACCTAACTGGTCGAACAATTGCGTTAGCCGGTTACCTTGACCAACGCAAACGCTCTTCCTGGATACACAATGATCCATGACAACGTCATAGTGTATCCCTTATCATACATAACTTCATGACATTACATTACATTCAATAAACATTGTTATACTATATAATAATACTACATAATAAACGTTACATAATTTGTTATCTTACTACACTTGCTAAATTAGAGTAGATTACTTCATACACCTATTATTCACTATCGTCAAATACACATTACATACACATCACTCATCGCTACAGCCATCATCACCGGCCGATTCAATAGAGTCCGATTCAGGATCATTAAAACTGAGCCACGGAGATATCTTGTCTAGGGATACTATCGCCTCATATTTTCTACCCTTTTTAGTAAGTGGAGTATCTTCTATAACATACCTATCATTTGGTAGAACCTTTTTAATTCTGTAGGGTCCTTTACATTTTGCCTCTAATTTCTTTGACTGACCTTCAATTCCAGTGATTGCTCTAATTACCTTAACAAGATCTCCTTTAGAGAAAGTGACATTCTTTTTTCTTTTTTTGTCAAACCTTTCTTTATCTTTAATTCGTTGTTCCTTTATTAATTGTTCTACGTTCGATCTAATTTCTATTAAATTATTGTCTGTACTAAAAGGCAATATCTCTGATATAACTTCACTCAGTAAACCCTGAGAAGGATTTGTAACATTTATACCGAATAATAATTCCGAAGGGGTCTTTTTAGTAGTAGAATGCGGTGTAGTATTAATTCCTAGCTGTATATTTGACAAGTGCTCATCCCAAATACCATTAGGTTTATCGTGATTCATGGCTCCTAGCGCCGATAGTATGGTTCGGTTGTAACGCTCTACCTGGCCGTTTGCACGCGGTGTAGCAACGGCGTTATATACGTGTTTAATACCACTAGCCCTAATAAATTCTTTAAAAGTTTTACTGGTAAAGCTACTACCCTGGTCCGTTATAAGACGATTAGGTGTACCGAAATAGCTAAAATGTTCACGAAAGACGCGTACGCTGGTGGCAGATTTTGTGTTTCGAACTGCAGTTAAATTTATGTATTTGGTAAATGCATCAACTATTACTAATATATAGGTATTGCCACGCTTTGTCCTGATAAACGGCCCAAGGTGGTCGGCGTGTATTGTATGGAATGGTTTGCTAACTTTAGGGATTGGATGTAGTACCCCGGCTTTAGCACCACTAGGTAATTTATGATGTGCACATTCCATACAGGCAGATACATATTTTTTTACAAAGCGTCGCATTTTCGGGAACCAATATAATGACGCGATACGTTGTAGAGTCTTTTCGAAACCAAAATGCCCTATATCGTCGTGATTACTTCTCAAGATCTGCCACCGAGCTCCTTTAGGTACGACCCACCGTAGGTTATCTTTATCGATTATCCGGTAAACGCGCCCATTTTTATACTTATAATTATTATGTATCTCTGCAACGTCTTTAGAATTCGGATCGTTTAAAATGATAGAAATCCGTTTGATCTCATCATCAGTTTGTTGGACTGTAGCTATCCAGTCTTCGGAATTTATGGTAAGTATGTCTAGAATATTTAGCTCATCATTATCTACCTCGATTGCAGCTCTGCTCAAGGCGTCAACATGTGCCATTTTGTGACCTGGTCTATACTCAATATCGCAATCATATTCTTGAAATTGTACCCACCATCGGGCTATGCGTGGTATCAGATCGCGTTTAGTCAACGTCGTGCGCAGAGCATTGCAATCGGTAACAATTTTAAAGTTTATACCTAGTAGGTATACTCTGAACTTGCTCAGGGAGGATATAACGGCAAGAGTTTCGAGCTCAAAAGCATGTAACTTTTGTTCGTCAACAGTTGTTTGTCTGCTGTAGTAAGCTACCGGTTTCAAAGACCCAGCTTCATCGATCTGCATCAAAATACCACCGATACCATATTTACTCGCATCTGTATGAAGCTGTGTCTCCGCCTCCGGCCTATACAGTGACAACACTGGTCGCTCTGTTAAGGCTTTCTTCAACTGTTCAAAAGAACCAGACTCTTCCTTACCCCATTCCCAAACTTGATCCTTTTTCAAAAGGCGAGTTAGTGGACGTGCAATATTAGCAAAAGCTCTGATGAATCTTCTAAAAAAACTAGCTAGACCGAGAAATCTCCTAACTTCGTGTACATTTATGGGTGCGAGGAATTTAGATACAGCTTCTATTTTAGAGGACCCTGGTCTTATACCCGTACTACTAACTTCAAACCCCAAATAGTCAATTTTGTCATAGAAAAAGTTGCATTTTGACATTTTTAAAGTAAGGCCACCTTCTCTCAGTAAAATCAATACTTCTTCTAACCTCCTAATACCTTCTTCGAAAGAACTAGCTGGTATTAGTACGTCATCCATAAATATAAGAGCGTATTTTGCAAAATCTTATTGATAGTACGTTGAAAAACTGAAGGGGCATTTACTAAACCGAAAGGCATTCTGTTATATTCATACTGCCCATCGGGTGTCACAAATGCAGTTTTATCACGAGAGTTTTCGGCAATAGGAATTTGGTAGTAACCAGAATACATATCTAATGTAATAAATAGTTTACTTCCAGCCAACAAATCTAATTGATCCTCAATTCTAGGTAATGGATAGTGCTCACGTATAGTCTTTCTATTAAGGGCGCGGTAATCGACGCATAATCGCTTCTCACCTGACTTCTTATTAACTAGAACTATAGGACTTGCAAACGGAGAATTTGACTCTCTAATGATATCCGCGTCCAACATCTCTTGTACCATTTTACGTACGTATTCACGCTCTGAATATGACAATCTATATGGTCGGTAAACTACTGGTTCAGAGTCCTTCAGATTAATCACCATTTCCGTGGTTGTTGTAAATCCCAGATCACTTAAGTTGGTTGAAAAACAATCTCTATATTTATCTAGTAACTGTCTCAAAATTGTTATTTGTTCGGATGAAAGACTATCGCCATACTTAAGCGGTGATTTACTCAAGGACTCTTCATATACTCCATGTACTCTATTTATTTTTAAGCAACAGTCCAGATTATAACCGCGTGTTACTAACTCATCTTTGTGTATCACTAAATCATTGTTACTGATATTTTGTATAAGAACGTTGCCTAAACCTTTTTGCAATGGATATTCGCCTGGTAACAGATAATGTTCCAAGCCTTTGCACCCTCTAATGGAACCGTTAACATAGACTTGACCTGTATACCCGTATAAGTACTTAATTGGAATCACTTTAAGTTCGCCTATTGCGACTTTAATATCAGAAACACAAATGAGGGGGATCTTCACGCACTCACTAGTCGGAATGTCTACTTTTTGAAATATTAAATCAGTAGCAGTCTTAACAATTCTTATAGATGGCCTTTCTGTATATGTATGTCCCAGTAATACAGGAACATTAATAAGTCTGTCGCTAACTATAAGTACCTCTACATCGTGTTCTACGATACCCTGGATCTCAATAGTAACAAAAGCTAAACCTAAGGGTTGATATGGTACGTTCCCCAGACCCTTAAGTAATGGTGTTTGTACAGTTTGCCACGCTAATCCTAACCTAAGAGCATCACTGTATCGAATTAGGGTACCATCACTTCCAAGATCAACATAACATTCAACAATATTATTATTCAGTTTTATTGGCATTTTATATTTTTGATTTGAACCTTTAGTACTATTTATTTGCATAACAGTTTTAGCAAGAGCTTCAGAAGTGTCACCCTGATTTACTTTTGGGCAATTTCTATCTCAATGTCCTAACAAGTTACATTTGGCGCACTGAATTTTAGGTTTATTACATTTAAAAAACGGATGACCTACTTCTTTGCAATTGTAGCATACTGTGCGATTGAATTTGGGACCTGATTGGGCATTTTTAGAGTTCTGTTACACTTTGTGCAATTTGAGTAACAGCGCGTCTATCCTTATCTTTATTTTTCAAACTATCAGAAAAAACTTTATCTTGACTTAACTTTACAGTTTTAAAAAACTTCAGTACCTGTTCTGGCTCATTAAATTCAACTGCTTGAGCGCTTAATCTTACACCACGATCATCAATACCGGCTATCAAACAATCTACAGCACGCTTCTCAGTAATTTTACAGCGGTTTAAGAGATTCATTTTTGCATAATAGTACAATTCTAATGATTCCCCATAACGAACTCTCTTATTCAGCATATCAGTTAGCAGATCAGCATAATTTTCCCGTGTTGGGAAGGACTCTTTAAGCTTATTTTTCCACTCGGACCAAGAATACATAACTGTAGGCAATCCTTCATACCAGGACTTTGCTACTCCACTTAATTTGGGCAACGCGTAGTGGATCAATTGTCTATCATTCCAGCCGTATATTTGTGCGCATTCCTCAACCTTATTTATCCATACATCCATCGTCTGCTCTTTTAACATTGGATCGAATGCGGGTACAACATTATTGAGTACAGGAAACTTATCGGGTTGATTCACGTTATTAACATTTTTCATCATATCAACAAACCGCTCTAAAAACTTATTTTGACTATCGTACCTTCGAGAACGTTTGGTCCTACGTTCAAATGTTTCGCTGGAGCCCGAGCTGGATTCCCGGCGCTTCCTCCGTTGTCGCCGTTTCGCATTTCGATGCCGGGTTCTTCGGTCGTCATCACTGCTACTAGAGCCGCTCGACCGTTGTCGAGTTTCTTCACGACGACGGGCTCGCCTGGTGGACTCGGTCAGCACTGGAGTGCTGGTTTGCGTATCTTTACTTCTTGGCATTTTTGTCTGGATGCGATTTGGGCGTAAAGAGGCAATTGACAGCACCAATTGCTCCGGTATCCCACTTCTGAGATGTAACGTACTTCGATAAGAATCGTGTCGAATGACAACAATGCAATACTTTTGACGATATTGTTTATTCACTTTACACACTTTATTGTATAATCGAATTGAAATACTCACAGAGACAACTTTACACTTGGACTGCTGCGGAACGAATGGCCCTCTGAACAAGATGTCCCGATATATATACTACCATTCTAGTATAACTTGGGGGTAGTCTAATAAACACACGCTAACACACACCCTCACAACTGACAATCTCATAATCAATACCTTTATTTATAGTCGTTTAACACATATTGGAAAAAAAATTGTAGGTTACACAAATATTTGCTCCGTGCGGAGATCGAACACGCAACTATAGTGCAGAAAGCCAAGCCCTTAGCCACTGTACTAACCGTGCTAACAATTTAAATAGCTATCTCCACCAATTTGTTTTTTTTTTGTGGCACACAGAGGGCAGAGTTTGTCACTAAAAGAACAGCAAATATAATTTTTGCAACTAAAAAGTGTGAAGAGACGTAGGAATAAAAATCTACTGAAAAATTCACACCAAATGCAGGTAAATTTCTATACCCAAACGGAAATGACGTCGTAAAAGGAAATAAAACTACTACAACACATCCGAGGCTGTCCACACTACACGGTAAACGACCTAGTATTATTAACACTGGCAACACCGAAGGTTAGGAGAAAAAGTAAAGGAAAATTGTGTCCCAATTGAATTTGCTATCCAAACTAGGAAAGTTAGCCCTAAATTGGCTTGCCTTTATGTTGGCTTCTGGAAAAATTGGTGGCTTGTTCTATGGGGACAGCAGTGTTACAAGATATTTGCTTAGTAATAGTGGGAGTAAAACTACATCCACTGCTGAAGAAAAGCCTCACCCATAGATATCTTTTAGTCGGTTGCACGCTGTTTATTGACTACTCTTTGGAGGCCGTATCTGCCCGTACTTACAACCCTTGGCCGGGGTTGGGGAGGGCAGAATGGCCACTGTTCTACAGAAGGGATGCTGCAGCCCATCCCTCTGGTTAGTCCCTTAAGTCGTCTTTTACGACATCCACGGGAGGAGATGGAGCGGTGCTATATTCTTAATCCGGAGAACACACGGATAAATAAGTATAATTTCAATTTAATTTTATTGCTTTTCCGTTTTGATTAACACAATCTTTTTAGATTTAGTTTTATGAAAGCTTATACAGGCCATGAATAGTAAAAACCCTATTATTGTTCCTATGAACAGTCGGCCAGATAGTCTTATTAATATCGATGTTAATTTTTATTGGATACTATCTGGGACCCGCGGTTTAACCCGCGTTTAATTTAAAAGAAATTTAGAGTACTTCGACATAGACACTTGACCTAGAATATATATATATTGGATTTCAAGGGTTTTATTTTTTTTGCGCGGAGCCCTAATTATTTTTCCAAAATAAAAGTAGCCTAAGTTATTCCTTATAACATCAGCCATCTGCCAGTGAAAGTCCCGTCAAAATCGGTCCAGCCGTATCGGAGATTACCCGGAACAAACAGACAAACAAAAAAATTAAAAAGTGATTTTTTTTTATATGTACCGTATATACTTTCATATGCATTTAGTAAAAAGCTGTTATTTTGATATTACAAACAGACACTTCAATTTTATTTATTTGTACAGATCACTTTAACAAAGCTCTTCGGGGTCTAAATTCGCATCTTGTATGTACACCAACTTACCATTATACCCTGGGACCCTACTTTCCCACAAAACCACACATACCTTAGCCAATTAAGATGTATACCACAGATAACATAATAGATTTCTATTGTGGTCATGATCGAGCGATACTCAGCATTATTAGGGACCCGTAAACAATGGATCCAATACATAATCTATAGGACAATGGTTATTATTGAGTTAGTTTTGGTTTAAATGGAATTAATTATGGTGTGCAGAAGAGGTGGCGAGTGCTATGATCCGCCATATTGGTTAGTGATGTGTCTGCTTATATTAGTGGTAACTAGGCCTTGCGTTGATTGCTCTAGTGTGATCTTACGAGGACCTGGAGACCCCCTTCAGTGCCAAAGAGGACCGCTCCAGTGGTTTTAGCCAGTAGGAGTCCAGCATAACCCTTCGCCCTTCCCCCCGGGGCGAAGAAAGTTCCATGTAGAATTTCCACTGGACAAAAGAATAAAAAAATACGGTTTGCACTCCGAGAGTGTCGACAGAAGTGAAAATTTTATAGCAATAATTTATTTTTTATTTTTTTTATCTTTTTTTTTTAAAACATTGCCCCACACGAGGATTTCTCCTGTGTCGTGGGTGCGTTTACAGACATGAATTCCACATATAATACACCCAGACCCGGAACAACTACCTGCAGATAATACAAATATTTGTTCCGTGCGGGAATCGAACCCACGACCCGGAGCGCAGCAGTCGACTGTATCAGCCACTGCACTAACCGTGCCGTTTTTTTATTATTTATCTAGACGCGTTCGCGATCTGCTATATGTACATGCATATATGCACACACTATAGCTGCGTCTCGTAACGGTGTCGCGAGTCCAGAGATTTTATATCATCTAAAAATATGCGTACCGCGCTAAAAGAAGTTTTCACTTCAAAAAAGAAAAAAGGCCTTGCGTTGCTGGGATAGGAGGTCAGAGTAAGTGGTGGGTATTTTCTTATATAAACTGGTGTCGATACGAGCAGGACTTTCACCTGGTGGTAAGCATCACTCCTGCTCATAGCCACTGTAATGCTACCCAGGACTTGTTTGGTGTGACACCACACTGCATTCGTCACCACGACACATTAATTATTGAGCCAGTAATTTCAGTAGCTACAGCGCTCTTCTAACAAGAACACGGCAATGTTTGAACACTACTGACGGCACTGGAGTGGTACTTTGACGGCACGGTTGGTGCAGTGGCTGATACAGTCGGCTGCTGCGCGCGGGGCGTGGGTTCGATTCCCGCACGGAACAAATATTTGTATGATCTGCAGGTAGTTGTTCTGGGTCTGAGTGTATTGTATGTGGAATTCATGTCTGTAAACGCACCCACGACACAGGAGAAATCGGAGTGTGGGGCAACGTTTAAAAATAAAATGAAAGACCTACCTAGCCGGACTCTTGTAATAAGAGACCTGTGACCAGTGGAAGTCGAGTTCACTCAAGTCGAGACGTGCCGGAGAGGTGGTGAATGCGAATGGAAACCCACATCCCCGGCACAAGGTACGTCGAAGAAACGCCGTCGTGGTTTTACCCGTAAAAGCTCTATCACAGCTTTTTTATACTTTTCGGGACAACAGATATTTGCGCAATAATGCTCAATAGTTTAACTAATCACACAAAATAAGATAATAAGAGGGCTGTAGACTTGTAGCACACTAAACTGTGACAGTAAAATATGGCTAGGGAGAAAAGTTAACCAGTTTAAATCCAGTGCACTACATGCACATGAGCTGGAGTAGTACTTAGCTGGCACCACATTGTACAAGAAGTTTTCTTTTTTTTTAAAACGTTGCCCTTCTCTAGTATTTCTCCTGTATCGTGGGTGCATTTACAGACACAAATTCCACATACAATACTAGTACACCTAGACCCGAAACAACTACCTGCAGATCATACAAATATTTGTTCCGTGCGGGAATCGAACCCGGGAACCCGGAGCGCAGCAGCTGACTGTGTCAGCCACAGCACCAATCGTGCGGTAAAATATGGCTACTATTATATTATACTATAAAGCTGGTAGTATTGTTGAATTGTTTTTTTTTTGTTGGAACGCGCTTAAATTTGGAACTACACGTCGGGTTTTAAAAATATATTTTTGCATTTGGTAGCCCTGTTCTTGGGAAAGGTTATAAGCTACTTAAAAGTACGCTACGACCCTTAGGAGCTGAGCAAAAAGACACTACCTGATAATGAAGTAACAGAACGGGCAGGCAATGTGACGTGTTGGGTTAGCGGTCGACGGCGGCCCCCCGACAAGAGCCGATCCTTACCGAGAAAAGCCGAACGTCTTTGCCGAAGTGCTTTGAATCATTTATAAAAAATCCGACTTCTATTAAATTCAAAGGCGGGTGAAACCGCGACGCACAGTTAGTCGAAAAATAAATGCTAAACCATCAAATATTGTCCCACCGTCTATTACTTTTTCAGCTTACCTAGCAATATAGGCTTATTAATTAACACATTATCTAATGAACAGTAATCAGGGCTATGGCGGTCATTCTGAGACACACGTTCAGGAGTTCATTACTGTCGTAAATTGGAAACTACCTGCGTATTAGGTACGTGACCGAAATTAGTGATAGTAGAATTTTTGTGTACACGTTCGTGAAATGAAAGAAAATGTAATGCGCTTCGGTTCGCCCGCACGCATCACTGGAATTTGACTTCTTCTCGAGCTAGGTTTAGCAATTGGTATTTTTTTTCTTTTTTGTACTACATGGCAAAGGCCTCAAGCCTACTCTGCCTGCAGATGAATTTTGTTGAATTTATTGTGTTTGTCTCTACTCATATGATACAGTCGATACAGTCGGCTGCTGCGCACCGGGTCGTGGGTTCGATTCCCGCACGGAACAAATATCTGTATGATCTGCAGGTAGTTGTTCCGGGTCTGGGTGTATTGTGTGTGGAATTTGTGTCTGTAAACGCACCCACGACACAGGAGAAATCCTAGTGTGGGGCAACGTTTTTTCTTTTTTTTAAACAAAACAAAAAAAAAAATATCGGCCATTTGTACGTCCACTGCTGAACAAAGGCCTCCCCCATAGATTTTCACAACTGTGTCATCATTTTGGGGGGCATTTGCTAATACTCACCACGCTTGGCAGGCGGGTTGGTGAGCGCAGTATGGCTACCGTTTCACAGAAGGGACGCTGCTGCCCATCCCTCTAGTTTAGATTCCCTTAGTCGCCTTCTACGACATCCACGGGAGGAGATGGAGTGGTGCTATATTCTTAATCCGGACACCACACGGAAAAAAAGACTCTACTGATTTCCCGCAAATAATAGGCAACCTCAGGTTCACGTTCGACAGACATGACCAGCCCACTGCTACTTCTGGTTGCTAATTCGGTGTGCTATATTGATCACTTTGGTTTTCTTCCGAATGTACCCGATTTGGCTTCTATAAATGTACTCGTCGCCGATAGTAAAGAACTTTTGGCACTTCCTATCTCCCAAATAGATTCCAAAGATTCCGCGCGTAAAACATCACCCCAATTGATACTCGTAGAAACCTTTAATTAAAGAATAAGTGTTTAATTAAAGCTGTCGATAAGACTTTGGACAGAGCCGTGCAAAGGTCCCTCAATTTAGAGCGTAAAATAAACGTTGGCTCATTACTCTCCAAGCTCATTTATCTATGTCTAAAAGGCTTTGTGGCTCAGAAATGGGACTTAAAAATGACTTTTTTATGGGCTTTTAGGGGTGCTAGTGGTAATAGGAAAACGCACTTTTCCGGTCTTGTTTTGTGCTTGTTATTTTTCAAATCGTACTGTCGGTAATTTTTCAGTGTTCCTGGGGGTCAATTAGTTGCGCTACAGCAGTATCATCATTTCGGCCGAATGAAGTCCACTGCTGGACACAGTCCTCCCCCAAAGATCACCACAACCACCGATATGGATGTGTTGTGGGCTGATTGGGGGGTTTTGCCATAATCGCCACGCTTGGCAGGCGGGTTGGCAATCGCAGTTGAGTTGTTAATGTACTCGAAGGACGCTGCTGCCCATCCTCCGGCTAATCCCTTAGTCGACTTTTACGACACCCATGGGAGGAGATGGGGTGGTGGCATTCTGAGCCGGCACCACACGACAACACACAGTATGCGTGTTCGATACGTAACCAAGGCGCTGCTGAGATTGATATGGTGCTGTAGTGCATCAGGGGTGTTTGTGGAGACACTTATTGATAGTGATTGTTCTTGTGACATTAACTTATAACATTTATAAAAAACTGTAAATCTGTGAGCATCATGTAACCATTAATGTTATTTGTTTACTACTTATTTTGATTGTGTCTTTTGCCTGGCTGTATTGGTCTGTCATGCTCACTAAAATGTCTGCTAACGGTGGCGTTGTATATCGGGTCGTTCAGTTCCCTAGAATATGGTTGAGCTAAGCGATGCTGATGCATGAGTCTTGCTCGTGAACGGGTGCCGTCTGTTGGGACTGGTCAGCCGTTAACTGCCACGGAAAATTCATTATTATAATATTATTCTGGTATGTTTCATCTTTACACATTAACGTACATTTTTCTCTGTATATGTTTTACAATCATGTGTACCTATACAATCAACATTGTAATCCCCAACTATTTTAAAAGAGTATCCATGGAGCTTTTTGCCGGCTCTTCTCCATGAGATCAATTATTTGGAACCGTGCAACTTAAATTCTGACGTTTCATAAGTGCCAATAGTTGGTTTATTTGAAATAAAAAAACTTTGACTTTGACTTTATCCCCATATTAAAAATTTATTTATTTACGTTACACGTACGTGTTTGAGTCGCAGACATCCATACGTGTACCAAATTTAGACTTCATAGGTTCAGTAGATTCGGAGCGAATTGGCTGTGACAGACGGACAGACAGACATACGAGTGATCCTATAAGGGTTCCGCCGTTTTTTCCTTCGGACGTTCGGAACCCTAAAAAAGTAAGTAGCCTGAGGAACATGAAAATTTACTAAAAAAAATAATATTGTCAATTTAATTTTAATATTTTGAGCCATATTTGTTTCATGTCGAGGTTAAAATACAATATGAGCCTCTTAATCAGGATTTTCGGCCTACAAAGATGGGAAAGTTATGATATTGGTTTTCTGTTCTATTAAGACAGAGGATATTTTGTAGGTATCCAATAACATAAACTCGATCTTGAGAATCACCAAAGATGGACTGTCCGTCGCTACGCAACGGGTCAAGAATATTGTACTTAATAAACAAGGATTTAAAATATTTTCAAAGGATAGCTAACTAGACTACGGGATGGAAGAACTCTCAATTTTATTTTTAGTATACAGCCATTTTCCTTCACAGTGTAAGCAGTTATTAGTCTTAATTTTCCTCTGAAACTGCAGGGCGATTTTTCACGTTGGCCGTATATACCGGAAAGGGTGACCCCTGAATTAGATTTGGACACAAAAGGCTGTATTAAGTGATGTTTGTTGTACCCAACATCTATTGTTGGCAAAAATGTGTTCAACACGAATACGCTTTTTGGGTTTATACAATGATTTTCGGTTTTATTTTAGAACTAGCTGGGATCCGCGGTTTCACCCGCTGTTTAATTTAGAAGAAATTGGATTATGTATAAATAATTTAGAGTACTTCGGTGTAGACACTTGTCGTAGAGTATATATATTGGATTTCAAGGGTTTAGATTTTTTTGCGCGGAACCCTAATTATTTTTCTATAATAAAAGTAGCCTATGTTATTTCTCATAACATCAGCTATCTGCCAGTGAAAGTCCCGTCAAATCTGTCCAATTTTCGGAGTCCAATGTCCAATGTCCGTTTCGGAGATTAGCGGGAACAAACAGACAGACGGTCAGAAAAAAAAAAACTGTTTTATGTACGTATGTACTTTCATATGAATATAGTAAAAAGCCGTTATTTTAACATTACAAACAGACACTTCAATTTTATTTATTTGTATAGATTAGTGGTGACGCGTGACTTCGTCCTCGCTGGACTAATACAAAACTTCCCTGGACATTCATAACGTTATAAAAAGTACCATGTATCCTATTCGAGTCACGTCTTTCCCTTTAACATGGCGAGGGAGATGATGGCTAATCTTTGCGTCATGCTTGTGAGTGCTGCTTGCGGAGATTGGTTGTCCTGCTGAACATTACTTTTTTATTTTTCTTAATTTACTTTTGCTTAGGCCATGAGGCTAAAGGTCCTAGTTACACATCCACAACCTCGGATCAGTCCATAGTCCGTGTGGTGTCCGAATTAAGAATATAGCACCTCTCCATTTCCTTCCGTGGATGTCGTAAAAGGCGACTAATGGAATCTAAACCAGAGGGATGGGCAGCAGCGTCCCTCCTGTGAAGTGGTAGCCATACTGCGCTCACCAACCCGCCTGCCAAGCGTGGTGAGAAAATACCCCCCAAAATGATAACACAGTTGTGGAATCTATGGGGGAGGCCTTTGTTCAGCAGTGGACGTATAAATGGGCGATATGATATGATGAACCTCGGATCAAGCCAAATAGATAACGGTGGAGTGGTGCTGTATTCTTAACTCTGACACCACACGGACTATAACATAACCGGTAACACGGTTTGTAATTTAATCGAAAACATTTTGTTTTATACCACCAAGTTAACAGACAAGCATACGACCCTCTAGTGACACCAGCTCTGCAGCATGGGCTCGAGAAAGGCCATAGGGATTTCCAACGAGGTGAAAAAGGGCGCGTGACATTCGCGCTTTGTCAACCCTGAAATTGGGTGCATTGGAACCAGTAGCTTTATATTTTATTTAATTATACTTGTAGTACAATGGTGGTACACAAGGCTGACTTAATGCCACGTTGGATTCTCTACCGGTCAACTTTTAACTTCGTCTCGTATTTTACGGGTGAATATCCACCGCAAGGAGGAAACCGATCTTTTGATTGGAGACTGACGTGGGGGATATGGGTCCAACACGGAGAGATTCTTTCGAGAATTTCAATTTAAAAATGTTATGAGATACTGACAAGGGACATTCCTGCTCTCTAATATTATTGAGTATATAGTCTAGACCTTTTTTTGTTTTTTTTTATTGGTTCCCAGTGGAAATTCTTCATGAATTTATATGTACGGACTCCTACCGGCTAAAACCACTGGGGCGGTCATCTTCGGCACCTAAGGGAGGCTCCAGGTCCTCGTATGATCACACTGAGAACTGACCCCTGTGGAACCCCGCACGTAATCTCCCTCCGCTTTACGCTACCGTCCCTGCCCACGTAGCGAATGTGCCTATCGCGCAGATAGGCCCCTATGATGCCCTGCAGGTAGGGCGGACACCGATGATAGACTAGTGCCGCCCTAATAGCGCCCCACGGGATGGAGTTGAAGGCGTTGACGATGTCTAGACTAACCGCCAACGCCACCCCACCCCGCCGGGACACTGCCTGTTCCGACAGCGAGCGGACGCGAAGAATCGCGTCTATAGTGGACCGCCGCTGCCGGAAGCCATATTGACTTTCAGCCAGATATAGTCTAGACCTAGAATGAAATGGTGAGTGAGTGGATTTATAAAGCCTTAAAGAACAAAGACGGTCGCTGGTTGTAGAAAAAACTATCTTACCAACATACCATCTATTTTCAAATGTTTGTAAATTTTTCTTATTTACTTCGACTTGATGTCCGTACGTTACCTGGGCCTCCTATCGCAAACCAGCGCTGGAATACTGCCTATGCAGTATTTTAGCAAATAGCTGAATGGGAGACCTGTTGTTCGCACAATGTGTAGTTTTGTTGTAAGAATGTATGTAAATGTACTCGTACTGTATGTATGTATGTTGTGTGCCAATAAGAAAAATCTTTCTTTCTTTCTTCAGGGATTTTTCATAGACCATAATTGAATTTTTCAGATAATATGTTTTTTAGTATTAGTATGTAATAATGCTTACGTGTGGTGCCGGTTACGAATAATACTAACATGTTTCATCCAGTGCGTGTCGTAAAAGGCGACTATGGGATTAGGCGGATCATCTCCTTCAGAACGTCGGATTGATTTGAAACTTCGCACACTTATCAAGGACCGATGACAGTGCAATAATTTAAACAACACAACGTCAAAAATACCATATAATTACTTACGTCTATAATATTTTATCTGTTTTAAATTGGTCAACTGTGTAATATGCTTTTTCTATTAATAATTATTTCAATTTCATATAGAACGTACTACTCTTTTCTTCATTTTTCAAATTATTGGATAGATTATTATATATTACTGTTCTATAAATAGGGCTCTTTTTCATAATCTCTAAATTAATAGAAGGTGCGATTAGCTTGTTGTAGGTGCAATTAGCTTGTTTTACTTTATTACTAATACAAAATAATAAAGCGCTTAACACTATTTCATTTTTGAATAAAGCATTCCGTATTACTTCTAAATCCCAGATCAGTAAAAAAGACAGAAATATGGTACGTTAAAATTCATTCGTCTATCATTCTCGCCCTAAAAGGGACGAAAAAATAACACAAAATATAAGACAGTCGCAAACCACTTTTCGCTGTTATTTTTCCATCGGCGCCCTATACAAACAATATTTCCAATAGGCTCGGAGATAATCCACTTATAAATAAAGATTCCATTCAATTACGTACATCAATAAAGGGCGCTATAAATTATAAGCGTCTGCAAATATTTGCATTTATTTAATCAGGTGCTGCGCACAATTAGAGACGTCACCTGCGCACGCTTAGGACCCTCGCACACTGGATAAATGCTAGCGATTACTTGTTGTTGAAAATATGACGTAGATAAAAAAAGAATATGTGAATCGCTCCCGCCCTGAATGTCGTAAATGGTGATTACAAGGACTCCTCAAGAGACTGCAGTGCAAACGCCCACGCGCTCTGAGTGCCATCCGGGCCCGGTTCGTGATCAGAGTCTGTAGTCGGCCAACGGCTCAGCCTAACTCTCCTTCTGTAACCTCCCACTCCTCGCCCCAATCCGAGGCACACGGGGGTGGTGAGGGACCGGGACGGTCCACCGGTAATAGCGTAAAAAGTACTCCTTCCAGCAAATCCGGGATGGGTTCGGTCGCCTGGGGGACCCACGAGCGCAATTTGCCCTAATAAATGTCGTCTCGTAGTCATTTCTATTTCTATTATTTTCTTCTATTATTTTAAAAACGTTACCTCACACTAGGATTTCTCCTGTTTCTTGGGTGCGTTTACAGACACAAATTCCACACACAATACACCCAGACACGAAACAACTACCTGCAGATCGTACAAATATTTGTTCCTTGCGAAAATCGAACCCATGACCCGGTGCACAGCCGCCGACTGTATCAGCCACTGCACCGACTGTGCCGTCGTCATTTCAGTCATTCAGTAGTTGTTACTCCCATGGATCCCTGTCCAGTTCCTCCAGGAGCTTGCTCCATGGCCGAGCCTTCGCCAAGCGGATGGTGCACTAAAGAGTCATCGTGGCCCTATAGACCTTGGCAGTCTTTCCAGCTTTAGCACTACGCCGAAGTCGTATCTTCCTAGGGGTTGTTTGGTATGAGTACGCAAGCTCCCCAATCTGCAAGCTTACGACACCCGAAGGCACACCGCTGTGTAATGCCTGAGCTGTGTAGGAACTACGCGCTGGGTCAGTTATTACCCCGGTGTCGTCTCATCCTCCTACATGCCGATGCCTGCGCGACTATCCTCTGTGGTTTCCTTCCAGAGTATGACGTTCTCACAGAAGGAGACCACAGCACTCCAATTTTCATGCTCTGCCAGCTAACTGACACTACTTCCAGCAGAAAGAGATCTGACCCCGATCCGATTGACTAGGATCCACTGCTCGGCAGCCCACGCAGGGTGCTCCTGGAGTGTGTGCTGTGCAGTATCCTGGCTTCCAAAATGTGCAGTGAAACGTGCAGGTAGCACAGAATAGGACAAGAGGTCACACCGAAACCTGCTTGGGTAGGTGAAGCGCTCGATCCTTTTTAGCCAGGCTCCGAAGAGCGGCAGGATGGCCTCGACGACGTTTGGTTGCAAATTGCAACTTTAGGCGATCATACCATTTACGAGTGCATGCCGCTGAGCCAGCCGCCGAGCCCAGTGGTTTCAAAGCGAGTCCGTACTCGTCCTCTACTTTTTACTTGAGCACCATCATATCAGTCAGAGGACGTCCACTGCTGATCAAAGGTCTCCCCCATAAATTACCACAACTGTATCAACATTTTAGGAGGGGGTACTTGCAAATACTCACGACACTTGGCAGGTGGGTTGGTGACTGCAGTATGGCTACTGAAGAAAAAAGAAGGGGCGCTGCTGCCCCTCCCTCTAGCTTAGAGTCCCTTAGTTGCTTTTAAACGTTCACGGGAGGAGTGCTATATTCTTCATCAGACACTACACTGAATACTTTAGCATGTAGAACGTCACAATTGATCAACCAATTCGATTTAAAATGATCATCTAAAGATTGAGCATTTGAACTCTACACATTATAAACATCTAGGCTTGATACTTCCTAGAGGAGCTGGCCTATTTATCTCCCACCTCGGACATGACGGAAGAGGTTCTCCGTGATGTGCATGTAGGTGTAGCACCAGTGGGCGGCTCTAGTGGGATCATACAAGGACCTGGTGCCTCCCTTAGGCTTATAAAAAAAAGGTGTGGCATCAATGGGAGACTCTCGGGCGTTAGTTTTCAAGATTCCAGAGCTCCCTCTCAGTGCTTTCGATAGCCGCCGGTTTGAGGTGGTTCTAGTCTAGGAGATCAGATGCCACTGCACCCTCCCTGGGGTGGCGGAAGTCTGTGAGGTGCTACCGCGGTAAAAAAAGGGTTGATACTGATGACTTCTGATCAAACTTCATATCAGCCACAGGACGTCCACTGCTGAACAAAGGCCTCCCCCTTAGATTTCCACAACGAGCGGTCACATGCCGCTCTCATCCAACGACTCCCAGCGACCTTCACCAGATCGTCTGTCCACCTCGTTGGTCCCACGCTGCGTTTTCCGGTGCGCGGTCTCCATTCGAGAACCTTTGTGCCCCAACGGCCATCAGTTCTACGAGCAATGTGCCCTGCCCATTGCCACTTCAGTTTACTAATCCTTTCAGCTATGTCGACAACTTTAGTTCTTCTACGGATCTCCTCATTTCTGATTCGATCTCGTAGAGAAATACCAAGCATAGCTCTCTCCATAGCTCGCTGAGTGACCTTGAGTTTTCTTATGAGGCCCATTGTGAGTGACCACGTCTCTGTTCCATATGTCATCACTGGTAACACACACTGGTTAAAGACTTGCGTCTTGAGGCATTGCGGTATTGTTGACGAAAAGACGTTGCGAAGTCTGATCAAACTTGATCTACACAAAAAAATACTCCAAACCTATCGTTTCGTTTGCAAATAACATTTACGTCATTTGCACAACAAAATAAGTACAAAGCTACGTCTGCGCGGGCCCTTACTGTATTCGTTAGTGATGTGTAAATAAAGTTATTTTAATTCTGAGCACGGCGGAGTTTTTATCTGTATTTTAAGCCTTCAAAAGACGAATTGAAATAAAAATTTTGTAACAGAAATCTTCGTATCATCATCATTTCGGCTGAATGAAGTCCACTGCTGGACACAGGCCTCCCCCAAAGATGTCCACAACGACCGATATGGATGTGTTGTGGGCTCATTGGGGGGTTTTGCCATAATCGCCACGCTTGGCAGACGGGTTGGCGATCGCAGTTGAGTTGTTAATATACTCGAAGGACGCTGCTGCCCATCCTCCGGCTAATCCCTTAGTCGACTTTTACGACACCCACGGGAGGAGATGGGGTGGTGGCATTCTGAGCCGGCACCACACGGCAATCTTCGTATACTCATTTGTAATTTCCTCTTTCCTAAATTACTATTTTTCGTATTTTCCTGGACTGCATAATACATTACCTTCTGAGTACTGAGATCCTTAATATTACAACCAAAATAAAAATCTAAATCAGTAACTTTAGAATCGCATGTTGACTGCGTAAAACGGACTAAATGGAACGTTGAGTAAGCACTCTGTAAACTACATAGGCTGCACTAAAAGTATCGGGAATGGAATATTTCCACTGTTCCTGTCATATTAAAATCTTTTTAATTGGAAACTCCTTGGTTTTACAAATCGAATACCATTTATTTATTTAAAAAAAGATTCACGGTCTTGTCACAAGGTTTTGTCAAACTTGTTTAGTCGTTGAGAAAATGGAATTGACTCGAGAAAATTCAAGAGCGATGATTTATTATGACTTTCGAAGTGGTTTAACACAAAAACAGTGTATTGACCGGATGATTTCTGCATTTGGTGATGAAGCCCCATCCAAAACCACAATTTATCGCTGGTTTGCTGTATTTCAACGTGGACGTGTCAAGCTCAGTGATGATCCTCGTCAAGGTCGTCCAAAAACTGCAGTCACCCAAGAAAACGTTGATGCTGTGCGTAAGCTGATTGAGGAAGATCGACATGTGACATACCGCGAAATTCAGGCAACTTTAGACATTGGCATGAGTCAAATACAAATAATCTTGCATGAACAATTAGGTGTAAAAAAGTTGTTTTCCCGATGGATACCGCATTTGCTATGTGAAGAGCAAAAAGCGGCTCGCGTTACTTGGTGCGTCAGAACTCTCGAAAGATTCCACGCAGGATCTTCAAATGCTTTATACAACATCGTATCAGGTGACGAATCCTGGATATATGCGTACGAACCCGAAACAAAAAACCAGTCACGAGTTTGGGTGTTCGAAAATGAGTTAAAGCCAACAAAAATTGTTCGTTCACGGAGTGTTGCAAAAAAAATGGTGGCCACGTTTGTCTCCAAAACCGGCCATGTTACGACTATTCCTCTTGAGGGACAAAGAACGGTTAATGCAGAATGGTATGGTAGCATTTGTTTGCCACAGGTCGTTTCTGAACTCCGTAGAGAGAAATGCAACCGCCGCATCATCCTCCATCACGACAATGCGAGTTTTCACACCGCGCACAGAACAAAAGAGTTTTTAGAGCAAGAAAACATAGAATTATTAGACAACCCGCCGTACAGCCCCGACCTAAGCCCTAATGATTTCTATACTTTCCCTAAAATAAGGAATAAATTGCGTGGACAGAGATTTTCATCACCTAAAGAAGCTGTGGACGCCTACAAAACGGCCATTTTGGAGACCCCAACTTCCGAATGGAATGGTTGCTTCAATGATTGGTTCCATCGTATGGAAAAATGTGTCAAATTTCGCGGAGAATACTTCGAAAAGCAATAAATACATTTTTAAATAGTAATGTTGTGTCACTTCCTTGATTCCCGAAATTTTCAGTGCCGCCCTCGTATATGTTTGAAATAAAATCCACAAAAAATATCAGATCAAAATATGTACAACAATCTAAAATCGTATTCTCAGACTCAAGCGGCTAATGAAACCGGTTTATTAAAATAAAAATGTGTGAACAATGATTTGAGAAAGATTGTTCCTATTTTTCTTTCATAAAACATTGATATTAAGCTCTTTCGGATTTACGTATTATTAAAACATCCGGTAAAAGAAGAGAAGGTAGTGGCAGCTTTCTTTATAATATGGTATCTGATATAAACATATCGTAAATGCATAATAATAAATTATGCATTTACGATATGTTTATATTGGAAATAATTATGTGTATACTGATATTTTACGATGAGAGTGCATAGCCTAATTCGATATGAGTAATAAAATTTGCCGTGTGGTGCCGGCACCACACGACTATTAGTTATGACAAGTTTTTCTAGTATCCAGTAGACAATATTCTATTATTTTATTTTGTTTGAGTGGCGCAACGGTATGCTCTTATAGTGTTTTTTTTTTATTACTACCCTAAAGTAATCAAACCATTAAAGTGTAACATACAAACTCACTTCGTTACAATATCCTATTGTTGGAGTATCTAATCATTAAGCTTTATGTGTAATGACGGCACCAAGCAGTAGCTGACACAGTCGGCTGCTGCGCTCCGGGTCGTGGGTTCGATTCCCGCACGGAACAAATATTTGTATGATCTGCAGGTAGTTGTTCCGGGTCTGGGTGTGTTGTATGTGGAATTCATGTCTGTAAACGCACCCACGATACAGGAGAAATCCTAGTGCGGGGAAAAGTTAAAAAAAATGGTTATGCGTAGATTGGGGAATCTGCGTGCCCACACCGAGCGACCCAAGAGAAGACGGTAGCACCAATGTGGTCACGCACTGCTGTAGGATGCTTTGGGGGATCCATTACAATCCCTCCGGGGGGGCGACCGCTTTACAGTCACCCTCTCCGAGATGTGCCTATAGGCGTGGCACCAGTGGGGCGGCTCTAGTGTGATCGTACGCGGACCTGGAGCCTCCCTTAGGTGCCGAAGATGACCGCTCCAGTGGTTTTAGCCGGTAGGAATCCGGCATACTTCCTTCGCCCTTCCCCGGGGCGAAGGAAGTTCATGAAGAATTTCCACTGGAAACCAATAAAAAATAAATAGTTTATCGAGTACAGAATATGGAGTGCAAATGTCTGGCTTATCGTACAAGTTATAGTGGCATTATTTAAGCGAATTTTGCTCAAATGCGACCATTTAAATTGTAGTTATCTACACACGAATACACACACAAACTAAGTTTCCAGTATAAGTTGATCTCTCATTCTTCGGAAAACCTATACAATGCGAGATCAGTTTATACTAGAAATGTATACCTAAATATCTAGCTATGCGTACGTATGTGTAAGAATGGATGGTACTAGTGTACTCCCTAAGGCTGCATCGTACCAAAGGCTACGTTATTATGTCTCTGAAAACTAATTTTAACAGTAACAATGACCGTAGAATTTAGCTGTAGATAGCTAATTATGTTGCACCGTTATGTAAAAGTGGAAAGTTAGTGTTACTATCATTGCTATAAGAGCTAGATTCCCACACTATGTCGCGGACTAAAGTCGTTATATGATTGTTTTTCCCCATTAAAAGCAGTATTTTTAATAACACAATGTGCTGCTAAGAATTGTACTGCAGTTGACACACATAAAACGTTTATAACCGTAACTATAGTCCTTAACCACCCAAAAGTTGAGCGGTTAATGCTGTCGTAACTAGAGACGTCATTTTAACCATTGCTAAAATGGTACAAGCCATATTTCGCTTAACCGGAGATTAAGCGAAATATGGTGGGGCTATATATATATAGCTGGTGAGGCGTTGGTGCAATACAGCCTTAGAGCGCGTTTATTTGTCACGAATTTGTTCGCAGCTATACAACACGGTCGCTCTGTGCCACGCACGGTACGGTTTGTGCAGTGGCTGATACAGTCGACTGCTGCGCTCCGGGTCGTGGGTTCGATTCCCGCATGGAACAAATATTTGTATGATCTGCAGGTCGTTGTTCCGGGTCTAGGTGTATTGTATGTGGATTTTGGGTGTATTCATGTCTGTAAACGCACCCACTACACAGGAGAAATCCTAGAGTAGGGCAAAGTAAAAACAAAAAAACATGCATTTACGGCTTATTATAGCCTGTCTAATGCCGTGTGGTGCCGGCTCAGAATGCCACCACCCCATTTCCTCCCATGGGTGTCGTAAAAGTCGACTAAGGGATTAGCCGGAGGATGGGCAGCAGCGTCCTTCGAGTACATTAACAACTCAACTGCGATCGCCAACCCGCCTGCCAAGCGTGGCGATTATGGCAAGACCCCCCCACTTAGCACACTACACACCCATATCGGTTGCTGTGGTGATCTTTGGGAGAGGCCTGTCCAGCATTGGACTTTATTCGGCCGAAATGATGATATGTAAATGTTTTTTATATTATTCACTTTACGAAATCGAAGCCTCAAATTGAATAATTTTGCACTACCCAAATTTTATATGACAATATGGCCGGGCCAGTCGATATCATTAATACTTCGTATGCGCTCTCCCTTATGGAAGCCAGATTTCTTAGCACATGGGTGCCGCTTCTGTACACCTGGCTTTTGCTTATCCTCTTTTTACGACTTACAAATAGAGCAATCCTGCTATGCAAAAAACAGATCTATGCAGTCAAGACACGGCATCATTATCCCCGTTCATCACCGAACCGCCACCTTCACCCGCATTCCTCCATTAAAAAACTTATTACATGCCGCAGCATAAAAAGAAAAACATCTTACATGATATGTTGTTTCATTACTTACGTCTCAAATTATATTACGGGTAGGAACATAAATTCTGTCAGGATCTAACCGTCACACGAAGAGGGGTGTAAATTTTAAAGGGTATCTGGTTTTTCCTTGTTTTTTTTTTCTTGTCGCTATGGTGTGAGTATAAGCGTGGATCATGAAGTTCCAAGTGTGAACGAATTTAATTCCAATTTTGATCTCATATTCCAAGTTTAAAAAAATAGGTACTGACCTAGGTCAATTTAAAATCCAATTTTTGTCCCAATTTCTATATAAGAATTTTATTCCGGGTCGCGGGTAAGATTCCCGCACGGAACAAATATTTGTATGATCTGCAGGTAGTTGTTGCGGGTCTGGGTGTATTGTGTGTGGGATTTGTGCCTGTAAACGCACCCACGATACAGGAGAAATCCTAGTGTGGGGCAATGTTTTTACATAACAATTTTGAACAGCAGGAATTGGTGACGGTTATGTAGAATAGTGAAGTAAGTACTCTATTTCTTTCCATATGTATTTGATGTATATATGAATGTATGTGCAGTGGCTTAGCTTTCTGCGCTAAGGGTTAGGGGTTCGATTTCAGCACGAAACAAATAATTTGATCAAAAAGGAACTAGACTTGGTGCAGTGGTTGATACAGTCGACTGCTGCGGTCCGGGTCGCGGGTTCGATTCCCGCACGGAACAAATATTTGTACGATCTGCAGGTAGTTGTTCCGGGTCTGGGTGTATTGTGTGTCGAATTTGTGTCTGTAAACGCACCCACGACACAGGAGAAATCCTAGTGTGGGGCAAAGTTTCTTTAAAAAAAAAAAAAAAAAACGAGGCTAGAATAAATAAATCATTCATCATCAAAAGGACCCATTTCGGCATTGTACTGTAATATCTAAATGCTGTATCGCTGGTATTCTGGGGGGCTTATTAAGGGTCCTTCGCGTGACCGTGAACGCTGTTCGGGGTTCGGTTCTTGATCTCTGAGAAGAAATGCGGAATCGAAGGATAAGAAATGCTGGCTTAATCTATATTTATTGACGAGTAAAAGTGATACCACATTATTACAACATACATTTTGAAGAACCTTGTGACGAAGTCATCCTTCATCTTCATTTCAATCAACCTCTTTCATGACTTCATACCTTTTATCTCCATCACTGTCCACCTCTTGATTAATTCTTTATTCAAATCAAAATTCGAAATTATGTCGCTCTTCATATTTTGATCATTATCATTACACATTGGATCCTGAACGCTAGTGGTTCAACACACAGCTGTCGCTCTGACAAATAGTCTCCTGCAATACAACAATTACTTATTTTTAAGTAGCTTAATATTGTGATAATATTTGAAATATATAAACATCACCATGAAGATGAAGTGTTGAAGTTGTGAATATCAATATACCATTATAACAATATATATGTTACGTTTCATTGATCTCGTTAACTGAACTCCGTTACTTGCTGCCGTGGAGAGAGCCTCCTAGTTGAGCTAACCGGGAAGGAAACACGGAGGGAGGCACTCCGCGACAACCTTATTGTTAAATACAGATGATGTATCATTTATACGCGTAAATATCAACAAATCCATACCAGCGGACGCTTTATCATATCAGCCAAAGGTGGTCCACTGCTGAACATGTCATCATTTTGGGAGGAATTTGCCCTTACTCACCACGCTTGGCAGGCGGGTTGGTGAGCGCAGTATGGCTACTGTTCCACAGAAAGAACGCTGCTGCCCATCCCTCTGGCTTAGAGTCCCTTAATAGCCTTTGAAGACATCCACGGGAAGAAATGGGTAGTGGTGCTATATTTTAAATCCGGACATACGATATGAAACGCTTCATCATTTCGGCCGAATGAAGTCCACTGCTGGACACAGGCCTCCCCCAAAGATCACCACAACTACCGATATGGATGTGTTGTGGGCTCATTGTTCTCAAACGGGTTTCTCGAATAGTTAAATGGGACTTAATATTAGCTGGCGTTTTAGTATGCGGCCGTATTTTGCTTCATTCTACGTTGTGGCGATATTACTCTATGTTAGGCTAAACTGCGACATTTTCCATATAGTTCCCGACAAAGAATAGTACACCCGTCTCCACGCATAGGTGCCATAAAAGGCGATTAGGAATTGTTATGTTCAGGATGTCCAGGATCCTCCCGTGTGCTGATACAACGTACTGCGATCACTAATCGCCCGTCAAGCGTGGTGATTATGACAATATCCCCTATAACCGCTAATGGTAGTGATAATTGGGAAGGCCATGTTCAGCAGTGGACGTTTACGGATTGATGAATGTGTGTGTGTGACTAAGCGGGTTGTTGACCGGAAAGCCAATGTGACAATATAAAACATGTTAACACAATTCAAAACAAAACTGCCATTCGAAACTATTAACATGTTGTGAAAACATCGCATAAATACATTTTACTACATGCTATTTTGAGGAGTGAACCTAGATTTTTGACTACCTCGTGAAATATGATAGCGTGAGGTTTACGAAGCAAATTACATTACTTTGTTGGGATCATACATTGTTATACTCACATGTCAACTTACCCGTTGTCCTAGACGAGCGACAAATGCGATGCGAGGCAACGCGACACAAATTTACGTTAGAGATCATGGTCACAGAGAGAGCAAGAACTTTCTAACAAAAAACATATCGATTTTAAAAACCCTACTCGATATAAAAATATAAAAACCACTGAAAAGGAAAAAAGAACTTTATTTATGAAGTCAATTGAGAACCTCCTCCTTTTTAAAGTCGAAAAAAAATCGCACTCCATCGCATCTGGTCATGAAATCGCAGGCTTCCAACGTTCTGCTTACACCAATCCGTCTACCAAGCGTGATATTAACGTCCTCCTAGACTCCTCATTGGGAAGCCTCATGTTGAATAGTAGTCGTTATGATCTAGTAAAAGATAGCATTGCAGCTCGTCGCGACACTGTCGTTATCGATACTTGGGATAAGTATGTAAAGATTATTTTCATTACCATCATGTTTAAACGTAAAAATGTTAAAGTTAAAGTTAAAATGTAATTCTGACCAATAACGAGACTGACCCCGGGTTCTTTCGATCGCTCCCTAAGGACCACAGAATTATAGGTAGTAGCAGGTTCCGGGTCTGGGTGTATAGTGTGTGGAATTTATGTCTAAAACGTTTAAAAAAAACGCAAAAGATTTGTTGATTGAGTTTGGCACTTTCTGTGATAATTGTGTGAAGCATTGTTGCCATTTCAACTTCTGCCACTATGGTTGTGTCGCCCGCATTCTCTGGTCACATACAGTTAAGCCACCGCACCACTTTTGGTTACAGAATGAATTTGATGCCACGATACGTTTAAAATGGTTTTATGGAAATACTGCCATACAGATACAGGTTTTGGATCAAGAATGTAAGGTTTGTGGGGACATTCATTCCTGTCAGGATATTCAACATAGCATCCCAATCCACGCAATCGAATGAGAGAATGAATCTACTATTTTGTAGACTAATTTCCAGCAATGGATGTGTTGATAATTTATTTAAATAATGTTTTCAGTGTTTGTATAAGTGGACCTTAATACTAATTCACTCGATAAAGGTCTAATTTACGTGTCTTTTGTCTCGAAAAAGGCGCAACTGTCATGCTACTAACATTAAGTAACTCGAAACACGATAATAAGCAGGCTAAGTAATTACTAATGTCAGTTTAGTTCGAGTTGCAGTACGCTTGTAGAGCGGCGCGGCTGGCGTTCTAAATTTGAATAACAGGTGCGCGCGCTGTCACCTCGTAGCCTGTGTTATAAATTATAGTAAAATTGTATATCGTTATTATTTAAAAAAACAAGACATCGAAAAGAAAATTATGCCGGTTGTCCGATGTTTCGTAGCCGATGGAGATTTTTAGAGTAAAGTAAAATGAAATCTATAAAATTATAGTAATAATGTCCATAATGCATGTTTTGCGCAGTGGCCAAGCGATTGGCTTTGTGTTGTTTGTGATACATTCGATTCCCGTTGTGTTTTTTACATGTAGTTCCTCAGAAATGTGGTGGTTCGTAGAACTAAAGTTGCCGATATACCTGGAAGGATAAAAAAAAAAACATTCATTCATTCATTCATTTCGGCCGAATGAAGTCCACTGCTGGACACAGGCCTCCCCAAAGATCACCACAACGACCGATATGGATGTGTTGTGGGCTCATTGGGGGGTTTTGCCCTCATTGGGGGGTTAATTTTTTTTATAAAATAATAATTATAATATTGCTCGTAGAAATGATGGCCGTTGGGACAAAAAGCGCAACGTAAAAGTCCAGACCTCCAACGAGGTGGACTGTCGACCTGGCGAAGGTCGCTGGGAGTCATTGGATGCGGGCGGCATGTAACCGCTCGTTGTGGAAACCAGGAGGAGGCCGTTGTTCAGCAGTGGATGTTCTTTAGTCCCAAACTATTGCATTAACCTAATTTATTTGTCTAATATTTAGTCTGATAACGGATTGGTTACGGGGCCGGCTTCTGAGAAAAGGCTAAACAAATTATACATTTCGTTTTGTTTTTGTAGTGGCAGTCTATAATCTTTAATCTACATAATTATTATTTATTTTTTACTTATATTTAATGTTGTTTATTGTACTTTTAATGTATTATCTATATTGGCATAACGGTAGTAAATGGGGACGGACTGAAAACCAGCACTGTTCAACATTTTGCTGAGACCGTTCCTTTTGCCACACTATACAAACAAATATCTTGTTATTTTATTATTATAATTTAGATTTATATTTATAAAAATATATATTTATAATTTTTATTTGTGTTAAATTAGTGTGGTGTCCGGATTAAGAATATAGCACCACTCCATCTCCTCCCGTGGATGTCGTAAAAGGCGACTAAGGGACTCTAAACCAGAGGGATGGGCAGCGGTGTCCCTTCTGTGAAACGGTAGCCATACTGCGCTTACCAACCCGTCTGCCAAGCGTGGTGAGTATTGGCAAATACCCCCCAAAATGACGGCACAGTTGTGAAAATCTATGGGCTCCCCTTTGTTCAGCAGTGGACGTATAAATAGCCGATATGATGAGTGTGGCAATAAATGCTTTTTTTCTTTCTTTCTTTAGCTGATATGATCCTGAAGACGATGATAGAGATCTGGGTATTTGTGCATGTGGGATTTATGTCTATAAACTATGCAATGAGAGACAAGGGACAAAGTTCATTAAATAAAAATAAAAAGGTTTGGTTGTGAAAATTATACGTTTTTAAACTATCGCGTATTCCACTTTGATTTCGGAACTTTTCCGTTGGACATTGGCCGTGGTGACAAGAACACTTCTCGTGACCACGGTCAATGTAACTTGGCCGAAACGTCGAGGTTAGTCAAAATATTTTTTTGATTTATTTGTGCGCTAAATGTCCAATATAAGCCACAGTCGTAAGATCCTTATATTAACGGCACGGTTGGCACGGTGGCTAAGTGATTAGCTTCCTGCACCGGGCGTCGTGGGATCGCGAGGCTTAGGGGGGAATCCTTTACAATCCTTCCCGAGAAGTGCCTGGAGGTGGCCTTTTAACAGTCGCCTTCCCTCCGCTAGAAACTGTAAAGTGGTTTGCAAGATGTGGCACCAATGGGCGGCTTTAGTGTGATCTGACAAGAACCTGGAGCCCCCCTTCGGTGTCGAAGATGACCGCTTCAGTGAATTTAGCCAGTAGGGAACGCCCCTTCGCCCTAGGCACAAAAAAAACCAGACCTGAGACCACTATAGATAGTGATCTATAGTGGTTTTGGGTCTGGAATATGTGATATTTGTCTGTATATTGTACACATATACATATTACGCTATACAAAACCAGTTTACGCTGATCTCTCAACGTGCGGAAAGCCTATAAAATACGAGATCAGCTTATACTGGACATGTATAGCTTGATATGTAGCCGAGTGTACCCACGATATACAAAAACTTACCAGTTGTAAGTTTGTCGGGCGTCTGCATATCCTCGAGCTAACTGCCAGAGCTATCCTGCTCTTCGAGGCACGGAAGGGTCTCAACATCCAAGGAATGTTCACCCATCGTAACCTGCGTATGCCCACAGTACCGTGTGGTGCCGGCTCAGAATACTACCACCCCATCTCCTCCCGTGGGTGTCGTAAAAGTTGACTAAGGGATTAGCCGGAGGGTGGGCAGCAGCGTCCTTCGAGTACATTAACATCTCAACTGCGATCACCAACCCGGTTGCCAAGCATGGCGATTATGGCTAAACCCCCCAATGAGCCCACAACACACCTATATCACTCGTTGTGGTGATCTTTGGGGAAGGCCTGTGTCCAGCAGTGGACTTCATGCGGCCGAATTGATGTTCACCCATCGAATCCTCAACGCAGACAGCGCGGCTTAACCTTGCAAATTATACACAGAAGCTGACATTAAAACGAATAATAATATAAACAAAATTCTGTGTAAATTTGGAACAAATACAAAAAAATACCAATGCTTTCAAAATATTATTGCCGCTGTGGCGTTCGTCTTGGCTGTGAGCCAGCCCTACACCGCATACGCAACCTAATCGTAATATTTTTAGTGTAATAGAATAACATACACTAAGTTAATTAATAATACTTACCGCACTCAAGTCGTGGATACCCACCGTTCGTTACATAAGATAAGATAAAAATATTTTTATTCATGTAAAACCATATGCAGCCACTTATGTGAATAGTCAAGAGTTGCCGCGTTCCAAAATGTTGATTTCCGATAGAGAAGAACGGGCAAGAACCTCCATGGTTAGTTACTCTTTTTAAATCATAATAATCGTTACAGTATTTTTTATTATATTGTTCTCAAAATAAATAATGTAAGGACAATGCAGCAGAAAAAAGTAAACTTCTAAAAAGTCCACAAGCTTGATATTCAGAAAAAATTATGATTAAATTGTCATGGCAGTATTAAGCTGACCAATCCCAACAGACCACTCGTTCACGAGCATGACGCATGCATCCGCGTCGCTCAGCTCAACCATATTGTAGGGCAACTAAGCGACCCGATACACGACGCCACCATCAGCAGGACATGAGCGAGTTGAGTGAGCATGACATACCTAAACTGCCAGACAACTATCACGTCAATGAAACAAAATAAATTAATAATCCATATGGTCCTCGCACTTACAGTTTCAAATATAACTGAAGTGAATATATATTCCATGTGGTGTCCGGATTAAGAATATAGCACCACTCCATCTCCTCCCGTGGATGTCGTAAAAGGCGACTAAGGGAATCTAAACCAGAGCGATGGGCAGCAGCGTCCCTTCTGTGAAACGGTAGCCATGCTGCGCTCACCAACCCGCCTGCCAAGCGTAGTGAGTATTGGCAAATACCCCCCAAAATGATGACACAGTTGTGAAAATCTATGGGGGAGGCCTTTGTTCAGCAGTGGACGTATAAATGGCCGATATGATGATGATGATGATGAATATATGAAAAAAAAGCAAACAAGTAATCGGTGTCATTTAAACAAATTGAGGATGAAGGATGATCAAATGTCATTAAATGAAATATTATAATTCATTATTAAAGAATGTATATCAAAGTCAAAGTCAAAGTCAAAAATTTTTATTTCAAATAAACCAAATATTGGCACTTATGAAACGTCAGAATCTAAGTTGCACGGTTCCAAATAGTTGATCTCATGGAGAAGAGCCGGCAAGAAACTCCATGGATACTCTTTTAAAATAATTGAGATTACAATGTTGATTGATACACCTTATTGTAATATATATACCGAGAAAAATGTGACAATGGGTAAAGATGGAACATACCACAATGAAATTATAATAATAAATTATTTGCCGTGGCAGTTAACGGCTGACCAGTCCCAACAAACGGCACTCGTTCACGAGCATGACGCATGCATCAGCATCGCTTAGCTCAACCATATTGTAGGGAACCGAACGACCCGATACACAACACCACCGCCAGCAAGACATTTTAGTGAGTATGACAGACCAATACAGCCAGGCAAACGACAATCAATATAAGTACTAAAAATAACATCAATGGCTACATGATTCTCACACATTTACAGTTTCGTATGAATATTATAATATAATGTTACAAGAACAATATTAACAATAACTAATAGTCAATGTCATAATATTAAATATAAGAAACTAACATTAATAGAAATGAAATTTTAAATGAATTTGTTCAAGATAATGTCAAGTTATTGAATATAAGTAAATAACATAAAAAATTATGTAATTTCAACTGAGTCAAGTCAAATGTCAAGGTATATAATGTCAAGGTGTAAATATTTAAGTAAATAACTTAAAAAATACAATTTTAAATGGGTCATGTCAATTTATTTTACATTAATAATATAATCAATTCCAATGTTTAAATATTAAACCCTTGATTGCAAGTTAAAACACTTGCAATCATATCCAATATAAGATATGTTAAAATAAATTATACAGCGCCAGAGGGTCGCAGTGTGCAGAAGGGAATCGTATGCCAGACATCTTTATCATTGATGTAATGATTTATGCTATAGTAGGCCTTCGACATTAAAACACGTTTAATCAAAGATTTGAACTGTAGTTCTGGCAAATCGGTAATCCTAGAAGGAATTTTGTTGAAGAACCTAACACTGTTTCCGATAAACGACTTGCTGGTTTTACTAAGTCTAAAGCCAGGCAAGACAAGCTTGTTCTTATTGCGAGTATTTAAATTGTGCACGTCACTTTTTTTATTGAAACTAATAATGTTCTTGCGTATATACATGATATTTTGGTATATATATAAGGATGGTAAAGTAAGTATGTTTATCTCCTTAAATAGATCCCGAAGTGACTCACGAGAACCCAGATTATAAATAGATCGGACTGCTCTTTTCTGTAATATAAAAATTGATTCAACATCAGCAGCCGATCCCCACAATAAAATACCGTAGGACATAATACTGTGGAAGTAAGCAGAATATACCATTCTAGCTGTAGCCACATCTGTCACCTGTCTAATGTTCCTAACAGCATATGCAGCAGAGCTAAGTTTTCCAGACAGTGCTTTTATATGGGGCCCCCATTGCAATTTGGAGTCTACTGTAACGCCCAAAAATACGGTTGATGGGACCAGATCTAATGCTCTACCGTCAAGTTTTACTTGTGTTCCTATATAGGCCACATTTGTCGTTGAAAACTTTATACATTTGGTTTTTTCTGCGTTTAGGAGAAGATTATTGGCTGAAAACCAATCAGATACCTTATGAAGTATATCATTGGGTTCTATAAGATACCTATCATTCCTATTTACTTTAAATATAAGTGACGTGTCATCAGCAAACAAGACTATGTTTGACATTGTATCGTTTATCATATATGGCAGGTCATTAATATAGACCAGAAACAGGAATGGCCCCAAAATGGATCCTTGAGGTACTCCCATTTTAACTAGTGAGCCCGTGGATGTGACGTTATCAATCACCACTCTTTGATCCCGATTTATCAAATAGGAGGTTACAAGATCTATAGACCTACCTTGGATTCCATAGTATTTAAGTTTCAGAATGAGTGTGCGGTGGTCCACGCAGTCGAATGCTTTGGACAAATCGCAAAATACGCCCAAAGCATCATGCGCATCCTCCCAGGCCCCTAATACTGTTTTAATGAGAGTAGATCCAGCATCCTCTGTAGATCTCCCCCTTGTGAATCCGAACTGCTTGTCATGTAATATTTTATTCTTGTTAAAATGTTCCAACAATTGATTTAATATAATTTTCTCGAAGATTTTGCTTAAGGCTGGTAGCACGGATATTGGCCTATAGTTTGATGCATTATTTAGGCATCCGGCTTTAAACATGGGTACAATTTTACTAGATTTCATCAAATCGGGAAATATACCGTCCGCGATGCAAGCGTGATGCCGTGTGGTGCCGGCTCAGAATACCACCACCCCATCTCCTCCCGTGGGTGTCGTAAAAGTCGACGAAGGGATTAGCCGGAGGATGGGCAGCAGCGTCCTCCGAGTACATTAACAACTCAACTGCGATCGCCAACCCGTCTGCCAAGCGTGGCGATTATGGCAGAACCCCCCAATGATCCTACAACTAACCCATATCGGTCGTTGTGGTGTACTTTAGGGGAGGCCTGTGTCCAGCAGTGGACTTCATTCGGCCGAAATGATGATGCAAGCGTTAAATATTACAGCCAAAATTGGCGCGATGTTAGTTATTATAGATTCGACGGCTTTCGTCGACAATCCCCATAAGTCCTCTGTTTTTTTAACTGCTATAGTTTTAAAAGTTTTTATTATATCAGTATGTGTAACAAAACTGAATTCAAAAAAAGGTACGCGTAAATCGACATTTTTCTTTAAAAATGCTTCAGCTGCTACCGGAGACGATATAAGATGCTTAGTAGTCTCAATTGGAATATTCGTGAAAAAGTTTTCTAGGAAATTTGAGACTACAGTCTTATCTGAAACTAGTTTGTCATCTATATTTAAATTTATTCCACTGTCACTAAACCTACTATCACTAGTTTCAGCATTTATTATTTTCCATGTGGTTTTTATCTTATTATTCGACTCTTTTATTTGGTTACTAATATAAGCAACTTTTGCTTGCACACAAACCTTTTTAAATATTTTAGAATATTGTCTCACGTAGTTATGAAAAGCAATATTAGGTGTGTAGGACTTTTTGTCGTAAAGTTCATATAAGGTATCTCTACTGCATCTTATTCCCTTAGTTGCCCATGCACTAAACGTTAACTTAGGTTTTAAATTTATTTTATTAACTTTGCAAGCTTTTTGAAACTCGTTACAAATGGCATTAAATAAGGTTCGGTACTGTTCATTGGGATTAACGTAATCCGTCTTTAAATTTTGGAGTTTAGAATCTAGATTTTTACAAAAACAATCTAGGCTTTTTTTTGACAAATTTCTACAGTGTATTATTTTGTGCCCCTTAACTGATTTATACTGTAACTTAGCAATTTGGCACTTATGATCCGAACGAATTCCACTAATTAGACTACTATTGCTTATTTTAAAATTGGTTATAATATTATCTATACACGTGGCCGAGGTGGGTGTCACTCTAGTCGGCTCAAAAAACAAAAAGCTTAAGTTAAATGACTTAAACAAGGATATAAAGTTACGTTTATCTGTGGTATCTATCAGAATGTCTATATTAAAATCACCACAAACTAATATCTTTTTATTCATTTTTACTTTCCTAAGAGCATCCTCCATTATTAAAAGAAATTGAGATATATTAGAAGAAGGAGGCCTATATACACATAAAATGACAAACTCCTCCATTTCTGCACACGCGAGCTCACATACTCGTTCAACAGAGAGGTCTCAAATATCAAATCGCTCTTTACACTTTAGGTGTTGTTTTATCATGATTAACGAGCCCCCACCTTCTGCTGACACTCTATGGAACGAACTGGCTACTTTAAAATTATTGACACTAAATATCATTTTATCTGCCTTCAGCCAGGTTTCTGTTAAGCACAGAATATCAACATTATATTTCTCTGTGAATAATTCAACATCTAAGATTTTGCCAGAGAAGTGATTAATATTTTGATGTGTAAGTATTAAATAATTACTACCCTTCTCTGTTGTCAGACACTTAAGTTTAAATAAATGTTTTGGTTCGCCACCTTATTATTAGTACTATTACTAACTATGGTGGAGGTAATCGAAGACTTCGTCATACTGCTTATGACTGACTGAATATTATAAGCTACTAGCGTAGCAATTTGTCGTTTATATTTCAAAGGCAGATACACAGTATCGCCAGTCAATTTTAACCTACCAACAAAATTATTGGTGTCAAAAAATATAAATTTGTCACTATACTGACTTACTAATAAGTGCATATGCATATTTAGCATGTGAATAAAATTGTTTTGTTTTTCTGATAAGTGTTCAAGATAGGGGAATGCACACAATATTATCTTACCACAGTTTAGTTTGAGCATCAAGGCAACACTGTCTGAGATGTCTGCTTTCTTAACATTTAGACTATTACCTACAAGTAATGTTATATTGGTAAATGGATTAAACTGTTTTTTCACAAGTGATGCTACTATTTGTTTATAAGTTGAGCCTGACATACAATTATTATATGCGGAATGACCCAGGCTGTTGCTTAATAAACCCCCAAGACCTTTGCCTGTGCTATCTGAATACATGATAGTCTGATAACAGTTTGTTTTATTTGTATTTGTACTGATATCCATGTCTATTATATCACTTATATAATGAGAGGGACTCCCTGTCAACATTGTAGAACTATCACCCAGATAACTAGCCTGAGGCTGTACCTCTGGCGTCCCTGGGGGAGATATTTTACTCTCGGACCCACACAAGGGGTTGCTGGTCAAGGAGTCCACTCTGTCTGCATTATTATTACACATAATAACAAGCTGATTTGCAGCAAGAATATGCTCCTCTATTTGTTTTTGTGATGTTACATACTTACAATATAGGGAGCTGAGTGACTTTTCTAAGATCTTAATTTCAGACTGTAAGCGCTGAGTGTCAATTTCATATATGTTTTTACTATCCTCTAATTTAATTTGATAGTTATTCAGTTTATTAATAAGAGCAACACGTTCCTTTCTTAACAAAGTATTTTTCCAGAAGTGTTGTTGTTTTTTATATATACATATCAATACACCTCCGCACCTCGGAGACACATTAGGCTGTTGCCGGAGGTGACTTCTTTACGCGCCTTAATGTGAATGTCTTCCGTTAGCGAATAACAGTTGTTACAGGCAGTCAAAGGCCCCAAAAGTCTTACAACCTGGCTAATCTTAAGCTATTGGTATCCAGTAGGTAATTATTGGCGGCTTTATTGTGATCTTATGCGAACCTGAAGGGGGCCCCTTCGGTGCCAAAGATGACCGCTCCAGTGGTTTTATCCGGTAGGATTACGGCATGCCCTTTCGCCCTTCCCCGGAGCGGAGGAAGTTCATAATGAATTTCCACTGGGGAGCAATTTTTTTTTTACTCGAAGGATGCTACTGCCCAACCTCCAGTTAATTATATAGTCGTCTTATACGACACCCACGGGATGAGATGGGTTGGTGGTATTCGTAGCCGTCGCTACAGGGCAATATTATTACTATCGGCAATTTAATTAAATAAATAAATAAATCCACTTTATTGCACACCAAAAATAGAATATAGCTATTATTATAGAAAGCAAGTGCAATTGGCGGTCTTATCGCATCTCGGCGATCTCTTCCAGACCACCATTTCGGAGCAATGGAAATATAGGTGATGCACAAGGGGCAGTCTGCAGTGAACTAATAAATTATTTTTATACCTAAATATCACAAAAGAATGTATAAACGAATAGATATCTACATGTATTTATCAAGCGAGCAGAGGCGGATATAAGAAAGGATCCAAAAAACTTTTGGTCATTTGTTAGGGATCAGCGCTCTTCTAGAAGCTCCTGCACCCAATTCGAGTATGAGGGTGAAATTGTAACCGATTTCAATGCCGCAAATGCTTTTGCAAGGTATTTTAGGTCTATATTTTTACCTGATCAACCTAGCCTGTCTACCGTAGTGGCAGAAGCTGAAACTTCTAGTACGCTGTGCTCCTCCCGGATTTGCCTAGATCATATAAGTTCGGCCGATTTATGGCTGGCCGTCAAGCGACTGAAGGCTCACTCATCTTGCGGACCCGACAGCATACCGCCTTTTTTAGTAAAAGATTGTATGGCTGTATTTAAAGAGCCTCTTTTACATATTTTTAATTTAAGCTTAAAAACGGGGACCTTTCCAGCCTTATGGAAATTGTCTCGCGTCACGCCTATACCCAAGGATGGCTCCAAATCGAAAATTGTAAACTATAGACCTATCGCCGTGCTGTCGGCATTCGGCAAGTTATTTGAATCTATTTTGAATCAGCATATTACCAGACAGGTCAAACCACTATTGAGCGATTGTCAACATGGTTTCAGGGCTGGTAAGTCTACAACTACAAATTTAATCAACCTCGTTGATTATGCTGTGACTGAAATGGATCGCAATAGGCAGGTGGACGTGGCGTATTTTGACTTTAAAAAGGCTTTTGACCGCGTTCACAACGATGTGCTTTTGAAAAAGTTTTCTGGGATAGGGTTTACACCTAACCTTTTAAAACTATTTTCCAATTACTTTGCCAACCGTAGACAATACGTGCAACTATCCCATTACCGATCAGATCCGTATGACACTTGTTCTGGTGTAAGTCAAGGCAGCACGTTGGGACCGACACAGTTCCTCATAATGGTCAATGACTTGCCGAACGTCGTCACAGCGGCTCAGTGTCTTTTGTTTGCGGATGATTTGAAGTTATTCTTGGGTATCGGGTCTGTTGCAGACTGTGACGCGCTTCAGCGGGATATCAATAGTGTTGTTGAGTGGGGCACGCGAAATCGCTTGGAATTCAACTTATCTAAGTGTAAAATAATAACGTTTACGCGATCTCGTTTCCCCAGCGCATATACATACAGGATTGCTGATGTTCCGCTTGAGCGTGTTACCGAAATCCGTGACTTGGGTGTAATTTTCGACAGTAGTCTGACGCTGAACACCCATATATCAGAAATCTGTGCCAAAGCTTTTAAATCACTGGGATTCGTCATGAGACAATCGGCTCGATTTCAGGACAAGGGTGCAATTATTGTCCTGTACTTTGCCTTCGTGCGTAGTATTTTAGAGTATAACTCTATTATTTGGGCTCCGCATGAGGAGAAGTATAGGACAATGGTCGAACGTGTACAACGGAAATTCGCACGTTATCTTTATAAAAACCTCTTTGGCTACTATCCGTTTTTGTATCCGTCTCTGTTTGTATCTGGTATGGTGGGCTTAAACACGTTGGAGTTAAGACGGAAGTGTGCTTTAATGGTTCATTATTATCTTACTTTAAACAGCAAGATCGACAACCCTACAACCCTCGCTCGTTGTTTCCTGTCCGCGCCTAACCAGTACACGCGGCTGCGCGCGCGCCGTCTACTCGCGACGCCATCGGTACGCACATGTACTTCCCAGTATGCTCCCACGAGTCATGCTGTTTCATTGCTAAACGCTCTGATTGCTCAGCAGCCAGAGGTTGATATTTTCAGCAACAGCATTAACCAATTTATTAGTTACTGTCTTAAATTCCTTAATGACTAAATATAAGAAATATGTATTTACGAGTAGCACTATTGCTTGGCTTACTGTGCGCGTTGGGCAACTGTAAGTGCAGTAAGCGGTTGTTAATTAAATAAATAAAATAAATAAATAAATAAATGTACATACATATATCTAAATAAATAAATATTATATAATAAATATATCCAAAGATAAAAATATTTATATACACATCCATACATATACACACACACACATATATATATATTATATAAAGATAACTATATCAAAGATATCTCCAGCAGGTGCTGGCACATTAACTACGCTTGATTGGTCCAGATTTGTGTACGCGATATTACTGATCTGTAATCGGGTGTATACTGATGCTTATTCTTCCGGAACTGCTTGTTTTCTGTCATCTCCCACGCCCACGCGACGGAAACGAAGGCTTACCCTATCACGAGCGCGCTAGCCTAAATCGATGAACAACAAGTGTCACAAGTTACCTTTTATGGTCAATGAATGCGTGATATCCGAAGAAAAGATGGCCGACATTTCCGTTTCTGGTTTTGTCAAACGTGATATCATTGCGAGAGATGTGTAGGATCGTCCTCCTTAGCCATTCATCGCATCAGTTCGTACAGCTCCACTGGAACAATAGCCATACTGCGCTCGCCGACCCGTCAGCCTAGCGTGGTAAGTAATGGCAGTTCTCCCGAAAATGGCGATATTATTGTGGAAATCTGTGGGCCTTTCTTCAGCAGAGGACGGACGTCTTTTGGTTGATATGATGATCTGACTTCAACTACATTCTGTAAATGCTTGGCTCAGGCTTGCGTTTGACCACCTAAAATTATATTAAGCGATGAAGCAGTCTAAGATGGCCCATGAGAAGAAACCTGTTCACTCACGACTAAAAGATCCCCAGGCTATAACGGTCCTCGGGTGTCGCGGGCGTGCAGATTGGGGAGTCTTTTTGCTCACACCGAGCGACCCCTGGAAAGACGGTGGAGCGCACCTGGTCACGTGCCACCGTGCGCGCAGCACAGCGCACAGCGCGGCTTGGGTCCTTTACAATCCTTCCCCAGAAGTGCCTCGGGGCGACCTTTCTACAGTCGCCCTCCCTCCGCTACCTTCTAGTGACCGCTGTATAATAATTTATTTCATTTTTTGTGTATAATTGTAACCTATTTGTTGTTGTTTGGTTGTACAGATTACTTAGACATACTACTTGTTTTCTTTTTTTATTACATCGAGAAATCACAACCACAGATAATACAGATCCATTGAAATTTATAAACTGGATTATCAGAGATCTAATTATAATTACGGACTGAGAAGTTTTATATTTAAAATCCGTGCTACAATTTTTTTATATTTCTGTTTTTTTATAATGTTATTATTATTTTGGCTGAAGAAAGTCTAGTTTTAAGTCTTGTGTTAAGTGTTGTATGTGTCAATTGCGCGTAGAAATAAAAACTTTTTCTTTCTTTCTTTTTTCTTTCTGTAAAGTCATCCCCTCCGTGATGTGCCTAAAGGCATAGCACCAATGGGCGGCTGTAGTGTGCTACGAGGACCTGGAGCCCTCCTTCGATGCCGAAGATGACCGCTCGTCCCGATGGGGACTCCGCCATCATAATCATACACCCCATCGCTCAAAATAAAAGGATATAACGGCCGGAAACACAGACTCCAGGAATATCAATCCTTAGCGGTACGTACGAAAATAGTGGAAGCAAACTGCTTCGTGCGAAGGGAAAAAACATCCGCCATATAACGGTGGTGCTGTGCCGTGTTTTTGGTGTCCGTTGATGGAATGGGCTTGGAGGAATTATGTAAATCGTGCAATTCCAATGCACAGTCGCCGAAACGTATCAGATAAAAAAAACTGGACAAGTGCGAGTTAAACTCACGTGGAGAGGGTACCGTATGATGAATATGTTAGCTACCATGTCTTATTAATCTGAGTCGAATTTGTTTGTGGTAATTAATAAGTATGTACCGGATTGTAGAGGGAAATTGCTGAATCTATACTGTCTATTGTTGGATTCTGTTTCGTACCAATAAATTATCCCAAGAAAAAACTTAACATTGTAGCAAAAAACGTGTTATTCCATAAATTTTAACTGCAAATGTAAGTTTGTTTGCACAGTATTAAAAGATTTACCATGTTATTTTAAGATCATATACTTCTCATAGGTTTCTCTGTAATCTATAAGTAAAGAACTATTTTCAGTATATTTATCTGTAGTTTCCTAGATTAATTTCTGGTTCAATAGGATGGTAAATTTTCATCTATTATCTAAAATAAAAACTAAAGCATCGAATTTGCCCTCATATTGAAAATTTATTTATTTACGTTAGACATCCGTGTTTGGGTCACAGAAATTTATATTGGTTTCTAATTTCTGTCCTGTAGATTCGGGGCAAATTGGCTGTGACAGACAGACAGACTGACACACGAATGATCTTACAAGGATTCCGTTTTTTCATTCGGACGCACGGAACACTGAAAAACCTATAAGCTTGCAACTCTACGTCTGCGTTCGAGGCTTTGGAGCCTCACCTCGATGACCAGGGCATCGGTTTATATGGAAGCTCTTATTTAGGATTAGCACATTTTAAGTTTCTTAACCTAGCGGAAAGGATTAAGCAAATAAAACAATATTGACTAATATCTTAAGAAAGTTACTGCCAATAGATACTCACAGTTTTGGCGATCCTCCAATTCCTCCATGAGTGTAAATTAGTAAAGTAATATTGTATACTTATATAGGATCCCACAAAACCAGTGAATTTTATTTCCAGGGGCAATCTGTAGGTTATTAGGATAGCGTTTTTTAAAAACAAGTTGTTATTCCATATTGTAAATACGGGTGGCTGGGGGGGGGGGGGCATGCTACCCCAAAATCTGGATCCGCCCCTGTTATCAACTATTAGTTACCTTATGAGAGTGGAGGGGTGTGGAGAGGGGTGGTCTATTCTTTGCTGGAAACCACACGAAAAGAAAACGGTGATTGGTGACACTTCATTCCTCGCGGCTTAGACCCTTTTTGTTCTTACGACACAACTACGACACGGCTACATACCAAGCTATGTATAACCAGTACACGCTGACCTCTCACTATAAAGAAAGCTTATACAATGCGAGATCTGCTTATACTAGAAATTTATAGCTTGATATGTAGTCATGTGTACATACATACAGATAATTTATGATATAATTTTTGTATGCCACAAAAAATATAATATTCCGTTAATATAAATGGATTGTACGCAACAGGAAACACGGTCCGTTTTGCTCCGACTATTAAAATTAAATGGTTTGGTGATTTTTGTCCCCGAAAGAACGGGAAGCAATGATATATATTGTCTATTGTCTTTACTGTAAGGTTTTATTTATACTCTGTGGATGTGTGTGCCTGTACGGGAGAAATGAGCATCGGCAGCGTGGCGGGTGCTTGTCGTGCTAACTTGAACTTAGTCTATATTACACCATGACGGTTCTGTGTGATTGTTAACGTAAGAAGAATTCCATTGCTTGCTGCTTGGCAGTGAACCTTTCTATCTCACCGTTGGCACATCTAGTTACCTCTTTTTTAAGTTGACAAAGTAGCCGTCTTGCCTCAAAGTAGCGGAGTAGTGATCATTCGACCGGCGGGGGAATTGCGTAAGTCGCAGACGGTTTGCGACAGGCGTAAATCGAGCAGATGAGAGCTCTCAAACGTCATTTTTAACCGACTTCAAAAAGGAAGAGGTTCTCAATTCGATGCGTATTTTTTTATGGGCGGGGCCAGGTATTCCCCAACCATGGCCATGCAGACCAACGAGAACTTATATGTTATACCTGGCCCCGCCCGACTTCATAAATAAAGTTTTTTTTTCCTTTTCAGTGGTTTCAATATTTTTATATGGTGTAGGGTTTTTGATGTCGGTATTTTTTTGTTAAAAAGTTTTTTGTATCACGTATTTGCCAATAGCGAATAAACAGGGCAAAATCCCTGACGCATACTTTGTCGGATGATCAATGAAAGAAATTGCATCCTCGCCTTTCAATTTCAGGCGATTTGTACTGGTGAATCCTTGGCTGCGCGAAAGCTGTCGTCGCGTCTGCTGTCGCTATTTTTAGCTAATCCAGGTGCGGATGTCATAGATTTTGTAAAGGATCTTCTTTTTAGTGATACGTCATTCAGTGACTCTGTTATGCGGTGAATTACGGAACGAATTTTATTTCTTCTACCTATATAAAAAATCGGCCATGTACCGGCCGGCATGCAGTGAGGTGCCGGCTAAAACTAGCACCATATCTCTTCACGTGGGTAATCCCATAGTTGTCTCCAACTATGGTATTAGCTGGAGGATGGGTCGCAGCGTCTTTGCAATTAGAACTCAACTGTGATTGTCAACTCACCTGCCAACTGAGGCGATTATAGCAAAACGCCTTAATGAGCACACAACACACCCGGGTCAGTCGTTGTGGCGATGTTGGGCGAGGCCTGTGTCCAACAGTGGACTTTATTCGGTCGAAATGATGATGGTATCTGTGTAACGTCAGCCCTTATCCCGAATTTATAGTCTCACCGACTACCATTTTGTTTCCCGTCTCTTGACAATTTTTCATACCATCAGGATTTCCAAGCTAATTAACACGACAAATTAAGAAGCACAATACCATAATCCTAGCCAAGTTTATATTTAATTAGATTGTGATCTTGACAGGCGAAAGCCCCAATTTATTCCAGGATCGATATATTATTAATTGCGTCCACTTGTTTTCTATCGCCGTGGTTGCGGAGACGAAGTGGGATCATTTATAACCATCCCAGCCACACTTAATTCGGGGATACTGTTTGGGTATATTTTCTCGTTTGGCATTGCGGTTCGGTGGTTAGGAAGGTTGCTGCCTTGCGACAGATGGTAAGGAATTCAAATTAATGATACGCTTTTCTTTGCGGAATTAAATACAGACGAAGTAAGCTTTTTGCACTATCCCCACTCTTAAAATCTACCGCATTGTTAAGCGTTTACAGATACAAATGTAACATTCGAAACTCACAAGAAATATACGTTTATCCTAAATCTTTAATAGTTTTATCTATACAAAAAAATAAAATTAAAGTGTCTGTTTGTTATGTCAAAATGACAGCTTTTGACTAAATGCATATAAAAGTATATACGGTACTTATAACAAAATATCAACTTTTATTTTTTTTGTCAGCCTGTGTCTGCCTTTCGGTCTATTTGTTCCGGCTAATCTCCGAAACGGCTGGACCGATTTTGACGGGACTTTTCCTGGCAGAGAACTGATGTTATAAGAAGTAACTTAGGCTACTTTTATTTTAGTTTTTTAGTACGCGGTCTTGTGTATATCGAAATATAACCAGTATACCACTCTGGAGATTTACATTGTCAGTAACCAGATGTTGACGTTTGAGTTTAATAATAGTGAATGGTCATCCGTAAACAACAATAGCTCGTGATTATTCCTACAACAGTCATGATAGAAAGTAGGTGATATATATATATATATATATATATATATATATATATGTATATCACTATTCCGTGTAGTATTCATACATGGGCGAGGAATTGAACTTTGTAGTACTTCCATTCATTTTGACCACGGATGCACCTGCTGTTTATGTTAACCTCAACTTTCTGAATCATATTCATATCACTGCTGGGCACGGGTCTTTGCTCACGATGAGAAAGGTTAGCCCTTGGTCCACCACGCTGGCCTAGTGTGGGTTGGCAGACTATACACACAATTGAGAAAATTTTGGAGCCCTCTCAAGTGTAGAGGTTTCCTCACGATGTTTTCATTCACCGTTAAAGCAAGTGAAAATCAAATCTGATCCACACATGAATCTGAAAAGTCAGAGGTGCGGGCCGGAATCGAACTCAGACCCTCCTCTGTGAAAGGCAAGTGTTCAACCACCAGGCTATCACAGCTCGATACCATAGTGGAATTAATTTCCTGATCGATATTTTGTGTAGAACAAAATCAAATGCCTTAAACCAGGGGTTCCCAACCTTTTTTTGTCTACTGCCCACTTTAAGAATACATTATTTTTTAACGCCCCCCTTTTTAAACATACTTAAAAACCGCTAAGTACTTATAACTGATTATTGAAACGCAAATTTATAGTATTCGGACAGAGTATCTTTTGTCAAGGTTGAATCTGATGCTGTTCAATAAGTTTGTTGATATCAGGTTCCAATTTACTCAAAAACAGCCGCAAGTCGCCACGTTCGGTAACACGCAAACGATTTCTCTTTTTAGTAAGCAGCGTTGCCACAGCACTAAATCCACGTTCACACAAATATGACGATGGGAATGATATCAAAAATCGTTGAACAATTGACCACAATCCAGGGTACAATTGCGGGATCGGTTTTTGTAGCCAAAATTCTTGATATCCATTTTTGAACTTGATTTTTATTTCTTCGTTTGTTGTCAATTCTATAAGTTCTCCTTCCAGTTGAGGTGACATTGCTGTGTTGACATTTGAAAACGGATCCAACACCCAGTCTGGTATTTCCAAGTTTAAAATTTCCTGGTATCGTTCGGTGAAGTCAATGTGGAGGTTTTCCAAATGTTTGCAGTAGGCAAACAAGTCGTCGTTACTGCAGTATACTGATAAATTCGGAAAATTGTGAAACTCACGTCTGCCCATATTCTTTTTGTGCAGAAGCAGTTTGGCTGCGAAAGCGGCAACGACATTTTTTGTTTTAATTAAATTTAGTTCATCGCCTTGCAGTTGGAGGTTCATGTCGTTGAATATTTTATACAGGTCTGTCATGTAAGCTATATCATTCTTTGATGTTATGAGCTTGTTGCGCAGTTCTGTATCTTTAGTTTCCAAAAACTCTATCAAAGAGTCAAACAGGTTGTAAAATCGAATCAGACAATTGCCTCTTGACAGCCAACGAACTTCAGTATGAAGCAACAAACGGTTGAAATCTTCGTCATTAGTAACACAAAGCTGATGAAATAATCTATCATTCAAAGAGCTGCTACGGATTTTATTGACTGCTTTGATGACATGATGAAATAGTCGTTCACTTAAGTTTCTAGCAACCAAATGTTGTCTATGAATAACGCAATGTATAGCAAGGACATCTGGAATTTTATTCTTTAAGTATGCTATGAAGCCTTTATGGCGCCCTGTCATAGCCGGAGCGCCATCCGTAGCATCTGATATAATATTTTTCAAAGGAATCTCTTTCTCTTCACAAAACTTTTCCAATGTATTGAATATGGTTTCGCCTTTTGTATCTGTCTCCAAATTTCTGGCAAACAATAGTTCTTCACGTATTTTCTTATCTTTAATAAACCTCACGTAAGATAGCAACAACGCTTCATTAGTTGGTAAAGTGGACTCATCGAGCTGAATTGAGAATTGACTAGTCCTCAGATGATTGTACAATGATTCTTCAATGTTTTCAGCCATTTCATCAATTCGTCTTTGCACAGAATTATAACTCAAAGGAATTTTTCGGATAATATCTGCGGCCGATTTATGAAGCACAGTAGTTATTACTTCCTTTATTGCTGGCAAAATAAACTCTTCTCCGATGTTGTGTGGTTTGCCTTTTTGAGCAATTAACAAAGAGATATTGTACGAAGCTCGAAGTCCGTCGTCATCTTGCTTAGCAGCCGCCGAAAATAGTTTTGATACACTTGGCTGAGTATTATGCTTCTTCTCTAGGTCTTGAAAATATGCTACATTCTTTTCTGTCTTATCTGGATGCATTTTATTCAAATGATCTTGCAGTCTTGAAGGCTGAAGCTTGCTTCGTTCGAAAATGTTTTTAGACATAGAAGACACAAAGGCGACGACGGGTTTGTGGGATTTTCAATAAATCCGAATTTAATATATTCCGCAGAGTATTGCCGTCTCTTCTTTTTTACTTCCGACATTGTTTTGTTTTAAGAAATACGTAAGTGTTGAAATCAAGTACTGCTTATCTATTATGCGCGAAACCGCAAATGAAAATAAAATAAATTTACGTCGTTTATATAGGATTGCATAAGCAGCACGCACCAACAGGAATAAGACAAACGTGCATAAACTCGTTTATCTCATTCGACGCCCAATCGTACTCGACAAGCAAGAACAAGTATTATAGAACCAGCCGATTGGTATAGGAATGTACAATTCGGATTATTTAACAAAAACTTGTTAAAACATGATTGCCCGCGGTCTTTTATATCGAACCGAGTTTGAGCTATATATTAATATTAGTTGATGTTCACAAGATGTAGTCGAGAGTCGAGAGCTCAGTCGGTGTCTAAGAGTCTTCCTAGCTAGGTAGATGAAATTATAAATCGACCCCAAAGTCCTACACAATGCCCCCTTTTTTTTCTGGGTCTCTTACCGCCCCCCTTTAGGCCTGCAGCGCCCACAAGGGGGCGTTATCGCCCACGTTGGGAAAGACTGCCTTAAACAAATCACAAACGATGCCCAGGTCATGTTTGCATGCAAACAAGTGCATCATCAAAGACGTTCTGTTGCTCTTCGTAGCCTGGCTCAAAAAGTGTGAGCGCGTCAACTACCGCAGATATTCACCGACTACGGCTGTATCTGTACATACCTGCACAGGATAGGACGCGCGATAACAGCACAGTGCCACCACTGTGGAAGCGATCAAAATGCCGCACAGCACACGCTCGAGGACTGCACTGTGTGGGCTACCAAGCGGTAGATCTTGATCAATTGGATTGGGCAAGATTTCTTTTTGCCGGCAGTAGTGTAGGCTATGCTAGCAGAGCATGAAAAGGAGTGCTGTCGTCTCTTTCTGTGAAAGCGTCATGCTCCAGAAGGAAACCGCAGAGCGGGATCAGGCTGATCCCGACAAGATGGCCCCGGGTCAACCCAGCTTTACAGTCATTCCCTCCGAGATGTGCTTAAAGGCATGGTATCAGTATCATGGTATCGGTGCTGATGATGACCGCTGCGGTGGTCGTAGTCAGTAGGAGGCCGGCATGCCCTCCACTTGTTCCCCGGACGGAGGAAGTACATGACCACCGGGTGAAAAAGGGCATGTTAATTTAAGTTAATTTAATAATTGATATTTATTATAAAGTTTGCATGATATATAACATGCGTATAAGTTTAAATTTTCGTAGCTCTGAAACATTTCTACTCGTAAATGTCAGAAGTATATGATGATATAAAAAATCGTTTATTTAGTGGCCAAACTTGTGTCAGAGTTATTTAACAACTGATCATGACAGACGTCTAGAAATTGGTGCGTTCCGCGAAAATAGGGCACAAACAAATAACTTTAAAGCTTACATCTTTCGCTACCAAATCACTCAACCGGTGCCTTAGGTGGAACCATTTTAACAAGTTCAGTGGTTGTTTGGACATAGTTTAGACATTGCTAACTGTCTAACTTGAAACTCCAGCCTTGCAAAATTAATGTCGTTCTCATTATCACAAATAAACTCGCCGGATCAAAGTGATAGTCTCCTGAAAGTGAGCTTTCAGTGCCTGAAATTGAATTTTCGGATGTATGTTTGGATCCGAAATGAGAATTCCGCGTTTTGCTTCAGGCTTTTAAATTCGTATTTTGGTACAAAATATCGCTTTAATTTGGGTCTGCAAGATTAATGTAGATGTTACTCAGTTTGGGCGCTATTAGACAAATAGCGAAAAAGAGTTTTATTTTTATTTAACGTAAATCAATGATATTAATTAAAAGAAGTAGATATGTTACATGCGCGCAAAAAGTCAGAACCAAAACTCCCCCAATTGTAGCACCTCGCAATCAGTTCGGCGAAGACAGGACAACGAGCACACACTGTCACAATCTGTATTATTTTATTAATTAAGTAATAACAATGCCGTCGTGCGTATAGAAAATGCACAAACTATCAAGCAAAAATAAATAAAGATCAAGTGATCTTCATACCACACGTGAGTAAAAAACTATATAAAATATTTTAATATAAATACTATTTAAATTATCTAAAGAATAATATTCTCGAACAAAACACAGGCCAAGCAAGGAAAAGAAATTTTTTTTTTTATCACAGGTGCGACAAAGACATCGAGTGCACGTGGTGTCATTTTAGATAGAGCAGAAGAGAGAGAAAAGAGGTAGTCTTTTGCTCTCGTAGTTTTTGTATCTTCTTTCTTACAGCATAGGCGTGTAGTTTTAGAGCTTTATGCCTACATACAACGAGACTGATTTTTGCGCGCCATTTAATATGGACGTAACATATCTATTGTATAATATCATTACCGTAAATGCTTAAATTTTCTGGCGAAGAATAATACCGACTGCCTTGTCCATTTGAGATCAGGTTTATTTAGGCCCTGTCAACAATATATTACTACAACAACAAATACTTTACTTAAACTTTGATTTTCTCTTTCAACATGATCTATGTGTAGCAAACACACAGATCCAATTGTAAGGAATTTACGAGGGCTACAATTGATTATTTATGTTATTGTTTGTGTGTTTTTTTTGTAATACTTACTTTTCGTACATTGCTTTAGTTACAAACTTATGACCTGTAAAATTCATTATCATCATCGTCATTTCAGCCGATATTACGTTAGTAGAAAACCAATAAATAACTCACGACTTTGAATTAGCATTATGATCTATCTCGGATTATTAAGTCAATACTGCAGACGCCGCTTCAACGAGCCACGATAGGATTGTTCGTAACCGCACCTACAATCGCAGGAGCAATATATTGTGGGAAGCGACAGTGTCAGTCTCGCTATTCTGATCACTTAGCCGTTTTATTCTGCTCAATCGAAACCGTGACCTTGGAATTTGCATGTAAGTCAAACACTACGCTGCTACGCAAACAAAGACCACAGCACAAATTGTAAATATAACTACCCCGCGGATAAAATATCTCACGCCTCTCACAATGCCGTTACAACGATCTCCACCTAAATGTCCACCGACGACCCCAGTAACGAGTTCAAACAACACAATATCAATGGTCGATAATAAAAACACCCTAGCTAATATAACTCAGAGACCGCAAAAAAGGAGACAGGGAGATGATCTTGAATTCTTTATGAAAAAGATGGAATCAATGTTTCAATCCTGGGCTGACAACCAAGATTCGAAGTACCAAAAACTACTTGATTCATTTGAGGCCTTTAAGGCCCAAAATGAGATAATGAAGCATAGTATGGACCATATTTCCAATCAATATGACGATATCAAGTCGAAAATAGGTCAATTAGATCAAGATAAAAAATCGAATTTGGTTTATATTCAGTCACTAGAATAAAAAATCGAGCTGTTGGATAGAAATAATAGAATTTCTTGCATAGAAATAAGAAATATTCCCTACTCAAAAACTGAAAATTTTAAAGATTTATATTACACAGTTTTGAACTTAAGTAAAGCACTGGATGTTTCTTTACAGCCGACCGATATAAGGAATATATACAGGGGCTATTCTAAAACGGAAGCTAAAAGGCCAATTATTTTGGATTTCGTATCGGTACCGCTCAAAAACAAACTAATTGCATCCTACAAGTCATATAATAAAGAAAATAGCAACAATAAATTAAACACTACCAACATTCAGATCGACGGCCCCTCAGCAATTATATATTTATCGGATTACCTAACACCTAAAATGAAGAGGCTCCATTTCCTCACGAGAGATTTTGCTTCAACATATGGGTTCAAATTCTGTTGGTCGACCCCGGGGACTATATACCTACGGAAAAAGGAAGGAGATCAGTCGATAAGGCTAAAGAACGAACAAGATCTAACTAATTTACAAAAACAAAAACTATGACTATGTTTTCTACCTCGATTGCGATTGTACCAATCTCAATTTAATTTTGCTTTTGGCCCAACATGTTTTAAATCACAACATCACAAATTAAAACATTTTTGCATGTCGTCAAATTATCATATCTGTTATACACACGTGCACTTACAACTCCTCATAAACTCCACATTCACACTTTCACAACATAATATTTCTCTGTCAAACCAACTATGTAAAACCATTATGGATAACTACTACTACAAAGTTAAAATACTAATTGTTATAACTTACGATTATCATATTTATTACTATACTTCCATCATACCTGTTTTCTATTACTTCATAATTAGAATTCTCGGATATAAATAATTTAATTAACAAATTAGATCATTTTAGTATAAGTGAAGCATTTATTTGTGATCCCGAACAAAGTGAACATATAATTAAATATCCTAAGTCATACACTAAAATACTACACCAAAATATTCGCAGTATAAACAAAAATTTTGATAACTTAAGTATCCTACTAAAACGAATAAAACTAAACTGTGAAATTATCATACTATCGGAATGCTGGCTATCTTGTGTAGGCAACTTACCTTTTCTAGAGGGCTATTATTCTTTTAACACCACTAAACACTATAACCAGAACGATGGAGTGGTAATTTTTCTCAATAAACTTCTAAAATATAAGATAGAAGAGCCCTCATTCAATGACGCAAATTGTCTGGTCTTAAAAAAAAGGCAATAATGACACTGCAATAATTGCGATATACAGACCACACTGCTTCAAAAACATTGAGAATTTCTTAATTTCTTTAAACAATATTTTAACAGAGTTGTCATCCTTTAAAAACATACTTATCATTGGCGACATAAATATAAATATACTGGAATTAGATTATAACGCGTCCCGTTATCTCGAACTACTGACTTTCCACGGTCTGATGTCCGCATATGACATTCCAACTAGATTAAAAAATTGTATTGATCACGTAATTATTAAAACCAAATTACCCTCATTATCATTAATACTTAACTCGTCCATAACCGACCACGAAGCAGTGCTTTTCTGTCTGGAAACAAAAAAACAAAGCTTATCAATCAAAAGATTCACTGATAAAATTAACTACACTAATATTGTTTCAGAATGTAAAAACATTGATTTCAGGCAAATTATGCTAGAACGTGAACCCAACGCCTCTGTTAGTGCTTTCATACAACATATTCAAAATTTAATACTTAATAATACAATCAAAATTAAAATTCCCCGGAATAAAGTAACCTTAAAGCCATGGATCACAGTTGGTTTACTGAGATGTATCAGAAATCGTGATAGGATGCATTATAAATTAAAAAAAGATCCGAATAATCAAATACTTACAACTACATATAAGCGGTACAGAAATTTCTGTAATGCTATAATAAGAAAATGTAGAAGGCAATTAGAAAAACAGGAACTGGAGTTGGCCAAAAATAACAACAAGAAGCTCTGGAACAGTATTAAAAAAATTACAAACTTAAACAAAACGAAACAAATACCCTACGAACTCTTAACGTTAGAACAAACGCCTGCGGAATCAAGTAATGCAATAAATTGCTTTTTTGCAAATGTGGGCGCACAGTTAGCCAATAATATTCCTCCTATTATGCCAATTTCCGACAATAATTATGATTTTGGTCAATGCTCGTCTTTTGTTCTCTTAGACACTGACTGTGAAGAAGTAGGTTACATTATTGACAACCTGAAGTCTGACTGCAGCACGGGCTGGGACGGTATATCTGGCAGGGTTTTGAAATTAATCAAAGAATACATAGTTCCGCCACTCACTGAGCTTTTCAATAGGTGTTTTAGGCAGGGTCTGTTTCCCGATGCTTTCAAGCAATCCATAGTTATACCTATCCACAAAAGTGGGAGAAGAGACTTTGTCAATAATTATCGTCCAATATCACTACTACCATCGCTGTCAAAAATCCTAGAAAAGATTATTAACAAGAGACTAGTTAATTATTTAGAAAATAAAAAGTTGCTATGTGATGACCAGTATGGTTTTAGGCCGGGTAAATCGACAGATGATGCGGTACACACCTTTACCGAATTTATCGCAACAAAGCTGGATGATAAACAGAAATGCTTGACAATCTTTTTAGATCTAGCAAAGGCTTTCGACACGGTCTCTTTTGTCAAGCTCTGGGCAAAGCTTGAGTGCATGGGTATCAGAGGTACAGAATTGTGTTTATTTAAAAGTTACCTAACAAATCGTACGCAACGGGTAAGGATAGGTGACATAATGAGCGGGTTGAGTTCTGTGAGCTTGGGAGTCCCTCAAGGCAGCAATTTAGGCCCATCGCTTTTCCTCTGTTATATCAATAGCCTCTGCCTTCTTAAACTTCAAAATTGTAGAATTATATCATACGCTGATGACACAACCCTCACCTTCTATGGATATTCCTGGGATGAAGTCTTCAGTTATGCCCAGGAAGGTTTCAACAGGGTCTGTCACTGGTTTGCTTCAAATTTGCTAACTTTAAATTCAACTAAAACTCAGTTTCTAACCTTTTCACTACGGAACTCTTCTATACCATTACACAAAATAATTGCTCATTCCTGTTTTCAACAATTAGACTCTACTTGCAACTGTCCACATATTGACAGATCAAAATCAATTAAATACCTGGGGGTGACAATAGATGACCACTTAAATTTCACCGAGCATATAAAAAATGTATCCAAGAGAATCCGTAAGTTAACATATGTCTTTAAAAACCTCCGACATATCGCAGACTCGAAAGTTATGAAAACTGTCTATCTGGCCCTCTGCCAATCAATCCTTTCCTACTGCATCTCTTCATGGGGTGGGGCAGCAAAAACTCACCTGCTTGAACTAGAAAGAGCTCAAAGATTGATTCTTAAGATTTGCCATTTTAAACCGCGACTATTCCCAACAACAGAACTGTATTATCAAGCTGAAGTCTTAACGGTAAGACAATTATTCATTTTTGCTACTATACTTAGGCAACATGCTACTTTGAAATACAATAGGTCTAATCCACTCCTTAAGAGAAGGCGTTTTCATCATGTCTGTCAAGTAAAACCAGCTAGAACTGGTTTCAGCCAAAACTTTTCCTTTTTTCAAGGGCCACGTCTGTATAATACTGCAAATAAATTGCTTACTATATACCCGGTTACGAAAATTGAATGCAGGCGTAGGGTTTCAAAATGGCTTTTAACACTTACCTATGAGGACACTGAAAAACTAATCAACAATTACAGAGGAAAATAACACACGCACTATACACACACACTAAGACACCCAAACACCACTCGTACACTAAACTCACAAAATCACGACACACACAACACACGATACACAATACACCCAGATAACAATATCACAATCTCACTTTTTCATAAGCATATAATGTCATATATTCAAATACAATATTTTTGTTAGAAATAAGATTATAACTAGCTTATAACGCTCCCTGCTACTGTAATCCTGATCCTTAGTAGAGATCTTAATAATGTATTCGAGATAAGGAGACCAGGAGACCCGTAGCACAGGTTTTTACTTAGTATGGGCTCCTGTCTCCCATCATTAAACTATTTGTAAACAAAAAACTGCATGAATCCTGTAACTTGTGGGAGAAAACAATAAAAATATAAATAAATATAAATATAAATAAATATAAAAATAAAGCACATTTTTGATTTCTAAGATACATTCATCATTTCGGCCGAATGCAGTCCACTGCTGGACACAGGCCTCCCCCAAAGATCACCACAATGACTGATATGGTTGTGTTGTGGGCTCATTGGGGGGTTTTGCCATAATCGCCACGCTTGGCAGACGGGTTGGCGATCGCAGTTAAGTTGTTAATATCCTCGAGGGACGCTGCTGCCCATCCTCCGGCTAATCCCTTAGTCGACTTTTATGACACCCACGGGAGGAAATGGGGTGGTGGTATTCTGAGCCGGCATTATATTATATTAATTTTTTTCTTTGGCTAAAAGACTTAATGCCCCATCAAATCAAACGTCACGTCAAAATGGTTACTATAATGAATATGAAGATTATTAAATATACCTTTTAAAACAGCAGTTTTTGTTCAAATCTAATCTAATTTATATATTAATAATCTGAAATATTTATTTATTCGTACTCAGCATTCACTAGCATTATCTACCTCCGTTGTACATATATTGCAAAATATAGTACCATATATCCTAAAAACCTGTATCTTTACTCTCAAATATCTTTGAATTCCCACCATCAATTTGTATTTTAAAGTGTTTATAATTATTTGCGTATTTTTGGCAGTATTTTGATGATATTATCGCTCTTGTCCGTCGACATGTCGAAGTAGGCCGGACTTACTATGGGCGATGGCCGGTGTCCTTTTCGATACACGATTTATTACGACTTTCGTTGCGGCCTTAATCAACAGCTATATGTTATGATAGACTTCGATTGGCATTTCATGGTGAATCCTCATCTCGTGTCACTGTTTATAACTGGCTTAATGAGTTTAAACGTGATAAGATAAAATATTTTTATTCATTTAAACCATTAACAGGCGCTTATGAATAGTCGAGACTTTAGTTGCGTGGTCGAAGCAATCTCACTGATGATTTGTGTGAAGGACGTTCTTCTACGGCGACCATTCATCTTGATGCAAGCCGAAACCATCCACTATTGAAATATAATAGGTCAGAGTTCAGTTGAGCAGTGGCTGTTCCGAGCCTACCTTCATTTGTTTAAAATGTAATGTGAAGAAAAATGTTCGGTAATAATTTGAAAAATAAGTATTTCCTTTCTTCTCAGACCATTATGCCACCATATTTTCCACAGAAAATTGTAAAAGACCATTTTATTTTCCTAACTACTCTCCCAGTCTTCATAGTCCATTCATTTAAGTATGCTCTCAAACTATCACAGAGTGCCCCGTATACTTGAATGACGACCATTAAGATTAAGAGTCAATTTGTATGTAAATATCGAGAAAAAGTGTCGGTTACTTAATTAAGTAGGGTGATAAAAGTTTGTTAGGTAATTTAGATAGAGGGGAAGTTCTCGCTCGTGTTTACTTTGACTTTATTTAAGGAATTGGCTGGGCATGGTATGTGTTTCCTTTGGTCAGCAGTGGACGGCTGAATTAAGAAATAAAGAAAGAAAGAAATAATTTTATTCTGATCGCACACAACAAGAAAATAATTGTAAATAACAACACAGAATATTGCAAAATATCAAATAAAAATAAAAAGCATGCAAACAGATTTTTGTGTGAGACATCAGGATAGGCTCCTATCTCAGCATTACGCTGGTGTTCCGATAGGACCTTAGATAAAATAAGTCAAATCACGCACAGTTACCAATATATTATTTATATTAATAATGTATTTATACAGCATTTTATATTTAAAGTAATTATATAGAAATCAAAGTTACAAATATACAAACGTAACGGAAGAAGGAATATCAAATCTGATTATATATAAAATTATCAATGTAATAAATTACAAGTATAAAGGGACTTGATATGTTGTTAGAACCACCATATGAAATATTTAGACTCGCCACAAACATCCCCGCCGCACCCGGTCTGCAAAGCCGCTAGGTAAGAATGTGACCGGGCGAACGAGAAAATATAAATAATCCTGTGGTCTTGCGGCATGCTTTAATTCGGAGTTATTTAAACCGGATGATTTAGACCGCGTCAGATTTGCTTATTTAAGTCCACTGATGCACTTAAGCATCTCCAAAGCAACGTTCCCTACGAATGAAACGTAGCAACCCTGGTGGATAGAAAACACTATCGTCACACATACTTATGTCAATTCAGTGTTTTATTATTATTTCTTTTGTTATCATTACTTACATATTCATAACATTTTTAAATAAACACATAAAGCAACATATTGCCGTGTGGTACCGGTTCAGAATGCCACCACCCCATTTCATCCCGTGGGTCTCGTAAAAGTCGACTAAGGGATTAACCGGAGGATGGGCAGCAGCGTCCTTCGAGTACATTTACAACTCAACTGCGATCGCCAACCTGTCTGCCAAGCGTGGCGATTATGGCAAGACCCCCAATGAGCACACAACACACCCATATCGGTCGTTTGGTGATCTTTGGGGGAGGCCTGTGTCCAGCAGTGGACTCCATTCGGCCGAAATGATGATAAAGCAACATATGTATGTTTAAAAATATTAAAATAGAGACCAACCGGCAACGGGCACAGGGTCCAAGCTAGGTGGGTAGGCAGAGAAAGGAACCTCCTAACTATGCGTGCCGTGTCGAGGAGTACAGCCTTCTGTAACAGGCCCTTGATCCAGTCACCTAACGAAAGCCTCTTCAGATGTTAATCGAGGCTTTTGGCAATAGGGCCATTCGGAGTTACAACTATCGGGATGATGATTGCAGAGTCCACATCTCACATGTCGACGATTACGCGTGCCAAGTCTAGATACTTAATTTAACTTTCTTGGCTTTCACGAGATTCTCGTCATGTGGGTAACATCAACAATTACCGTTCGGCGCTCTAATCGATCTATCACCACTAAGTCCGGCTTATTGGCCACAATAGTCCTATCAGGGATGATAGATCGATCTCAATACAACGTGATATGACCATTTTCAAGAACTGGGTCGGGCACATACCTGTAATACGGTACCTCAGATTTCATCAGACTTTAGAGAAAGTTCCTGGTGGATGATCCTGACTACTTGGTTATGACTGTGCAAGTATTCGCTGTTAGCAAGTAGAGAACAATACAAAAAAAAATTAAGGGATTCACCAGGACAGTGGCATGCCCGACAGATGTCAACCGTGCCATCCTTAACAATATATTTCCGGTAATTGTTCGTCATGATAACTTCGTCCATAATTGCACAAACAAAACCTTCGGTTTCTCCGAAAAAGTCACCGAAGCGTAGCCAGGATACGGACGCTAGGACATATAAATTGGGACCATTAAGTGCCCGATAGAACAGTCTTCGCTTTGCCATACCTTGGTACTAAGTACGACAGGTTTGCGCCAGTTCTCCTTAGCTAAACCGAGCGGGGTTAGTCCTTTGTCTACTGCGACATCTCAGCACCACCACCAGTACATCTCGTTGCATTCCCCCTTTGGCATGGAGGAAGTTATTATTATAATAGCTAACGACGCGAGCCACTTAAATTAAGGATGGCATATATCTACTACAATAAATTACCAAACTACTTAACTAGTGTGTAATTGGCAACACTTTACGATGATAAAGTGTCGAGTCGTTTGCCTGCGACATGAATTCTTCCCAGCAAGCCTGGCACGGACCACGACAGCAAATGTTATCTTGTGCGATACATATAAATATTTCGTCCAAAGCGATTCGCTTGACAAAATGAAATAACGCTGTATTCAGCTGGCGCCAAAAAGAGAACAAATATAAAGCGGCTGCCCGTCACCCTTACGACTTCCATGGGAGATAATTGTCTTGCTTGGCCGTGTTATTTATTTACTATCAGGCAACAAAAGCCCATAGGTTAAATACATAAACACGAGATCGTGTAAACTAATCATATTAACTTTACATTATTACTTTATTAATATAATGCCAAACGCTAGATCGACTCTTCGCGTGGCCAGTGGGCTGGACAAGTTTTGATAAGAGTTGGCATGATGGCTGACCACAGGTGCCCCGTATAGGGCCATGGACCGCACGACCTCCCTGCAGAGACGGCGAACTTCCTCGTATGGTACTCTTTATGGGATACTGGCTCTTAGTATGCATCTAATGGCTCCGTATCCTTGGCATTAAATCTGACGCTCATATTACCATATACATGGCCCTGTTAGGCCCTAGTACGCTAGCCCTAGTGGAGAGTGTATAATCCTCTTGTTACCAAGCCTTAGTGGATTTTTAAGATGCCACAGGTGGAGAGGGGTTATCACACATTGTGAACGAGGCATCTGAGTGATTAATCTAATGTTATCTAAATATTTTCACGTAATTCTCTAGGCGCATCATAAGACAAAAGCTTAATCCAACCCTAGCAGAAGCCTGGCTTCGAACCCGCACATCCCACATTAATTCCCGAAGAATTACAATGTACTTTGGTTAAAGTATTCCATACAAATTGATAAGGGTGTTCTTGAGATATTCCAAGGACTTAATTTGCTAGCGCGTTAAAAGTTTCTAAGCAGCTTACATGTTTTGTTTTTGTTTGAAATTATGCGACAATTGGTGTTGTAAGTTGCTGGAGTGATTTTTAAGGCTATAAGAATGTTATAATAAAACACTTTTAAACGGATTACATCGCATATATTATAGATTTTTTGTTTTTCCCACGTTTATGTTTCTTAAATGCCACGTGGTGCCGGCTAAGAATACCACCACCCCATCTCATCCCGTGGGTATCGTAAGGGGCGACTATGGGATTTGCTGGATAACCACAACTGCAATCTCAACCCGTCGGCCAAGCGTGGTGATTATGGAAAAACCCCCAATAAGCACACAACACACACCCATATCGGTCGTTGTGGCAATTTTTGGGGGAGGCTTCTGTCCAGCATTGGAAACTTTTCGGCTGAAATGAGTATGTTTATTGTAATGAGTAATAATCGCGAAAACCTAAGACAATAACTATAAGATGTTTATGTAGTACGAGTTTATTTTCAAAATTAAAACGTTAATACGTGTAGTTTACCGCGCTAGGCGACGCGATTGGCCCGCTCCAAGCTCTTTAACCAATCAGAGCGCTGCACGCGGTACATGTGTAATTTACTATTACGTTTCGACTGTGAAAAGAAACTCGTACTAGGGGTACTTAAGACTAGTACTTGGAAGAAGGAAAAGTATTTTTAATTTTTTTATTTATTTATTAGGGAAAACAAACAATTACACACTTTACATGATTAAATGAAAGTTATTACATAAGGATGCATCAGCGTGCAACTAACTACGTAATCCACATCTTATATTACTAAAAGATTCAGTCACGAGTATAAGTTAACAATTAAACTATTAAAGAAAATGGAACATAGCTTCAAATACCTGTGTTCACTATAGCCTTATGAAGACATTTTTTAAATCGATTGGGTGACATAGAAAACAAGTCTAAATCTAGAGAGGTATTATAATTTTGTGCTAAGCGACGCAGCGGTGCGCGGATCCCAGCATTTGTGCGACAGGGTGAGACTGCAAATAATGCAATAATTATTTAGAGAAGAGTTGCGACGATCATCCACACATACTAGTATTGTTAATAATACCAGTAAAAACACAGTGAAAATAATCCTACCGGTAACATAGGTAAGGGGGCGTTCATAAAATACGTGAGATGTTTATGGGGGTCGAGTCAAATCTCATCTAATCTTACGTTGGAGAGAGGGGGGGGGGGGGTCTCGGCAAATATCACGCAATTTTATTTCTGATAGAACAAGAAAAAAATCCTATTTTGGTCCATTTAATCATTTAATCTTAAGCGTAATCGTAATACGATTAAGATCATTATCTAATTCGTTCGAAAGAAAATTATTTCATTCATACTTCGACGTTATACATCTACTGACTGTCAAACCACCATATTTGTTTTATACCAAACTAGGTGGGACCCGCGGTTTCACCCGCGTTTAATTTAAAAGAAATGTAGAGTACTTCGACATAGAATAAATATATTGGATTTCAAGGGTTTTATTTTTTTACGCGGAACCCTAATTATTTTTCTAAAATAACAGTAGCCTAAGTTATACCTTATAACATCAGCTATCTGCCAGTGAAGGTCCCGTCAAAATCGGTTCAGCCGTTTCAGAGATTACCCGGAACAAACAGACAGACAGACAGACAATTTTTTTTAAATAGTTTTTTTGTTATATGTAACGTACATACTTTCGTTTGCATTTAGTAAAAAGCTGTTATTTTGACATTACAAACAGACACTTTAATTTTATTTATTTGTATAGATAGCTCAATTTAATCTGAATTTACGGCTAATGAGTTACTGTGCGCAAGCGCCAACGGCTTAGAGTGGCTAGATCAGAACGAAGTTGGAGAAGCAGATGATTATACTGAAAATCATATGGACATGTTGTTCCAATAGTCTCTCTTGAGACCGCGCACGATTCTCCATGGACTGAATTAGATTAGATATTCTTTTTTTAATCACAGTAGTTACGATTTAAGTTTTCTATTGTTAATTTTTTATTACACTTATAATTAAACTCTTAGCAATATAGTAGTAGGTATAGCTTCATCGATCATTACAAGATATAGTATAATGCCTATTATTTTATATCAAGTGTTTATGAACTGACAGGGAAAATGGCATGCTCCCACATTGCAACCGTTTTTGTTTAACGGTGGGAACTTATTTGCCAATACAATGAAAAATATATTTTCCTCTTGCAACATTCACATTATATTTTTATTTAGAGAATTAGGCTTTCAATTACTTAATATTTGGGTTCGAATTGCTTGAGTATTCTTTTAATTATTAATATTTATTTTGACGGCACGATTGGTGTAGATGATACAGTCGGCTACTGCGCTCCAGGTCGTGGATTCGATTCCCGCACGGAACAAATATTTGTATGATCTGCATGTAGTTGTTCCGGGTCTAGGTGTATTGTATGTGGAATTCATGTATGTAAACGCACCTACGACACAGGAGAAATCCTAGTGTGGGGCAAAGTTTAAAAAAAAATGCAGCATATCTACCGTGACTTTTGAGTGACACCGTCCCTTTTCCTCCGTCCCGGTGTCCTCGAGGAAAGCTTCGGGACGCAAAATTGACTCGATTTCCTGAAAGTTAGCAATCGAAGAGAAAAAGAAAAAATGGCGCGAAATACCAAAAGACGGGTGGCGGGATTATTAGTTATTATACAATTTAGCTCGTGAACAAAATACAAGCTTTACTTCAGTCCGTAGTTCAATTAAGAAATGTTGGCTGTACTGACAATCGTTTGGTGGTTCAAACATTTTTACGCCAAGATCTCAATCCCGCAAAATTTCGTGTAATAATTGGATATGTTGTATGTCTGCTTGGTAAAAAATACATCAGTAGAACTGGTATATTATTGAATCATCATATCAGCTACAGGACGTCCACTGCTGAATAAAAGCCTCCCCCTTTTATTTAAATTATGTTTTTATACTATGTTACAACTATTGTTTTCGTTTTTTAACGTTGCCCCATACTAGGATTTCTCCTGTATCGTGGGTGTGTTTACAGACACAAATTCCACACGCACACACACAAATTCAATACACCCAGATCCCGGAACAACTATCAGCAGATCATAAAAATATTTGTTTCGTGCAGGAATCGAAACCGTGACCCGGAGCGCAGCAGCTGACTGTATCAGCCACTGCACTAACTGTGCCGTCGATTTATTTTATATATAGCATGAGTAATAAAGAAAAAGTAAGATTTCAGACAGAGATGTGTTGCTTGCGAGTATGCTGTACCATTTCTCCTTCGCAGCTTAAACTGGGAAGTGGTGAAGGTTGCCTTGTTTGGGCGCTGTCGAAAGGCTGAATTTTTTTTCGTGTTTTGCATCATTTCGGCCGAATGAAGTCCACTGCTGGACACAGGCCTCCCCCAAAGAGCACCACAACGACCGATATGGCTGTGTTGTGGGCTCAATGGGGGGTTTTGCCATAATCGCCACGCTTGGCAGACGGGTTGGCGATCGCAGTTGAGTAGTTAATGTATTCGAAGGACGCCGGGATTAGCCGGAGGATGGGCAGCAATCCTCCGGATAATCCCTTAGTCGACTTTAACGACACCCACGGGAGGAGATGGGGTGGTGGTATTCTGAGCCGGCACCACACGGCAAACGGCACGGTGTTTTGAATGTACTATATATATTTATATCTGTCATGCACCTTGAGCGACTCTTCCACGCCTACACCAAAGGCCTGGTGAACCGGTCCTTCGAGTACATTAACAACTCAACTGCGATCGCTAACCCGCCTGCCAAGCGTGGTGATTATGGCAAAAGCCCCCAATGAGCCCACAACATATCCATATCGGTCACTGTGGTGATCTTTGGGGGAGGCCTATGTCCAGCATTGGCCTTCATTCGGCCGAAATGAATATATATAGTATCTATTTTTAAATTAGAATATGTATTAATTCCTCTTTTAATTCAATTTGTCACAATGATGTGACCATTCCAACATTATCTATAGCTTTGTTTTCGTACCTCATTCGATGTGCTTTTTTTACCCAAAGGTTGACTGGTAGAGAAAACAACATACTGCGGACATAATGCCTTATGGCAAAGTCCGCCTTGTGAACCATCTATGTACATAGAAGTTTAAATAAATAAATAAGATCATAATCCAAATAAAATCACTGTAACGCTTGTGACAAAACTTTACGCTCTATTTATTACACTCCAGGACAAAAGGCAGAACACACCCTAAATAACTAAACAGCGCCTTTCGAAGGAAACAAACGACACAATTACTTTCTTTTCTACACAATGGATGTAATTAGGAGCCTTCTCGGCGTAACAGGAGGCTGTAAGATGATCCCGTATTCGCATACGTATATTGATAAAAACACACATTACAAAAGTAACGATCGACACCCTTCGAGGTCAATTTACCGACATTGCGTGTAGGGTTGTCAGATCTAAAGCCTTTTATTTTTAATGTTTAAACAACCTTGTGACGACAAGCAATGCATTTTTTTTTTCATCCAGGCGACTACCCTGCCCTTGGCCACGCCCCGGGGAACCGGCCAAATCCACCTGAGTGGTCTTCAGCACCAAAAGGGGCTCCAGAAGCACACCGGAGCCTACGTTTTACGTTTTTAGATTACGTCGCTTAAGAATAGTGCTTCTTGTATTCACTGACACGTTATCATCATTACCAGTATAGCCTCTCCCTTATATCATGTAATTTTTTACACAGCTCGTTGTCGTGACCACGACCACGATGTGCCTGTCCATAGTAATTGTAACATTACTTGGGACTGGTCCTGCGTGGCACCACACTGCGATTCACCTTCGGGTGAAGTCGTGCAGTCAAATAATTTAGCTGATTAAGACAACGTAGGTGCTTTATGTGGGACACCATCAATTAAGCCTAGTCAAGTCAAAGAATTTTATTTAAGTAAACCATTTGCATGCTCTTATACTTGTGGTGCCCGGATCAAGAATATAGCACCAGTCCATCTCCTCCCGTGGATGTCGTAAAAGGTGACTCAGGGATTCTAAGCTTGAGGAAAGAGCCGTGGCGTCTCTTCTGTGTAGCAGTAGCCATTCTGCACTTACCAACTCGCCTGCCAAGCGTGGTGAGTACTGGGTGCTTTACTTGGGAAGACTTTAGTTATTTTATGCCCAGTAACTTTACTAGCTACAGTGCCCTCCTTTGTACTTGCGATATGGGTTATTCTTTATACAACCCAGAAAGCTCAACAAACCGCCTTCCAGGCATGGGGATTACGGCAACGCTAGTGGCGTTGAGTACACAATACGCCCAGACCAGACCAATCTATGGGAGAGGCTTGTCTCCGGCAGTGGACTACGTTCAGCTGAAATGATGATGCTTAAAAAGAGTAGCCTCGTGTAGATGTCGCGTTCTATGTAAGAGGCGAGTATGGAGAGGTGTCAGGTTAGCGATGGAGGTTGCGTCTTATGAATATTAGATAATTTAAGGCCTGTTTTATTGATCTCCAGTGGAACCTCCGCTTCGAGGAAGGGCACAGAGGCACACTTATCGGTAGAACTACTGGAGCGGTCATCTTCAGCACTGAAGGGCCTCCAAGTCCTCGTAAGGTCACACTAGAGCCGCCCATTGGCGCACATGTCGGAGGGAATGACTAAAGCGGTCACCCCCTCCAGCGGAAGGAAGGCGACTAAAACGGCCGCCCAGGCAATTCTCGGGGAGGATTGTCAAGGATCCCCCCAAGCCTAGCTCTGCACGCACACAGTGGCACGTAATTACTTGCGCGCTGCCTTCTTTCCGGGGGCAGATAATTCTATGGAAGTAGAATGTACGACGAAACATGCCAGAACGTAAAAAAGCGCATTTTTATCAGTAGCGTACTTTAACTCTCTGAGACACAAAAACTGTCTCGTTCATCGCTCTCTCTCTCTCATCTTTTACAACGTTATTCCGAATTTATACATTCAACATCGTGTTAAGCGTGTTATCTCGGAGCACGCATTAGCCTGAGTGCGGATATATTGAATTGTACTTGAGTGCTGTGTACGGGGTTTTATAATGTGTTTTATTATAACCGCAATGGAGATATGTATTTTCGTGTCTGTTGGAAGATTGATATTATTCAATATTAATGGCGAACGGGGAAAAAATTGTATTAGGGTAATAGGGAAGTATTTGGAGGGATGATTACTAAGCCAAGACTGCTTCCTGAGCGTTTCTATGGAAACAGTATCAATCTATACTAATATAATTAAACTGAAGAGTTTGTTTGAACGCACCAATCTCTGGAACTACTAATATTTGATAAAATATTGTTGCCTGGGCTATTTAATATCACGGTGTGACCTTAAGGAGCCGAGCAAAAAGAATGAAGCCAAAAACAACGCTAAGTGAAAACAAACGATTTTAGAAGGGGTCACTCTTCCTTGGGTATGCTGGTATTGGTGGTTTACCCACCACCTGCGGGTGACTCAGAGTTTATTGGGACGCACATGGGCTCAAGCTCCCTTAGTCACCTTCTACGATACACACGAGATGAGATTGAGGAGCCATATTCGTCACCGAAGCTACACGGTACCGCAGGTACCTGGATCTTCTAATGAAAATTTCTAAAACATTCTAGAAACTTCAAACATAATTAATTTTCATAATTGACCCGTTATTACTTACAAGGACCACGTAAAAAGAGAACTTTATCTAAGACCTAAGTTCCTAAATAAAGTTCTAATCCCATACGGATGACGCCGGTCGGATTATAGTCCTGCCCTCACAGACTATCAAACTGCCCGGTGAAGGCTGCAAAGGGAATTAGATATAACCTCGTGATTGTAGAAGTTATTGGCAGAAGTTTAGGTTGGCGCAAACTTTGGGTTCCCTTGTGGGGTGTTTGGAAGCATGTGTGCTGTGTAGGTATTGGATAAATTAATGATATTTGATAGAATGGTGTGTATATTAGATAAAAGATAAAGATAAAAATATATTTTATTCATGTAAACAATATACAGGCACTTATGAATCGTCGAGACTTTAACTGACGCGTTTCAAGGTGTTGATTTCCTATGGAGAAGAATGGGCAAGAAACTCCATGGTTAGAGGAATGTGACTTGGTAGGTATAGATCGCGGGAAACTTTGTGAGCCCTTGGAAAGAGCACGCGAGTGGCTGTACAGCATGCATAGGTGTTAGAGCGGTTGCTCTAGTGTGATCATACGAGGACCTGGAGCCTCCCTTAGGTGCCGAAGATGACCGCTCCAGTGGTTTTAGCCGGTAGGAGTCCGGCATACCCCTTCAACCTTCCCCGGGGCGAAGGAAGTTCATGAAGAATTTCCACTGGGCACCAATAAAAAAAAGGTGTTAGAGCGATTATTACTTAAGAGATAAAAAATTAATGCTGTAGGTATATATGTAGGTATATATATATCTATATACAAATACAAATAAATAAAATTGAACTGTCTGTTTGTAGTATCAAAATAACAGCTTTTTTACTAAATGCATATGAAAATATATACGGTACCTACAACAAAAAAAAACAATTTTGAATTTTTTGTTGGTCTCTGTTTGTTCCCGGTAATGTCCGAAACGACTGGACCGATTTCTACGAGACTTTCATTGGCAGATAGCTGATGTTATAAGGAATAACTCAGGCTATACTATGTATATTAGAGAAAAATAATTAGGGTGCCGCGCAAAAAAATAAAACCCGTGGAATCCAATATATATACTCTATGTCAAGTACTCTAAATTATTTATAAATAATTTAACTCATTAAACGGCGGGTGAAACGGGTACCAGCTAGTATACTATAAAATTGCATCTCCTCTTACAATAATGATCCATCATCATCATTATGTCAACCAAGGAATGTCCACTGCTAAACTTAGGCCTCCCCGTCGTGTTCCACTTGACATGACAGTACTCATCATGATTGACAGGTAGGTTGGTGAGCGCAGTATGGCTGCTGTTCCACAGAATAGATGCCACTGCCCATCCCTCTGGTTTAGAGACCCTCAGTCGCCTTTTACAACATCCACGGAAGAAGATGGAGTGGTACTACATTCTTAATCCTAACCACACGCAAACCACACCAAAAATGACTGGACTCATTGTACCATGTTCGGTTTCGTACTCGGGCCACGTTCAAAGGGCTCATGGAAGTTTTGGGCGATCTATATGCCATATGACATTATTAATAAATCCTTATCCAAAAGATCTATGGGAATAATAATTATTTAAAAGTAAAAATATTTTTTTATTTGAAAATTCAAAAGCTGGTTAGTGAAAATACTATCTAGTTCCAATCAATTCCAATTTTAATTTAATGGCTCCATCGACGAGTCGATGATTTTGACAATGTCTGTCAATCTGGTTTAGATTCCCTTAGTTGCCTTTATGACATCCACGGGAGGAAATGGAGTAGTGCAACATTATTATTCTTAATCCATACAACACGGACAGGTTATTCTCGAAATTCGTCTACTTAGAAGCGAGCGTACTGTTCTTTGAAGAATTATTTCTTTAAATGGTCCTTCTGCTATCAGCCTGTCCGACGTGTTTATAGTTTGTACATAGCTATAACTTTTTCCGTGGCCCATAACGAAGGAATTTTAGTAGTACAGCTAAAGGGTTGATTTGTAGATATATAACCGAGGTAGTTTTGGTTTTATGTTGTTATTTCTTTTTAACTATATTTTACGTGGTCGAGACAGGCTCTGGACCGCCGAGATAAGCTGTTGATCTAAAGCCGAAAGGACGACACGGTTGGCGCAGTGACTGATACAGTCGACTGCTGGGCTCTGGATCGCGAGCTCGATTCCCGCACGGAACAAATATTTGTAAGATCTGTAGGTACTTATTCCGGGTCTGGGTGTATTGTGTGTGGAATTTATGTATTTATTTTTATTTTACACACACCATTGAGATCATTTTAAAACTGTCTCAGGTGTGCAGGTTTCCTCACGATGTTCTTTCACCGTTAACGCAAGTGATAATCAAATTCTGAGCCGCAAATGAGTCATAAAAGACAGAGGTGCGGGCCGCGATTGAACTTAGACCCCCCTGTATCTGCAGTAAATGCGCAGCCTAAGGCTTGAGTTTACCATTTTCTTCTAACACAAATTACAAAGCCCTGAACTTTTTGTAAACAGGTACTGTAAAATAATTAGTTCACATAGAGCGAAGAATTATAGCCATCATGTCGGCCTATAGACGTCCGCTGCTGAACAAAGTCCTCCCCCATAGATTTCCACAATAGTGTAGTCATTTTGGGGGGAATTTGCCAATACTCACCACGCTTGGCAGGCCGGTTGGTGAGCGCAGAATGGCGGCTATTTCACAGAAGGGACGCTGCTGCCCATCCCTCTGGTTTTAAGTCCCTTAGTCGCCTTTAACGACATCCACGGGAGGAGACGGGTGCTATACTCTTAATCCGGACACCACACGGAATTATAGTAGGTACATTAAACCCTTGAACTACTTCGAGTTTAAACTACAATATTTTTTTATTTAAAAAACACAAGTACTATTTGTGTCGATATTTTATAGAAGCTGTTATCGATGTTAAAATGTTGATATTGCCCTTCAATATCGATATATATCGAGCAAACCTAGTTTAGGGACCGGAATAGTGTCCGCCTCATGGCGATAGGCTCGTCTTTTATATGGAATCGAATACCGTAATTAGCGAACTCTATACTATGTACTATCATACATCTCTACCGACACCTTTTGGGCAGACGTGATGGTTATATAAACAGTTATTTAGCCTACGTATCCAAACATTTGTTGTACGCAATCCCTCCCGTTTTTCTGTTTTTTTAGGCTGTGTTTGGGTAAACTGTCTAGTCTCTATGGTAGGTAAATGGACAAAGGAGATTTATGAGCTCATAAAGCCTACCTTATAAGGCCCATAGGACACATCGTATGCGCTATGAGGAAGGTATTTCGTCACAGTGGCACAGGGATGGGGTGATTTGTAGATACGACCATGTTTATTGAACTTTTTTAATGTTTGTGTGAGAAAGAGCCTTATTAGACCTTTTGTTACAGATGGGGTGAGCTGAGGTGCTAGCAGTAGTAACGGTAAGGTTACTTTGTAGAACAGTATCTGTTTTCTTTTAGTCCAGGGAAATTACTGGTGGAAGGTCTTTTTTTATAGAAAGAAAGAAACAAAACGTTTTTATTTGTATTTATTTTATATCAACGTCTTTAATTAATAAAGTATTGCTGTATTGTCGTTGTAATCAAAGCTAAAAAAAATAATAAAAAATCGTAGCCCCTCACCAGGATTTCTCCTGTGTCGTGGGCACGTTTACAGACATAAATTCCACACACAATACACCCAGACCCGGAACAACTATCTGCAGATCTTACATATATTTGTTCCGTGTGGGAATCAAACCCCCGACCCGGAGCGCAGCAGCCGACTGTATCAGCCACTGCACCAACCGTGCCGTCATAACTGTGTTGAAGTCGCAAAAAACTTTTATGTGTATCGTTCTTTACGAATGATCAAAAACTTAATTTATTAACATTAAACAGATTAATATAACATTTAAAAAATAATTGACACTCGATAATTTTACCATCATTAGAACTATAAACGGGATATTTACCATGTTTTTCTTTTATTACGGCGCTGTTGCAAGCGAGTGGACAGTGGTCCTTGGTGTTGTGACTAAATGCCGGAAATTCAATTTAAAAAAAAACAGAGTTTTGCACTGTTTAAATTTAAACAGTCTGAATTAATCACTTTCACTATCAATGTTCTTTTAACTTTATACAAATGTTGTAAATATGATAATAATACATACAAATTTTAAAATTCCGCTCACACCGGTGTTGCTCCTTGTCGCCTGTAGTGGTGGCCATTTAGGAGGCCCATCTTGTGAGTGGTGAGTCACCGTCTGCCACAGAATTTCACTTTAAAGGTTGTAAGGCAGACGCCGTTTATTTCCGTTTTTCTTAGTATTCAAACCATGTAGCACCCATTGCAATAGACCTTATAATTGTAGTTTCCATTTCATACAATAGTTTTACACCTCCGGGGACAATCCGAGACTGCATTGTATAGTGCAGCCATGGAGAGTCCCCGGTTAGTGTCCCATTACATTTTAGATTAAAATTCTCTAAAGGGCCTCTGCACGGACCCATGTCCCCGCGTAAGTCTATCAAATGACCGAGTTCCCCCTTACAAGGGATATAAACCCGTATAATAGAGAAACATACAAATAAAAATTACGCAGAAGTACATCATGGCCCATTTTCGTAATTAGTGTAATATGGCTGAAAGTAGTTGACGTGCTACCACGACCACGTGCGCGCCTCCGTCTTCCCGGGGGTCGCTGTGTGAGCACGCAGACTCCCCAATCTGCGCGCCCGCGACCCCCGAGAATGTAGGTGTACCTAGAACCACCGCTGCCTAAACCAATATATATAATATATGTCGTATAACGTAAGTTGAGAAATACAACTTGCTTAGCCTAAGGTCTAAGGCCTAGACGCTTATATCTTGAAATTATGTTTCTTTTTGATGTGTGCAATAACAGATATGACTGCTCTGAACAAATAAATTGTGCTATGTAGTTCCAAGAACCGTCATTAGAAGAGAGGTACGCGCACGTCCACTTTTCGCCGTATCTTCATGCCGAACCAATGCTGGAGTGCGCGCTCCTCTGCGTCGTTTAAGTCAAAACTATAACAGCTTTTTTACAGACTTAGATTTGTTTACTGGATCGCCCATATATATACATTTTTTTTTTTTGTACATTTGTTCCACTCACTTGCGTAGTAGTTCTTAAGATTACGGTTAACGGTGTGAGTGCACGTTTGCTTTGTTTTTGTTTTAATACTAATTAGCTTAGATATAATGTGTAGCTGTTTGTCTGTCCCAAATAAATAAATATTAATCTAACCATCTCGGAGTTCTGAACTCTCATCACCTCCAACCCATTGAATACGTTTTCTTTGATTAATCATAAGACTTCACGCGCCTAATCAAACGAGAGGCAAGCAGACAACAAAGTCTTTGGTTTACACGCATCAACGACGAGATTATGTGTACCTACATATTGCTTGAAATCTGCTAAGTTGACAAAATCGTGTTTAACACTCCAATGGCTCCGATTTTCGGCAAACATACTTAGTTGCTAAAAATAGCCGCGTAGTATCGGGTTCAGATTTTATGATGAGTTGATTAAAAGGCGACGGTTATTATACAAGTTTATACATGTTCTCGGGGTGCTTCACATTATCATCTCTATGCAGACGACTTTCAACTTTATCGGCATTTTAAAATTGAAGATCTTCCAAAAGCCATTGATGATTGTAAATATGATAACAATACATACAAACGGTTACAGGCACGGTTGGTGCAGTGGCTGATACACTCGACTGCTGCGCCGGGGGTCGTGGGTTCGATTCCCGCACGGAACAAATATTTGTATGATCTGCAGGTAGTTGTTCCGGGTCTGGGTATATTGTATGTGGAGTTCATGTCTGTAAACGCACCCACGACACAGGAGAAATCCTAGTAAATAATGATCTGCAAAATGTCAACCAGTGGGCTAAATCTTTTGGCCTCTTAGTCAATCCCACAAAATCACAAGCAATCATTATTGGCAGCAGATACTTCTACGGTCTGTTGGATCACCAGTCTCTCCCACCAGTGTTGTACAACGATGTCACGACAGCCTACTCGAGAAGTGCAAAAAATTTGGGTGTCTATATAGACTGTCACCTGTCTTGGAATATCCACATTGCAGAGGTTAGCAGGAGGGTGTATTGCTCGTTCCAGTCACTCAAACGTCTCCAGAAGTTCCTGCCATTTCAAACAAAAATTACTCTTGCCCAATCTCTTCTTCTTCCACTTCTAGACTATGCTGATGTCTGCTTCCTTGATGCAACGGAGGATCTTCTAAATAAACTCGAACGTCTGCTGAATTTGTGTATCAGCTTCATTTTCGGCCTTCGAAAGTACGACCATGTGTCCGAATTCCGGACGCGGTTGAAGTGGTTACCCGTTCGGCGACGTCGAGATACTCACATACTTTCTTTTCTCTTTTCTGTACTTCATAATCCTAATTCTCCTGCATATCTTCGGGATCGCTTTGAGTACCTTATCCCCAGAGGGAAACCTAAACTAAAAATTTAATTTTTTTTTAATAGGCTTTCCTAGAACCCTATTGAAAATATACGCGTATCTAATAACTAAGCTGAATGACGATAAAAGTGGAAATAACTCTTGTTGCAATTTGTTTAATATTTATGTATGATATTATATATAACACACTTTTTGACACGTTTATATATACAATATGACATTATTTACAATAAAATAGCCTAGCATTAATAATTTATCAATTTCTGATTGTGTATTATACAGGAAATCGTGTGTTTTTTACTGTGTGTATTTATTACATGTATTAATTAGGACCGAACTTTCCGAACCGTGCCCATAAATGTTTACTTTTCTTAAGCACATGTCAAGGCAGTTATGAAATAAAATCTTTAAATTTGGAATCGTTATTATTTAATAGTATATCGATTAAAATTACAAAAAATGTGCAGGGTAACTGACCGTTCAGACTTGAATAAAACTATAATATCCACATTGTTTGTTTAGTTAATTGTGATAGATATAATAAATAAACAGTTTATAATATCTGACAAAATATCAAAAATATAAACTCAAAACCACGCAATTATCACGTAAGATAGCAAAAGTTGAATAGTTAGAAATGAAACAATAAGATATCAGTAGAAGTAGTAGTTTATCTGTAAATATGAAAACCATAACAACTGACTAAATAAATAACTACAAGTAACGCTAACTTTGAGATGTATTGTTTCGACTATTTATTCGTAATGCTGTCTAGAATAGATATCAGTACGATACTTGTGTCAGGTTTTGTTACGTGCACCTGCCCACGCGAAGGAAAGTGTGAGCCCTTTGAACGCCCACGGGTCTTTCAATTGCAATATTGATAATCATATTCTATCACAACACACCAGTCTTAGTTATTTATATGCTTTATCACTTTTATATGGAATAAAAGTAACATTTTATTTAATAATCTATCGATTTAAGCCGCACGGCCTCTTCTCTTCTCTTCTCCTTCATACTCCCCGTCACACTTCAACTTGTTATGATGAGTCATTCTCTGTACGTGCAGTGCGCCTTTGGAATTCACTTCCACCTTCCTTGCGTGATAGCTCGTCGTCTGATGTTTTCAAGAAAAGAATTAAGGAACATTTTCTTTCAATATGACTTAGTAGTATGTATGTATTATTAGATATTGGTATATGTATGTATGTACGTAGGTATGTATATATTATTATTATTGTTGTATATATTTGTATGTGACTTATTTTCTAAATATATCTTTATTTATATACCTAATATGTTATTTTAATGAAATTTTTTAATTTTAATTTTTCATTCTTGTTGTACACTTAATTAGATCCTCATATTAACATTACTCTATCACTCAAAGGTTTGCTGTAAGAAAACTCAATAGTGAGTTAAGCTCGCCTATGTACATCAACTTTTCTATAGTATTGTTTTAATCTGTAAATATTGTGTGCAGTAAAGAATAAAATAAATAAAGTTTCACTTACGCGATCAAATCTTAACTGATGTAATAAAACGGCCATTTTTCCGAATGGCCCGGATTGTGCATGTCGCGGTGAGCGCGGAATGGCTACTGTTCCACAGAAAAGACGTTCAGTTCAGACGACTTTGTTCAGTAATGGACGTTGTATGGCCGATATGATGATGATGAGGTATTATTCTGCACCCCTAAAGTCAGTCTGATTTCAGTATGATCGCTATTTAGTCTCATTTCAAGCTCAATTTTGACGTTTATTTAACGTCAATTTTAGTACCCGTGTCAGTTCAAAATGTTAGCAAAATACCGTTTTGACTTCGATCAGCTTTCGATCTCTCATCACAGTATAAGTTTACGTTTGAGGTTGTTTGTTACTTTAGGAGAATATCATTTGGACATTTGCGACATGAGACTAGATTGGAATTGAATTTTGAACATTATTAAATTACGAGAAGTGGGTCTGGATGTAACTGAGAATTTTCTACCGCAAATACCCAATTATTTAGAGCTCTAAACTTACGTCCATGTGCTTTCGATACACAGCAGCATTAACGATAATTTCTCAAGCGAGATCAAACCTAGCATCCTAAATCCACAGCCTCTCTTGCAATGAATAAACCGGGTCCAAACCCACAACATCTTAAACAAATAATGTCACCAGCGCTCCATATATCATTGGAGTCGTATCAGGGCCTCGCACCTCCGCTAATTATGCAGCCCCCGGGGTCCGAAGTGATGGCGGTCTGACAAGCCAGCGTAAGGGTCTACAAAATACATAAATTTAATTATATCTTAGTAATGATATATTTCTTTTATCCGAGTTGGTTTGTGTTGAAAATGTTATTATGAAAATACATTATGTTTTTGAAGTGAAAACTTCTTTTAGCGCGGTACGCATATTTTTAGATGAGATAAAATCTCTGGACACGCGACACCGTTACGAGACGCTTGAAGTGAAAACTTCTTTTAGCGCGGTACGCATATTTAATTATTTGTAAAATTCTCCTTAAAGAATAGACTTGAAGATGAGAATATGATTATTAAAAACCCATCTTTGACATTTTATGCATGTTAAAGTGCAACTTCGTCAAACTTGAAAGATTAACTTATCTCCGTTTTCAAATAGTGACGGGGTGTTAAGTTATGAACTTACAAGTTGCGTTTGCAACTTGAGGAGTGGCGTACCGCTATTTTGAGAGCACGTTATCGATGTAAACTTTCCAATTTTATCGACAGTCAATTTTATCATAGACGGAAGATAAACAAAACGGTTTAGTTAAAATTTATAGTGATCCGCAAAACTGGATTTCCCCGGTATCAATAGTGCAGTGCGTCACTCAAACTGGGATATTGTTGGACGTACAAATATGTGTCTCGAAGCGGGAATAGAATCTGTGACTGTATGCCCAGAAGAAAAAAAGGAAGAATATTTACTTTTATTTAATTTATTTAATTAATTGCCTGCGAGTAGTCGGAATTACGACAGAGCTTCTGAAAGCGGGTGGCACACCGGTACTTAAAGTCCTTCAGAAGCTATTCAATTCCGTCTTACTCGAGGGCACAACGCCGGAAGCGTGGAACAGAGGTGAGGTGGTGCTCTTCTTCAAAAAGGGTAATAACACCCTATTGAAGAATTATAGACCCATCTCACTTCTGAGCCATGTTTATAAGCTGTTTTCAAGGGTTATCACGAATCGTCTCGAGCGCAGGTTTGATGACTTCCAGCCTCCCGAACAAGCCGGTTTCCGAAAAGGTTTCAGTACCATAGACCACATCCATACGCTGCGGCAGGTTATACAGAAGACCGAGGAGTATAATCTGCCACTATGCTTGGCGTTTGTGGACTATGAGAAAGCCTTCGATTCGATCGAAACCTGGGCAGTGCTGCAATCTCTGCAGCGGTGCCAGATCGACTATCGGTACATTGAAGTGTTGAAGTGCTTATACAGAAACGCCACCATGTCGGTCCGAGTACATGAACAGAGCACGGGGGCAATTCCATTGCAGAGAGGTGTGAGACAGGGGGACGTCATTTCCCCGAAACTGTTCACCGCTGCAATGGAGGATGCCTTCAAACTACTGGAGTGGAAAGGATTCGGCATTAACATCAATGGCGAGTATATCACTCACCTTCGATTTGCCGATGACATCGTAGTCATGGCAGAATCGCTGCAAGAGCTCAGCACAATGCTCGATGATCTCAACAGAGTTTCCCAACAGGTGGGCCTTAAGATGAACATGGGCAAGACAAAAGTCATGTCAAATGCCCATGTCGTGCCCATCCCAATATCCGTTGGGAGCTCTGTTCTCGAAGTTGTTGACGAGTATGTCTACCTGGGACAAACTGTCCAGTTAGGTAGGTCCAACTTCGAGAAAGAGATCAATCGTCGAATCCGACTCGGCTGGGCAGCGTTTGGGAAACTTCGCAACATCTTTTCGTCAACAATACCGCAATGCCTCAAGACGCAAGTCTTTAACCAGTGTGTGTTACCAGTGATGACATATGGAACAGAGACGTGGTCACTCACAATAGGCCTCATAAGAAAGCTCAAGGTCACTCAGCGAGCTATGGAGAGAGCTATGCTTGGTATTTCTCTACGAGATCGAATCAGAAATGAGGAGATCCGTAGAAGAACTAAAGTTGTCGACATAGCTGAAAAGATTAGTAAACTGAAGTGGCAATGGGCAGGGCACATTGCTCGTAGAACTGATGGCCGCTGGGGCACAAAGGTTCTAGAATGGAGACCGCGCACCGGAAAACGCAGCGTGGGACGACCTCCAACGAGGTGGACAGACGATCTGGTGAAGGTCGCTGGGAGTCGTTGGATGAGGGCGGCATGTGACCGCTCATTGTGGAAATCTAAGGGGGAGGCCTTTGTTCAGCAGTGGACGTCCTGTGGCTGATATGATGATGATGATGATGATGATGAGTAGTCACACAAAAAAGAACAAAATCATGAGATTGAGATCAATCTAACCTCAAGGTCTAGTACTACTCATAACTTACTAAGTAAACTACTTTGCCAATATTACCTACTTAATGTTCTGATAATCTATTAGGCCAGATTTGACGTTTCTCATTTCTCATGCAGAGATAACTTTGTACGAACGTCAACTCACGAAATAGCAAAGTCAAACACATAACACCAAATAATTACTATGCTACACTATATATATACACACTAACATATATATACACTAACAATGAGTATGATTCTTATGAACCAAGTACAATTTTATTTAGAAAAATTACGCCCCAAAACACAAATTAATTCAGCCTCAATATTTCTACAATACGTCGATACAATGTTGCGTCATTGGGCTCGTTGCGACCATTTATAAACACATTTTTATATGGCAAATAAGGTATACTTATTTATACCATATTTTAAATTTAATTTGGTCACGATTACTCTGTATTAGGTTAACAGTAACTTCGGGAAGGACTTATAGTTATTATTTCTGTGCCATTATTCAAATGCCGTGTGACCGTGACCTGCAAGACAAAGATTTGCTATCGACAAATTTATACAGGAATATGGGCATACAATTATTAGAAACCCGCCATACCATGTTAGTAGATATAATGCAATAGAAATGATTTGGACTCAAGTAAAAGCTTAGTATTCTTTTTATGCCTTTCCACTATTTATGAATATATTTTTAATTTAAGTGATATTATTATTCAATATGATGCTGATGTGTAAACGTTTCATTGATTTTACATAATTACATCATAATGTCATAAGAAAAAAAGGCCGGAACCCTTATAGGATATTTACTCTCTATTATTACTCGTGTGTCTGTCTGTCCGTCTATCACAGCCAATTTGCTCCGAATCTACTAGACCGATTAAATTGAAATTTGGTTCACATGTGGGTTTCTGCAATCCAAACACGTACATGAATTTGAATACGGGGGTCACTTTTGGGGGTAATATAGAAAATTAAAGAATAAAGTTTTGCAAACTGTACCGTGTAACATATGAAATGGAAGAACTTGTGAGGATTTCAAATGTTTGATTTTTATAATTTTAAAATATATAGTTTTAAAGCTATTTAAGAAAATAGACGAAAACTGACGGCCATCAGCCTTACGAGCAATGTGCCCCGCCCACCACTTCAGTTTACAGATCCTTTCAGCTATGTCGGCAACTTTAGTTCTTTTACGGATTTCCTCATTCTGATTCGACCTTTTCTTTTTTTAAAACGTTGCCCCACACTAGGATTTCTGCTGTGTCGTGGGTGCGTTTACAGACATTAATTCCACATACAATACACCCAGACCAGGAACAACCGAGCGGGAATAGAACCCACGACCCGGAGCGCAGCAGCCGACTGTATCAGCCACTGCACTTTGCACACACTTTAATATGTGGAATGGAATGTGTATCTATAGATATAGAAATGTATATATATGATAGTTTATAGATAGGTGTCATTCTAGTGTGATCTAAGGAGGACCTGGAGCCCCCTTCGGTGCCGAAGATGACCGCTCCGGTGGTTTTAGCCGGTAGGAGTCCGGCATACCCGTTCGCCCTTCCCCGTGGCTAAGGAAGTTCCATGTAGAATTTCCACTGGACATCAATAAAAAAAACAAAAAATAGATAGGTGTCATCATTTCAGCCAGAGGATGTCCACTACTGATCAAATTACAAAAAAAAAATTTGAATACGGGGGTCACTTTTGGGGGTAATATAGAAAATTAAAGAATAATGTTTTGCAAACTGTACCGTGTAACATATGAAATGGAAGAACTTGTGAGGATTTCAAATGTTTTGATTTTATAGTTTTAAAGTTATTTAAGAAAATAGACGACAACTGACAATTCACCCTTGATCTCCGAAACTATTGAGCCTAAAATTTCGGAAAAAATATATGTAATAGCTCTTTACCTATAGATTACAGGAAAACCTATAAGAAGTATATGGTCTTTATATAACATGGTAAATCTTTCAATATAGTGCGTACAAACTTACGTCTGCGGATGGATGTCCCATACATTTTTTGAACTACGATGTTAAGTTTGTTTTTGGGATAAGTTACAGGTACAAGATCGAATCCAACAATAGACAATATGTTCAGAAATTTTCCAACCCATTCCACGCGAGTTCAACTCGCACTTGTCCGTTTTTTTTTATATATACTCTACCGATTGAAGATATAGTTTACTTAATATTTAAAATTCGAAGGATCAGACTTGTAGTCATTAATTACTTTTACTACTTGGCCACGCTTCGCCGCACGCCAGCCCACCATTGGCCATCAAGCAAATGCTTAGTCTTCTGAAAGAAGCATGTGCTAAGGATGATTGGGGCAATGTGGTGAAGGCACAAAAATAATAATGGACGACTTTACGAGAGATGTAGGTAAAGGACATTGTTAAAAACGGTCTATGGTCAATACGTATGCAACCTATCCAATAATTCCTAGTTTTTGTAATACATTACATATTAATTATTACAATGAACGGACACTTGACAATCTCATAATGATTTTAAAAAGTGGTATCACGACTTATTTTCGATCAGACTCCCGGCGCCATATTTGGACGAGTACAATAATTTGCGCTTTCAGCGCTTGATGGAGAATATTTTCTGGAGCAAACAGATATATTAACGCCAAAGCGACAGAAAGCGCTGACTCGCTAAAAGAGCAAGGTTATTACAAGTGACATAGACAGTTTCATACTAAACTTTATTCAGCACCCGCATCACACCTCCGGCGCCCTGCCCTGAATTGGAACGTTGCTAGTTTCAGCTGCCGAGACACGGCCTATAAATTTGGTAGAAACAAAAGATAATATTTAAAATTAATTTGTAATAATCATAGTGCCGCGTGTGGTGCCGGCTCAGAATGCCACCACCCCATTTCATCCCGTGGGTGTCGTAAAAGTCGACTAAGGGATTAACCGGAGGATGGGCAGCAGCGTCCTTCGAGTACTTTAATAACTCAACTGCGATCGCCAACCCGTCTGCCAAACGTGGCGATTATGGCAAGACCCCCCGATGAGCACACAACACACCATATCGGTCGTTGTGGTGATCTTTGGGGGAGGCCTGTGTCCAGCAGTGGATTTCATTCGGCCAAAATGAGGATGAATCATAGTGTTCGGGCATTTGAAAATATTCCTATTTTATTGATTATATTATCATCATTTCGGCCGAATGAGGTCCACTGCTGGACACAGGCCTCCCTCAAAGATCACCACAACGACCGACATGGGTGTGTTGTGGGCTCTTTTGGGGGTTATATTATATTATAATATGTATAAATATTTTAACCCCAAGTTAAACTAAAACGAGTGCAATCTTTAAGAATAAGAAATCGATATGTCTCGAGAATCGGTTTTGTGGCAACCGAATTTTGATTCCCACGCCTATACAGAGTATTTGACACCTGTCAAACAATCTGTTTTTTTCTCTTTTGTTTTTACATGGCAATTGTATCACATTTTGCCACTGTTAAGTTAAGATCATACAATATATTAGAATGACGGTACTGTGGATGAAATTGCAAGAGGGCTAAAAACGAGACATCCTGCCTAAAGCGGGAAGCTTGGCAACATTAGTGGTGGCCTTTGCAGGGAAATACACAGAACATTTCACTAGTCTGAACTCACCATAAACAGAAACTTCCATCCGATAACATGACACCAGATATTACATTTGACACAAACTGCTCTCCCATGGGTATCTGATAGTTGATGCTGTGAATTTAAAGCGTGCATAATAATATGTTCACGCTGAATCACAAGGGTGTATGACAGCTATAAATAACGTAAGATGACACGGAAACGAGAGCCCGTTGGGGATGAATCTATATGCAGCTATACATTTTAATCCACTCTCATATTAATAAGCTTAACGAACATCAAAAAAAAAAGTTCTTGTTCAATGAACAAGAACTTTTTGAATAATCTTCGAACTAAAGTGCAAGATTAGGATAGAAAACACATTGGCTCTGCTCTTGTCTCTTTCCGAAAAAACTTGTTGTTAAATTTTCCGTCTTACTCTGCCTCAGTTGCACTCAGAATTCGGTGAAAGATCGGTGAGGTTAAGCAATGCTCGCTCGGCGTGGTCAGTCCTTGGATGGTCCCTTAGCATCTCTGTTCTTTGGAGGGTGGTCTCGATTGTTGTGACTAGGTGGCAGTCATAAGTCAAGCTGGAGGCCTTTGGGTAGCTTGAACATCTCTGACACAAGGTTGGCTTCTAAACAAATGAAAAAGAAGACAAAAATGCTCCCATTTCTAGCCATATGGTCTAGTCTAATCTGGCCATGAGCCAGCTTTACTTACAAAATATAGACAAATCAAATCTTCCGTAGAGAATCCATCCTGAAAGCTTCAACGAAATTACAATTATATTACCAAGATAATCTATTGTTTGTATCCACTTGGCAGAAATACTTCCAGTCTTAACCATCTGTAATCACCGTTTATTCAACACCCATCTGCGAAGCACTTGGCACGATTGGCAAGCATGGCATGGTGACTCCAAATGGAATCCGTAACGGGCATAGAACTAGTGTGTCTTGTTTACTCGGGACCGAGCTCCTTGAAAACGTATGTCAACGCACACTCGCGTTGAGGGGTTAATATTTGATGCTCGGAGAATAAAATCGAAGACGTCTGTTGATTTAAGAAAATTAAGGCACTGGTCAGTTGGAAGTTGAGGGTTGATGCTCATGTGATGTGATGTTTGTTCTTTTAATTTTAACGAACACATGTCGAGGGGTGAGGTACGGAGGGTGGGTAGTATTGACCTGAGTATTTGTAAAGTCTAACTACGATAAGAATTTGTTTGCTAAGCGTAATGTTGTTGGCAGTCGCTTCACTGTTCATGTTAAGAAATTCATGTGAGTGTATTGATATTCTGCCGAACAAATTTGGGTTAAGGGCCAAAGCAGACTTGCTACTTTTATCGGCGATCAACGATTTAGTAGCTTTCGGAAGCTTAATGCTGCATCCAAAACGCTTCAATCCGTACACATACAAACTCCAGTCGAGCGATCCAGTCGCTTTTTTGGAAGTTCGATGCAACGACTGAGCGCGATGCACTATTGATTCGCATAATTTTTTATGTTATAATTTATCATTACGCGCCGGGTGGGGACAGAATTACGACAGAGCTTCTGAAAGCGGGTGGCACACCGGTATTTAAAGTCCTTCAGAATATTCAATTCCGTCTTACTCGACGGCACAACGCCCGAAGCATGGAAAAGAGGCTGAGAAAAAAAGGCGGTGCTCTTCTTCAAAAAGGGTGACAACACTCTGTTGAAGAAATACAGACCTATCTCGCTTCTGAGTCAGGTTTATGAGCTGTTTTCGTGGGGTCATCACGAATCGTCTTGAGTGTTTGATGACTTCCAGCCTCCCAAACAAGCTGGTTTTCGAAAAGGTTTTAGTACCATAGACGATATACATATGCTGCGGCAGGTTATACAGAAGACCAAGGAGTACAATCTACCAATATGCATAGCGTTTGTGGACTTTGAGAGAGCCTTTGATTCGATCGAAACCTGGGCAGTGCTTTGCTACATTGACTATCGGTACATCGAAGTGCTTATACAGAAACGCCACCATGTCGGTCCAAGTACATGAATAGAGCACGGGGCATTCCATTGTGGAGAGGTGTGAGACAGGGGGACGTCATTTCCCCGAAACTGTTCACCGCTGCATTGGAGGATGCCTTCAAGCTACTAGCGTGGGATTCGGCACTAACATCAATGGCGAGTATATCACTCACCTTCGATTTGCCTATGATATCGTAGTCATGGTAGAATCGCTGCAAGAGCTCAGCACAATTCTCGATGATCTCAACAGTGTTTCCCAACACGTGGGCATTAAAATGAACATGGGCAAGACGACAGTCATGTCATATGCCCATGTCGTACCTATCCCAATATCAGTTGGGAGCTCTGTTCTCTAAGTTGTTGACGAGTATGCCTACCTCGGACAAACTGTTCAGTTAGGTTAGGTAGGTCAAACTTCGAGAAAGAGGTCAATCGTCGAATTCGACTCGGTTAGGCAGCGTTGGGGAAACTTGGCAACGTCTTATCGTCAACAATACCACAATGCCTCAACACGAAAGTCTTTACCCAGACTGTGTTACCAGTGATTGATATATGGAGCAGAGACGTGGTAACTCACTGTGGCCTCATAAGAAAGCTCGAGGTCGCTAAGCGAGCTATGGAGAGAGCTATGCTTTGTATTTCTCTTCGAGATCGAATCAGAAATGAGGAGGTCCGTAGAAGAATTAAAGTTGCCGACGTAGCTGAATGGATTTAGAAAACTGATGTGGCAATGGGCGGGACACATTGTTCGTAGAACTGATACCAAAATTCATAATCCTGATTCTAGATCCGCATCTAGTCCGAGATAGCGACTGAACTTCACAACCTATTTTCTATGAAATACATACTTTTTCCTTGATCAATACCTTTGGTTACACCGGTTGTCAGCCTTTCAGGATTCTGGCTGCTATTTATATCAATTGGAACCAACGGCTTAGTGTTCTCTTCTTAGGCATGGAGTGGTGTCGGTGTATAGAATAGTTAACTGGCCAAGGCATGACCACACCAATTGTGGCTTCAAATTGAAGATAAATCAATCTGAACACATCTCAAAGTAACATCTGTTCAAAAATAACTGCAACGAAACATTGTTCCAAGTTCTGATAGCTTCAACACTTGTATGTATTGAACTTTAAACCGAAACTTCTCGAAAGAAAGAACACTTCTCAATACTAACAAGAACATCGGAAACATGTGCATAACTTTATGTTCCACTTCAAAAACTCGCGCCTTTTTAAATTTTGTATTCCGCACGAGTTCCATCTAGATTCCCCAGTCGCTATACATTTATTCTCAATTGAGTTGCGACTGTCGAATGCGGATACCTTACCGCGAAACCTAAAGGCAGGCACAGAGCGTCCTTTATGTTTCAGAGAGATTTTATTTGGCATTTCGCCCGGGTGTTTGGCAGCACAAATATACCTACTTCGTAACATATTCATATATTGGCCGACACTTAGTTTTTATTGGCATCAGCTATGAATAGCAATGTGAATTGTTGCTTATTAAGGATTATGTGCGCGGTTTTATTAGCGACAGGGTTTGCGGGACTAATTTTGTTCTTATTAATACAGAGTTTCGGTGATAACGTACCGACAACTTTGAAAGAGGTTACACGCAATGTATCGTAAACAACGCAATCAATCAAAAATGATACGTGATTATTGTACTGCCTTATAGGTATACATTTTTATTTATATTAATATTACGTTCCCTCCGTCCGTGTGTCACTGCAGGGGTGCCAACTGACTTTTTGTTTATTTAAAAAAAAACTTAAAAAAACTTTTCCCCACACCTAGGATTTCTCCTGTGTCGTGGGTACGTTTACAGACATGAATTCCACATACAATACACCCAGACCCGGAACAACTACCTGCAGAACATACAAATATTTGTACCGTGCGGGAATCGAACCCACGACCCGGAGCGCAGCAGCCGACTGTATCAGCCACCGCACCAAATCAGCGCTGGGTACCTAATGCTCAGCAAATGCTGAGTTGGTAACGCTTTCAGCTTGATCATGCCATGGTATATTTGTTTTTATCTAAAAATATTCTATATATTTTTTCTCGTTATGTGCTATCAGTTTATTTTTGCTAAATAAATGCGCTTTCTTTCTTTCTTTCAGATATTATAATGGTAATGCGAGCCCGAGAGAGAGACCTCAGCCATTAATTATTTATTTACATTGCAGTTTTATGTGAAAACTAATAATAGTTTATTGTGTTTTTATTCACAATATCATTAGAAAAGACAAAATCAATTATTTTATACTAGCTAAAGCTAGCTAAAAAAAAATTTATAAAGAGATCGACGCATAATTCTAACACTGATGGAGGGTTCCAATATGATGTACTGAATCCTTGGTATCAGTTTTCGTTACCATGTCAATTACATCAGTTACAATATATCATATCATATATATATGAATTGATCGCAACTTGTCAACGACAGATTTCTCTCGAAGTCAATCCTAGCAAATCCGCGCTTGACGCAGTCGCGCAGAGTGGAGTCTCTCCGGACTCAATTCGAGTTACAGCCCCGAACACAGGGGCACACATGTGCGGTCACGTGCGGGCCGTGTGTACCAAGGGAGGGTATTCTTTTTTCGGTGGCCTCCCCTCCCCTCGAGAAGATTATCACTTTCTGTCAACCCCTCAAGATATGCCTGTCAATTGCCGGCAGCCGGCGAGATAGATTATTATTCTGGCTTTGTGTCAGTTAATGGGTTGAAAGTGTGGCACAAATCGGCGACTCTGGTTCGTTTTCTATAATCTAGAGAGCCCCCTTCCGGTGCTAAAGATAAACGCCTACGTGGTTTCAGCTGGTAAGACTCCGGCACACCCTCTACTCTTCTCCAGGGCGGAGGAAGTCCACGAGGAATTTTATCGCCGTGAAAAAAAAGTGTGTCAGAGTGACCGAAGATTCTGAATGTGGTCGATGATTAGGCGGGCAGTAGTAAGATGACAAAATCATGAATAATTTAATTTAATTGATTATCATCTAACAATATTACGAGTAGTACACCAACTTGTGCAAGCTGTTGTCCTGATTACTACTAGATACTTGAGTTGTTTCTCGTGTAACAACGCGCAAATGATTTTGGAGGGCAAGAGTAACAACTCTTGCCCTTCAAAACCATTTTGAAGGGTTCGAATGCGTTTTCACTGTTGGATAGCTTGGATCTTCGGTATGATCTTAGCTTAAATTTAAACTCGAATAAAAGCGTGACCAATGACAAAGTAATAAGCTCTATGCATATACCATATGAAGCCGGGGTTGTTAGGTAGTGTAATATAGGTATAGGTAAATGATTTTTTTTTTCATAAGGTTATACAATCGTTTCTCGCGAGAAACATAATAAATAAATGTAAAAAATGTACTTAGCGCTAACAGCTAACAAAAATATAAGTATAACCTACATGTTGGTAGATTACAAAAATAATACTAACGTAACGAGTGTAGTGCCAAAGGAAGGCTTATACCACAAGCGACAGTTAAGCATCGGTTAAGGCCGAAATTAATAATCAAACTAATTCAAAATCTTATAGATTTCAGATTTTGAACATCATCCGTTTATGTGTTAACATCACGTTTAACTTGGTTAAGTGGTCTAAGCATTTAGCACAAAAAACAGAAATCCAAAGATTTTGTTTTATATTGATTATTAGCTGTATACCGCGGTTTCACGGTTTAATTCGAAATAAATCAAATTATGTCATAGATTTTGATTATTTTCGCGGAACCCTTATTCTTTTTTCTAAAACAAAAGTAGCTAGCCTAAGTTACCACCTACAACATCAGATATCTGGTAGTGAAAGTCCC